>OY660871.1:9012857-9623571 GCA_962446985.1 Xyrichtys novacula | reverse complement strand
CTGAAACCATCATTGCACAGTAGCATTGCACGCATTCAGCGGGAGAGCCTCCACAAGTCGCAGAGATGACGCTCGTCTCAAACAGCGTATCCCCCAGGTGACCTACGCAATCTTCGTACGCCTATAGGCTGTATCAAGTGTCAACCATTGAAAACACGAACCCCCTAATAACTTTTAAAAATGGAGCTGTACAGAAAAAAGAGGACTTAAACACAAACCAGTCTTACAGTAACTACATGTCAACATCACAAGCAGGGGGGAAAAAAATATGTTTGGTGTAATAAATTTCTTAAGTTTGTCCACAGCTCAATAAGGTTTGCTGGCGGAGGCAGGATTGATGACCTATACTGTAGCCCGTCACCAGAGGGTGCTGTTCCCGGGGTGGCTTCACCCAGCAAGGAGGCAGACAGCGACCGTTCTATATACAGGCTATGGTTTGGCCACCTTTTTGTGTCTCTAATGCTCTCTGTGTTGGGCTGCCTCTGTGGTGTGATGAACAATTACAGCGTATGCTTGGGTCAGAGTCTCTCACAATAAGTAAAATTAAAAGGGAAAATTTTTCATCAGAGTTGGGAGAAAAATAAAGCATACCTGACATCCTTCTTCTACTCAGTAACTCAGGGAGGCGGCCAAGCTGACCAACATCCACTCTGCCTAACACACCTAGCTTACTTGCGACTTACATAAACTCATTTCAGCAATCCTGAAATATCCCTTTAACTTAAAAAAGATGTAGAGAGTGAGCTTTTCTATGTTTCTTTTTAAACAAGAGATGATTTATAAGTATAGCACTCTAGAAAGTAGGTAGTTTGATAGTTTGCTGCACACAAGTCAAGTAGTCTGTGTATTATGGTTTAGGGTGGTGGTTTGTTGTAGTGGTGGAACTCAGAATTCTGAGAGACAGCCCTGACTGTATAGGAATTTCTGGGGTTTTTTTTCTGTACAATCAATGATGAGCCCTTTTTTCTCTTTGGTCTGATGCATCCAGTGCAAGCTGGGACAAACAAAAGAATGTGAAACCTGTACCTACTGAGTGAAAGTCACTCCCTGTCATATTGTTTATAAAAGTGTCAGTCATTCATTAGTCATCTTTTGACAGCCAGTATCAGCCAATCCAGGTTTAAAAAAGAGCCTTTGAACTGTATACCCTGTTGTTGTTCTTGAGGAATGAGATGGTGCATCTCTGGAGGGGCTGTTTGAAGAGCTGCAGCTTCTACGTCAGCTGCAGGTGGTAGACAGTGTTTGTCAGGGAAACAGTCTGTGCAATGAATCATCCATACAGAATTTGTTTTGTTTCCTCTAAATATCTTGAGTGGAGAAGCACTTTTTTTTTTATCCTTTAGACCTCCAATGATTTTTGTTAACCTGGACTTCAGTGTTATATCTCAGATTAAGATCCAAGTTTTACCCATGAAAAGTAGCAATTTTTTGTTTGTTTTTAATGACTTTTTATATGTCTGTCATTTTTTTGCAAATCCAAATATTCTGCTTTTTCCCGCTTGTTTCTGCACACGTCTCCTGATGTCACTTCCTGCTCCAAGTCATCTGGATGGCCAATAAACTCCTCAGACTTCTCCTTGGTCATTCAAAACCTGACCCCCTCCTGACCTGGCAGCAATTCCTCCCAGTTTGGAGAGGAGAGGGGTGGTACCTCGACCTTTGACCCCTGTTTGTGTGTGTGTGTGAGAGAGAGAAGGGGAGAAAGAGAGAGGGAGAGAGAGAGAGAGAGAGAGATCCTCTGGCACCCTGTTGAATCTAGTTTCTCCATAAGCTTCACCCACTTATCTATCATCAAACAAACTCCTCTCTCTTATGGTTGCTTCCCCTTTAGTAACTTATGACATGTTTGTGGTCGACTTAACACTTTCACATGACCACAGTTATTACAGAATCATCAAACTAGTCTGAACATGTCACTTGGTTATGATTTGTAGAGCAGTTAGTATTCTGTGAATGTGTGAAAAGGGTTTAGACTATTTCAGACCTGTTTGTTTTTCTCATCAAAAGAAACTCAGTATTCTCAGTAGCAAGTATCCTATCTAAATAATTAATACATTGAAGAGAGAGCCAGTGTAATGTGGTTATTGTAGCCTGCAGCAGGCTCTGACATACTCCCATGGGGTCTGCACATTCACAATGAGGTCAGTGGTGCTGCAGACCACCTCAATGACATTTTTACCCTGTCCTTCTTTTAGGGATTAGCCCAGTTAGTATCCCGCGTATCAGAAGAAAAGTTGTTCAATATAAACTGGTCTCCTAGTGGCATTACATGGTGAGGCTCTGCAGAGACATCACAATATGTGTAGACTAAATAATCCACACTGCCTGTAGATTATGGTTGAGAAAAGCAGATAATCGATTGTTGGGGGAAATAGTTTGTGCCTTTATTTTTATGGTCTAATTACAACCAGATGACATGTTGTTGTTGTTGTTTTTTAATAAAAAATACATGTGTGTTTTGTTTTGTTTTGTATTTTAATTTGTGGTTAACCCCTAAATGGAGGTGAGGTTCAACTGGTCGCCGTAAGGAATAAAACGTGACTGAGGACTGGGTAGACTAGGTCCCTCTGATCCGGGTTGACCTACACGTGCTAACTGATCACAGATAAATAAATAAATACCTACATTAAGCTGTTTAAATCAGTAGAGTAAGCTTTATTTTTCTTCTAAGTTAAAAATTCAGATTACTTAGAATAATTTACAACCATGCAGGAGAAGAAAGCCCCCTATCTGCTGCCTCAAATTAAGCTTAAATTATTTCCCATCAAAAGAACTTTTGGAAATCCTGGATGAATCTTAATTCCAGGAGATCGTATTACATTGCGGATCGGGCTATAAACAAGCCCCCTCGGTGCTGTGAGTTTTATAGGCAATAAAATTTAATTATAGAGCCAAGAAAAGTCAGAGCTTTTGGCCCTGGGACTCCTATAGCAGGGACTCGCTTTCAGGGAAAAAAAAATCACGCGGAGACAATAACTCTTTTTCTTCAGCTCAGATAAATCATGAGGGTTTACACCAGAACAATGAGCACGATGAGAGGATTATTCTCTAACTTGAAATCTAAAATGACCTCAGAGGAAAAGAAATACAGAGGGTCACGCGCAAATTTCATTATAGGTATTTTTATTGATTTTTAAATCTGTGGTTGAAAATCTGAGTCGATTATCAATTATTGCGACAGTTTAAAAAAATACCCTGTGATTTCTTAAAATGAAACCCTTTGTTTATTGTGAGAAATTAAGGTTATGAATTATAGGCCTACATTTATTTTTAAATGGACAGTGCAACATATTATTATTGCTAAGCGTAATGAATGAGTTTTCCTCACGTTATTGTAAATGAAAACAAAATGGCGCTGCTGATTCCAAAAGGAACAAAGTTTTATTTGAAGAAAAATATCGCTGGAAATCCATAAAAAATAAACTGTGTAAGATGCCTATACAAGCTGACTTACAGCTATAACTTACCTTTTTGGAAAGGTAAGTGTGATCCCCCAACAGACTTTACAAATTGAAGATATGAAGTGGACACAAGTGTCTGATCTAAAATAAACCACCATTTCAATAGCTCAAGTTCTGCAGGTCGATCGTAGTGAGAGTTTCTGAGAAAAGGTCAAAAGTTTGGGACGATAAAGTCAGAGGACTTTGGGTAGATTCTGACAAACTGGGTGAGAATGAGGAGGAGGAGGAAGAGTAGACGAGGAAATCCTGCAAACGGACGTCCAGGCTCGGGGAATGACCATCATTGTCCGGGCCTATTGTCGACGCACAGATTGGAACAGTGGGAGCCGCGTTTGGAAAATGTTTCAGATTTTTCCCATCGTTGTTCAAAGGCGTAACAGTCGAGCTCTGGTGCTCTCCATTGTGTGCGCTTCGACACTGTTGTGCAGTCAAAGTATTCTGTTGGAAATACCTCTCATCCTCAGCTGCCTCCCTGAAAAGCTCATCCTCCGGCGCGTCATCCTCGTCGTCCAGGCCCGCGTATTTGCCCTCACTGTCCCGGTTCTCTTTGCTGTGCGTCTGCCTCTTGTGCTTCATCCTGCGGTTCTGGAACCAAACTTTCACCTGCTTCTCGCTTAAATCCAACAGAGTGGCTATCTCCACGCGCCGCGGTCTGCACAGGTATTTATTAAAGTGGAACTCCTTCTCCAGCTCCAAGAGTTGGGTATTTGTGTACGCGGTCCTCAGCCTCCGAGATCCCCCTCCACTGCCAAGAGCACCCTCTGGAACCTCTGGTGAACCTGAAAATACAAGTCAAACATTAGTTTTTTAATCATAGGCATTAAAGAGGAAACTATTCTGAACATTTATGTTTGTTTCTATGAGGTGAAACTTGTGGCAAGCAAGCGAAAGTGAGCAGTGGTAAGATTTATGGGCCCCGGCAGGATATGATGGGTCTGCGTGGACAGGACAGCACGGAGGGTGAAGATTAATGCACGTGCCAGCTGCTGGCCCGTGTAAGAATCATCTATCACTCTCCATTACCGTCAAACATTTACACCCTTACACTGCATCACAAGTCAGTGCGTTACTTGATGAGATTACGCATGCTTAAATCAAAAATCCTGTCCAGGCTTAAGGGGACACCCACGCTGCACGAGGCCCGGGATAGAGCTCCTATTTTTTTTAAAGAGGGGAAACCCACAGACAATGAGGAGCCTTCTACCATGGAGGTTATTAATCATCATGCCTTGCCTTGGGGGGAGAAGTAAGGAGGCGAGGAGTCAGTCGAAGTCGAAGAAATCTGGTTTCCCTTGATGCTTTTCTTCTCCTTCATCCACGGGTACTCCGGGGGTAAAGATGCAGCTCGCACCGGACTGCAGCCTTTCACAGCCGTCTGCTGCTTTGAGCGGCTGTGGCGTGGGTGGACGCCCGCGTTCAGGCCGGGGATGCTCTGCTCAAAGGGAGGAGGAATCAGTGTCGAGTGTGAAAGCGCCGAGCTCTTGATTGATGAACTTTGAAATGCATCACCGACAGGGCTAGTGAGAGATGTCAGGCACTCAGCGAGCGACGGCTGGCTGTTGATGAAACCACTTTCTCGCCCAAATCCGTAATTCATTTCTTCCTAGTGGTGTGGAAATCTCGATGTCAAATCAGATTAATGAGCAATTTATTGCCATAAACTTCTGATCTGAACATAGTCGCATGGGGAGACCTGTGTGCCATAAAGTATTGCTTTCATGGGGACATGGCTGGAATTAGTCGGTACTGCTGGTCACATGATTGCATCTGCCCAATGACAATTTGGGGTTTTTATCAAAAGGAGCCACTGTCCCCTGTGATTGATCGAGAAAGTCGGAGGGGTAACGCCTCGTTTCAGGGGTAGGAGTTGCTTTATTTACACATTTTGGGGGATCAGTTTGTCCGCTACTGCCCCCCTTTTCTGGTGAAACTGCATCCACATGCCGTGCCTTCTTTTTGCGCGTTCACGCCGACGCAGATCACCTTGCCTCGCAATTTTACGCACGGCAATGAGTCGTCGCACAGGAGCGCGCTTGTGTGGGTGCATGTTCTCTGTGCGTTTATTTCCAAGGTGGCACCCTACAAATCATCTCAGCGGTCACATTTGCGTTTTATAACGACGCCCACGGTCGTTATCAGGGCCGAGGCGTTAATCTTCAGTGGACTTTCTTCTCTCTTTGAAACGTTTGCAGGGAGAGACTGCACCAGACATAATATGTCCACCCCTCCCCCAAGTTACACACACACATACACACATGGGGAGGGGGGGGGGGGGGTCGTTGTTTTAACTTTAAGTGAAAGTTTATCGACACATTTATCAAATTTTGACTAGAACAGCCTGAATCTAAACGAAATCTCCTTTAAAATAATAGTTTTTTTATTTAATGGTAATTTGTCTCCGTCATGCACTGAACTGCTCCCTGCTTCACCTGCAATTTTATCCATTTTATTCTGCCTGTTGGGAGAATATTGAGCCATCATATACACCCCAGTATTATTGGCCTTAATATGGCGGAGGAATGATTTGCCGCTGTGGTGTGAAGCCGAGGAAAGGTGGGGATCTGATGTCTGTTTATTGCTCAGGCTCTAAACAAAGAGCCCTGGTAGCCTGCGTGTGATCAATCTTTCTCGCCAAAAGGTCTGACAGCTCTCTGCCATAAGAACACATTTAGACCATCTAACACTCCCTTAGATCATACACAGCCAAGAAGAGGACAGTCACTCTGTGGGTAGCCAGGAAGAGAAGTTTGCCACATAGGATTGTAGGGATTTCTAAAATGGGAGCTCAGATGAGACGCACGGCCATTACGCACTGAAGCCATAACGGGCTTCAATCAGAAGTGCATCAAAATGCGACAATCTGACTTCTCTTCGTGTTTTTTTTAAAGGACTAAACAATACACAGAAGAAAGAAGTGGACTTGGTTGGAGATGAAGAAGGAATGGAGCAGCTTTAACACACGATCAATTGTTTGCTTCGGTGAGTGGGTGTTGGCATTCATCAGAAACCCATTCAGTCTCATACCTTTCCGTCAGAAAACCTGAAGGGGAGGTTTGCTTTGGCAGAGTGGGGTTTAGGAAAAATCTATTCCACCGGACATATCTTTCAAATGTTTCATTTAACCTTGACTAAGTTATTTGTATGATTTTTCTATTAATTATGGTATTTTTAAACAAGGAAAGCTTGCCTTGTGTAGCTTCAAAATTGATGTGAAATTTTAATGGGAAATGTTTGAGAAAAATCTGATTGTTTACTGTTGAAGAACATAACAAAATATATAAAAAAAATGTTCTCTATGCTTGGCCAATTTACAGTTCACCTATATTTGTTTTGCAAGTTTCATAAATTCACCTCATAATTTTATCTCCTTTTTAAAGAAAATATAGATTATTTTAGGCAAGTATGAAATTACCAGGGTGCGTATTAACCTTCTTAAAACAGGAACCTATAAACTGAACCTGAACTTTGCAAAGTGAGACTTTAACGTCACGCACATTTTCCCCCTCTGTCTCTTGAATGTTTTGCTGTATGTTGATGTAGCCTATATGTCTATTGCTCTTGTCTGGCGCTGTCCAAATATAAAATCCACTTTGTGCTGCATGTCGTGAGCAGACGCAGACACACGGGACGGTGTCTGGATGAACTATGCGCACGAACGGCACGTTTCCCGTCTGTTCTTGGACAACAAGGGACATATGGGAGACAAGCGAGCCAAACTGCAACCACAGAAGGACTGTTTAGAAAAGAAAATCACCACTGTTGCTCTATGTGTGGTTTGGATTTTTTTAAGTGTGATTGAAAGTTTCAAACCTATCCAATAAAATAAAATATATTACCACTGCAAATGTGCCTTTGTTTTTGTAAAATGGTCAGGATTTACTGCTTAAATTTAAAATGAACGGACTGCAAGTGCATAAATGCATTATCTGCCTATTATGTCAGCTGGTCAATGTTGTATGAAACTCTATTTATTGAAAGTATATTGAAAGTTTTTTAAGTGTTTATTGTAAGTTGTTTTCACATCATCAACGATATTTTACATCGTATATCACGTCAGCTGTGGGGTGAAATATGACATCTGGAAAATACATTTACAGTGAGAGAGAGAGAGAGAGAGAGAGAGAGAGAGAGAGTTTGCACATCCAAGAAACAAAGCAGCAGCAGCGTTCCCGTCAGGATTTTCATTTCATTTTACAGGTTTATTTATTGAGCCGCCTGGAATCGTGGGAAGATTTGACAGATATCCTCTCCAGGCGCGTTAAAGGGCCGCAAATCAAACTGCGCTGAACGGCAACATGTGCACAAATATACTGATAACTGGAGAAAGAAAAACACAAATCACTGTAGCGGACAATCTCGGAGACATTCTCTTGGCTCTCAGACAATCAAAGAAGACGTGATAGTAAAACGTGTGATCAGAGAAAACACCAAACACACTGTCCTCCTGTCACTCCTCCCTTCATGTCTGTATGTTTTGCATCTTTGATATAAGTGTACCTTCAGTGGCGAAGAATAAGGATAAAAAGAAAAGTTTCTATGTTTTAGAAATAAATTGAAGATGATTCAAAATTGACTTGGGGTTGGAAAAAATAATGTCACAAAATAATGACTGACTCAGAGTAAAGGTCCAGAAAGAAGCTTTAAAATGTTTTTGCCGTTTCAAGGGCATCGACGTCTCAGTCGATAAAAAGATCAAGAATTAGTGAACAGTTTCAAGTTTTTTATACTTTTTAAAATATCACACAACAGGATCTCCATCCTGGTTACAATCTAACTGTTTTTCCAGCAAGGACCAGACGCCATGTGCTTCTGACTTTCTTCCCTGAGCGTCTCCTCTTAAAGTTCTTTCTGGGCCTCTCTGTCACCACCGGTGTCTTGAGGTTTGATGTATGGGGGTTATGAGGGGTCACCTCGAGCACTCCGTTTTCCTGCTGCACGGCCTCTCAGACTGCTAACATGGGGGATATTCATCCAGACACGAACGAGGCATCCAAACAGTACAGCACCATTTTTTTATGTCATGTCATCTTATCATGTCTTTGAGAAACAGGGATGTAAGTCATTTTGATATCTTTACAATTTCCTCAAGAGGAAACAACTAATGTAAAGCATGTGGGCCAGGGGCGCCTCCAGAAGAGCAGCCAGGGATGTCATTACCACACCCTTGAAATCTGATTGGCCACTCCCAAGCATCCACCCAAAATCCTGAAATATGATTGGCTGGTGTCCCTGACAGGGTGGGATTAATGTTTAAACCACAATTTTTGGCTACTGTAGCAGTCCAGTGGTGGAGTCATACTTTTTGACAGGGGTACCCAACCCGGGGACACCAATTTAAAGCTCCTGTGGGGATTTTTTGGTTTGTGCCGACTTTGGTGCTACCTGCGGACAAAGCAGATTTTGCTGGTCTCGTCTTGCTTCAGTTGGGTCTTCTGACAAAAATCACTTTGAAAGTCAAATGTGCGATTTGTTGTGTCTTATGATGACGTTGTGAAGAGATGACTGGTACTTTAGCTGTAAGGCTGAAACTGATCCCTTCACATCAATTTAATGCATTAAAAACTAAGACATAAAAGTCAACAGTGTTGCTGCTGATCATCTTTTCTGCTCTTGCATTTCATGATTAGGCATCAACATGAATTTCAGTCATATCAAAAGACTCCTCATACTAGCTTTAAAAAGAGGGCATTATAGGCCTACTCAAGTATCTGGATTCGTATTGTCCCTCTGATAGCTTCTTAGCAGAGTTACATGATTCACATACATGTTCCCACTGAGCAATATATGGCTATTACACCTCTAGTCTTTTTCTTAGACCGATTTTCAACCGTCTAGATTCTGTATATTTTTAGACAGAGTTTATACGTTGCACTTTAACCCATTATTGGATAATTTTTTATTTCAAAAAGCAACTGTGAGTTACATAACTGATCTCCATGTACTTAACCAAAATAATTATGATAGCTGTTGAGCAATATACAGTGTAGACCTCTGTTAGTCTAAAACTTGACTAAAACACTTTCATTTTTAGACCTGTGGTAGCCTGATTTTAGACCAGTCCTCTAGGCCACATTTAGACGTCTATAAGAACTCTTTTAGACCGAAAAATGCTCAGTGGGTTTGAAGCTGCTGTCTGAAAACCCTCATGTCAGCTTGTGTCTAAAATGCCTAATTTAAGCTGCTGTCCCTTTAAGCCCCCTCCCCATTCCACAGAACACAGCATTCTAGAAGCCCCCCACACTGTTGCCATACAGCAATGTTATGTTATGTTTATAAAACGACAGATTTGCTCTTTTAAGGAGATTCTCTGTCCAGTAATGTCATGATGATGTCAAATCTCATATGATTTTGGTGTGACTTTAAAGAAGCCATTCAGAGCACCCTGTAGTCCCATATGGGGATTACTCCAACACTCATTAACCTTCCAATTTGAAACTTTGCTCATGTTCTGATGTAAAACATTTTTAACTTAATATTTGTTTTTAAAATATGAAAAAGCATACCACCACATCTTTAGGGTAAGGGTAGCCAGGTGCAGTGAACATTTGAGCTTTGCTCAAATATAGGGTATTCCGGGACGGTTAATTAATCATGTCTACTTTAATTTGTTTTACAAAAGAATCCAAAAATGTCATCTTTCTCCCCATCGTTTTTTTAACTTTATAGGTCAATTCATCAAATTTAAGCCTTTAACAAGTTTATAGAAGATGTCTGTCCAAACAAAGTCATCATTCAAACAAACAAAAAGGAAATGCTTTACCTTGAATTGCTGAAAAACATCCCAAATAATTGATGCCAATTCAATTGTCATCTCTAACAAGGCAAATGGATTTGGATTTCAGAATGATCACAGGGGCCATGGCTACCACTGACCACCATTAACCCCACCATTACTGGCTGCCAGGAGTCCTTTTTGAATTCCCCATGGCTGGATGGTTAGTGTGCAGGAGCTTGGTAACAATTTGTGCAAAGAGGCTACTTCAGACGTCTTAACTTGGTTCACTTGAGAATTACGCATTTGAATAATTAAGCTTAAGTTTGTAGCATTTGTCACTTTGTTGAGTAACTTTGAACCTTTAAAAGTTTTTTTAAAAGAGGATACAGGTATAGTATCTGGACAATAGATGTCATTTAAGTAATTTTTACTAATACAGAGAGGATGTAAGTTCATGCTTTTCATCTGATTTTTCCTATTTCTGCTTTTTCTGTGTGTGTGTGTGTGTGTGTGTGTGTGTGTGTGTGTGTGTGTGTGTGTGTGTGTGTGTGTGTGCTACACTTGTCCAAAAAAGTGGAAACACCTCTGCATGTGGATGACCTTGTAGAAGGACAGGGTGAAAGGGTGAGGTAGATTTAGAGATAGATGAAGAGGGACATCAACAAATCAGAGGGGAAATGAAAATAAAGGTTTTTTAGTAACTTTCTCAACCTTGGAGAAGCTCCTGGCTCAGCTCAGATTCATGGAGGTCCACTGCAGCTCCTGGGAAAAGATAGTTGTCATATTTTTTTTTTTTAATTTGTGTTTTTGGATGTTTTTATGATCAGGTGTGATTCTATGTGTGAGCTTGCAGTGAGATGGTCTGTATAATTAATATTCTGGCTTTTAAAATCAGTTTTAAAAAGCAGTCACGTTGAATTAGCTCGTTTTGAGGGGCTTTTAAGTAGTCCGTGGTTATCATACGTGCATATATTTGGTCTCAACCAGAAGAAAAAGCACAAGGTGGAGTCACTTGATAAACGTTTTTGTACTTTTCTCAGAAGCAGCAATAAAGTTTAAGGAACCCCTGGCCAGACTTTAATGAAATAAGGATGTTTCAGGAACAATTTATGCCACAGATGACGATAAAGTGGAAGAGAAAAGGCAACGCAGCAGGATAATATGATCTACACGAAAGACGACACAAGAGGTGCAGGTCTGTCATAAATAGGGAGTGGCTCGTGGTGGGCCCTGAACGCATCATGCAGTTTGAGGGCTGGGAGTGGGCCTCTGCCTCCACCTGCTGACAGTCAGGAGGCATCGACACTCAGCTCAGAGGCCGTCATGGGGACACGACTCATGGGTTGTTTTGTTTTTTTAATTTCTTTGTCTTTTCTATTTAAGTCTATGGTTTTTGTGTGTGTGTTTTTGTTGTTGTTGCTTTTATTTTATTTTATTTTTATTATTATAATAATTTTTTTTTGTTTTTTTTTGTTTTGCTTTGTTTTTTGGACTTTTAATGTCTTGTCCTTGTCATTATTTAGTTTCGTGTGGCCTATGTTGTGGGTTTGGAGGGGCTACTGTTTCAATATTCCAGTGTGTGAACGACGTGTTTTGCTGCTGTGCTCTTCGTCTACAGCCCAACAAATGGAGGTCTCTGCTGTGAGACACTCTAATTGTTGGTAGACGGTTGTAAAGTAATTAGACGTTTTAGGACGGACCCATCTGCAATCCTGCAGGACTCTGCACCTCCTCCTCCTCCTGCTCTGTGTGTGTGTGTGTGTGTGTGTGTGTGTGTGTGTGTGTGTGTGTGTGTGTGTGTGTGTGTGTGTGTGTGTGTGTGTGTGTGTGTGTGTGTGTGCACACTATCTTACAATCATCTTCCATCCTCACTCCCTATTAGAAAAGCTGCTTCTCTGCTGTAACAGCGTCTCTGCATGCTTTGCTGTTTTCACACCTTATAAACAGTGGAGGCTGTGGTCGTGCTTTATTGCACGGGGGCATCCAGTCTAGTTAGTGGGGAGTTCAAAGGCCGAGAATGTCCAACAAAGTCATTTTGGAGCACATGTTTCACTTTACAGATGACGAAAGTGCAAAATGATCGATGAAAACCCCAAAGTACTTTAATTTGCTCTCACTCTGTCGTCTCCATGAATTATTTGTATATTTAAAACTGTTTTTCATCTAATAGAGCGATTTGTGTGTCTGTAAAGTTTTTATGAACTCATTCATCTTAAAAAAAAAAAAAAAGATCTAGGTTACTGCGGCCTTGTCTGCACAGTTTTTGCCCATGTAACTTTGGTTAAATGTGAATCCTCGATTTTAAAGTAAAATGCAAATAACTTGCATTGGTACAATTTTAAATCAGGTTTGTAGGTTAGTTAGTGCGGTCTGCGTAAACCATTTAGCTCAATGGTGGTAAAAACTGTATGTATACGCCCATCTTCGAAATACACGCACACAAAAAAAAGAAACTCTTTTTTTTTTTTTTTTTTTACCATTAGATCAACAAGAAATCAGGTTTGGTCTTTTTAAGTTTTAAACGTTTTCAAAAAAGTCACTCGACTTGTTGATGTATTTGAAAATTTGGGATAGGCCCATAAACATAGGCCCTCTGCACTAGTCTCCACATATTTAAAACAGAAAAAGGTCAAAACAAACTGATGAAAAGTTTGAACATTAAAAAGAAGAATCCTTGTGAAATGAGGCCGGTTACACTCCACAATAACTGCGTGAATTGCTGTACAAACTGCTCTTTATTTTGGACGAAACCAGGAACGACGAGGTATTTAAAGTGTGCACAGTGATTCCACAAATGGACCAAAACCTAAAAGCTTATAAAAATCTATAGTACAAAAACAATAAGTTAATAATAAATGAAAATAGGCAGCTGAGAGACATTCAGGTAGTCGAGGATCATTACATGCAGATAACAAATATTCTACACTTCAGTTAGTTCACTATGTCTGTGCGTAAAAATGGCTACAACATCACATCTAAATTCTGACGAGACAAACATGAACACGATATGTTACAAAAGAAATTATCTTTGTTTTAGCAACACAAACTTTACAACAACTTGTGTGTAACAGATCAGGGACATTAAGTACAGACCCCCCAGCCCCTTCCTCACCCCTCCACCTCCTCCTTCCTGGCTCTAATCCAGCGTTAGTCCAACAAAATCAAGTTAACTGCTCCTCCGCCGATCTTTGTTCTCCTTCTTCATCTTCATCCTGCGGTTCTGAAACCAGATTTTCACTTGTCTCTCGGTCAGATTGAGAACTCTGGCTACTTCGTACCTACGATCCCGTGGGAGGTACATGTTAAACAGAAACTCCTTTTCCAGTTCGAGAATTTGGTGCTTTGTGTAGGGACAGCGCTTTTTTCTGGTGGGCTTTGCGTGAAGCCAGTTGGATGAAGGGTTATCTGAAAACAGGGTTTAAAAATGTTCTCAGATCAGGACTCAAAAACAAGAATAGTACAGGTTGTGGAGAACGTAAACCTATGAGAAGACCGTAACATTAAATCTGATTTATCTTCACCAAACTCTGTTGAATTTTTCATTAAAGGGTTTCAACCTAAAATGTGATTGTGTATATTTAATTGCACACACAGATTCATGCCAAAAACATCCAAGACTGGTTTTCAGTTTGGGCCTCTACAGAGAATAGCCTGCTCTATTTTTTATACCTACATATCTAACAAATTTAACCCTTTTTTCCACATCCTGGAGTCAAAAGTAACATTTTCTCTTTTCTTGATTAGTCTCTGGACCATAACGGTATCACTGCAATGCTTACTTGTATCTGTCTCCTTCCTCTCCTCTGTTGACGGGCTCTCCTCAGCGGTCTCATTCGTGGACGTGGTCTCGCAAGGAATCTCCGCGAGGGATGCTTCATTCCCAATGTCAGACAAAAGAGCAGAGTGCGTCTCCAAAGTTGTACATTCAGCACTCCCGATAACAGGCTCGGGTTTGATCTCATAGTGCATGGTTGTCGATGGTAATCCCGTCAAACATAAGGACGCGGAGACCGGATCCAACGCCCAGGAGCGCGTAAACATGCCATCGCAGTCCCCGCTGGTGTAAGGGTGATGAATGTAAGTCGGAGCGGCTGTGCTTGGAGGGTGGGTCGAGATTGGACTCCAAGATCCACCAAAAATAGAAGATTTCGCCTGCAGAGGACACGACTCCTGTCCGCCATATTCGGCGAGCATCGCCTGCTCCACCCCTGCAGCTGATGAGAACCTCGATGCCATGTCTTCCTGCTCGGGAAGAACAGGCGAGTCAATATAAAAACTCGTTCCTAACGTCGACATTGCACCAAAAAAAATAAAATAAAGGGCGCTTTAAAGTCCAAGAAGGCAGGGAAATAAGAAAATCATTGCATATAATGCGCTGCTTTCTGCGCCAGTGAGGGGCTTAATGCGTCCAGCAAGTTGAACCTTGCCCAAGCCTGGATAGGGCGCCCCAAACACGTGACCGTGGGACAGAACAATAAATAATAAATCAGCCTGCTGTTCGAGTAAATGGCCACCATTTTCCCCACCATATTTTAATAGCAAATCCCCACGCTTTTATTGGGGAATTTAACGTTTTATAAGCAATAAACGTTATGATTTTTGTCAAGAGATCTAAGGTGGGAGCGATCGAACACAGTCGTGATAAAGAGGGGAGCGAGGGGACTTTTTTCGAGTATATGAGGGTAAAATACCCAAACAACATTAGAATGTGTGTATCGATTAAAAAAATAATAATTGGTCGATTTTTATTTCAAAATAAACTCAGAATTGTAATTCTTTGTGGAAATGTTTTTTTTCGCCAGGCTGCTGAATCAAGCAATCAAAACGTTAAGAATAAGTAAATAAAGGAAATGTGTTTGAAGAATTAAACTTCACACAATCAAAACATAGCGTGGGGTTGTTTTCAGGATGCAGTCTGTATGGTCTGCAGGTCTTTTTCACTTACTTTGAAGGCAGTCTAAAACGGAAAGCAGGATGAGGTTATTTGGGTGCTATTTAACAGTCCCATTTTTATCACGGGCAATTTGGTTGTTTTTCTTCAGGTTACAACCTGGCTGTCCAAGCTAAATATCACCAATAAAGCCCAGCCTTTGTGTCCTTTCTCTGGCGCAGGCAGTCGCATCCGGCATTTCCTACGGCGAGGCAACTGGCAGACTGCAATGATCATAACCGAGGCCTTGTCTGTCCTTTCCTCCTCTGCTGGACTTATACGAGCCTTAATCCTTTCATTTCCCGGCCTGCAGCTTCACGTCCTGCTTTAAAGCTCACAAAGGGCGGCCAAAATCCTTTACAAGGCTGGTTTTTATATCAGGACTTTAGGGAAAACTTTGGTTGTATGCGTTAAACTGCGTCTAAATGCTGCGCCATGTAGACGTCCTGTTTAATTTCTAAATAAGCATCCCCTCATTACAGAAACTATGTTTATGGGCTCATTTTACGCACAATAATCGAGCATTTTACTTTACATTTTTCGACTAAAATTGTCATGATTTTGATGCAGTCTGAGGAAAATTATTAATAAATTCAAGCAGTGTTTGGTAGTGACTCACTTGTCATGATGCGATGAGTTTTACTGAGGTAATCAAGGCAGTTTCGTGTTGTGGGAGAAATATTATAGCCCAACAACATGAGACTACCTAAACCACTCCACAGCCCGCTCTTCTCTTTGGGAATTTCTGCTACAAACTTTATCTTTTAATAATTTTATTTCCTGTTCTTTAATTCTGAATGTGAAAAACATAGGTAGCTTCATGACTAAATCAAATCTACAAATTTTAGAAATCTAGGAAGGCGAACAACACAACGATCCCACTGCCTTTGATCACTCTGAGGATGCAGTTTTGCAACATTCGGATTGTTTAGGTCTAGAAATCGTTGAAGTCTGACTTTTTAATTTTGGCATTTTGCATGAAAAATATACACTGTTTGTCTGGGTTGTTCTATAAGAAGCAATTCCTGAAAATCCAAAATAATTTAGATTTTCAGGAATGATTAAAAACGCATCTGCTGTTTGGCACAGTTCTGTCAAAGACAAAAGGCAAGCGTGGCAGCCGCCAGATATCCATTACAGGCTAAAACTATGTCGGACATCACCCTCTACTACTATGATAATATTTACTGTTCACAAAGCGGACCCGCTCCAAAACACAGAGGCATTAGCAGCATGCACTGCGCCGCTGCCAGCTGCAAGATTTAAACAGCGCGCAGCACAGCTCCCACAGTCTGTCTCTCTGAATGAAATAAGAAGTCTGCAGTTGCAGGGATGGCTTTATTAATTTGACCAGCAAAATGTGCAAATATTCATCAGACCTCTCTGGTGTTTTTAGCCGTCACAATAAGGCCTTCACGTAACTGTAACACAAATATCCCAAGGGTGAGTCCAGCATGCAAAGTCCAATGGTTCCATCAGGCTGAATCTACAAAATGTACAAGCCTGAAGCTCTGAAACATTGTGGTCACAGTCTGAACATTTCAAACACAACGGATCAACGATACAAATGGAAGCCATTTATAAATACAGACATGGAAACAAGAAAGAGCAACAATCAATAAGTTAGCAGTAGGGTCCTATTTTTCCATGGACATTCTCACAGTTGGGTAGAGGGGCTCTGCACAGGCGCCCGTGCCATGGATGGAGGAGGGCGCCATAGACGCAGACAGACACACAGACAGTCTCACGAGAAACTGAAGTTGCTGGAGAGCTCTCGGATCCTGTTCTCTCGGCTCATTTTTTTCAGTTTCATCCTCCTGTTTTGGAACCAGATTTTGACTTGCCTGTCAGTGAGGTGCACACTGCGGCTGATCTCCAGACGACGCTCTCTTGTCAAGTACATGTTGAAGAGGAACTCCTTCTCCAGCTCCAGTGTCTGGTGCTTGGTGTATGGGCAACGCTTCTTTCGGCCACTCTTTGCTGTGAGCCAGTTAGCCGTGCTTTCAATTTTTCCATCTCCTGAAAGGGAAGTAAGACAGGATATTATGGGCAACAGGTGTGGAAAAAATACACAAAACACACTGAAGACAGCCAAAGAAAACCTTTTAACCCTGTTAAAAATAAAATGGACCGTTACAAATTCGAAAGATCAGC
Source organism: Xyrichtys novacula (assembly GCA_962446985.1). Lineage (NCBI taxonomy): Eukaryota > Metazoa > Chordata > Actinopteri > Labriformes > Labridae > Xyrichtys > Xyrichtys novacula. The sequence goes on along the minus strand of OY660871.1, from coordinate 9,606,311 downwards.
ATAAAGAAAAGCTCATGCGTATAAAAAGTGGTGTCTAGTTTATATTTCAAATATTTTTTTAAAGAGTACCTTTAAAATGCACTCAAGACCCCTACAAAGACGTTTCTCTGACTTATTTGACGTTATGGACATTTTACGCACAGCATCACAACAATTCTGACATCAAATACAGCAATAATTCCACTTTTTTACTGATATTTGTCCCCTTAAGAAGCTTTAACCACGACAATCTGCAGCCCACTGCACCTTTATTGGGATATTAAACAGCCAACAAAGCACTGAAATCAAAGTAAGGCCTCAGATGAATCGAGAGCAAACACAGCCCTGAGTAGACTGGATTAGCTTTGTTGTTTCATTTAGGTTAAATAGTGAAACCTTTTTTAATTCAAAGTTAGTAATAATATAAATATTAAAAGCTGCATGTTCAAATATGCTACACCCTAAAGGTGTGTGTGTGACTGGAATTGTACTGAAGTGCATGCACAGCTGTCTATTTGTTGTCTAAACAACTCGTACAGCTCTGATCCTCGGCTCTGATTGGTCACGTTCAATTTCGTCTCATGTCTGATAAAGCTGTAAATACCCGATAAACGCGCACCTGTGAAAGACTGACTGTTGACCCGAGGCTTAATATTCTTGCAAATATAAAAAAAGGAGCAGTCGCACTCCTAACCGTCCTCTAAACCGAGAAAACACAATGGAAGCCTTCAAAATTAACGTGCTGTTTACTGTCTGCTCTTTTTGTGGTAATTTTCTGCTCTTCACCTTTGACGGGCTTCTCAGGACACTCCGCCCTGCAGGTTTCAGCAGATTCAGGAGAGGACGAGCTGTCCGAGGAGAGCCGGCTGTCCTCCTCTCCGGCCGGGACGCAGGGTGTAGGAACAGGCGCCTCCTCGTGGCTCTCCCTCCGCTCCGGCTCAGCAGAGGCAGGCTGGGAGGGCTGAGTTGGCTGGGAGGGCTGGCTGTCCGAGCGCGCAGGTCTCTGCAGGCTAAAGTGGTTCATGTTTGGCTGGACATCTTGATACAGCCTGCTGGAGGACGTGTAAGTCTGAGACAAGCGGAAGTAGCCCGGGACTGGTAAGGTACTGCCTGAAACAGGGCATGATGCGCTCGAGTAGGAAATGTCATCTACCGGTGCTCCTTTAGGACATTTGTCAGACTCGTAAAGGCAATACGCGCTCTCCTCCTTTATGCTCGGGGAGAAGGAGCACTGAGCCATATGTTGGCCGCTGCTGGGTTGGTCTACCCGGCACGATCTCGACGTTTCCAGCCACGTTTCCATCCCTTGAACATAGGGAGCAGATGACGGGATCACGCTCTGGGTGACTGGCTCGTTATTGCGCTTACCGATCCCCGGGAAACACGAGCCACTGGACAGTCCATATGAATATTCCGACGCCGGTGGCAAATACACGCCGTTACTTGGGTAATATGAACCACTGTCGGTTCTCACGTTGATTAAAGAGTCCACGAAGAACGAATTTCCAGCCTGGTTGTTGGGGCATGTCATCGTTGTGGTGTAATTTGACGGAGGATGAAGATAGCCCTTTCTGGCTGACATTTCTTGTGCAAAACATTGCTGAATAATTACTGATACTCACGCTTCTCACTGTAGCCTGCAGCCAATTAAAACAGCAGGCGACCAAAAGACTCCTCCCAGTCCGAGCAGGCAGCTCCACTGTGTCAGAGATTTAGTTTTAGGCTTAAGTAAAGAGAGGACTGTGAGGAGGGAAAGTGGTGCACGAGAGGCATTTCAAGTCAAATCTTTCAATCTCACATTTTGAGTCTCGATCACCACCTACAAGCCTCGAGCCAGCTATGTAAATTTATAACAACAACACCAGTTTGACAACTCAGTTGTTGAAAGCTGTCTCTAACAGTTATGTACAATGCAGAGCTTTATGGCCACTTTTACAGCACTGTAAAAATGAAGGGTGCCTCAGAGAAGCTCAGGGTGCATCAAAATCCGAAAGGTCCTCTGTGACTCTTTGGTGGAGAGACTTTTAACCCTTCTGCTGCTGCTGCGCTGCTGGTGAAAATTACTGGACTATTTTTAACACCCCTCCTCACAGACTGACCAAAAGCTGAATGTTTAAAACAAGTCTTATCCCCAGTGTGGACCTCTTCCCTGAGAAGATTGTAGTGTGGATATTTCAAGTTACACACGCCTCCTGCGTCCAGACATTTTTTACTGCAAAAACTCTATTGAGTCTCTCTAAAGGTGACTAACAGGCCCGCTCAAGTCCGCGCCACAGCCAAACAAAGCCTTGGAGCCACAGTCGCCTCACATTAGCAATACTGGGAGAATCCTAGTTTCTTTCAGAGCAGCTAAGACTTGCACCTCACCAACATCCTCTGTGAAATTGTGTTTTTGCACTTTTTTGCCCACAATTGTGTTTATAAAACCCCCATTCATACAAAAAATGGCCAAAGGATTTTACGCATAAGAAATAGATATATATTTTTTAAATTCATTTTAGATTTAATCTCAAATGAAATTTTACAAGATTCAATCTGTACACGAATCAAATGTCAATTTTAAAGAGTCTGTTATTTCTTCATATTCCAGATATTGGCCTGTTTTCTGTCAGGACTGTCTTTGTCCCACGAAGGATTTTTAGAGACATCCCAGGAAGAGATAATTGTAGACTGGAGAGACGCCGTGATTCAATGAGAAAAGTTCTCAAAATAAAACTCAGTTTTCTTAATATTGATTTATTTATATCGTGTATCATTCTTGAGTGGTGGGTGTTTTTTTTTAAATAAAATAATATAGGCTGCGTTGACGTTTATCGGTTGTCAATAACATATGCCGTTAAAGTGAAAATTAAGTAGACAGTCGGACACATGGTTGGTTCTTTTAAAATAATAATAATAACAATAAAGCAGTATGTAAACACAGCCCCTTCCACTGGACTGCTGTGTTACTGAAAATAAGATAAAACGTCATATTTCAGCCCACGCTGACTCAAAAGAGCGCCAGCAGGGTTAGGAGCGGATGACTGAGGCCTGCAGATTTAGGTCAGCAGTAAAACGTCTCCTAAGGTGAGTTTCCCCTGAAATACAACATCACCCAGGTCCATTGTCTGGAGCCTTAAAGTCTACAAATTAGAGTTATGTAGGGATATTTAATATGGCGTCAAACCTGCGGCAGTCTGCAGCCTCTATGAATGATAATAATCATTAACCCTTTGGACACTGCCTGGATGTTTCAGGGTGCGCTGTGGGTGAGCTCTGCTCGTATTATTAGCCCAATAAAACATTTTTACTTCTTTCTTACATATATATTTGATCTTATAAAAATGTATGTATGGAGTTAGATTAAAAATCCCAAACTCTGAGCATCAGAGATCGTTATTCGCCCAATGCCAGGTCGAGTACTCTGCTGGATTTGCAAACCAAAGTGGAACAAATCTAAATTTGACATGTTTGAATTATTTATAAACAAAAATCTCTGAGGATAAAATGGGGCTTAATTTCGGTTTGACTCTCCTATACCGACTTATAGAAGTTATGATCCACGCATATAAAACCGCACAGGCCCCCGTGATCTTGTTTCTGTGTGCGCATTAGCCTCTCCAACCCTCTCCTAAACTGCAACCCGATAACCTGAGGTAAACGACTCATGAACATATCTCTTTCAGCTATTTACTCAATGTTAAACGCCTACAATACTTTCTTTACTACTCAGTATTTGCATGAGGCATGAAAACTCCAGTCTGAGACGATGCAGGCCTGTCTACACAAACAAACAAAAAACTCACACAAACTTTGCACTCATCAAGTGGGTATAGTCAAATATGCATTCCTACCTTCACAGTGAAATCCTGAGGCTCGGGTATATTTTAAAGCAGCTGAACGTCGACTCAAACTTCTTTAATATCTTAATTCACGGCAATGACATTGATCTGTGGAGCGCCACCCAGTGGTCGCAGATGGCTCTCAGGCCTCCAGAAACCGCTGTACACCACAAAGACAGAATATTCCGACCACGGTAGGAAACTGAAACGAATGACGCCGCAAAGGTCCGTGGACACAGGCTTTGAATGCTCCCAGCCGCTGTTTTTCAGCCCCTTAGTCACAGTTAATAACCTTGGTCTCAGACGCTTTATTGCACTACACTCCAAATGCTCCAGACGAAGCCGCGTTTTATGACCAAGTTACTGGAGCAACTGGGAGGATGTGCAGCAATCAAAGCGGAATTCCTGGGAGCCTCGCAGGATGCACGGTGTAAGGAGGGCATCAAGGCCCTTATTAGCTTATAGCGGGTCATTCAAGTTGTATTCAGGGGACTGGTGGTGGATATAATGCCACCTGAAACCAATCTTTAGACACCTTTTCAGGCATTATTTTGCATGTTCACACAAACTCATACGGGATAAATGACTAACTTTGTATAGAATCTTTGGATTTAACAACTCCAGATTAAAGATAAGTCACCCTGAATATTGTGAAGAGTGTAAACGTGATCTGGAGTTGGTAATCCTCTGACAACTATCATCTGACTACTTGGTGGATTATTCCTCAGCAACTTTTCAGATAAGGGAGCAATCACACAAATAGATTCGCAGCGTGTTACATCTTTATGCAATCCAACAATTCCAAATAGTTTCAGTTCATGTTAGGTCAGAAATAAGCCTTGAGACAGAACTGAATGAAGCCTTTGTAATAGATACCAAAAATATCTGCAGCGGATAGTGTTTCTCGACATGGCGGGATAAGATGTATCAGACATCCATGTTATCACCCGATACCGTCCACGTGCTCATGTAAAAAACCTATATATGAAATCCGGTTTCATCCGGCGGTTTAGCCCCATTATAAGAAAATGATCCAACTTCACGGCTCACGGGTCAACCATTTCTGCCACAGAAGGTCAGATGTTCAATATCAACTTTAAAATGCATTTACTGGTGTCAGATGATAACTTTACTCATCTGTGACTTATGCAGCACTGAATTGTATTTTTTTTTCTTTTTATGGCAAGTGAATAAGTGCCAAAAACGTCAGCTGAGATTAGACAGTGATTCCAAGGCACACAAACACGTTTTTTTTTCCAGTCGTAGGAGTTGTATTTGTACAATAAAGTTAAAAGATTAGGAAAGACAGAAAGAAACAGTTTTTTTGTTGTAAGGATTTCTGGCCACAAAAGTTGGATATGAGAGCGTCTGTTTGGGGGAGGCAATTAAATAATGTTAATGGAGCTTTTTCGGGGCTGGCGCCATCATCTCCGTGCGTATTATTGGATCATACAAAGGGAATTCAGGCACATTTGGTTTTACGCGTACGAACACAATACGCGCAATGACAAGTTTGAAAAGTAGATATTTGTTAATTAGAGCAAGAAGAAAAAGAGATCTGTAATAATAATAATAATAATAATAATAATAATAGGTGTTTAATGACAACGTATTGTATAAATAGTCAAAATCTGGATGAGGTTTGGCACATTTTGTCCATGTAAGATGCAGATCTGTGTTGCAGATTTATGTTCATGAGTCTCTTTTCAGTCTTTATAGCAGGGGGTTTGTGGTGTAGTACTGTAAACGGTCTCTGTTCAGTTTCTTCTCCTTCATCCTCCTGTTCTGAAACCAGATCTTCACCTGGCGATCAGTCAGATTGAGCATCCGCGAAAGCTGCAGCCTCTTCTCTTTGTTGATGTAAACACTGAAAAAGAACTCCCTCTCCAGTTCCCTGATTTGATATTTCGAGTACGGACATCTCTTCTTGCGCGTCCTCTGGCCACCTGAAAATGAGGAAATATAAAAGATAAAGGGGATAGCAAATGAGCTGCAGTAGACACATAATAACCACATGAAATCATGAGTCTAGTTTCCTGCTTGAAGCATCCGCGGTGGTCTGGACTGAGCTCTGGAGTTCAAGTGTTTCCCTCCTCTCAGGCCTACAGGACCCAGATATGTAAACAAAAACTAAGCTTTGTGGAGGGACACGTGAAGGATTGCACGTCGGAAGTTATGAAAAACTGAGTAAAATGGGTAAACCCATACTGGCTGTATTTAAAGAGCAAAGGCCTGAAAGCATTTATGGGTATCTGATGTAACTGATACGCTTGTATCGCGAACATTTGATTTCACTGTGCGTAAAGAGCTGTTGTCTCAGTGTTAGCGAGGCAAATGCCAGGGAAAGCAGTTGTTGAGTCAAATCCTTACAAATCCAATGAATGTGTAAATATTTATCTTGAAATGAGGTGCAAGACTAATCTGGCGCAGAGTCAGATTTAAATGCCTGTAGCCTACTTCAACCAAACTGGATTAAACACAAATGAAAGATCCAAAATTACCAATGTGGAAAACAAATGTGATAAATTTGTTTTGGGACAAGTAGACACAACAAATGTGTTGGATTAAATTAGATCATGCGTCCTAATCATCCTGATTTATTTGGCATTTGAAGGTTGTTGAGGAGAATTATTTTCTTTTGTGTTTGCATGAAGGAAAAGTTTACATACTAACTCTAAACAGCTAATTTACGCACAGATTTGGAGCATAAAAAAGTAAAGATCTAATTTGAAATATAGGAAGACAAGCTTAATGCCAAAGTCTTCAAGGCCAATTTCAATCCCAAGCACGTGATCTTGTCGTTTCTAACATAGTTTTGTTCCAGGGGAAATCTGCAGGCCCTCCATAAACCTTCCGTGCTTATAAAACAGCATATAAAACGCTTTAAGAGCAGCGTGTTAGATGTTTCTCCTGCCTGCTTTCGGCAGGCTCTACTCACTGCTGCTCCTGCTCTGCTTCTCTTCGCTGTGTCCGGAGGAAGACTTGGGGCTGAAGCTCTCCGCCGTGTCCGAGCCCGCGTGCGCCGGAGCGGGGCTCGTTTTGGCTGCGTGTCTGTCCGTGTCTGTGATTTGTGCTGTCGGCGTCGTGCTGTTCTCTGTGCTTCCGTACGCGGTGTCGAAGAACTGGTCGAAAGCCTGCGGGAGGACCCCGTTCCTGCCCACACTGCCGTAGAAGCCCCCGGGCGTCGGCGTGGTGACGCTGCTGGAGTGGCTTACACTGGAGCCGCTTTTCACCAGGATCTCTCCCCCCCGTGAGGCCGGGGTCGTCCAGCCGTCCCTGTGCGCGATGTCTTCAGTGTAACAGTGCGTGAGGCTCCCCCTGCTGTGGTGCCATTTACTGGAAGCATCAATCCCATAGTCCCTGAACGCAACATCTCTCACGGACGGGACCTGTGGCAGCGCTGAGGACTGGTAGGGGTATGTCACGGGGCAAGAGGACTGGCTTTGGGTTAAATAGTGAGGCAGACCCGAGAAGTCCGCTCCAGAGACATAGTAAGTGCAGCTTGGTAAATACATATTAGAGGCAGGAATCCGCTCATCAAAATCCATATTCTGCAGCTGGAAAAAGCTCCTATAAAAATCCGCTCATAGTTCCTCCGCGCGCTGCGCTCCAGTCACTTTGAGGCAGACTGCTGGAGCAGAAATCCTTAGACGTACAAGCTGACGTGGGGATCCATCTCTATCCATTCCTGAGGGCCAAAGCCATGTGACCACTGGCACAGAATGACAGCTAGCCTACGCCTCAGTGTGTAGGCTATAAGAGTCAATGGGTTTATAAAACAGACATTTGGCTGAATGGAGAAGGAAAATACAGTGAGGGAATTACGCACAGACATGGTTTATGTTCTTTTAAAAGGAGTGTATACTTAAGAGAGTTTTTCTTTGTCGTTACTGGCTTAATATTATCCGTCTGTTTACAATTATTGCAAAGTGTCCTATCATGCAGCAGGATAAATAAAACAGGAAATAGTGACTCGATTTAAAAGCTGTTTAACCTGCAAACTTTTACCTTTACGCTCTTTTTGTAGAGGTAACCCTCACCTTCACCCTAACCTTAACCTCTGTGAAGACATTTCAAAGACGAAGATCACACATTTAGACGGAGGCAACACTTCTTCCATCCATCACACATACACATCTACTTTAAAACTCGAATTATTCAGATTTTTCTTTAGATTTGGAGAAAACTTTGGCATGTGTCGTTTCATGTGTCACAGTTTTGGAGTTTCTTTAGTGTAAATTGAATCTCCGTAGGACTATATTTTGACAGGTATGGCTTTAAAACGCCCAGGCTATATTTAGACTGATGTTGTCCACAAGTGTTGGAGCAATGCCTTTGTCAGGCATCAGTCTAGTTTGGCAGCCGGGGGAAACAAAGACAATACAGCCTCTAAAAGGAGCCTCAGAACAGCCTATACCTGCCATATGTTGATCTGGATTAACACACAGCATACCAGCTCCTGAACACTTCACTAAATTCATTCCTCATGCTAGGCCGTTTTTTCTGTTTACGCGTAAAAGGTGATCTCCACTTCTTAAAGAAGTTGATTTCTCGAACCAAAGTTCCAAAATACGTACACGGTGTGCCTCTAATGTGTGAATAAGATATAAGTTAAACAGTGTAAGAAAGCCGTGAAGAGCCTGTGTGCAGTTCATGAGTGTGATCAGCTGTTATACACACAGTCACGAAGCAGCGACAGAGCGTTTAACGTTGGATGCAAACAGGCACATGTTGTTTATAGGCCATGAATAATAAAGATATTTAGCGAGGTGGCTCCACTTTCTTGACACGGACTGTTTCCCACACTGCAAGCCATTTCCATTTGTCATCACTGCCGTGTAAGTGGGCACGAGTGTCACATATCACTAGTCCAGTTTTTGAAGCCCATTTTGAATCATCTATCAAAGCCTTTAAACTCGACACGTTCACAGACTGTGAATTATTCTAAACAACTTCAGCAGTGCGTCATTATTCTATAATACTGCTCTTCATTGTTTCATATGATCAATTGGACTATAACTCCTCTCTTCGTGATAAAACAATAATGTTTGCTACTCGCAGGAGGAGTCAGCATTCAGGCTGCAGGGGAGGCCCAGAATCCGTACAGAAATCACAACAACTTTAACCACAATAAAACACTGTTTGACGCGTAACTGAACTTAAATTGGACACTTTCTTCAGTGAAATCCAGTCTCTGCGGAACATGGAAACTGGGTGCGAACAAAGTTATACCTTTACCTAACGACTATTGGGAGATGGGGATTTAGATTTTCACAAACATGTCATTTCTCTTTGAGCCACTTTTGTAAATAATAATAACAATAAAACATTATGATTTCAATTCGAAAAGTTACTCAAATCTTATTTTCTTATTTTAAATATCTGGAAGTTGAGTTTTTTCCGAGTTACCAAGAGGTTAAAAAAGGGGGGGAAATGTTTTAAAGAAGTTATAAAGAAAAGCAGGAGTTTATGCCTGCAGCATGATGGGAAAGAGGGTTAAGAGTTGCAAAAAATGCTTATCTAGATAGAGCACTAAGAGTGATAATGAAAACTGAAGGTGGCTCCTGAGAATTAAAGGGTTTTCTTTGCACTCTAAAAATAGTGCGGTTGAATTGAATTGTGTGAAATGTGAGAGCGCCTCAACACTCCCGCGTGTGAGAAATAAATAAGAAGAAATAAGCGCAATTTTCAGATTTCAGTTGAGTTCTAAACGATCCACTCTTGAAGCTGAAGTGAATAGATAGACACCATAGTTAATAAATGTGTAATGAAACGATGGCGGTGTCTGCACAAGTTTGAATGACTGACTGTGTCTTTAAAAATAAGAATTCAAGGGCGGTTTGTCTGGACGCTTATTTGTGACTCTTCAATCGAGTATTAAATAATCAAATAATATTTTCATTGATTTCATTTGTTTTATCTCGCCATTTGCAGGTAAAATACAATCCACTAGGCTCATATGAATATTTAAAATAAATAAATAAAAGACAAAATCTGGATTCATCGACCCAGCGTTCACTCGAGTGTTTCTGTTGGTTATCAGATGTGATCAGGTAGACTATGTACAGGTCCCTTACCCCCTGAGTTCAGAGGAAACACTGTTTGATTTCATTTTTCCGAGTCTACGTTAATTTTGTGAATGTGTATCCCTGTCATTATAGCTGAGATAAAATAACAAGGCTGAAGGGTCTCTGGGATATCTTCTAAAAACACTCACTGATATGAAGATGCTAAAGTGGTTCAATAAAATTCTCCAGATGTGAAATCTACAGGAACAGTTCATAATTCTGAGGGGTTTGATTTGATTGTGTGTGTATAGAGAAAAATCCCCCGGTGTTGAGTTGGTGTTACAGCTACATGGTCCGGTTGTTGTTCTCATTTCTCTGTTTGATGTTTGTTTGGGTGAAAACCTTGGATTCTGTTTACTGACATTTTATTGGAGTCATAAATATTTGAGTTTTTGTCTTAAGTTCACTGCACAACGCTCAACAACACACACGCACACGCACTCACACACAAAGCAGAAAAGATGGAAACGTGATCAGAATAAACTCTAGTTAAACTAAACACTAAAGATGACACTGATTGACTTCAGTCCAGAGAAGCCCGAAGAAAACTAGACACACTGGAGTATTAAAAAAAAAAAATCCAACTTTGTTTACCACAAACTTTTTGATTCAGCAAATGTGTAAATAAGGGTTTCATTATGTTTTACAAAGCTGACTGTTGGTCAGCCTCAGGCCTGCGTACATCCGGGTCTTCTTTATTATTATTATTGTTATTGGAGTAAAGCGCACTAACCTATGTGGCTGTTAGGGGGAGCAATGACACAGAGAAAGAGGGGGAGCAGAGGAGACGCAGGGAAAAAAAGAGTGAATAAAGGGACTCCAAACTCGTCTATGTGGAACAATGTTCACACTAGTATCTGTCTGTGAAAGAGGCGACAACAGTTTTCTTTGACAAAACTGTTTGGAAAGACCAATGGGAGGAAACACGTCTGGCCTTCCCAGGTGCTCTTGAGCAAAACGACAAACTTATCCGTCGTTAGAAGCTGAACAGACTTTTTTTTTTCCTGTAAACACAAGCTACTTGTTTTCATGGGCTGGACAGAACAGATATCAAGTATTTGGACAGGTGGGGGTCAGTGCTGCATGATTCTGACTTCTATTTGACTGAAAATGTGTAAAATTATCACACAACATTTTGTGTTTTTAGAGGTTTTGATAACAGCGTTTGTCAACTAACTGCAGTTGAATATCTGTCTTTATGAGGACATACAGTGGGTCACGACCACTATATTCACTCACTCAAAACTCTGTATAGTTATCAATACTGATAACTAAATGAAGGAGCTGTTTTTAAACGGGGACAGGTCTGTATACCCTGTGTCACCTTCTAAGTTGGACTTCAATAATTCATTTCAAGAGAGGACGAGGTTGCTGTTTGAGAATAACATTAAATCAGTCATGTGGATTGTTCATGAGTTTAAAAATGCGTTATGTTCACATACTGTGACACATTATAAAATATCACAAAACCGGTGTATGTCTTAAAAAATCCCAAAGGCCCTTTGTTACTTAACTTTACATTTGCATCATTAACCTTTTAATTGTGAACACAGACTGTACGCCATAAAAACTTCCGGCCTTGCACGTGCAGGTAACGCATGCAAAGTCATGATTTTTCACGCACAATCTGCATTTATGGGTTCAAGCAGTTGATAAAAGCGGATGTTATATTTATTTTATGCGTCAATTTATGCGAGGCTAAATGGGATAAGAAATGAAAAACTCAAACAGCGAAGTAGAGCCAACAATACAGTTTACACAATAACAAAACAATATGACCGTGTCTGGCTTTAAGACGAATTACTGACCTATTTGTGCATTAAATCACACCTAAAACAGACTGACTAATCTATTTCTATATTTCTCTACAAAAACACAAAATGGAGATGGAGTAACCTTGAGTTTCTTATTGTTTTTATGATGTAAATTAATTAAAAATACACACGACTTGTCGGTAAAATATATGCTGAAACAACATTTAAGTACAAGGATTTTTTTATGCACAACAACCTTATATACTGATACTTTACATGCAAACTGTAAACTAACATGAAACAGAATCGTGTCAGTTCTCAGACTCTGTACTGACAAGATTCCACCACTAGATGGCAACACCAGTCTTACAACTGGGCCTGCGGAGGCTCTACGCTCTCATGAAGGCCTGTTGGCCTACATACACTCCTCAGAGTTTTCACTATGAACCAGATATAAAGCAATGTTTTTAAGCACACAAACATGTCCAATCTGGACAACCATGAGAATAAATGAAAAAGACAAAATCACACCGTGACTCTCAAATATTTATTGACAAAAACTTTTGGCTATTGCAGTAAAAAATGAGGCTAGATAGTGGCAGTCAGAATGTATTTACGTCTTTGAATACGTCAAAGTTTTGAGTTGTAAGAAAAGGTTCCTGACTAACAGGTAAAAAGAGGTCAGCCAAGCCCTAACAGGTGAGTTCTCCTGAGCAGAAACTGCAGTGGTAAAAAATAATAATAATAATAAAAATACGGACGTGGTTGAAATGATCAGCTCTCACGTTTGATCAGGTCTTATTGAATACTAAACAACAGAGGTTTATATTCGCTCCATGAAGAAAGTAAATGAACGAAGGGATGTGGTGCAGATCCTGTTTTTCAAGCTTTCAAATGGTGGCACGAAGTCAGGAATTTACGCAAAGGTTAACCTAGATCTAATGTAGGCTGATAGAGTAAATACATGATTATTTTTTCAACACCTTAAAGTCAATTATGACAACAACAAAAAACCTGCCATCTGTGATCCAATTATTTACTATTTGTGCCCATTTGTGATGATCACCAGCTGAAAATAACACCTATTTTGTCGCATATAACGCAGTCCTTGGAACCGGACATCAGCGATGAATTGTGGTTTGGATTCAGTGAAATGAAAGCGCAGGATTTCTCCGAGTGTCTCGTTGCTCACACACACAGAATGTCTTCTTGTTAAATGACGATTAAGCAGACATCATTCAGTCCTCTTAGACTCGCTTTGGTCAACATGTTGCAAACCATTTCCGACCTCCATGTCAACAGGCCGCACCGACTGGTTCCAATTAAAGGTGAGGAAGGAAATGTGCAGGTCAAAATTAGAGCCACGACCAAGAAGCAGTTCATACCATCAAATAAATTATCACTCAGTTTTTTGGATGAAGGTACATCCGTGTCCGCACTGCCTCTCTTGTTGCAGTAGAAGTCCACAGCTAACTGCTCTTGAACTTATTGACCACTTTTTTCTCCTTTACGCGCCGGTTCTGAAACCAGATAGTTACTTGTCTCTCTGTCAGGTTCGTCTGCGCAGATATCCTCCTCCTTTTGTCCTTGGTGATGAATTTATTGGCGGCGTACTCCCTCTCCAACTCCTTCAGCTGCACTTTAGTGTATGGCACGCGCTTCTTTCTCCCCCGGCGAATTGAGCTGTCTCCACCAGGTATCGTGTCTGACAAGAAAAACATATTCAGTTAATTTATGCTTTCTTTTTAAAAGCATTTTTAAGGGTATTGATTTATTATTATTATTATTTTTCCTTCCTTCTCATTCTTCAATAGTGCCAGTGGGAATGCTCTCTTTATGTACTGGACTTTAATTTTTTTGTAATTTTATTTTACAATCACACATTGCCATGCTTCATATTTGTATCTTGATTAAAACATACAAATACCTTGTAAGGAGGATTTCCACAGAGGATTTGACTGTGGCTGCTCCTTAGCGCAGTAAACTTGACCACTCCAGCCATTAGTGATGGCCCAGGGCTGGTAGGGCTCCATAGGCAGCAGAGATTCGTGTCTTGGCTCAGATGGAGCACTCAGTGCAGGTACCACAGGGACGTCCAAGTAGCTGGGCTGGTATGGACCTGAGGAATAACCCTGATAAAACGCAAATTCCTTCGCTCTGGTCGAAAACTCCTCACCAGAGACGGATGAGTCCATGAATTTATCGCTGTATCCAGAAGGTTGCGCGCACGCCTTTACGCTACCGTGTGACATCCTGCACGGGTAATAACTGCTGCCAAAGTATCCATAAGGCAAAGACGCATTTGGAGAGCTCTGAGTGGCAGAACAGGGGCTGCATTGTTTGCCAGGCTCCCCCATGCCAGACACTGGCACCTCACTCGCTGTGTAGGTGGTGCTGGGAGCCAGCGAGGTTGGATGCGCTAACAAATTCCTGCACTGGTTTGCAGCGAAATTGCCTCCAGTGAATCCCTCCATGTTCTTGCTTCTTTCATCCAGGCCGCTGTCGTAGAGGAACATCACCGGGTCGATCCAGTGTGAGTGGAGGAGTAATGACGCGGTCATAGCATGCCCTACATCGAGACGACCAGCTCTTTTTCTAAATCCACTCAACTGAGCAGAGACAGTGACTCCGGCAGAGTAACGATACCAGCACGCCTGAGTACAGAGAGATCGTGAGGTTATTGGCCAGGGCCAAGCACGTGATATGCAAAAGAGGTGATAAACGTCTAGACATCAGATAAGGCACATCGAGCCTCATATTTGTTAGGATGTATTGAACATCATGTTTTATGCAAATGAGGCACTGTAGTTTCATTTTTATCATGTTGATGTCAAACTTGGTTTATTTTTCATTTTAGACTATCTTGTCAAATGTGCAATGCCACTGCAACATTTTTACTAAATGTACTTTGTGATACATGTCGTGAGAAAATAAAATGACTTTTACAAACTTCTGGGGTGCGCATTCACAAACGATAGAACTGATGCGTAATTACGCGTGCCATTTCTATTTCTCCCCCTTGAAGTAAAGAAAAACTGATTGTGCTTCCAAACTTTTCTTATTTTTTGCATAAGATATGACAAAGTTCACGTGCTCCCACCAAAAGAGACACATTTTTACAGAATAATCCATCAAACTAACGGGTCATCTGAAAGGACAGCTTATCTTAATATATCAGACCTAATATTACGCAGAGATTAAACACAAATATATATGCATTGATTATTTTGTTTGGAGAATTTGATGCGTAAATAACCTGAGCTTTAGGTTGTGTTGATTCTTACCCGACACATCACCGTAGAAAATGTAAACACCAGCGGATAGTCCTCAAAATACCAGATGAATGTCACATTTGGCTGCACCCTTCCTCACATGGTTAGACGCGGCTGGAGGCCAAGGTCAAGTTGAAAGTTGCAGTCTGGCCACATTAAACTTTTTACAGCAAGAAACCTGAAAAGAAAACAGAACTGAATACCGAACAACAGCCCACTTCAAAAAAACTGCCTCTGTTTGCTCCAAAGAAAGATGCAGTATACTTACCCCCTTTCCTCTTCTAATCTTATCATTCTTTGCGGAAAAAAATAAACTAATGTCACATTTTAATGAACAGATAGTGGTATTAAAATTAATTATCTTCACAGTAGAGTCAAAGGTAAGATTTAGAAAGTTTGACCGTCAGCATGTTTTGCATTCAGCGTAAAATGGCTCCACGGGTGGTCTGTTGTTTTCTTTAGCAGATCTGAAAGCACTTTTGTCTTTTGGCTCATGTTCCATTTTGACACAAACAGGATAAATTCTTCATAGGCACGAGAGAGCATTGCAATAATTAAAATAAAAGTTGTTTTCAGTTTAGCCCAAATTTCGCACTAAAAACAGACGTGGCGGTGAACACTGCTGTCAAAGTAAATGGTGTTTTCAATTCGAGCGTTGGTTTTTGTTTTTGCTTTTCTGGGCTAAGACCACAGACGCAGAGCAGATTGTAGCCTTCCTAAATTTGAGCAGGTTTTTAATTTTAATAGACTTTTCCCACCTTTTTAGGCTGTAAATCTTTATGGCCCAAGTTCATAGCTCGTAGGCAAAGAAAGCAGCAGCGAACGATTCAGACGGAAAACATCATGTTTGATGTTTCTAAAGAAGTTCACGTCCGCTTTTTAAAAGGCATCGATCGTGAAAACGGACTCGAAATACGCAGATTGTTTTCAGTCAAAGTACGCTGCATCTTGGGCAGAAAATCGGTCTATCTGTTTGAATGTGGCCGAGGCAGATAAAGTAAACAGGAGTCAGCTCAGCCACATCCTTCACATGTCAGGACTGCACACGATTATATTAACATTAAGTAGATCAACAATAATGTTGATGCATAAAATGAGCTGTCGATGAAGAAGCATTACACTGCCTTTTTTTTTTACCTCAAAATGCGATCAACATTCACACACGCATATTTTTACTCGTGCACATGACAAGAACTAAATATAAATAATTTTTGTAAATCCTATCAGAAAAAAACATTTTTTATGCGGGTAATAGAAGGCAGATAATTATCATTTTAAAAAATAAATGATGTGGGAAGTTCTAACCATTATTGGCTCATTAAACGCAACACGAAAAAAGTCTTTTAGATAGAAATTCAACGTTGCACAGTGAAAATAAATAAGAGGGACTGGGGATGTGTAAAAAAAAACAACAACTCTAAATCTGAAAGCCTATTTTACAATGGTATTTGTTTATATATTTTCATTAATCTATGCGTAAATTTGCAGAAGACTAGGGATATGTTTTTTTTCCGAAGCCGTATATTCACTTAAAAAAAACACAGCCTTCAAAAACAGCCTTTTACAGCAGACAAGGAGACGCATCAAAACAGAGATTAAGAACAGTCCAGGACCGAGAGGGAAAAATAGCCTCGCCGCAGTTGTCTTAAATAAGGATCGGGGGGAAACGTGGGAAAGGAAAACAGCACAGGTAAAAGGCAATGTAAAAATGATCCAAGTCAGAATAGCCTCGAGCAATAACAGCCGTCACATTTTCTCCATTCCTGTAGGCGGAGCACAGGAACTAGGGCAAACATTTCTGACGCTGCTGCACAAACTCAAGTTCCACAATTTGATGCAAAATATGCAGATTGATGGATAGAAGTCTATGCAGGAGGTCTGGGGTGCAGCGCTGCAGCAAACTATGACAGGTTGTGTGTGTGTGTGTGTGTGTGTGTGTGTGTGTGTGTGTGTGTCACAGCCCGCTGGAGGCCTGAGACCAAAGCGCTGCTCTGTTTGCAGGAACTATCAGCGACATGACAGCCCAGCTCTTAGCCCACAGTGCTTAATGGACTTTTTATGGGTTTGTCTTGTGATCGCATGACCTCTGGCACCTTAGCCCCTCAGTGGCTCTTGGCAAACTAGATCAGAAACATGCCGTCCCTCCTGGTCCGGACTAAGTGGGGGAAATAACAGACCCACATCCCACCAAAATGTGCAGACCTATACTGAGTGAGGAGGGCCTGTTCAACGATGTGGAGATGTGAATGTGCTCAAGGCTTCCGTAGTTTAGGAGTAAAAAAGTGGAAGAAAATTACACGTTCAACTCAGAATTAGAGAGGAATTTTTCATGTGAGGTTTTTGTGAATCATCCAAATCTCCGTGGAAAAGGTCGATGCATCATTCGTGTTGGGACACTTGTGTTTACAGCTCGGCGTCCCGCCACTGCATGTGCTCTGCTGCTGCTCTTACACACTCATTTGTTCGACTTTTGATGGTCACAAAACCACAAAGTATCTAAACATATACACACAATTCTCAGAGTACTCTCAGAAGCAGCGGGCGAAACACACTGTGTAGCTGAAAGCAGGTAAATCAGAATCTAAACAGCCGTTTTTATCGCGAGAGCTCGTCGGCTCCAACCCAATGACTGGCTGTCTTGTAAGCAAGTTGTAAATTCCTCATTTCAGTTTCATTCAAACCTCTGCTCAGTCTTTGACAGTTATTTAAATGACGACAAAGCAGTCCAGAAATAATTTAGATGTCAGTTTTGTAAGGAAAGAAAATTAAAACGAATGGAGTAATGAGGTGGTAAAATAATGTGTCAAGTTTAAGACCTCAAAATGTGTCTTTATTTCCTAGCAAGATATGATAATACACTCTTCTTGAAAAAGTAACATTTCCAATGTCAAGAAAATAACCCCAAAAACAAAAACAGCAAGATAAAGATCAAAAACAATAGATAAATATGTGGACTAAACCGTATTTTGCAACCGTTTAGCCATAACAAAGTTTAAGAGCTACTGTCTCATCACCTGATTCCCACCCAACTCTGCAGATCTTTCACTGATGGCAATCTTTGATCTTCTGAAGATCTGAAAAGTCTTTCACCTCTAAAACTGAAAGGAGTGTTGCATTTAAAAAAAAAAAATCACACAGGAAACATGATTTCCTATCAAGGAAAAGTGCACCATGATCTGTCACGCCGTGTTGGAGCTCTGTAGGCCTCATGTCTTTTACAACCTTGAAAAAATCATAATAAAAGAACACAGTCCTCAGGGTGAAATGCACCCAAACTACACTATGTTAGTCCTATGCAGGGCCGGGCCCAGCACAGCTGTGGACGGGGTGGAGGCCGTCATTACTGGGCGCCCTCCTCCTCACGCAGAAATTGGAAAACGGAGGAGAAATCTTTAGTGGCGTAGCCGCGTGCGCACATCATGCGGTAGATCTGATGGGCTAAAGAGCCGAGAGGGACTGGAGTCTTTGTGTTAGTGGCTGTGTTCTGTGCGAGGCCCAGGTCCTGAAAAAGAAAAGCAAACATCCATAAGAAAAACCAACACGGCAGAAAATTAAACTCTCGAAACCAAAACCACCAAAACACACCGCAGAGAATTTTTCTTTATATTGCAGTAATACTGGCTTGATTTCCTTTTAAGAGGGGTTTAAACTCATCTCTGCATCATTTCATGTGGTCTGACCAAGGATAGAAATCTTTATAACACTGTAACTTAATCCCTGTCAGATGCACGGCATGTAGTACAGAAATAAACCCCTGAGTGTACGGTAATCTCATTCACACATAGTGGAGGTTTTTTATTCACAACAATCCACCTGAAGCAGAATGTTGAGTGAATTATGTGGTTTACAAAAACTTGTTGTGTTTAAGACAAAAGTATTTGTCCATGTTAGTTCTAGGAATCAGCAAACGTAACCACCAGTGAATATGCTTTTATATTCTCAAAAGAGCATAAGCACAAACATGAAATTGAAATGTTTTTGAATACACTAATGCTAAAGTGTAACTGTAGACCCAGAGACAGGTGGCACATGTTATCTAACTGACCTTGGCCATGAGCTGTGTGCCAAAGCCTCCCTGGTAGTTATTTCCAGAGGGGACTCCCTCCATGACTCCAGGCACAGGGTTGTAGGTGTCACTGGACCAGCACCGACCTGAACTCATGTTCAGGATCTTGGCCAGCAGTTTAGGATCAAGACCGAGTCTGTGAACAATAGCACATTTTACTTACATTAAACGCACCATCTTGTAATTTAAAACAGTGACTTTGAACTCCTGTGAGAAACTTTGTGTTGATTTTGAAATGCGAATATTTTTGCTGTTATTTGTAACCAAAGTGTGTAGTCACCTGATTCCCAAGTTCATTGTCTCTGATGTCCCAATCATTCCAATAGCTAAAAGCATGTTGTTACAAATTTTAGCAGCCTGAAACAAGAAGGAAAAATATACTGTTTAAAAAGCTGCAGAATATAGTTGAGAAAAACTACCATGGCCTACTTTATTTACATATTCATTGTTTGATTAATAAACACACCATAAAGGTTTGTAATGAACAGAGAATATGTCCTCTCACCTGTCCAGTTCCAACCTGACCACAGTACACCACATTGGCTCCCATGCAGCTCAGGAGTTCTTTGGCTGCAGTAAATTCCTCTTCAGCTCCCCCAACCATAAAAGTCAGTTTACCCGAACTGGCAGCACCCACACCTGGAAACGTAAAATCCGGCTAACATCAACAGTGTGCAAGCAGAGATGTTCGCACTGTAGGCTTTATTTTCAAGCCAAAAGACGTGGGCAAAAATTGACTTGGAAGTGATAATTGAAGTAAATGTCTCCATATGCTGTCTCACTAAACTTAATTTCCCTGATCAACAGTGCGTTCTTTAGGCAGCGCTAAATTGTTCCAGTTAGACACAGAGGACAGAATGAAAAAGTATTGGTTAAATATTAGTACATTGCAAAGGAGAATTACAATGTGCCTCAAAAAGTAGGCAATAACAAGTCAGATTTGTATAAACTGTATGCAGGGGTAAATGCTAAATAAAAGTGAGACATAAAATCACAAGTTTCAGACAGCAAAATGAAGATGATGCAAATAAACAGCAAAAGCAACACCGTAAAGCGTAATCAAAGCTTTCAGACACTGTTCGAAAAAGTTTGCTCAGCGCTTACCTGAGGATATTTTTTGATCAATTTGTTCGTTTGACGGTGCATTCAGGTTCATACAGGGTTAAAATCACAGTCATACATCGCCAGAAGCGAGCCACATGGGTGCCAAGACATCAACCAACAGAGTCTTATAATTAATCCTAAAGTTTACAGGAAGCTAATGGAAAGAGGCCAAGATAGGTGTAATGTTTCCCCTCCCTTCTGCCTGTGAGAAGTCGAGCCAGCAGCATTTTAAACCAACTGGAATATACAATGACTGTGCTGCTGGAACAAAGTGGGTGTTATCGTGGTTCAGCTCAGAAAGTCAAATTATACTGTTGGTCAAAGTATTGGTGCCAAAATTCACACAGGGTTGACTTTTTAAAAAGTCAGAGGAACAGAGACCCTGAATGTTTCTGCATAAGTTTAATGCAACATATCACTTATCAGGTGGTTTGACCAAAACTTTAGAGACATATGGTTACCAAAACTAGAAGGAATACTTGTTCTAGTTAAACAGTTTCTACAACAAGCGTGAGCCGTCAGAATGAAACAAAGATGTCTTTCTGCATTGACAAAAGGTTATTTAAGGACATAAAGCACAGCAATTTGACATGAAGAATCAGAGTCTGACGTGGACTTCAGTTCACACTATCTAAACTGCAGTGACCACACAGACAAACGTGCATGCGCACACAGATTGAGGTTCAAGGCAGAAAGCAGGACAACTTTAATCCATGTGCACTACAGCAGAGTGGAAGCACATAAATCAGCACTAATCTTTAAGGCCAGGCTGTAAAAACAGCCAAAATCAATTCAAAGAAAGTGGCTGTGATAGTGCTGAGGTGACCAACTTCAAACAAACTGCATGTGTGTGTGTGTGTGTGTGTGTGTGTGTGTGTGTGTGTGTGTGTGTGTGTGTGGCTGGACCCCCAAAAAGTCAAGCGTGCACATTCTTTACAACCAGAAACATTTGTGCAGGCAAAAGCTGCTCCTCCTTTTCTTTCTTACATAGATTGTATTCACAGTTGCAAAAAAATAAATATATATATCTTAAAAGTGTCTCAGTTTTCTAATTTCAGAAGTGGCTGTATTTATGAAATCAAACGGAAAAATTTCTTTGTTTTTTTCCTGCAATACCTCAAGTTTAACTCTGCATTAAGTCAGGGTGAGATCACAGAACAAACCTCACAGCAAAATTTTGATATGTGTCTGCAGAGCAAAAGGGGACGGTTTCAGAACCATGATTCTGGGACCACATCTTTCTTGTGCTGTTGTTACAGCAACGGTTCAGACATTCAATATTTACTCTTCCTATATTCTCCATCTTGACACAAAAAAAGCAGGTCCTTTATGATCCAGTGCACTAATTGGTGCCACTGCAACTGCCACTGAATCAGTAGACTTTCAAGTTTTACTTGTTTTGCACCCATCTGTAGGGGTACCAAGCCCACAGATCCCACCCTTTACTGCAATGGGGGGGGGGGGGGGTTGGTCAAACTTGCTTGGTCAAACTTGCTTTCGTCCGTCCAGAAGACTTGTTTCCAGTCATCATAAGTCCAATTTTTGTGAGCTTTTGCCCACTCATATCTCTTTTTCTTGTTCTGTGGACAAAGCAGTGTTTTTTTGCAGATACACAACCCTTCAGACCAGCCTTTCTCAAACGTCTTTTCACGGTTGTCAGAGATATGGGTTTTGACCTTGTCATGTTGATTTCCTCCTTTATTTGTGGTGCTGTTTTTCGCTGATCTCTCTTACTGATGACAATAATATGTTTATCCTCTGCTTTTGTTGTGACCCTCTTTCATCCAGGCCTTTCCTATCATCATAACTTCCAATTTCTTCAAGTCTCTTCAGAGTGTAGAGGACTCCTTTGTTGGGCACTTTTGGGCGTTATCCTTCTTTTCTCAATGTACAAATCTGTACTCTTGTTTCTTTACTCAGTTACTTCTTTCTAGCCATTTCTGTGATAGTTTGTCAGAGTTTTGAACACGGGTGAGATTTATTGGGATTTTTGTATACAGACACTCAAAAACCAATAAGTAAAAGTGAATAATGCAAAGTGATTTGTTTTTTTTACTTTTACACTGAATTTGTGACTCTTGCTAATCTTCTTGAACCTAAAACTAAGCCCTCCCTTTCTTTTGTTGACATTTATTCAGCAATGGTCTGTTAACATCAATGTATACCTAAAGGTAAATTGAGGAAAATGGTGCATATCAATGAAAGCAAAGTCTAGTCATGCAATAAATACATCCCAAAATACATTTAACTTATCCTTTTTTTTTATGAAAGGCAATGCGAACAGAAACTTGAGGTAGTTTCCAAATGTTTTTGGCCTGTTTTGGCCTTGCTTCCAAACTTTTGGCCTGTAGTGTACATACTTGTATCTTTGCTAACCTGAAATGCTTTGGGGTTTTAAAAGCTGTAGGGGTTTATAAATGGGGGTTTAATTCAAGCACACAGTCAGTTACCCCCCCCCCCAAAAAAAAAAAAAAAAACAATCCATATTTCCTGTAGCCTGATGTTATTTAATAATTAACAAAGTTTAGCTGCAGCCAACAGGACAGATGACCTCTTTATGCAGTGAAAGTTCATCTTAGGCTCAAATAAAGACTGATGAAGTTACTTCTATCACCAAATAACAGTCCCAGACACAACGTCACAATAAAACCACTGTGTAAAAACAAGGGATTCTCCTTCAAGACCCACTCTAATGAAATTCATGTTTTTCTTGTTGTCTACATGTTCATATGGCATTTTTCTGATATTACAGGATATAACATGAGAAAAATCAGTGCAAAATTGCATTTTTGAGTATTTCTTCATTCAAATCGCTGTGAACCTCTGGCAGACGCAAATGGCAGATTTAGACGCAGTGAGAATTTCTACATCAAAAATCTATGCAGGGCCCCTGGCACCCTGCTCTGCAGGCCAGATCTTGAGAAGTAGAAAGGACAACCGTGGAACAAGTGTGTGCAGTAGTGGATTGCAATGCTTATTAGAAAACTTATACTAGCTTTCATCACGCCCCCAAAGACATTAGTGTCTGAAAGCTGAAAAGCTCCCAGATTACTTGCTACTTCTACTGCACCAGCAATGTTAGGCTGCAAGCTAACGTGGAGAGGAGGGTGCAGAGCAGGGTGGTCTCCGCCCACAAATCAGAGGCGAATTGCTAATTTTCTACTGGAGCTCTGCTAAGAAAGCCCTTGAAAATGACAGGTGATGTGATTTTTGGTAAAAACTTTATAATCACAATTTCAAGACCACTGAGAACACTTTAAATAGTGAAAAAAAAAAATCAATCGGAGTCTTTAAAGAAAAACAACAGATCGGGCTTCGGTTTGGAAAGCATCCCTGAGACACACCCGTGATGTATTTACATGCATGTCACATAAACAAAGCTGAAGATTTCAATGCATTCCATTGCACACCAAACCTCTGCACACCATCACACAACCAACATGCTTAGCACCAGGGTACAATCTGCCATAGAAATGCAAACAAGATCAGGGTTTAGCATACCAAATTTTACCATACTGTACTGAAACAAACTGGACCCCTTGGGGGACATGCACCATCTCATGCCTGTTTAAGTCGACACAGCCTACATACAACTTTTGGTGCCAACTCGCAAAAGTGACTACAGTTTATCTGTAAGTCAACAAAATGCAAATACCCTTGATTCATATCATGCAATCTGTGCCAGAACTGTTGTAGTATTACTGTGTGTAAGAGGCACTAGCCTGAGAGATGGGACTGAATTGTGTTCTTTTTGCTATTGGGTCTTTGTATATTCTATAACCCAAAGGATGGTTGAGACCTGGGGTCCGTTTCACGTAGGTGGTTCAACAAACTCTGAGTTAAATCCTTAACTCTGAGTTGATCTACTCTGAGTTAGGAAACTCTGAGTTTCCGGTTTCACAACACCTGATTTGAGACGGTTTTAACAACTCCGAGTAGTTTGACCTGGAGTTAAGCACGTGCACGCCAGACATAAAGAGCCAGCATCTGTGGAGCGCAGATTCAATGATCAACCAATGGAAACAGGGAGAAGGAGGGGGCAGCAGCAAGCCAACAGCGAATAACAGCACCTTTTGTAAAGAAAGTGCAATACAGCAGCAGCTGCAAAGGAGAGGGAGAGGGCTTGGGAGGAAATCGCTGCTCGCGTCAATGCGTAACTTTAAATCTAGTCTCGTGCAATCACAATGACAGACTGTTGCAGGGAAACTGCTTGAATCATTTTGATCATGTTTTAAATTGTCAAGTAAGTATTAAGTGGCAGTTTGATCCCTTAGAAAATGCTCTTTTCACTCTCAAAAATGAATTTCACTCCCTTATGATGTTCCGTTAAATGATTAGGAATATTAAAGTAACTCTCAGTATGTATATGTACATATATTAAACTAACACACTACACTCAATATTAGACTTTCACTCAGCAAACAGAAAGAGGGCAGATGCCAGAAAATCAGGTGGTGGCCCAGCAGCCCCACCTTTAACGGAGGCAGAGGAGCTGCCCCCCCTCAACGATCGAGGGGGGGGGGCAGCTCCTCTGCCTCCGTAAAAGGTGGGGCTGCTGGACCACCACCCGTTTTTGTGTTAGTTTAATATTCTTAATCATTTAATGGAACATCATAAGAGAGTAAAATTCAGTTTTGAGTGTGAAAAGAGCATTTTTTAAGGGATCAAACTGCCACTAAATACTTACTTGACAATGTAAAACATGATCAAAATGAGAAAATGCCGATGTCTCACCTGAAACTCTGGGTTTACTGAGTTAAACCTGCTCCCGAGCAGGTTAGGTTCACGGAGTCTGTTACTGTGGTAACTGACCGCGAGGTTGAGTTACCTCTCTTTGTGAAACAGGTTAGAGTTACCCCTCTCTCCCTGGTTTAACTAACCCTCCTTTGTGAAACGGAAAACTCAGAGTTTCCCTGATTTCAGGGTTAACAAACTCGGAGTTTCCACTAAACCTGCTACGTGAAACGGACCCCTGCTCTTTATAGAAAGCATCTTGACATGACATTTTAATTGGCATTTACATTTTCAGTAGTGCATATGTTGAATATGCTGTGGATACTGGTTGCCCTTTAAATCACTAACAACAGCGGCAACACTGGATTTATCACTATTAAACACATGCAGGATTACAGACGTACATTAAAGGTTCATTCTGTCAGATAATCGATGTAGAAAATATGATACACCTAGGCTAAAAGTCTTTTCCCTGGTTTTTGTACAAAGAATATTTCACACCTATCATGAGAGCCTCTGATGATATAGCATAGAACAATCAAACTAGGTTGAAACGTGTTGTTTTTTTGTTTTGTTTTTTAGATAATGAAAAAAAAAGTTCACTACAGAATCAAAGGTTACCATTAACAAGAGAACTCCCTTTTTGGTTTTAGCCATAGTAAATAGTCCAAAACTAATATACAGATTAATCAGTCATTAACATAATCATTTTTGGGATAATTACTTGCTTAGTTAGTTCGAGTTATATTGTTTGAATAAAAAAGGCACGTAACTTTTTTAACACCTACAGAATATTCTTAAAAAGTTGAATTTTTGTTGAATAATTTAGAGCTCTCTGGTTAAGCTTCCACAGTGACTGAATAGTTGATTTCACACTTCCTTGAAACACTAACTAAACACTAATTTTTTAAACATACAGTACATGAAGGGTTTTGTACCTTGAGATGAAATCATTTTTTTTCAAAATATAAAAAACAAAAGCGTGTGAGGTACCTCCTGATACAGGTGCATCCATAAAAACTGCTCCCATCTTCTCAGCTGCAGCAGCCATGTCTTTAGAAACAGCAGGGTCAATGGTGCTGGAGTCAATGAGCAGGGAGCCTTTTTTCACCTTTCTGTTGAGAAGCGTACACAATTTAGAGTCTGACTTCAATGCACAAGCCAAAATGAAAGAAGAGAAACAAAATCTTACTTGAGAATGCCATTTGGTCCGGTGTACACATCAATGACATTGGGACTAGAGGGGAGCATGGTTATGATGCGGTCAGCTTTGTCTGCTACCTCAGCAGGATTATCCACAATCTGAAAATAAAGATCACCGTGAGGTGGCTATGCACTGTGAAGTGCTTTATTTAAAGAATCTATGTAAACTAAACACCTTTACCTGGGCTCCCAGCTCTTGCAGCTCTTTGCAGGACTCCGGGAATACATCAGTAGCAATGACTGGGTAGCCGTGCTTTATCAAGTTCTTCGCCATTGGGTTTCCCATATTGCCCAGGCCAACGAACCCCACCTGTGTCTTTGAGGCCATGGACCTTGTGGAGACTACAACGCAACAACCGTATAAACCAAAAAGATAATAAGACTCAAGAACAAGAATGTTAATTTACTGGCCATATGTCAAAACTGGTAGTGTATCCTATTAATTTATATATATCATATTTTTTCAGTCATACATTGAGGTAACCAGGTGTTATTTTGTGGTTTAAAATGACCTGAATGCTAATTAAAATAGTTCAGTTTTACAAAAGAAAGAAATGCCTTACTCTCATGTAAATGATTTGTCTATGGTTATATACAACCACCCTCTGTACGAATTTCCTCAGATGTATCTAGAGGCATCCAAGCCCTTTCTCAATATTGACTAAGCATCGTCTTGATGACAGAAACTTCTTTGAGAAAGCAACGTATAAATTCAAGGTGAAGAGACTTCCCCTTAGAAGTTGATCTCCACACTAACAAAGAAAGATAGAAAAACACATTTTATATGTTGTGGTTTTAATACTAGATATTTATATATATATATATATATATATATATATATATATATATATATATATATATATATCTCAAAAGAAAATTAACTAGTGAGGTCAAAATAATCGAGCATGTGCAAAAGATGCTGCAATAAATATGATATTCGCAAGCTAAATAAAATACGATGTATAAGTGGCTCCTTCAGAGGATCAAGTGTCTGCAAGGAGCCACTGCCATCATTTTACAAAAAAATCTAACTTGATAAGTGCTGGTGACTGTCATTACACAATGTACCTTCACCAGACAGTCAGCATACAGGACTCAAGAGCGAATAAATACAATGTTCACCCCTGAAATACGACTATCAATACGTCTTGCCAGACAATACATCGCTTTGGTCACACAAAAGGGCCCGTCGTACAAACGGTACGTGGTTTTCACAGGACAGCTCACTGACCAGGATCCTGTGAGGACGAGCCTCTGCAATAGGAGCTAGCATAATTAACTCAAACTTCTCCACAAACATTTCAAGCTAAAGTGGTTTGTTCGTGTCACAACAAGGAAGTTTAAAGTAAAAACTTGAGCTTTTAAAGTAAGTGCAGCGACGATAGAGGTCATTATGTGGGTACAGTGTCGGCTTAATGTCCTTACCAAACGCAAAGTCAACATTTCTGCAGCACCTTCCAACTAGGTACCGAGACCCTCTCAACACAGCGGCCATGCTTCTTTCCTCTACACTTGCGCGTGACGCAGAGAAACGTACAATAATGGCGGCTTTTCCCTCCAATCAAATCACAGACATGCGCAGCACGGCCTCACGTATTCAGCCAGTCAGCAGAAGGGGAGGGTTCTAGATTCATGCCTACATATCGACAGAAATTCCTGACATTTAGGCCCCTCACTCACCTGTAGACCTATATTTCTCTGAAATTATGAATCACGTAAAGTCATAGACTGACAGTAAAAACTGCACTAATTACAATCTATAAAATGGTTAAAATTAGAATAGAAATAGAAAAGAGGACATGAAACACACCACATTGGCATCCTCATGTGGTAAAAAAAAATCAATTAAGAGAGAGTCTGAAATATTTTTTTGTGTAAAAAATCAGCTGTTTAATAGGAAAACCGCTTTCAAGAGTGTATTTATGACATATGCACAGCGCCATCTTGAGTTTACGACAGTTGCGACGTCACCGGTTGTGCAGCAACAGAGCAGTGAATTAGTGAACGTGACTCAATCGCTTAGCGGTAAGATGTCGGAGGACAAATTTGAGATGGATGTGGTGGAGGTCTATCCTGCCAACCCGATGGCATATGCTTTTGAGCCGGTCAGAAAGAGACCATGTAAGCGAGAAGGAGAAGCGGAGGAGGAGGAGGCAGTAGCAACGTTATACACACGCACACACACACACACACACACACACACACACACACACACACACACACACACACACACACAAAGCAGCGATCTGAAGTAAACATCGGTATTAACTGTATAAACTTCATCGCCAGAATCTCCCTCATCTACACACGTCTCCTCTCATCCACACAGCGCCACCTGTGTTCACAAAGCTACAGCTTTCACAGGAGCTCATCACACCCATAGACACCACACCTGTTTAACGGAGATCTGATATAAAATAACAGAGGAAACATGACCTCAAAAAATTTAACTGCATTGAACCACCTTTTGGGGGGCCCAGCTCGCAAAAGGTTGAGAACCCCTGCTCTAGTGTATATGCAAACAGGTAGATCCTGACGCTTCATAGCTGCTCGCCAGCGTCAGAGAATCACCGGCCGTTTTTAGCGGCAAATGATGAAAATGCAACGTTTTTTTATTTCTTACATGGTAAAGTTGGTTGGAGCAGCCTGGCACAAAACAAAATACCACTACTCTACTGAGTTTACTCGTCTTTGGCTCTCAATTCGCCATTTCAGCCATCCTAATGTGCTCTCATTCAATTGTCAATACGCGAGCTACACAACCGATTACGTCACGCGAAGTGGCACTGCTTTACGGTTCCCCGCAGTGTCGCTAAAGTGGAACTTCTGTCACAGTTTTCTAAAAATGTATTACATTTTGAGAGTCATGAATAGGCTACAGTGATTTGTGAAGTCAAGAGGCATTCTTAAAAACAATAACTTGGTTCAGTGTTTAATGTCCTCTTTAAAGTACGTCTTTTTTCTAAATAACCAAATTAATCAGTTAATCGAAATGTATGTACTAAATGGCATAAAAATGAGAAAGGGTACAAAGTCATCGTAATAATCAGTCCTACAAACTGAATTTGTTGACATAATGATTACTTATGTTTGTGGGTAGAAATGCCGGCGTATTCAATACAAACAAAAAAGGGTAATTTTTCTTATAGAAAAATTTGTTCACGTGATTGACTCAAAACCATGATATAAATAATAACCCTTGATTTTTAATAAATTCATCACTTTTTTAGACGGGTGGGATTCCCAGACAGGTCCACTACGGAAGTGACGTCATGTTGTTATTATTCCAGGAAGAGGGCACGGGGAAAGCACTGAACTGCGTCAACGTTTGTTTTATCAAAACTTACGGATTTCGGCTGTAATTCAACATGTCATCTGGGTATGTTTGGTATATATTTCATAAAGGCCTCTTATAAAATAACTGTTGTTTGTAATTTGGTCGTTCGCTTTGTTTTCGAGGCTCTCTCGAGACAGCGAATCCAACTGTTTACGTTGGCTAACCTTGTCCTCTAGTTGATAGCAAAGCTCGCTGGTTAGCTGCTCTACTTTTCGATTAGAGCACACCAAAAGCTGTGTGTTTGAAGTTTTGAAACAAATGTCTGGGTTGGTGATTATTGCGTTTGATTTTTACAGACGGCTATTTGTGTAAAAGTAAACGCGTTTGTGAAGTATGTAAGTAACGTTAGCCAGCTAGCTAGTTGCACAGCTAACTCAGCAAGATATGATCACAGTTTCCCCCTTAGGCCTCGCTTTGCACCGTGCTGCTGATCGATGTTATTTCAACCATGAGAGTGGACTTACTTTATATACATGTCGAGATGAGTTGTCATGATCTTTAAATGAAAAGATCGTCACCTGAGTAACTATTCTGACTGTCACAGGCCTGATCACGTCCGACAACATTATATCAGCTGAGGCCTAAAAAGAAAAGTCACTCTTTTCATTGTAATTGTTGGAGTAAAACTGAAACCTTATACTGAGTTAACTAGTGGAGTCTGCTGGTGTGGCACTATTTTGGTATTATAGTATAGATGTTCAGTAGTTCACCACAAACACGCCCAAAATGCTTTATCAATACCCTCTAACATTATAAACATTATGATCACCTGGGCAGCCCCGCACAATGCAGTGCAACCCAGTGCAACTTATTTACCATAAACTTTACTTTACCAAGCTTTAACATTTTCTGTTATTATTGATATGGTTGAAAGGCTGAGAACTGATCTTTGAGGGAGTTGTTTAAGTTGTAGTGGGTGTGGGTGGTGTACTGGAGTGTGCTATATTAAAAAGTGCTCCTAATATTTTGCTCACTTATGTTTGGTAGTGTAGTGGTCAAAACATAAGAAAGACCTTTCAAAATAATGCATTCCAGTACACCGTAACCACCCACGGACTGTGTCAACAAAAGCTGAAAATGTAGACGCTTTTTGAAAGTTCATTTTGGTAGAGCTGTTTTTTTTAGGTTACATGCCACTGTTCTGGTTTGCTCAAATGTTGTTATGTTCAGTGTATGTACAGTACAGGCCAAAAGTTTGGACACACCTTCTCATTCAATGCATTTTTCTTTATTCTCATTACTATCTAAATTATAGATTCTCAGTGAAGGCATCAAAATATGTCTTATATTTTAGATTCCTCAAAGTAACCACCCTTTGCTTTTTTGATAGCACTGCAAACTTTTGCTGTTCTCTCAAT
The DNA here is from genome assembly GCA_962446985.1 of Xyrichtys novacula. NCBI lineage: Eukaryota > Metazoa > Chordata > Actinopteri > Labriformes > Labridae > Xyrichtys > Xyrichtys novacula. The sequence goes on along the minus strand of OY660871.1, from coordinate 9,575,615 downwards.
GAGCTTCATGAGGTAGTCACCTGAAATGGTTTTTACTTCAAAGGTGTACGTGTTCATTCATAGTTTTGATGCCTTCAGTGATAATCTACAATGTAAATAGTCATATAAAAAATAAAGAAAAGACATTGAATGAAAAGGTGTGTCCAAACTTTTGGCCTGTACTGTAAAGTGTCTTTTGAACCTTCCTTGACTGCAACTATAAAAATATTTTTTTACTATCCTTATCATGCATCATAGGAGCTTCTTTTCTTCAAAGGTCAATATCTCTTCATCCACAGGATGGGTGTGCAGCGGATTGTCTTTATCATAGACTCTGGTCTAGAACCTCACTGCCAGATACCTTTAAATATTCCAGTTTATATGCACTGTACCTCAAAAGTATTTTTAGTATTGAATGAGTTTCTGTTGGAAAAAATTGCCTCGCTGACTTATCTTTTTGCAAACAATGAAACCCCACTTGTTTATTTGCTGTATTTTTAACAGTCTCTAATAATATTTGTTTCCTATTTCTTCCTGTACAGCCACTGATGAGTGATTTATGGCACTAATCCTGGAGGGGAATTTATTGAGCAACAACATGGACACATCAAACTTTGCCCACGTCATCTTTCAGAACGTCGGGAAGAGTTACCTGCCCCATGCCGCACTGGAATGTCACTACACCCTCACACAGTTCATCAAACCCCATCCAAAAGACTGGGTCGGCATATTCAAGGTAAAAATAACACACCGCAATGCATAATGAAGCCTTTATAGAAAATACCAGGTATGAGAGGAATTTTGTGTTTTAGGTTTCTTGCTAGGGGGTCACAAAATTTTCATTGATCATGATTATTAACTTTGATTAATAAATCTTTGACACAGCAATGATACTGGCAAAAGCCTCTTAATCTGCAGGTTTTTAACTTTCAGATACAGGACACATAGATTTTGTTCTAACTTTGTACCGCTATGAGTGATCAAAGCAGCCCAGTCCAGTGTCCTCTCAAATAGAGGACATTGAAATTAGCTTAACTATTGTTAGCAACAGCTCAGCTCCCTGCTCGACAGCAGCACAACTTCATCATTATTGAACCACATATAAGGTATGCAGCTAAACAAAACTTATGCTCTTTTGGGTCAGGTACTAAAAGAGTAAATAAACAAGAAACAGATTAAAGTTAATAACAAGTAGTCCAGATAAACAACTAAGAGATAACAGTTAATAACGAGTGGTGCAATCAAATGATAAAGTATTGTCCTCAGAGTGCCCCTAGAAACTATCTGGTGTTTTCAGACAGCCAACATAAGTATACCTTTCACCTGGCACATTAATTACGTAAAAAACCAAAGTATCAGGTGCTCTTCAGGAGGACAAATAATGTCTATTAAAACATGAGAGCAGTGACTTGCCTGTCAGATGTCAATAAAAGTCCATGGTGCAGGTGGCAATCAAAGCTCGAGGTCTGAGGCCCTCTGATGAAGTTAAAAGTTCTTTATTGTGTTGGGATAGTGTCGACGTGTTTCCACTTACCAGTCTTTGTCAGGACATAATGAGCAAATTCGAAACACCTGTTTAAGTGCAAAAGGTAAGTCATGTGACATCATACATGACAACAAGTCACCACCAACAGTAGGAGCAAATAAACACCCAAACACCATACCATGTATTAAAAAAAGGCCTGCATAAGTGTCACAAATCCAACTATCCAGAAACACTTTAAAGATTGTTAAAGCAGAGTAAAGCAAGGGCTCTTGACTTGAGTGCCTAAGTCCAGCATAGTATTATTAAAAAAACAAAAGAGGAAAAGCTATGGTGATGATAAGCCCATGACCAAGGAGAACTGGGATCTAAAACAACATCAGTTCAAATTACTGTAGGGTATATCATCAAGAAAGCATTCTATCAACAACTATTATTGGGACATGCAGCAAAAAAATCAGCATGACTGACCAGTAAATGGTTCAGGCTTCATAAAGGTTTACAACCTGGCACATTAACTATTCATAATAAAAAGCATTGGCCATATTGAGTACAGAGAAAAAAACATAATCTCTTACCATCTCCCAACCACCTCTTTTCTGATGAAGGCAGTTGTGGTTGCAGAAGTTTGATAGAGTCTTTCTAATGATTACAGCAAGCTGTGCATATTAAATCTGAATGTCAGTCCATAGCGAACTGTGTTGTACACTAAAGAAGCAAACCTTACAGCTTGCTTAGGTCTTCATAGTTATGCCACTGAACATGAAGTATTTTTTAAATCCAGGATTTTGAATCAGAATTGTTGAGATTTATTTAAAATGCAGGGCAAGTATTACATGAGCTGTGAAGGTAAACTGAGTGTTACAGAGCAGTCATTGTGAAGTTTTTGTTTGTTAGTGTTTTTTTATGAGGAAAATAAGTTTGATAGAGATTGATGAATTTTTACCCACACCACAAGTGTCCCACATGGATCTTGTTATAGTAGGACTTCAAATCTTGTACAATGGCAGAAATTTAATTTGGCTTCATTTGTAGTGAATTAAAGAAATAAATAGAAAACAGAAGCAAATGTATCAAAGCTTTTCTAGACCAACAAGATATCAATCTGCCACAGATGTAACAGAAACAAGGACTTAAACAGTTAAAAAGTTGAACTAAAAGATCCCTGTTTGTGTTATACTGTAAACCTATTCTTGCAGGAAGCATGTTATATCGTCTGGTTGTGAACCCATTCATTTTTTGTATACCATTGAGAAAAGCCTCATATTTATTCTGTGTCAAAGACAAAACTGTGCAAGAAATTGCCAGAGTTGGGAAGTGAATATAGGGTGAGGTATTTACCCCACTCAGAAATGAGGTCATGTAAGGCAACTGGGGGGTGGATCGAGTAATGCCCACGGGCCATAAAATCCTGGATCCAGCACCACGTTGGAGCTGGATGCCACATCACATTTTTGTAGCCTCAAGGTAGGCACCAACTGGCAGTGTAGATCTTAAAATCACTAATTTGTTGAGCCTCTAAAACAGAGCTGAGTTGGAAATGGCTGAGTCCGGGACTGTAAATTGTGTGAATGTTCCTGGCAGTGCTGACGGATGAGAAGTTTGCTGCCAAGGTCTTACGATCATATGGATAGAAGGACCTAGACAGATGTGCATCAGTGTTAGCTCCTTAGTCAACTTTGGCGAAGGGCCCAGTGGATGATGTGTGCGACAGTCTGTTAGCGTGCCTAAAAAAACAGCACTTTGAATCACAATGACAAAAACACGGAAAATGTTGACGGAATCATGCTCCTATTTTCATTTAATGCGTTCACATGTCAACACCAACTTGAATTAAAGACTTGTACTCGTCGAGATAAACAAGCACTAAAAACGCTACTGATAACAAAGAGATGGGAGGTAGGTCCCTGTTTACACTTGGTACACTTTTATCCAAGAACGCTGACGATGCAGCGTGGTGTCACATTAGTTGTTCTGGACGTCATGAAGGAATGCTGTTGGGACAGATTGTCAGAAAGGCAGGGAGAAAGTACACGCAGCTTTATAATTAACCTGTCTCTGTGCTCATCTCGTCTGCATGATTCATGAATAGCTCTTCTGAATTTAAAGAGTGTGAGTGACACAAAGACAATATGTTACCACCCGGGGCAGCATAGCCACTTGCAGAATGTTGGGTTCTGCAAGTATGCTGGGAGAATTTGAAGTTTAAGCAAACTTTAAAGTCATCTTGCGTCAGTAGACACAGGGGTCACATTTTTCTGAATTAGTGTGTGTGTTTTCGCAGAGAAGTTTTCCCATTCAAGGTTATCGTCAAGGTCTTTAAATGTATTAAAATCAACAGAGAAATAGGATTTTAAAAAATGGGAGCATAGTAAACTAGCTGTAATCCTGCTTTTAAGAAGAATTAACAAGGTTAAAAAATGTCTCAAAAGCTATGATGTCAAATGTGGGCAGTACATATTTAAAAGTTTGTCCTATTTTTGGAGATAACTGTTTCTCCCTTTAACCCAGGCCAGTCCAGTTCTTTAGGGAAGCTCTACACAGTCTCTACCTCCTCTCTTCAAATTCCTACAAACTCCAGACTGTTGTAAGTGAAAGAGTTCCTCTCAGAGTTTTCACCCACCACCACCTCCACTCCTCTAATGAATGGACTGGTAAAGGCTAGCCTTCAGTAACGACACCCACTAACTAGGTGCATGCTTTAATGGCTTCCTGCTCTTTACTGCTGGAAGCTGGAACTGCCCTGGTAACAATTGGGGGTTTTGGAGCACCAAGGCCCTCTATCTCTGGCTCTCATGAACACTTGCAGTGTTGTAGCTGTAGGGTGTTAGCACACAGGTGAGAAAATGAATCGCCTAGATAGTGTAAAAGACCCTGTCTACATCAAAAGCTATCAGTGTTGCAACCAAACTCACCTTATGAATATTTTAGAATAATTTTGGGAAAAGACTTTCGAATCAGCATGACACTATTTGATTTACAGTCTGTGGCAGAAGCTGATGTAATACGCTGGTTCCGCTGGTCTTGTTGTGGTTGTACGCGTTTGCCTGAGCGTGCACACGGAGAGCCAGCCAGCTCAATGTGACTCTGATTTTGTTTGACAGTTTTATGGCACCAGGCTGAAGTTATGGATGTATTTTCTGTACTCCCCTTCATTGGCCATCAGTTAACAACACATAAAAAACGTATAATTACATTTTGGTTTTCATTCTCAGGTCACCTATGTATAAAATTTTCACCTATTTTCCTCTTCCTGTTAGTCGTGAGTTGTAGCAACATTTCCTCAGTTGGGCTTGTTCATGACAAGGGCCAGGCCACATGCACATGGTGATCAGGAGTTAGTGTGGTTAGCAGAAAGGGAAAAAGTCCCAGTTGGCAGGATCATACACGGTCGGTCACCCGACATCCCCTGGAAAGTCCTTGATGACTGTCATAAAGCAGTTTGAGACATTTCTGAAGCAGCACTGTGGATTCTAGGAAGTCTCCTTGTTAATCCCCCATTTTTATAATCCAACACTGATGTGGTGAGAATGTCTGCTCAAATGGATCCCCCTCTATGTTTCACAGGTTGGTTGGAGCACAGCGAGGGACTATTACACATTCTTGTGGTCACCTCTCCCTGAGAACTATGTGGAGGGCACCGCAGTCAACAGAACAGTGGTCTTTCAGGGTAAGATCATACCACAGTTTAATATAATTTTGACACCTTTTAATGACAAGTATTAAAGGGCGGTACACAGGATTGTTGATTTTTAAAGCCAAATCTGTGAATAGAATACATGAGAACATCCCCCCTCACTTATCAGTGGTTTGGTTTTAATGATATTTCATGTTTCGAGGTTTTTAGACCACTTTTTTGAGGAGGAAATAGACACAAAGGGGACGAGTCATGTCTTATTTGCTTGTATACTTTTAATCACCTAGAACAGTGGTTCTCAAGTCCAGTCTTCGAGCCCCCACTGTCCTGCATGTTTTGGATGTTTCCCTGCTCCAACACACCTGATTTAAATGATTAGCTCGTTATTAAGCCATTACAGAACTTGATAACGAGCTGATCATTTGAATCAGGTGTGTTGGAGCAGGGAAACATCCAAAACATGCAGGACAGTGGGCCTCGAGGACTGGACTTGAGAACCACTGACCTAGAGTACAACACACACACACACACACACATAGCGAGTGCTCCAAATTATCAAACCACTTCACCACACAACAATCACTTAAGGTTACATGTATTTGCAGTGTTAAGCTAAATGTCGAGTTGAGTTCATATTTTACAGTGAACATCTTTTTCTTCGCATCTTGTGCTGCTATAACTTTATATAACAGTTACATTGTCACTCCTCCACAGGATATTATGTGCCCAACGACGATGGCGAGTTCTACCAGTTCTGTTATGTGACCCACAAAGGGGAGATCCGTGGAGCAAGCACGCCGTTCCAGTTTCGTGCCAACAGCCCCTCAGAGGACGAGCTGCTGACCGTGGAAGATGAATGCAACTCTGATATCCTTGTGGTCACCACCAAGGCCGGCTTCCTCGAGGTAGAGTTCAAACCTGCGCTATAAACTACAAGAACATTAATATTAGACCTTTTTGGTAACTCTTATGTCCTTTTTAACCCTCAGTTCATAGATGTATTTAAATAAAAATGAAAATATTGTTTATGTGTTTATTTTACTGTTCCAGAAACTTTGTTTTTTTGGAGAGAGAAATCTTTATTTCTCCATGTGGGTTTGATAATAAATATTTGCTATGAATCGTCTTGAACATTTTTGAACACTTAATCTCACTGTGCAGCAAAAGGTGGAGGAAGCCCAGAGAGAGAAAGAGGAGCTGGTCAAAAACATGGCCCACCTCCAGCAGGAGAAGGAGCAGCTGGAAGCTGAGAAGGAGAGCCTGGAGAAGAAGTTTGAACAGGAGAAAGAAACTTGTGCTCAGCTGAGGAGAGAGAACCAAGTAAGAGGAAAAAGGCTGAACACTTTTTTTGTCGACAGAGGTGTGCCAGCAGTGACGAGTGGGGAATGTTTGTTTCAGCTGTAGACATGTCAGAGAAGCAGAAAGCCCTGCTCCATTATTACTGTACTTTAGTTAGCTATTTGAGTTTCCTTTTTTTTCTTGAAGAGCATAAGCCGCTCAAGTATTTTGATTATATGGTTATGACTATTGTTGGTTCATAAAGTTACAGCAAAGACAGTTTTTCACTAAGCCAAGTAGTCTCTTAGCACCCCCTAGTGAAAGATGGCAAACATGCAGAGCTACTTTAACTCATGATGCCTTCAAAGTATAAATCACAGGCTGACAGATATGAATGTCTGTATTATCAGAGTTGTTATTCAGCTTTTATAGTGTAGCATTAAGTCTTAAAGCAGTGTAAGTCATAATCCATATAGCTGTCCTCTGCCATAAATCCGCTCGCTCTGAAATGGCCTTCAGATGAAAACATGATTACAGATTTTGCGGCTGTTAATTTTATGACTGTACTTTTATACGATTTTTTTATGTGGTGTGAATATAAAGATTCCAAAATTCTGTCTATAAACAAACCATAAAAATGCTTTCCTTTTGCTCTTTTGAAGTCCACGTTTCAATTTGAAAACTCTTTAGAGGAGGTTTAATAAACATTTTGACTCAGACTTGCATTTTAATGACAGTAAACTTTTTATGTTCACACACTTTTTCGACAAACTGAGAGTCAAAGACAGAAATGTAGAGTAGTTTTCTAGAGAGAAATCATCTAGAGAGAAATCTTTTTTTCTCTTACTGATTGAAATTAACCTGGTTTATAATTACGTTGACAATTCATTCAGCAATTGGCACACTTCTTCGTTCCTCTTTTATCTTTTATGAGGTTGAATTTTATCTTTTTCTCAAACTACATTTTAATGTCTCTTAGGAGGTTCAGAATTCTGCCCATGCCCTCCAGGAGGAGAAGGAAGAAGTAAAGAGGAGGCTGGATGAGGCCACAGCCAGAGTCATACAGCTTGAAGAGGATTTGATTGGAGTCACCCAGAAGGGTCTACAGAAGGAAACTGAGCTGGACGGGTGAGGCCAGGATAGCAGTGTTACTATTACACATCCCATTAAATTTACAGATGTTAAATTCTATTAAAAAAAAATCATGGAAGATTTAAAAAATGATAAACTTGTATTAAGATTGTCAGTATTTTTGTTGTTGTCCTAACAACAACAAAAAAATTAAAAAAGTTTAACCATTTGAATACCATCATGAGGGTCGATCTATAACACTGGTTTAAGAAGATGCATATTATCTACCTGTGTAGTTAAAATTCAACTGTTGCTAAGACAAAATGGGGGGGGGGAGTTTCTCTTTCTAATTCTATTTATTCATTTCAGCAGCCTGTTTTATGTGTGGGTAGAGCATAGAAACAAACACACCCCCTTAATACATTAACGGTCAATAATCACTTATTCCAAACACTGTATGTGACAGTAGTCACTGCAAGACTGACACAGATCTAGATTAACAGTTTTGTTGTCTTCTCATCAGTCTGAAGGATAGAGTGAAGAAACTCACAGCAGAGAAGGATGCACTTGAATCTCATCTCAAGAATGAGAAAGATGAGAAGGAGCTGTATAAGGTAATCACTTTGTAATATATTTGTTTATTTTTACATTCCCTCCAAAAGTTGCACTCTGAAATCGTTTCTTTCGTTTCAATTCTTAAAATTCACCACATAAAGAAAAACAACAAAATTAGGTTCTGGCGCCTCAGGTTAAAAGCTTGATCCAGGGCAGTGAGCCTAGCCGTGGTTTAGTTGACGGCTGTATCAGGGAAAGTTTTACACCCGCTTCATATTAGATGCCTCAGAGTTGGAGGTCCAGTTCATTGACTTTTCCTGTTTTTTACTTTTTACTACTGTGATTATTCCACAAACTCTCACCCAAACATTTAGTCTAAACAGGGCATGTCTTATTTTGTCGTCCTCTGGTCCATCTGGTGTTTGTGTGTCTTTGTTGTGGTGGGCACCACACAGGAACTGGGAGTGCCCACACTGAACTGTCGCCTAGGAAATGGAGCCAAAAACCCATACTTAATTTAACTTGCACCATCACACCAGGGCTTTTGCAGAAGAAAACTTTATGGGCCTATCTCGATCTCTGTTTTGTAATTGAGGTCATGCAACATTTGTTTTAATAGTCATATGCTCTTTGGTACATGATCGCAATCGGGGTCGAATGAATGAGGCAAAGGCCAATAACTGTGTGTTTTATAACTTCGCTTGTGTTTTATAACTTCTGTGTGCCCTGGTGGGCATGTGTTTCTCTCTCTTTCTGTGTGTGTGTGTGTGTGTGTGTGTGTGTGTGTGTGTGTGTGTGTGTGTGTGTGTGTGTGTGTGTGTGTGTGTGTGTGTGTGTGTGTGTGTGTGTGTACACCAGATTCACCTGAAAAACCGAGAGCTGGAGAACACTAAGCTGAGTGCAGAGCTGCAGATGCTCAAATCTGTGGATGTGAACAAGGAAAACACCATTGCCCAGTTTAAAGAGGAGGTGGGACGTCTACAGGCCTGCCTCACCGACAAGGAGAAACAGTACAGAGAGATCATGGCCAAAGTTTCCCCTTTGGTACAAAGATTTTTTTACATCAAAACTTGACAAACTTATAAACGCAGAAACGATTTATCACTCACAGTTTTTAGCTGTAGAAATTATTACAGGATCTGATCATTTGGAGATTGCTAATTGTAAGAATTTAAAAGTAACTACATAATGGAAAGATATTCTGTTAAAACTTGTTTGTTTCTGGCAGGGAGATATGAAGGCACTGAAGGAGCAGCTGCGGCAGAAGGAGGAGCAGCTCCAGGCTAACCAGCAGCAGTCCTCTTTGTTAGCTGCTGAGCTGAGGGATGCCTCCAGCACTCGCGACCGTACCATGTCTGAACTCTACCACATGAAGCTAGAGGCCGATGCTCTCCGCCAGGCCAAAGCTGACGCTCAGGCCCAGTGTGTCCGCCTGGAACGCCTGGTTGAGCAGATGAAGGCAGAGGCCAAGCAGGAAGCTGTAAGGATGACTATAAATCATCAGGATATATTGAATAACACTGAAAACACAGTTAAAAGAAAGAACAATAATTACATCCCAAATAAAAGATTTTAAGTAACAAGATATTAAAAGTTAATCTGCTCTCTCTTTTGGTTATAATCTCATTCATAATATCTGTCATTTTAACCCTAATAGTATAATTAGTTATTATCACAATGACAAGGTTTTTTTTTCTTACCTCAGAACAATTATACTGAAAGATTCTTTATCATGACAGTGCTATTTTATTTGCCACACTTTATCCTGGACATGGTGCAACAACATCACCTTAGAAGTTCTCCTAACAGAAGGTTTCACTGCTATCTATGACAAAGGCTGTAATTCTCTACAGTTCTTAAACCTCAACAGTTCCAGCATAAATCAAAACTCGAGCTTGAACTTGAGCCACACGTTTGTTCATCAAAATTATACATACAGCACATATATTTGTGAAAGAAAAATCACGAGAGGATTTCTTGAACCGTTTACTGTGTTTGAAGTTATATCTTTTATTTTTTTTTATTTTTGTCACCAGGCCAAAGCGGAGGAAGAAGCGACTGCAGACCCGGCGGTTGTAGCCGAGCTGCAGAGGGAAGTGGAGGACCTGAAGCTGCGTCTACACATGGCAGCAGAACACTACAAGGAGAAATACAAGGAATGTCAGCGCCTGCAAAAACAAGTGCTGAGACTCTCTGAACAGCAAGGGGTAAGTCCAACCAGATACCACAAGACATGATATACTTACTTGTCCCCGACAAGTGAAAGAACAGAACCGGCATTAGATGACTGTAACATTATGTCTCCCTGTCACACACCACTAAACTTGACAGACCGAGCCAACTAAGATGTATTACAAAACTCTCTCAGATTGGAAAAATTCATCTTGATCAGCATCAAATTCATGAACACAAGTGCAATTAGATGTCTCCTCACCAAATTCACACAGAACTGTTCTTATTTTTACCAACATTTTTCCTGGGATCCTTTTTGTTATAAAATCATCTCCATGTTGGTTCATTGTTTCTTTCGGGCTTCATGTCGCATTTAGAGCAAATTTTCTGACACTTCACATTGTCTTTTCCATAGGACCTGAAAAGATCTTCAGCTCAGGAGGCCACAATAATCCCTGCATCAGGGAGTCCAGATACATCAGTGCCAGGTAAATTATTCTGCAATTGTGCAATTTTCTAGGTCTAGCCTTTCATTTTGGTGGTTTGTAGTCAATTGATGATCATAAGTTAGATGTTCGTGTATGCTGATATCTAAACATTTTTTAAAGAAAGTCATATAAAGTGCCTGATTAGGTGCTATATATCCATTTTATTGACTGACATATCAATCATCGGTAATGTCATACACCTTCAACTGTATAGACCAACGTAATATATGACCTGCTTTTTTGTCTTCGCAGGGAGCCCAGGTTCTGCTGATCCTATGTTGGAAGCCATCATCCAAGAGAAGCTCAAAGGCATCAGCAGAGAGGCGTCCGACAGGAACGACAAGTACAGAAAATGCAAGCAGATGCTGGCGGTAAAATACAAATTATGAACATTCTTCCATTGATTGTGTTTCCGAACCTGAAAGTTAAAGACTTGTGTTGACCAAAAGTTTGATAGACGGCATTAAGTCTGCACTATAAAAGACGAATCCCGTGTTTTTTGATGTTTGTGAACTCATTAGGAGGAGAAAGAACGTAGCTGCATGTTTGCTGATGAGCTGGCAAAGATGGAGGTGAAATTTAAGGAACAACTGAAGACCAATGAGAACCTGAAACTGCAGTTGGCAGCAGAGGAAGATCGCTACAAGGTCAGCTCCTCAGACAAACAGTTCAGGATACAGACATTTTATCCTTTACTCAGGTTGTTCACAAGCAGTTAAGGCTCTGCTGTTCAGAGCAGGTCTGTTTTTGGACTCTTTCTCTACGTTGTTACCTTGGAGTTTGGCTGGTCTAGCTCAGCGTGCAACCTTTAATGCCAACTCCTCTCTTGAGCACAGTTGCTCTGACAGTGTTGTTTATGAGCAGGCCAATCTGTGAGACGACTTTTTACTACTGTTTATGTCAAACTGTGCAGACAAGGGTAGCTCGGCTCTGAAGAGCCATCTCCAGTTGCCTGGCTAATGCTGTACTTGGCTCAGGTCAGGCGGATATTTTCTCAGTGTCTTTAAGGAATTCAAACAGGTTGTTTTGCTGCGAGTGGTTTCGTACATAAATCAGTCCTCTGCAAAGGAGAGCCTTTTACGGCTGTGATCAATTAATGTCAGTTTGAGAGTTTTTCAATGATGTAGTTTTCAATCAAAATGTCAGATGTTGTAGAATAAAAATTAATGTTCATTTTTCTGTTCATTTCTTTTTTTCCTTCTTCAGAGCCAGGTAGCCGAGAAGGGACGAGAGGTGAAAGAACTGAAGGACACACTATCGCATGTTGTTAAGGAGAAGGAAAAACTAGAGGGGGTGAGTGAGAGCTTTCATTTCTGCTTTTATAGACCTTGCCTGCCCTGAAAATTCCCTGAAAAGTGCCATTTTCCCACTCTCAATCTGGTCTGTTTTTAATATGCTTCTAATTGCAGAAGCAAAGTAAATGAGTTCTTATTTTCCATTCCATTACTTTGGACCGCAGGAAGGTCCTCGCTGACCTAAAATGTTACTTTAAGGTAATGCAGTTCGTGCTGTGAGGAGCACAATGACCCAATTTGAGGTTTAGACTGTAAATTAAATTGGCGTCTGCAACTAACCTCAATAAAACACAGAGTCCCATTCCCTTTGAAAACAAGAAGAGTCTCTGCTTTAATGAAGGCACTAATTAAAATGTTTGTGTGAGCACAAGGGAAAGCAAGGAGTCACGGCTCTTGAAAAGGATTTTGTATGACTTGCTATGACAGATTTGGAGATAAAGAATGATGAAATCTGACATGATTTGGCTTCTCAAATAAAACATACTGTTGCCCATGATGATATTTGTCACTGTGCAAAATTTTGATTAATGCTGCTGTTTCTCTCCTGCAGGATCTCCAGAAGGGCAGCAGCAGCAAGAAGGGGGATCAGGGGCCTGGTGAGAAAACCAGTCCAGGTATTACACAGTCCAGTGTGCCTTTATTCCTGCAGTACCCTGTCCCTTACACCCAGGATGCCCCCACCCCTCTGCTGGTCTCTCAGAGCCCCAGCAAGCTGCATTATGGAAACCCTTATTCCATCTCAGACTCTAAAGGTTAGTGTCTCTTTTTTAAGAGATAACACATTTCTTATGGTTATTGAAAACTACAGACATGAATGATTAGTTAAAGGGATATTCTGGCGTACAATTAATGTATGGTCAAAGACACCCCCCAGTTAGACACCCCCATGGGGAATGAATGTTACCGACCACTTACTTCTCTAGTAATACCAACTTTAGTAACAACCGCAGGATAGCAATACACAGCGGTTTGAGGAGCCTCACACAAACCATAACCAAAAAGCCACTCTATAGCCACAAATAATGCTCAGAACAGCACCTAACTTCATCAACAGTACAAAGAGAGTCCCAGCCATAGTACTAGCCACCAAACATCTTTTTAACTTTGCCTGAATTCTTTAGCAAAGAGCCTAAACACAACTCACCTACTCTCTTCCAGCAGCTGCTTGTTTGTAGCGAGACCAAGCCAGTTCATTATGGACTACAGCAGGGTGACACAGCTCAAGGAAGAACATTTATGAGCATTACTTGATCATTTCCTCAAAGTAATAATCATATTAATCATTTTGCACTGCAGACACAGTAGTTCTTCTGCTTTAGCATCTCGGTCTTATTGAATTTCCATGAAGAAATGATCATAAATGTTCCCCCTTGAGCTGCATCACCCCGCAGCCGTCCGTAATGGACTGGCCCAAGGTCTCGCTACAAACAAGCGGCTGCTGGAAGAGAGTAGGTGAGTTGTGTTTAGTCTCTTTGCTAAAGAATTCAGGCAAAGTTAAAAAGATGTTTGGTGGCTAGTGCTGTGGCTGGGACCCTATATGTACTGTTGATGAAGTTAGGTGCTGTTCTGAGCATTATTTGTGGCTATAGAGTGGCTTTTTTTGTTGAGGTTTGTTTATGGCTCCTCAGACCACTGTGTGTTGCTATCCTGCTGTCGTTACTAAAGTTGGTATAACTAGAGAAGCAAGCGGTCAGGAACATTCATCTCTCGAGGGGGTGTCTAACTCTGTGTTACAGTGTGTTTGACCCTTAATTGATTTTACGCTGTAATATTCCTTTAAACCATTTTCCTGTAGATGAGGAAGATGAGGAGTTCTCAGATGACCAGCTGCTCAGGCTGCCTCCTGTAGGCCCACCCTCCTGGGACAGCAACGTGGTGTGTATCCAGCCAACACGCAGCCGGCCAGAAGGCCATGAGGAGTCCGAGGAGAAGCAAAACAATAACAACAATGTAAGCCACTCAAACATTCAGCTGTGTGCGGAACAAGCAAGGTCTAGAAAATGTTGACTAGGGGTGCATCTCAGATCAGAGGGGGTGCACATGCCTGGCACGTTATTCAACACTAAATTATGCATTTTCCCGTCATTGCAAGCGGAATGAAACTAGTCAAACAAGAATATTTAAAATGTCTTTCATATGCTTTATTGTAGCAAAATTGTTGTAGAAAAAGGAAATGCAGATGTTTCTTACCCTGAATTTTTAACATAGAAATTCAAACTATTTTTAACTATACAGCTCAAAACCATCACTAAACATGACAGTCATTTCAAGTGGAATTCTACCAGTCAAAAAAGAATATTTTAAAGGGAACCTGCCACCAAAATTTTATACCCATTTTTATCATTTTTTCATAATCCTTGATGTCCTCTGATCATGTTTGCAACATAATTTTAGCTGAAAAGTTATTTGATGGTTTGTTTTAGTATGCCTAAAAAACCTTACAGGAAAACCAACTGGTTTTGGCTCATTAACATTTATGGTAATGAGCTTTGCTCTGATTGGATCGCTGCTGTGAAGCCTGCTGTGCTCTGATTGGCTCAGCAGTGGAGGTTCGGATTTCGGTTTATCCATTGTTATTATGCTAATGCTAATAGCATATGCTAATGTGTGCTAAAGTAAGGTGCCCAGATGTCTGTAATGATATCCGGGGATATTCGGTGCGGCGGCGGCGGTGCAGGGGCTGTGTGATCACAGACAAAGTCTCGGTACTATTTAGTAGCAGCGCATGCCCCTTGTAATAACCCCCTTAAAAACTGTTGTTCAGGACTGCTAACTAAATTCGGCTACTGTAATAACCGTTGTTCGAGCCCACACGCAACATTTTTGCTCTCATTCATGAAACGCTTAAATCGGGGACAGTTTTTGCCGGGGACAGGTCATCCAATACGGGGACTGTCTCCGGAAATCGGGGACGTCTGGTCACCTTATGCTAAAGGCTAAAAACGGCAGGTATTAAACCATATATTTTAGACCCCGAGTCCGAAGAGGAGGTGGAAGTTGAGGAAGAAGCCGGAGATCTTCAGCGGTGTTTTCTCATTCATTCTGCCCAGCTTTAAGTTCATTTTCCCGGCAGTGAACCCAAGGAAGGCAGATGAGTGATGTGCCCTGACGCGCGCGCACTTCTCCCTCTTTCCGGCTGAGCATGCAGCCACATAAACTGAGGGTGCAATGCATGCTTATTCACCCCCGTAGAACCGGGCCTGGGAACAAGACTTCTTTCTTTTTTTATGTTGAATAAATTCAGAGGAAAACATGTATTGTTTTTCTTTCTTTTTCAGGGTAATGCTGACGAACAGCCTGCAGCAACTGAAACACACAGCCCATTTGTGAACGATGGACAAACTGCCTTCTGCTTTGATCCCAGGTAACACACCCTTGCACACCCTAAACTCTCATAAAGGCTGTAAAATTTGCTGCACCCTACATTTCTAAAACCTGCGCATTGTGTAATGTGTAAAGTGTTTGTTCTTCTGCACAGCCCCTTCTTGTTGGAATTAGTCAGGCAGCAGGCCACCCACATCGCATCAGACAGATGCTCTTTATTAAGCCTGCACTCCTGGTTTGCCCACATCATCACTTCCCTGCTTATTAACCCGAGCTTTCTCTCCCTGCTTTCCTCTTCCCATTTCAGCATGGACATGAAGCGATGTCCGCTCTGCGAGGTGATCTTCCCACCAAACTACGACCAGAGCAAATTCGAGGAGCATGTTGAGAGCCACTGGAAAATCTGCCCAATGTGCAGCGAGCAGTTCCCGCTGGACTGTGACCAGAAGGTGTTTGAGAATCATGTGCTCACTCACTTTGATGGCCATCCGCTCAACTTCGACTAAAGAACCGGAAAAATCAGCACATCCGATCTGCCTACTTCCTGTCGCCACTGAAATAAATCTCTCTGCACTCTTTTCTGCATGTAATGGTGTGAAGATTCAGTCTTTAGGACTAAATCGACTTTCGCTTTGTTACTTCAGCTTAGAGAAAAACATTGAAGTGATGTGAGATTTTAAAAAAATACTCTAATTGGGTGAACTGGACAGGGCCTCTGAATCTGTCTATTGATCAGAGCTTTTTTATTACAGGTGAAAGTTTTCCCTTCAATCGAAGAATAATAATAAGACTAATTTTAGGTGGATAAGACTGTTTTAAGAACATTTACTGACTTTAAATTGACTCAGCTGTTAGACTGCAGGATGTAACGAATCAGGGAAAGAGATACGTGTTTACCAAACTTACATTTAAGACATCCAACCAGCTGGTTCCCCTCTAAAACATCATTGTTCACGTCATATGCTCATTCTTTATAGAAAGCAGCCTTGGTGCACTGTATGCAGTCAGGGAGAACCTTCAGTGATTATACAGTATATCATCAGATCATCTATTTTAGAATAATTAAAGCCAATGATATTGTAAAAGCCTTGATTCTTTGTGTATGACATAGGTTTGTGTTTCATTAGGTTTCCTTGGTTTTGATTATTTAATTGTTTTTTTTTGTGTGTGTCTTAAAGAACCATAACATCATCAGCTAATCAGTGCATGCTGAGCTTCTGTTGATCTTCCTTCTTTCTGTTCCTCTCTTTTAAAGCATTAAGTTATTTTACTCATAGTAACGTCTCATTTGTTAAGTGAGTTCCATGTACCTACTATAAACCAATAAAGTCTGTTTGAAACCGACTCGTGTCCTGATACAGTTGATCAAACAGGGTCTGTCAGTCACAAATATCAGAAATTTTTATTCAACGTAACAAAAGTTGACATGAAGCAGCTTTTTGAAGAAAGACAGTACATCGACCATTTCTCCAAACGATCCTTGAGTCTGCCTGTTTATACAGATTATACTTTTAATTTTGAACTCCAGAGACATATGAAAATATAATTTAAAGCACTTAACACTTCACAATACATTCACTGTACACTATATCAAACACTTTTCCTCCAAACTGGCAGAACAATACTGTCACAATTCTTGGTTGGACTGCAGTTTCTTGATACAAACATGCAGTGAGGATGTTACCTGATGGCTTGTTAAATTCCTGATCCTGTTTTGTTTTATCAACCAGGGATTTCATGTAAAACATACCCTCAACTGATATATTTTATGGCACAAAATCAGAGCTGGGTTTCTGTCTTCCAAACATCAAAACTGCAAGAAACAAAATGTGCTAAATACATGGTTAATGTTGACTCCTTTCCATTTAAGAGACCAGGGAGTTAATAAAATGCAGAAATCTGAATTGTGAAGTCTGTCTCAAACTGTATTTATGGAAACATTCATAATGACACCATAAAAAATCCTGTATGATTGGAATGATTTACAAATGAAGGCATCTACTGTACATAAAAGAAATCTTAAAATACTGCACACACCGGAGGTTTGGTCTACACAATCCCTGGGTGCATGTCAAACCTCTGCACTGTGGGCCGTCACCCTTGTTTTGGTAGTCACTGTACATACACCAAAAACAAGATCTTGGCGAAGAAATGCTATATTGTTGGCAACTAGTCACAAAAAGTGCTTCAATCCCTCATGGTAAAATAAAGAGGGAAACATCTGAAATAGTCTGAAACGTTTCTAGAAAAAACAAAAGCAATGATGGACAGTTTCCACAATCTTGCAGAAACATGACCAAAACAGTTGGGGCAGGTTTGTGGAGCTGAAATACTTTTGCAAATGTCACCTGAGATCATCCTTTGGTGCTCACACAAACATAGGCAGTAAAACAGATCAAACGAAGGAGAAACAAAAACTGTGATATGAAAGTAAATGTCAGAAGATGAGAACTGAAAAGGGAACTTAAATTACCAACTTGTATTTCTTATGTTATACCTTGTAGACATTCAGATTTTTGCTCCTGCAGTATAAAAAGATGAGTCAGAGGCAACTAACTGTGCCCTTCTTTTAAAACAAATAAAATAAATACATTAAAAAAAATCAGTCCTTTGTTTCATACTGCCTTTGAAGCAGGACACCCTGCTGTACATGCAAGGCTGCTTGTGACTCGATGAGGCCACTTCTGTCATAAAACATGCTCTCATCATCAGTGAGCAGCATGAACCAACAGAAATCACATAAATGATAGCTTGAATGTGCAAAATACAAAACTGTGGAGAACACAACAATTTAACATTCTTAATAAAACAAAGAATGAATAATAGTAATAATACATTTACAACATGCAATCAAAAATAGTGTCTTAACAAAGTGGTTTAAGAAAGAGAAAGAGTTTCAGGGTGAGGGAAGTAGGAATGAGAAAACAGCCGTTGCTGGTGATGGTGGAGATCAGATGGTCGGGGAGTTTCCTGAAGAAGAAGAAGAAGAAGAAGAAGAAGAAGAAGAAGAAGAAGAAGAAGAAGAAGAACGCCGGTCACCCACTCAGTCTCTACTGCTGCATCTTCCTAATAAGGTCAGTAGAGATGGGCGGGTGGAAGTTGATGGTGTGGTGGCGGAGACCCTGAGATGTTTTGTAGCTTTTCCCACAGCGGCACTTGAAGGGTTTGCGTACCCTTATCTGGGTTCGATGGCCGTTTTTGGCGTGATACTTGATCCCATTCACATTCTGTAATAAAGACAAAAAAATGTAACATCCAATCATCTTTTACTGAGTTTTTTCACATCTACCTCTTACATATAATGACGCTAACACAAGGACACATCAATAACAAAGCAAATATACCTAAAGAGGTTGTTTGTAGATCATGGTAGGGGACTCAAATGTGTTCATGTTACAAATCTGTCTTGTTCTGCCGCTGAACAGATGCCTAATGCTGCCTGCTGCCTCAGACTAAGTCATCGCCCATAACCCTGTCATTCACGTCAGCGATGCAATTTTCTCAAGCTGCACATAATTTATCCCAACCACACACACCAGATGTGAACGGAAAATCCTGTAAAACTCCACATCACTGGAATGGACTGGATGTATGCATCTATGTTGACATGCTGTAATGCTCAACTCAAGGGAGAATTTTCCGTTGTCAACAGCAGGGACTCCATTTTGATTTTACATTCCTATTTGAGTGTAGAAAAAAAAATCCCATGTTTTACACCATACTATACTGAATCTACCGTTTGTCCTCTCCTACCTTGTATCTCTTTTTACAGCCTGGTACAGGGCAGGCAAAAGGCTTCTCGTCTCCCCCGTTCATGCACATGGAGCTGAGAATAGACTCAGAGCTGATGGCGCTCTCTGTGGTCCACGACTCATCACTGTCCGACTCCTCAAAGTCTACCTCCTCCTCATCACACTCGCTACCTGTGGCAGGGAAAAAGACAAAAACGAACTGACTCAAGGCATCACCACCAACATACAATTATTCCCATTTTACTTTCTCCTCTACTTGGTGACTAATGTCCGGGCCTTTGTGCCTTCAGGCAGACAAATTAGGGCCGTTCTTGACATGCTCTTTGGTTCCCATCATCTCCTCTTCATGAACAGCATTCAGCAAATTACAGGAAAGACTGAAATATGTCAGCTGTGGGAAAGAATTTATGCATTTTATTAAGGTCTGGTGGCCAATAATAAACAATCGTTTATAGATTAGTTAAAGATGTAATTCCAAGAAGAGTTACGAACCACAAGAGCGAGAAAGGAGACAGAACTCAGAATGCAAATGTTAGAAAAGAAGTCAGAGCACATGGGAAAAGATTACAAAAATCCCCAACTTATTTTGGTTGTGTAATGTACCCAGTGGTAAATAAGGCAAATCAGCAGCACTATATGAAAGATGCTCAGTCTCTATGATTTTAAAATGAGCTATATCAAAAACTTGTTTAATTAGATGTCCTGCTAACAGAAAAATGTTTTCATGCAGGTGCACTGGGAGCAAAGCTGTTCAAAAGCAAAATATTTCAATAAATTAGGTAATCAGAACCATTTTTTTTAATCCCGGAGGAAATCCAGTCATTACATAATACGTAACAACATGCATCCAGATGGAGCAACTGTCTTAGAGGTGTAATTTTCAACAGGAGTTGGAATATTTAAATAAAAGGTAGAAGAATAAGGAAGCAGCTTCAAAATCGTTCTAAGGAAGACTCACACTCTTTGCCTAAGTAAGTAAACACTGACTGGACATCAAACCAGAGAAGTGAGTCTCTACATGATGGTGATGTACCTGTGGGCGTACTGCTGCGAAAGGAGGAGGAAGGGGTAATGGGTGGGGTCACTGGAGGGGTGAGGTTCCCACTGGTGTGACGAGTCGGGGTGGAAACACTGCTGCGAGACAGACTGCCTGTCAGAGACAGAGACAACTTGGGCTGCACCTTCTTCCTCAGAGCCTCGTGTTCACGTCGTGCAGCATCTGTCATGAACCTGGTAACGGGGGATATCAGACTGGTCAGGCTTTGTCATCTTTACATGAAAGTTACATCAAAAGTGTATTTTAATTAATTACATAAATAGTGGATAACTTCCTCCTGTGGGTTTGCACTAATGCTCACAGAAGCTCTGCATTTGAAGGTACGCTACTGTGAAAAATGTGCTTGGAAAAATGAGAACTGCTAGCTCCACTCACATCAAAAAAAACAGCAGAGTTTATAACAAACAGTAAAGTTGTGGTAAATGTGAATCATAAAATCAGATGTTTACATGGACATGATTAAAATGGAATTAACAAATTAAGCTATGACTCCATCAAGATGTGTTTGTGAAGGCAGAGAGAGACAGAAGCCGGCTTCTTGAGCCCTTGCTTGTTGCTTCACAGTTTCAGCACCATATCAAAGACGACTTGGATGAACCTTCAGCAATAAAACAAAACCAGCAAATACAAAGGCAGTTTATCGAAGCAATCCACCAGCTGACATTTGAGATACTGGTAGAACCTCTGCGGTAAAAGCTCTCTTAAGTGCATGCTGGAAAGACACCGTGATGGAGAGGACTTCAGAAGACAATCCTTCACAGAGCAAAAGACTAACAGCAACAATGTTGTTGTCACTTTAAATTTAAGAGGAAGATTTACTTGTCATTGAGCTCAATCACTTTCACTCTCTATAATGGTTGCATTTCTTTACCTGTTAATATAACTGAGAGCGATGTACGTCGGCTGCTGCTGCTCCTGCTTCTCCAGCAGACGAGGATCTGTGTCTGAGCAGGAGACAGAGACGCACAGTGCAACAATTGGATACATAACATTACCCCCCCAAAAAACAATAGCTAATTTCATAGCTTTACAAAAATGTAAACATTGTTATACGAAGTCATAATGAGACATAATATTTTGCAATTTTTTTCAACCTGTGATGCCCAGCTGCCCCTTTGGTCCCTGGAGTCTTTGCATCACTGGTTGGATCTGCATCTTGACAAACCAGAGGGTACCAGTGCAGGGCCAAAGATCCTTTACTGACCTCTAAAATAATCTGTTTTCAATGAAGGTTGTTGCCAAGCTGGAAGCGAATGAAACAAGGTCTCTGCAGTGGTAGAAAAGTCCTTGCACAACACGAATACTGAGCAAACGTGCAAGGATAGGGTACTTAATAGATTTCATATGGGGAGCAATAAATTTCTTTATTTTAATTGCATATAATTCATCTTATCTTTGTAAGCAAAAGTAATGTTAGAGTCTGGCTTTTAGTGGTTGGGACAGACAATAGAAAAAATCCCTTTCTGCACCATGACCACTGATACTTTTCATTGTTATTGACTTTGTCAGTAAGACTGTCAGTCCTGTCAGATCACATCCTTATGCAGATCAATCAGTCTATAATTGATCCCATAAGTGGTCGTTCTCTTCACTATGAGGATTTAACTGTTTCTGTATCTTCTGAATTTCATGGAAGATTACACATGTACACTCCTGCCTCCGAAATGATCCCCCGTCAGTGTCCCTGATTAGCAAGCAGTGGCAGACTGAACTGGGTAAACATCAGGTGTAGGCATTAAGAGTTGGTCCTTCTAAAAGCATGAAAGCTCGTTTGACTTTAAGGTTAAAAAAGCTTTTGGGGGGATTTCACCAAATCTATGGTATTCTGTAATTCATATATACAATTTAAAGATGTTGTCATGTACCATTGTATGGGCTGCAGTCAGTTTAGTGTTTCTGGAAAAGCTTAACAGTGTTCAAGCTGCTGCTGGTTTCATGATTTCTTTTCTTCCAGTGGTTATAGATTGTTATATGAGCTGAATTCTCTTTACACTGCAAACATTTTCTACTATAGTAATGTTTTTGTTGAAAATACACAAAGACAAAGTAAAATCTCCAGTGCCTCCTCTTGAGGACTTCCAGGGCCTTCTTTGTAAATCTGCACAGCAGACACCGCATTGCTCATACATGACCACACTTGACACATACTGTGTTTCCCCATGCTGCGCTCCAGACATTCATCTCGCTGAGCGGTGCTAAATGTACAACAATAGCCAATCTCCACACCCTGAGGTGAAGCGGGCCTGACTTCAAACGCTCTTCTTTCTGCCATCCATGTGGGAGAAGAGAGATGCCCCATAAAACAACAGTGTCGACCACTTCCCAGCTGAGCCTCCCTGTCTGCCTCTGACAGAGCTGTGAAGGGCTGCTACCCCCATGTGGTTAAAACTAATGCTTGTTTCCATCCACAAGCTCATTTAGGCACAACACAACACAAACACCTAAGGCTGTTTGTAGCATTCAAATTGTAAATGTGCTTTGGTAAGGCACAACGACTACAGGCAGTATTAAATGAATCTGCTTACTCAGCAAGTTAAATAAGAGAAAACAGCCCGGTCCTTGTTGTTGACAAAGTTTCACAATGACTGGGGCAATGATACAAAACATATGGAAATAGTGTAATTAAAGAATTTCTGCTTAAAGGGGTAAGCAACACCTATGACAGGCTGTCATAAAAGCCTGAGTCATTCTCGTTTACAGCCAACCTAAAGCAGGTTTACATGGCCTTACACTCCTGTTTGTTTGTTAGACCGGAACCAAACACCTACAAACAGATTTCTTCTCAGCTATAGCAATTAAAAAAAGTTTTGTCAAAGTAAAAAAAAAAACAGGCTCTTCAGTTAATTTGTATTGAACTAAAATACCCCTGACCAAAGGGGAAATTATTTTTGGCAGTGTTTTGGGAACAGCATGAGGCATTTTCACTTAGTGGGGATAACAACTGAGATGCATCTGATACACATTAATCACGAAGAGAAAAACAGGCATCAAAAATTGCTCCTCGTGCTTGGTTTATCTCAGCACAGCTTGCACTGCTGACTAAACCTAAGGCAGAATCACTGAAAGCAGAAAAATTATGAGTCTCTGGTTATATCCATCCCCGCCAACAGTTGCCACCCAACATTGGAACTACGTGTTGCGGGATCACATGTAAATCCTTCTTCAGTAAATTTAGCATTGATGTTCAGGTTGTTTACTTGTTGCAGGTTATGCCTCAAATGCAGGACTTTGTTAGCAGTCGATGTGTTTCAGAGCGAGTATTGTCTATCTATATGGTAATGGGTGGGAGAGCTTAAAACCATTTTCATCTCCCTCAGGTGGACCATCCTGGAAAAAGCTTTGATAAGTATGGTCCCCGATATCAGAATACAGTATATCCATTTAACATTTGATATTTATTAACTTTTGTGTTCCTACGTGTCGTTTTAATATCACCTCAGTGTCTATGCCTCGCCTGGTTGTTACTGTATAATGAGCATGCATTTTGAGTTTGTACAAGTATTCTCAAAGTGATGTTTATTAAAAACACACCCACCTGTCCAGTCATGAGGCAATGACAAGAGATCTACACCGACTGCAATGTAGAGATACCTAAAAGTGTGGTGGAGATTTAAAGACCCACTCCGATGTTTTTCTTGTTTTTTTATATGTTCACATGGCATTTTTCTGATGCTGCATGACAAATCATGAGAAAACTAAGTGCGAAATTGCTTTTCTGAGTATTTCTTCATTCAATTCACTGTGAATCTCTGACTGGCCCAAATGGCAGGTTCAGAAACTTTGAGATTTCATACGTAACCAATCCAAGCTCCGCCCCCGGAGCCCCGCTATGCAGGCCACACTCTGCATATAGAGGAGAAATACAGAGGACAATCACAGAGCAAGTGTGTGCATTAGCAAATTGCAATGCTTGTAAGAAAGCTAATTATATTAGCTTTTATCGTGAGCTGAAGAGCTGAATAGCTCTTATGTTACCTGCCACTTCTACTACACCGACAATTTTAGGCTGCAAGCTAACGTGAAGACGAGTGTGCAGAGCAGCACTGTCTCTGCCCGCCACTCAGAGGCGAATTGCTAATGAGCTACTGGAGCTCTGCAGACGAAAAGCCCTTATAAATGACACAGGTAACACGATTTTTGGTGAAAACTTTTAAAGACCACTGAGAATAGTTTAAGTAGAAAAAAAAAGGCGATCCGAATGGGACTTTAAAGCACAGAACTATGTGTACACACAGACAAAGAAGAGTGAAAGCTGCACTCTGTTTTGTAATGATAAGGTCCTGGTTGAGCTCTCTGTCATGAAGAAGGTGAAAGTTTATATTGACCAGTAAAGTTAAACTCAAACCAATCTCAGTGCACATAAGACACAGAGGGTCTAATAGTAGTCAGCCGTCTGAAAACAGTAGGACAAGGGTGATTATAGACACCCTGTATCTTCTAACCCAGGCAGGTAGGTTGACAAAGAAAAAAGTGTCAGAATTGTATGTCAGTGGCAGGTAGGCTGAAAAAACATCTTGACCCTCAGCACCAGAAGCTCAGGAATTTTCTCTTAGGGCCTGAGTCTCAGGCAAGTGTTTCATTAACAGTGGATCTATCCCCAGTGAGAGGGACAGCACACCTCTCTTTACACTTCAGCCAAACTCATGGAAACACCAAGTAGGAAAGACACATTTATAACAGCACTATTCCCCTGCCTGAAGCCAGAGGCAGTGCAGAGACTATTCTGAGCGCTGTGTGTTGGTATGTGTGTGCGTGAGTACACACCAAACCCCTCCCAAGATCCCTAATGAGCCTCAAAGAGCAGCATGGCAGCCTGCTCACAGACTGCTCCCACAGCAGCGGATCAATCTATTCCCACACGCTGTAAATCACACACACTTCAGGTGGGGACCGGGGAGAGGGGGGGCCTGCAGGGGCCAGACCCCCGCAGACTCTGCTGTTCTTTTGGGGGCCACCAACAGGCAAGAACTGGGATGAAGGCGCCTCATGTAGAGATGAGAACCTCTCTAATCAAACTACACAGGTGGTCCACCTTGGTGGCAACTGTTAGAGGCCTTCTGGGAAACAAAGAAGGGAATTTACTCACCATCACTTGTTCCTGAGCAAACAATCACTTCCTTTAAGACACAGTGACAGATTATGTACAAAATGAAAAGTCAGGTGTTGGATAAGTGAGACGCAGAGAAGCAAAACAGAAGGGGTTTAAAACATTGACCAGCAAAGAATGTCATCTCGATCTGCACTTAAATAAAATACTCAGCTGCTTAGCTGTCAAATAAGTCGTCTGAGTAAATGCGATAAAACATAAATGAAAGTGCAACCAACTCTTGGCTAAACATTTAGTTCCCCTAAAACTTTGCATATAATTTCTTTGATGTGTCACTTATTTCACTTTCTACATGAAGCACTGATAGCAACATCTGAGTGGGACAATGACTGAGTCAGTGGCTGCTGTGTATGAGTGCAAAAAAACATGATGCCATGTATGCTCTCATTAGGGCCCCTGACAACCCGCAACAGGAAACCAAGGGACGATCACACAACAACCCTTCCTTAGGCAATGGGGGAAGTGACGCCTACTGCCCTTTCTGAGTGCCCTCCACGACCCTCTAACTCACACACGCATGCACACACACCAGACGCACAGCCTCCTCTCTCATTTCCACCATCGTCTGGCTCTCTATCCAGCCTCACGGCCAAATGCACTGTGGGGTAGAGCAGAGTGCTGAGCATTATGGTGACATGTTTATGGCGGCTGTGAGCAGCAGGGGACATTACCAGGAGTGGTGGCACAGGTAATTCATTATGATGTGACCTCTGAGGAGGAAATGAAACAGAGTCAAGCTCCATGTGTAAGCTGCCTTTGTGGGTTAGTGAAAAAACAAAAGGAGGCTAAAGTGGTGTTTTATAAATATATCGAAATCCGACAGCAACTAAAATGTGTACACGCATATCTGAGATTAGTCTCACATTTCTGCTCTCGGTTTATTGTAAAATGTAAAAAATCTACATTATCAATTTTGTTTTTATGTTTTATGACTTGATACAGTATTTACCATCTTTGATATGATCCCATCAAGGTTTAAACTGCAGCTACATTCAGTGCCAAAACTCTTATAGCCCACAAGCGACGCTTCTAAACTTGGTTAAATTAAGGATGCACCCTTTGGGGACGTCAGGGTGACTCTGGTGTCAATATTCAAAAGAACAATTTTGACGATATTCAATTCTGATGTTTTCTTTTTTACCATTTTGTAATTCTTTGCCTGTTTTTTTAAACCACTTACGAGACCAATATTAGTTGTTGCTTGTAGTTTCTCATCTATAAATGTAAGTGAAACATGTCCTCAAAACTGCATTTTGCTTATCTTTCTAAGATCATGTAATTCTCTCGAACCACCAACACCATGACAGCAAATCAGGATCAGTCCATCAGGGGACTTCTTCTGCCTGGTGTGCAGTAAGATGTACTGGCTGACCAGCATTATTGGTGTGATACAAAAGATAACAAATCATGGCACTCTGTTTGCAGACAGACAGATAATATTTGTGAATAATATCAAAGTCAGCTGATACCAATTTTCAGTGGGTACATTTGTGCATCTCTAGTTTCAATCCACTGCACTTAAACTGAATTGGGATGGGTTAGCTCGGACTAAATGGTCACAGCTGTAATGATAACCCTGCTCTTTTTTTCTAAAATCAGGATTAAGGTTGAGATTATTCATCACTATTATGACAGGGACGTTTTCTACAACTCACAACTTGCCAATGCTGGTCTGACCACTAACAACTGGTTCAATATTACAGGTTTAAAATTCTAAACTATCATGGTCTTCAATTTTTTTCAGTGATACATCAAGTGTGTTTATTCAGCAATGTGATATACAGTAGTAAAACACTGGCAGGGGCAAAGTACTGCAGCATCAAAGCTTTACTTTTACAGGGACTTTGATGATCTACAGTTGAAGACATTAAGTTTTATACAGTCTTTTGGCCTTCATTTTCAAAACTGGAAGACTTTGGCTCATAATTTTGTGTTTATATTTGTGTTTAGATTTTTAATAATACAAACCTATTGGTCCACACTGTTTAGCCATGCAGTCATGAGCTTTTTAACCCTCATTAGTGAGGCAGATTCATTTACCATGCTCAGTCTGTCTCCTCTACGTTACTAACACACACCTGATCCTTCTGCTCTCAGACTGCTGATGTTTTTCCTGAACTTTTACTTTTGTATCACTGAGTTGCTACATCTTTGACAGCCACCACTGTAAGATGTGCAGGCTGAGTGTGTGTGTGTGTGTGTGTGTGTGTGTGTGGAGAAGAGGACTGATATGCAAGCGAAGCAGAAAAGCGTTGTTTGTTAATAAACATTAATACTTTGTAATCTACTGTGATTTAAATAACATTATATATCTTCTGAAACATTTTCAACAGACAACTAAATAAACCTGTCAGCGGTCAGAGCATGGAGTCATGTGTCTTTAATCCTGAGCAGACCAAGGTTATGATCCCTGATACAGTTCAATTAATAATGTTGCCCAGATGCTCTTAGGCTTGTGCACATGGTCATAAGACTTGTGAGATATATTTTAAATGAAATCAAGCATGGTTTGCATTGCATAATAATACACAGAAAGCATCCATTTATTGAAAAAATGAAGGACTTTTTCGACTGAAAAACTCATGTTCAACATTTCTAAATAAGAACTGAACATAATCTTCTAAAATAAAGCAGAAAATGGCTTTTGATCTGCATAAAACTATAACCTCAATGATGTGTTTGGCCGCACAAGCTTTACATTATCTCCTATGGGGAAGGTTTCAACAAGTACAGCAGCCCCTCATGTGGCAGTCACCACACAGGAACAGGAGCTGCAGTGTCGGGGGGATGGTGAGGTGGAATTAGGCCCACCAGGTGCACAGATCGGGGAACTAATTACTGCTCCCCAAATTTATTACTTCCGGGCAGGTTGTGCATGGGGTTCATACAAAAATGTACTAAATGAGCCTTCAGTAAGATTTGGCAACAAACACACATATTGTCAGCCTGTGTGCTTCAGACCCTGGAAGTACATATAAACACACACTAACAGGTCTGAATAACATGGTTGCTGTTTGCTTCTATGTCACAGCAGCCTTGTCGCTCAGTGACAGAGTACACACTCCAGTGAGTAGCATGTTTTTTTTTTTCATTTGGAACAAAATGAGCCATGGACAGTGTCTGAAAAGTTGATAGTGTTTCTCTCTTAAATCTCAATTCTCATAGTTTGGCTCAATTGCTCAGAAAAGTCAAAGTGGGATGGTTATTGTTTTGTTTTGTTTTCCTTTTTTAATTTTAGGAACTATTGAATGTTTTATTCAAACTGAAATTTTTACATGTTTTACATTCATACTAGTGTGGCCCTTTGAGATGTTTATTATGACACAAAACAATGTGCTGTTAAATGAGCCAAGAAACATTTGGCCAATGACATATACCATAAGCCTTTACTGTGTAGACCAAGCCCCTCAAGACAGCTTTATCCACCAACAGCAGAGCAGCGCCACCTGTTGTCCACAAACCAAGCCCACGGACCGGGTGGGGAAACAAGGACAAAAATGTGCGCTTGTTTTCCAGGCGCCTAATTATAATGGAGAATGTACTTTAAGCAGCAGGCCACCAGATGAGGAGGAAGACAGGCCAAATCAAGCACTCTGTCTGTAATTATGCTTCACAGGCACTTGGCACAACGCGCAAGATTTCGCACTTCTCAGAGTGGGCACCGGCCAGCGGACAAAGGAGGGGGGCAACAAAGTTTTTCCACTCTCAGCCAACTAATTGCCTCATTATTCCCCAATAAGTCATTCAGAGGCATTTTTTTCCCTAAGCTCACACCTTGGACACATGCACAGCACACAATCAGAGGGCAGAGGATATTAAAGCCAGTCAAGCAACAAACAAGAACAACAGAGACAGCTGGGCCTTGTCAGCTTCAATCACAAGAGTCTGAAATATTAGATTAGGAAACAGATGGAGGAGCTAACAGAGTGTCAAACAAGGAAGGGGTGTGGCCTCCTTTTGGATTACAACTTAATAAAACATATTCATGCTTCAGCAAAATGTTACATTGTATGTATGTTCAATGCATATAGGATAAGCCTTAGCAGCTACCTTTCAAAATATGGGTTTATGTACTTCAGTAGAATACATGGACATAACATTAAAGTAAATGGGACTAAAGCAGACAACAAATATGAAGTGATAAATGAATCTCTTTGGCCTTTACCATAGTAATAAAGGGAATAAAGTCTAAGAAAGCCTTTGACAGTAAACATAAAGCTGCTTTAAAAATGTTTTTCTGAAACTCTGACACAATTTTCTCACATATTAACCCATCTTGATTTATCCATAACTGCTAATACCGGATACTTCAATTTATAGTGGGTTAAATATGTGTTTTTGACTTATACCAACAGGAAGCCCTTACTGTGTTATTGTGTTACCCTATCTTAACCAGAGGTGGCGCTAGCTAATAGTGGTAGGATTTTATATACAGAAAGGAGGGTAGTATATTTAACTGGCTATCATCACTTTGTGTGCTCTACAGCTTTTATCATGTTTTTTAAGAATGCATCTAACATTATTTTAAATTACCACAGGATACCACAGGATTTGAGTCTGGCTATTTTTGTATAACTTTTATGTTATTAGTTAAAAAATGTCTTAAAGATAATATAATCTGTCAAAACATATCAATATAACATCAATAAGAAAACATTTTTATAATGACTACCATCTGTTAAATGAAATTTAATCCATGAAATTATTTGATTTTAAAAATAGGTTTCCCTTTTTGTTATTTTTCTATATCTCTGTCTATTTTTGTCTACTGGCAGTAAATCACCTCAAAAATGACACCGACACAGTCATAAATAATTCAGACAGATTAACAAAATGCTATGTACCAACCATGTCAAAGCCAAAAACCTCACAACTGGACTGATTGACTGAAACCAAGCACAGTGAAAAGCTTTTCCTTCATTTCAAAACTGATTTGAAACTTTTGACGCTTTAAAATAAATGAAATGTTTAAGACATTGGCATGTTAAACAGTGTATCCGCTGTCAGTGGTATACTAAACTTTGTTATCGTGTGAATTGAAGCTGGCTGTTTTCGAGCAGTGTGCCTTCATTGGCTCACGGGCTTCCGAGGCAGCGCTGCGTGTGGGCCTCACACTACAAACATTGATTCACAGCGACCCAGTGGAGCGTCAAGAAAGTCTTCCTGTCGGTGTGTCGGTGTGGCCCCGCGGGTAGCAACGCGGTATTTTATATGATAAAGCGTCGTTAGAGAATTTCAGGTGGAGTAGAGGGATTGTATTCTCAGTAAAGTAACATCAACAGCCACCACACCTAGCAACAGGGTTGTCAAGACGCAGGAAGTAACTTGCTAGCTTGCTAACGTAGCCACTCCTGCTGGCTGCAAACCTCGGCCATTGCTAGCTGCGGCGGCGCTCATGACTTCTCGGCTCTTACCGATGTGGTTATCCTCGATGTGCACGATGAGCTCGGCCAGAGAGTCGAAGTGAAGTCCGCAGCCCCCGAACTTGCAAGCGTTTGAAAAGAAAGAAGCAGCTGCGATGCCTGTCATGGTCGCTGCTGCCTTGGAAATGAGGGCTGGCGGCGGCGGCGGCAGCAGCAGCGGCGAGCAGCGGTGTAACAGCAGCAGCGGACAGCGGTGAGAACAGCTGGAGCGGTGGGGGCGGTGCGGTGAGAGGTGCGTCAAGCCTCAAACCAGCCAGGGAGCAACAGCTAGTCCGGAAGTACGGCGGGTCGGCTTTGACTGCAAAAGCTCAGACTATTTTAACAAAACTTAACACCTAGATTTTATCAAATATGTGTGAATTTATAAACGTTACACAACAGTTGTTAACAAGTTACAATATCTTACGTGATCGGCTCTTTTGTTATTGGTCATCAGTCAGCAAAATAAAATACTTTTATTTATCCGTAAAGGGAAATTAAAAATGTTCCCATGCACAACTGACACTTACAAGTAGTGCTGCCACTTTTAAATAAGTTCATCACATTGCAATGATTTTCTCAACTTCAGAATTTCAGATAATGAACACGTCAGAAATTAGGTAAACATAGGAGACCTTTTTTTTGCCAGGCTATATTATCAAGACAGTTATGTTCACACTCATTCTGTTGGTTTGCAGGGATGCACAACATCTTGAAATTTATGCAGATACACTACTTCGAGACAAAACTATGAGTGCCTTGATGTGGTGATCCGAAATGTGAAAAATGGCTCATCTTACCCCACTCTCCCATACTTGATGCATTTGATGAGGCTCTGTGCCTGGATGCTTTTCTAAACTTTAATGATAAAATATTGATTATATTCAGAATTATAAAACTTTTGAATTGTGGAAGTGATTGAATTGTCATTAGGGGCACAATTCAGTAAAATAAAAAGAAACTAAAACACAACTGACTGAGACAAAGTAGGGTTCAATCAAAAAGATAATGAACAAGTAGTTATGATATTGACTGACATAAAATTCGACTAATCCATCTGCATTTCAGTAGTGTAACAAAAAACATCACTTTTGAGAATTTAGTGTTGTAATAGTGATGTTGCAGGGAACTAGTCTTGTGTTATTTCATCAGACTTGACAGATCATGTGGCCAAAGTTTATTCAGTGGGTAGGATGAATGAGAAAGTGAGAAAAACAGTGGCTTTATTGGCATCATAATCTAGAAACAAATCTGCCTCCTATGTTTCATCCATTCAATTCCCCTTTCATTACTTGCCTTCCCAGAGGGAGTGTGTTGTTTAAACCATAATTAATTTTTGAATATCAAGCTGTAAATAATTTACAATTTAACAATGAATGCCATTAATACATTGGCCTCAGCCAAGATAACACGCTGAATCAACAGGTAGCTGAAATCTTACAGCCACAGTGTGGCACTGTTGTTCAATACATGGACAGGAGTTGTTCCTGTTTTGTGCATGAGGTAATTAAAGGCTCTTCAACAATTCTAAATTTCACCTAGACACTAACTGCAGACATGAATCATGATGCTAAATAGTAACAAAAAAGCAAAACAAAACACAGTAACAAAATTTTTTTGTAGTATGACTGTAACAACATCCAAATAGGGCATTATCCCTCTTGTTTTCTGTTCCTATTTTTCTACATTGATTTAAGACCATTGATATAACTTTGTTGATTGTTCTCTATTCTTCAGATTTTTTAATAGTTTCAGGAAGATATGGCTAATTTGATGCAGCTGGTCCATGACAAATGGTCCATTTCCTATGGATGCGGTTTAGTATGGCACAAAACATTTAATTGTTTGTCACAGAAAGTTGACAACTTTGCTCATCTTAAACAAATGTAAAATATTTTGATCCTGTTTTTTAAATAAAGTTATTGGTTTGTGTTTTCAGTGCACGAGGAGGCAGATGAGGAGCAATACAATCATTTGCAAGGTGAAAAAAACTCCTGCGCACTGTAAGACTGCAGCTCCCCTTGTAGAAAATACAAATGATCATCTCGTGTACAGCTATGGAAACGTAGAATTGCTTTATTAGGGAGGAATTCAGCTGCCAGATTTTTGAATGAAAATATTACATCTACTCTCTTTTTAATTTTTTTGCATTTATTGACTGGGTTGTACCTTTGAGTTTGTGCCTGGTGATGGTGTAATGGGACATCATGGTGCCCAGCCCAATTTAAAACCAGGCACCACAGTGATGGTAGAACATTTTTCCAGTTTTGCTTGACAACCATGAGACATTACATTGAGAGCATTATGTCATACACAGCCTTGTGTCTGAGGAAGCTGGGGGGCTTTAACTTTAAAGTTGATGCTATTTATTGACATCCTCGGTTTGTTACGGCACATGTACAGCATGTCGATGAGGTAAGAGAGATAGTTGGGATTGTCTGCGCAAGAGATTCACTGAACATGTTATTAAACTTCATGTAGAAACACAGCGCAAGAAAAGTCACATCCTGCAGCTGCCAGTTAGTGACTAAAGCCTGCTGCCCTCTGTGATCCAAGTTTGAGCTAATATTCTCCCACACATTTAAAGAACAGGGAAACACCTAAATTCTTCTGATTTGTACCATTACACTCTCAAAAGAGAGTTATTCCAAACAAAATAGAATACCACATTCTCATGTGAAAGTAACATTTGAATTTATCTTAAGTATAAATTATCTGTATTTGATGAGCTACTCCCTTGGAGGACACCAACTCAGCAAGATTTTAAGGCCATCTTTAATATACAGGACAGGATAGAATGAAAAATGGCAAGTTGCTTTCAAAATTAATCCAAAATAATCCATAAAAACTCAGGTGACACTTAACAAAACTCGGCCACAGGCAGACATTTTTAAATGCTCACAGAAATTACCTTAATGATTTAGTTTGAGTATAATACAGAAGCAAAGTTCAGGTGTCAGAGTAGTGATTTACTCAGCCACAAATTATAAGCAGCGACTACATCATCTTACACTTGAATAGATCTAAGTCATCACACAGGCAGCATCGGTCACAGCCACCTAATGTCACTAGTTGAGTGGGGTTGAGTGTCTGAGTAGGAGAATGTCACTGAGGTTATCTACAGTGGGAACCTCCCTGCACACATGCTGAGTTGAACAAGGCTTTCAGTTCCACAGTGACGCTTTGCCACCAAGATCACAAGTCCAACTGGTTTCAAACCTTCAGTCAGAGGAAGATTACTCTTTTTAAAAGCCTGTAACATGAAGACCTTAAAATTATTTCATGTTTAAAGAAACAGGAATTTCTGAGATTCCCATAAACCTAAATGAAATGGTATTTGTTCTAGGCTGTTTAGGAATGTAGAGAGCAGCAGCATGAATAGATTCTGTCGTTGGCACTGAAAACAGTGAATGAAAAAATTACAGGAGATCTTTTTAAACCCACCCTCAGGCTTTGATAAACATCATCAGCACTTTAGTGACACTCCAGAAACTTTAAAGGTCACCCATCAAGCAACAGTTGCTTAGTTTGTTATTCTCAGAAGTTCAGAATGAAATCAAATAGTGAACAGCTCTGTCTGACTTTTTTAAGTTTAGCACTAATTTTGTCAAAATCAGCCTCAATTAGGTTTTCCAACTTAACCAATGCTTTTAATTTGTTTGTTTATAGTTTCCAAAATAATCAGATTTACACAAAACATAATTACAATTAATCCATCTTAAAAACCTCTATATATGCCAATAATCTTAAAAACATCACTGCACCAATTAACCCCTTATCAACTTCCAAAATAAGCAGAAAAATAGTATGATTGTTAGATGCCTTCTTTACTGCACACCTTTTGAAATGTTATAATCTAAAAGCTACTGGCTTTGTGGATATTTCTTTTGAGTACTATCTTGTTTTTGACCTGAAACTTGTTCAGAATACCTTGGTCAACATTGTTAAATAATAAAAAAAGATAAATTTGAGATGTACCTGAGGTATGCAAAGACTTTCAACCCCAGAGTAAAACAATAGCAGTGAATTTCAGCGTCAATTATAATAGATACATTTATTTTGATAATTGATTAATACCCTTTCAAAATACCTTTCAAAGATTTATGCAACTTTACACTTTGGGTAATAGCTATAAATGAAGTAAAGAACTGAATTCGCAGTGTAAAAACTTATCAACTTATCTTACTAGCCTTGCAGGGGTGTTTGTGGTGCCACACAGTGATACTGACAGTCCTGCGTTGTCATCTCTGCATGCACAATCATCTCTACTTTGAGGTCTGGAGTACTTGAAACAGTCTTTTCTTAGCAGTCTTTATTTTTTGGACCTCTGTTCTTAAAGTGAGTTATTTTTAAAGTGTTTTACGTTTTGTAAAATTGAAAACCTGTATGACATGGTTGTGATTTAGCCTCCTTCACCTTTTGCACCTGCTGCAACAAAGCATCCTCACCGGGGCTAATCTTTCCAAGGTGATCTTTCTCACAAGCTCTGCACAAAGGCATAATAATAAAAGGTTTAGTATAATATAGATCAAATCTGCTTTAGTGTGGGTCACTGACCCAAAACTGTATCGGCTCTTTCCAACCTTAATAGTCTGCTCCTCTGGGAGCATAATGTTTGGCTTGGTTGGAAAATATATTGGCAATAAAGAGACAAAAGGATGTCATAAACGTTGATTAAAGCTCTGGTTAAAAGACAGAGGCGGAGGAGCTCTGAGTTATGAGGGCTTTTCAGACTGCGTTATTGTTTCAGTGACAGAGCTCTTAGTATGTCTAGTGGAGTGGTCGCAGGCGAGTGGTAAACATTTCTCAGCGTACAAGGAGTCATTAATCCCTGGAGCCCAGGGTGGCTTCACCATCAGTGTCTGTGGCCCAAGAAATCACAGCCAGTTGGCACCAGCAGGTCACACAGAGCTCTTAACAGAAATTTGTTTAAATCTCATCTAATGTGCTGTAGCCAAGGACCACTTTCAGAGGAGATAGTAAGAAATCAATGTGTTTTTTTCACATTTGGTTTTCAGGTGAAGCTGTCGATGATGTATGCAAGTAAAAAAGGGAAATTGTGACAAAGTTGAGTTTGCTTTGACTATATTTAACAGCACTGGAGGAAATAAAAGTTTACTGTTCTGTAATTTTTAAGTTTGGGGCTTTTATGCATTGTGAGAAAGGGGGTGGTGGATGTAATAGCCGAAACAGGGAAAAGTGAGTGGGAAATGACATGTGGTAAGGGGACCCTGCCTCCCCATTCTCCCTATTATAGCCTTTGTACATGGGGTGTGGTTTAACCACAAAGCCAGACCAGTGACCCATCTAAAGTGAACTCTAATGGATTGCTTTAAACCCAAAAACTCACCAATCCTGAAATATGAACTGGCTCAAGTGGATGTGCTGCCAAAATTAAGGGGCCAGAAATTGGGCTTCCTTCAGTGCCAACCTAAATGACTGGGTAAAATTGAAAATAGTTTCTGGTGTATTGAATATTCCTGTGGTGTGAAGATTTCCCCTGTTCTTAGGACTCGATATCAAATGTTTTTCATGTAGGGGAGAGTGGGGTAAGATGAGTCATTTTTCATATTTCAGATCACTACATCAAGGCAATCATAGTTTTGTCTCTAACTAGTGTATTTGCATATATTTCAAGATGTTGTGCATCCCTGCAAACCAACAGAATGAGTGTAAACATTACTGGATTGATAATATAGCATGGCAAAAAAAGTGGTCTCCTATGGTCCATTTACCCCGTGTATGGGGTAAGTTGACCATAGGAGCGGGGTAAGTTGAGCCGTATCCCTACTAATAAAAAGCCATTTTAACATGAGGATGTCTTTAAGTGATTCAAAACATTCACAGCTGTATTTTTGAAAAGAAAAAGTAACACATTTCAACAATCTGAACCGAGACTCTGATCCTCTCATCAGACTTTCTCAGTTTTACCCCTGGCCAAATGGTTCAACTTACCCCAGAACTACTATTATGACTTTATTGGTCCTCTAAGCTAAAATTGTGAACTTTTATACTAGGTTTTTGACCTCATGTTGTAGCTCATAGATACCACAATTAGTTTATAAAACAAATTTAAAATGATGTTTTTTGGTCTGAACACAATTCTAATAAAACTAGACAGACTAAATTCAATTTCAAGAGTGCAAAATGTTCTTTTCTAAATAAATGTCTAACCCCTTCACCCATGTGCTTCTAACCTTCACAGAGTCCATGAATTGATGCCCATCTCCTAAATATTTAGTCATATGATCAATTTCTTTTACCATTTCCAAGCAACAGGGGGTGGATCAACTTACCCTTTGGCTCAAATAACCCCACTCTCCCCTAATAATGAAACTACAATTTTAATGAAACATTGTTTGGCATTTTTAGACATCCTAAAGTGATCAAAGCAAAGGTTAAAATAAAACAATTAATTTTGGCTGAACTACATACAATTACTAGAGTCTAAAGGTCCAACAGTCTTCATTTCACTCTGATTGAGAGAGGCTTAATTTATATTATTAAAATGATGTGTTTTTCCTTCTATGAAAATCAAAATGTTGTGTGGATTGCCACAGAACATTAGTTTTACTTTTGCCTATAATGTTTGAACTCTAGGGTCGAAAAAAAATGGTTTAATCATTGGATTTACATTAGCTGTTGCACAGTTTCCAGACACTGAACGGAGGTATTCTAAGAAGAGAAATGTGGGTTTGATTTGTCTCATGTCACACTCAGTTAACTGAGCTCGCCATGGTTAGTAGACACTTATTATCGGTCCCATCACTTTTAAGATGCGGTACATTGCTCTCATTTGCATGCCTGTTTTGTCTGTAAATGACACCCAGCTTTGAGCCACACCCACTCCAGCTCCAGCACTGTCCTGTCCGTGCCTCTGGGCGTGCTTTTTTTTGCAAACTCCGCCCCGCACGCGCCGCCTCCACGCAGACCGCAATGATTTAGAAGTTCAGGAATCCCACGTGACGTCACCCCGGGGGTGACGTTATGCTTCTCTAAATAGATCGTATTGTAATCTTTTCTCAGTCCAACGTGGTTTCTTCTCAGAGACTGCTTCACATTTTCTACACTTGTTTGGTAAGTTGAAAACCTCGACCAGCATGCAGAGGACCGTGCACGCGCCTCTGCAGGTCTGTAGTGTTTGCTGAAAGAGATTCTTGTGACTTTTTCTCCTGCTTTCCTCATGCAACAGCTTGTTTTGTTGTTCGCTTCAAGTAGTCGTGCTGAAAACGTCTTTTTATTTATTTTGGTTACTTATTTTCTTGGTGCAAATCGAAGAGTTAAAGTGTCTTGTGGGGTCCGTTGGAGAGGGTGCATTGTCATTTCACTTCGCCGGAGTATCTGTTCGCTGTTGTTGAAGTTGAACGCGGAGTCAAGTGCCGCTGCTGCTGCTGCTGCTGCTCGGACTGTCTGTCTGTCTGTCTGTCTGTCAGGCAGCAGCAGAGACAAGTCTGCAGGAATTCAGCTCAAAGTCTGATGAAAACAAACCAAACGCGTTTTTGCAGACTAGGATGACCATTGCACATCACACATGTTTGGCACGCCTCGTAGCTTTTCTGTTATTTCTCAAACGCCGGATGGAGAACCGCATCATTGTCACGCCTGTCCCGTCTCGGGATACGCAGAGCCGGCGCTCGTCCCGGACTCTGTGGTTCACCAGTGACCGTGTGGGAAATGAAAGCTCAGTCTGTCCGCTGTCACTCCGGTCAAAGAGAAAAGAGTGATGCTCTGCTCCCAGTGAAATTTACGCTTTCCCGTTTCTCTTGACCAGCAAAGTGACCAACATTACGTCATTCTGCAGGCCAGTCGATATGTGATTAAGCGCCGAGATGTTGAGGGATACTTTCACGAAGGTTGTGCTGACGGTGCGCGCTCCGTGGGTCCAGACTGTACAAAAAAACAAGAAGAGAGATGTCTTAAACATTTGATTAGTCTCTGCTGTCATTATGTTGAAGTGACAACACTATCAATAACAGGCCGTTTGTCTGGCACACTTGTGTAGATCAATGTGAGGCTTACTGTGCTCCTTAAATTGGCTGTGTTAATAGCAGATGATAAAAGGTATTAAGAGTCTTAAACTGGCAGAAGTAATTCACATTGTTTACACACTGAGTTTATACTTTGATTTGATATTTTACTTTAGCTTTATGATAACTGTATACATGAGAAATAAGCAGCTGTAGTGAGGATTGGAAAATAATTACTTTATGCATTTTCCTTTATTTACTGTAGGTAGTCTTTACAAATGTGTTTTTAAATTTTCAGAACTTCAAAATATTGAAACTGCCATAGAAATATTTTTTCACTACATTGATTTATCAGCAAAATCCTCTTTTCTACTAAAGAAAAATGCATAATATAGAAGCGCTCAGCCTCCTTAGAGTGTTTTAACTTACTGGATAGTTTGTGGTATTTCAGAGCCTTGATATAGATCCAGATCTTCCCATATTTAGCACACATTTCAGCTTGATTACAGTCCAGCAGCATTGAAAGTTGACCTTTATTTGTTGATAGTTGCTGCAGGCATGACTTCAAGGTAAAACATACTTTTGTTTATGACAACTAATGTAGAAAGGGTTCAAATAACAGAAATCATAACAACAATCGCAAAGTCCAATCATCAGTTTGGCCACAGAACTCAAAAAATGTTGCATATGTTTTATTATCTGAATACAAGTTTATTGTGGAAAGTTTCTCTCTGTTTGGGCTCTGAAATAAAACTTTTTTGGAGGAGTAATGGGTGTGGAATTTGTGTCATCTAAAGGGACATTTTGTGTCAGTTATGGGTTTAAGAGAGCAGCAACAGATCGTTCTTGAGGTTTACATCATAGTGTTTTTTTTGTCACGCATTCACTCCTCAGAGCAGAGATTCAGGGCAGATTGTCTAAGAAAGAGGGCCATGTTCTTCACCCCAGGCTTCGTCGTGATCCCACCTTGAACTTGTGCTGTCAAAGGCCCAGGCTGTGGGGAGCTGGAGATTAGAATTTCTGTGCATGTTTGTGCTTGCTTTGACCCCGTATGCCTTTGCACCCCAACCCCTCTTTTCCTCACCATATTGTTTAAATTCTAATGCGCAGTCTACCTGGAGAATTCCTCCCCAGTTTCTCTTGAAATTGAACGCCGGACTCTAATCCTTCTTCTGCACACATCAGGATATAGTTAATGTAAAGTGTAACCAAATTTCCTCTGCTAAACTAAAACATCTATATCAAATGAGAGCCAAGTAAAGGGCTTTGCGCTCAGACTATTTGAAGTGTGAAAACTATTGAATAATACACAGAGGCATTCACAGAATTAATGGTTAAAAGTTTAATGCCTCATATGGTTTGAATTTCCTGGTAATGTGATGAAATGATGAAGTCTCATTTTAGAAACAGGAAGGTAAAAGCAAAATGTTTGCATCTGTTCAAAAATCATGGATGTCTATCTCATTTTTTCCTGATGAATGCTTTAGGGCAAATTATTGTAACATTTA
The DNA here is from genome assembly GCA_962446985.1 of Xyrichtys novacula. NCBI lineage: Eukaryota > Metazoa > Chordata > Actinopteri > Labriformes > Labridae > Xyrichtys > Xyrichtys novacula. Next base: position 9,535,540 of record OY660871.1, on the reverse strand, counting down.
AGTTTTAAATTAAGTGAGTCACAGTCGTGCAGGTGTTAAGGATGAAAATCTGCAAACAGCAGTAACAAGCGTTAAAGACAAATTCTGTGAAGTCCATTTGAAATGTGAACTCAAATCTTGTGTCAACATAAGAATAACTAGAATTACGACCATAGGATTTTTGCTGCTCTAGAGTTTACCGTCATCCAGGCTGTACTTTGTGTTCATTTGGATCTGCAGCATTGGTCATGTTTGTTGTGTCAGGGAACCAGGTGAGTTTTCAGGGGCCCTGTAGAAAAGACTCGGTGAGCTGGTGACAGAAAGAGAGAGCAGGGCTCATTGCTCCCTGACAGAGAGACCCTGTCCAGACCCTGTTCTGCAGGCCCACTCATGAAGTACGGCTTGTTAGGAAAACAGCACTGCTTAGCATAACACAATATTTGAGTGTTTTGACTGCGCTTGAGGAAATAGTCTGTACCCATGAAAACAACACACATGTACACAGTGTATGAACGCATTCATGCCTGAAATGGATTGATTTGCATTCACTTGAATTTAAATTTTTTATAATTTGTTCTTGGTCTAGTTAAGACCAAGAGAAATTTACTCAGCGTTATGTGTGTTAAGTACAAAAAAATAAGACTACTAGGAGCACGATAACCTCAGCAAATACTGCATGTGATCATTTTATTGCATAGTATGAACTTGACATTGCATTTTAAAATATTATCTTAGTGATAGATTCAGATTAAACATATCCATGTTTGAGATAAGAGCAGTGACACAACAGAGGCGAGTCTGATGCTTTCATTTTACGCCGGACTTTTAGTTTATCCCCAAATATCTACACTAAGTTTTATCTTTGCCATGTCAGAGCAGTGATGTCATTTCTTTTTGTATACCTACATGGTGAACCAGACCCTTTTCACTTAGGGTCTAACTGGAGTAGAAAAAAGGAGGTGATAATTTATGTCAACTGTGTTCAGATTTGACTCAGATTTCAGTTTGAGTGGTCATGTCTTTTTTGCATGTCTCGTACAATGAGACCTGCAGGGAGAGAGAAAAAACGTCCTGCTATTGATCAGCACCTTGTCTCATAGTAGAGAGTGGTTTCTGAGTATGTTGATTACTTCTGAGAGAAGGTTAATGAAGACCAGTTAACACTTTTCTCACTCACACAGTCCGTTAAAACATCCACCAGAGAGAGAGATAGAGTGGAGGATCTGCAGCACGAGCCTGTGGTGGTTGTCTGGAGTTTGTCTCTGGACAAAAATAGGACCTTAATTTGAGAAATTCTCTGCAATAAAACAGCCAGCAGTCAGAACATACTGAATGATGTAAGCAGAAAGGACAAAAGTTTAAGTTTAAAAAATTTCCAGTTGTACTTTTTGTAATGAATATGACTTTTCCTCTTCTATAAAACCTTTATTTGTCATAAGAATTTTAAAGTGAAATCGATCTGAGTGAAGTGTTGCCTTTTTCTTATTTGAACATGGTTCTGCTTTTTCCACCTCACCTTACAAACAAACTGTTAGTTTAGATACCCAGAACAGGTACAAGTACATGAGCTTTTGTTAACTCAATAATGAAGTGTTAGAGGGCATCTCATGCACATCAGACTTGATGAATGATTAAAGCCTGCATCAGAGATTTTTATGAGCATGTCATCACTTTTGGTTCGATCTTGAGAAGATGTTTCAATGCTCTTTTTATCACTGTTTTTTTTTCAGTTTTTGTTTTTGACTGATATCCAGTCATAAAAACTCAGACTACTTTCATTATTTTATTGTTTTTAGTGCAGAATGCATCATTTCTCTTACTGTGTAAAATGTAGTAACACTCTCAGAAAGTGTAGCCTTTTCAACTTTGTGGTGTTCCTGATTAATTTCTTTGTTTGTTAGTCTACTTACAGGGTTCAGTCAACAGGCTTTTATGGTAAAGTTTGTCCCCTATTTCACTTAAAATTATTAAACAGTCTAAAGCAGTAATTGAGGGCATTGCCATTTGACATGATTCATGACTATGCCTGGAGTCTAATAAGCAATTACTTATAAAGTACATATTTGGCAGTGGTTTCAGGTAAACAGATATATTGTCTTGCATTTGAGAGCTTGAAGCTAACTGATGATTTAAAGTTTTTTACTTTTAACTTTTTTTTAAAGAAATGACTAAAATTTTTCACCCATCCTTTATGCATTGCTGCTCTGCCACTACTTTCCTTTTTCATTCTCACTTGGAGCCACAGACTATCAGAGCCAGTGTTTTAAATCTTGTCATGATTGTTGTGCAGCTGAAACTGGAAAAAAATAGAGTATTGCATGGGTATCTCTGTTAAAGGATCCTTAATTTACAGTTTAGATCTTCTCTTTTGTTAGATTTATGAGAATAAAAAGGTCTTTTTAATTACAACACAGACAGTTATAGCTGCCAGACCAGCTCGAGAGGTGTCAAACCAGAATCTGACTCGTGGTGGTGAGAAACAACATCTTCAGACCCCTTGCGAACACTGTGGTTTCAGCTTTTCGGGTGTTGTTTGATTGGAAACTTGAAATGTGGTTAATCGTGTCATTGTGTCATTGTGCTAATTTAAATGTGAAGTTTTCACACCTCTCTCTTGCAAGAAAGGTAAATGTACTTCTGTTTACACAGCCGGTCTGACAGAAATGAATGATTAATACATTGAAAAGATTGTTAAGTTTTATTGGGTGTTATAAAAACATTATTTGTTGTTTACGGGTTTTTTTTTTTATAATTGACTATACAGCAACTTTGAATTAATATGATTAGAAATATAAAATATGTAACAAAAATGATTGTATGAAAGTGTGTGACTGTTTGAATACTTTCCCTTACTCTGTACTGAGTTATTGGATGTGATATTTCCAGTCCTTGAGAAGCCAGAACCTTTCCCTTGATGTCATTTTATTGGATACTAGAAGACCGTAGCGTGAGAAAAATGTCTGTTTATTACTGAAATAACCGCACAGCTGTTTCAGGTGCAGTGGCTATTTTATGTCAGGAGTTGCACAATGAGCTTATTTTTCCTCTTGGATGTTGGCGGGGAAACTCAAGTCACTCACTTCCTCTCTTCTCTCTCGCTTTGTGTTTTTTTCCTTTTTTTTGTGTGTGTGTAGTTTTATGAGACGGCGGCCAGAGTGATGAACTCAGACCAGGAAAGGCCGTTCATTTGCAACGCTCCTGGCTGTTCTCAGGTGAGTGTGTCCAAATAAAACAACACAACACAACCGCCCAGGGTGCTTACATGTCTATGTGTGCTTGTGTGAGTGTATGTCTGTAATGTGAAGAGGTGTACATTGAGGAGGTCCAGCGAGTGGGTTACTGGGTTTCTCATGCATTATGAGAAACAGAATAGTGTAGACCTGAGTGAAACACAAACTGTAAATAAGGCTGCAGGTGTAAAAGTACCAAATGGAAGAGAAGCTGCCTTTAAAAAGGAAAAAGATATGAGTCAATGATATTTTAAGTTAAGACATCAGTGTTTTGTACTTCACCAGAAAAGAAATACTTCTGTCTTTTTGTTTGTTTTTTTGTTTTTTCGCATGAAATACAAATTTTCTTTGCTTGATATCGAACAGCGATTCCCCACCGAGGACCATCTGATGATCCACCGACACAAGCATGAGATGACCCTAAAGTTCCCCTCCATAAAGAACGACAACATGTTATCAGGTGAGTTACAACCACATCAATACAGACTCACGCTGCACCTCAGCAGGGTTCATGTTTAGCTTGTAGTTCATTTTCAGGTGTGTGCCTCGATGACTCACGCTCAGACACACACGTCTGTCATCAGGAAACTTCCTAGCATGTCTATACCGGTTGTTTACAGTAATGCAAATAAAACGACACGCTTTACCCTGCAGCTCAGCTCTATTCAGTGCATACCAACACACACAGGAGGATACAGAGACAGTGAGGTATGATGGGTGCATATAGAGTGTCAGACGTGTCATTAGTTTTATCTTAAAGGCAGCGAGAGATGACTTACAATGGATGGTGGGATGTAAAAGCCCCAGGCGATATGTTGATTGGGACATAAATCAGATGTTCAAACAGCAAATCACAGATTGTGTACTGTAGGTGTCAAACCAAGGCCACTACATATTATGTATAGATCTCTGTTCGTAGAAACAGACCAGCCATTGGAGACAACATTGTGAGCTGCTCAGTCTTTGCCACGGAGATTGTGTCTTCTTTATTATTTACGCTCAGCCAACAACAGGATCAGATTTTCTAGGCCGGGTGTTCTTATCGCCTGCTGTCTGAGTTACAGCTCTGACCATTCCTCTTATTCAGACCTTGAACTCAGGAAAAATGGTCAGTGCTTATAAGCTACAGTTCAGCCATACATGTGAACAGACCATAACCTGAACAGGCCATCACAAACTGTCTACTGTTTTCATGTTGAACTGTCTAAATTGTTGGGCTGAAGTTCAGCTTCTTTGTTGACTGATAGGAGGTATCTTTTCATCAAAAACCCCATAAAAAGGTCTTTTTTAAATAAGTAGACCTCAGATTGCATTCTCAGCCAAAATGGAAAAACTATATTTGGAATAAAACTGTATTTTGGGGCCACAGGTCATGGTGAAAGTTGGAGTCAATCCCTGGTCTAGCCAGAATGGATAAACAGACCACAAAGTCTGCTTTTAGCCTTTGAAACAAGCCTGATCCTAAAATCACCTTCAACTGTCTGAAACCTGATCTTTGTGAACCCCCCACAATGTCAAGTTGAATACCTCAGCCCCACCAGGCTCAGCAAGTGAGACCCCCACTCAGTAGGTGGGATCTGTACTTTATCAGCTGAAATGGGGCTGTCAGGCCCAGTATCTCTCCCTCACTAACAGCAGTGAGGTTATGTTTTCTTTCAGTACACATGACAACAGTGGTCATTTTTTGAGCTCAAGTCTTACTGTAGATATTCATTTACTTTAGGAAAAGGTTTACTGTGGTCTGAATGAATACATTTAAAGAATAAACCGTAATTTATAGTCACTGAATCAATTTAGCTTTAAGATAAAAACAAAACACCTCCACAAATTAGAATATCATGGAACAGCTCAGCATTTACTTTCAACTTGGAAAGTGATTTGTGGTAAAGGAGCCCCAAACCAAGTACTGATAGTATAAATTAGTGTACTTTTCAGAAATTGGACATTTCTGTATTTAAAGTCTGTTTTTGATTGATCTTAAGAAGCCATACCCTTTACAAGTGAAACAAAAAGGGCTCGAAATATTTTTATGTAATGAATATAAATCATGAAAGTTAACCTTTGTGAATAAATGACAAAAAAATGAATGTTTTCACAGCATTTTAAGTTGTTAATATTCATTTGTACACCATCCATCATGCTTACATTCTATTTGTCTTAACATTCACTTATTTGTATTTGCACTGTGTTTGTCTGGTGCTCTTCTTTACATGTATTTATATGTTTCAAGTCACCACAAATTAAACTTTGCTATTATCTGACAGTAGTGCAGAACATCAAATGATAAAATCCATGTTGATTATTGTTTTTTGCTGGTTTTAAATTATTCATACGAGGTTAAAATATTAGAACTAGATTCAAATATGAGCCTGATATTTATAGATATTTACAATCCTAATTTAAAAGCTAACTTGAAAACATGTCCTTGATTTCCAGACCAGACACCCACACCAACACGCTTCCTGAAGAACTGTGAGGAGGTGGGACTGTTTAGTGAACTGGACTGCTCCATTGAGCAAGAGTTTTGCAAGGCCCAGGAGGAAGAGGACAGCAAACAGGTACCACCACAACAGAAAAGTCTCAAAATAAAGTCTGAACTCAAAGCCACAGAGGTTATAAAATGATACCAACTGTTTTGTGTTTAAATCTGATTTTTTATATATATCTTTAAATGTGTTGCTGGGTGCCATTCTTTTATACCCTCAGCATTTGTTGTGCACCAGATACCACACTCCCTGATCCTCATCACTCTTGTTGATAGTGACAGACAGGGTGAGCAGGTGGGGATTTGTCACCCACCATAGGCAGGGCGGAGAAGATCAGGTTCTCCACCTGTAACTTCAAACAGATCTTCAGCCAGCTTTCAGGGAAGGGTCCTGTTTCGTCCCTGGTGCAAAGACAAACCCCCAAGAGAACTTTTGTTGCAGCAGTAAAAGACCCGACCAGACATTCTCACATGTGCGCAGAGTGGCTTTGGCTTGACTTTTGACAAAGGACGTGATCATTTATGCATTATAGATCTGCCCTGAGGCATCTCCACCTGAAACAAGGGTACTCGTCAAATCACCACAAGACAGACTGCTTATCTCATGTCTGGAAAGATGTGCAGTGTACGTTGGAGCTAAGCTGTCGTCTGGGTGGTTTGGCTCTGGAGCTTGTCTGCTCTCAGGTCATCCTGGTCTGGCCCCCTTAGTCTGTGTGGTTTATGATGGGAGGCTCTGCTAAGTCAGCAGGAAGCGAGTTGAAGCAAGGCTCTGTTGAAGTGCAGAGTAGAATACGCAAGTGAGAGTGAAAACAGCAATTAGTTGGTAGTAAATTACAATCAGAACATGTTTTATCAGAAAAACTTCAGATATACATATTTTATTTAATTTAGGATTGGTTAGACGAGGGCTGGGCGATAAAACGATTATGAGATATATCAAAAATAAATTTCCCTTGATATAGATATGAAACATGCTCAATATGCTTTTCGACAGTCTGCCATGTTTTGGTAGACTATACGAATAGCCAATGAAGAGAGGAGTTGCTCCGGGTCACACCACACTGAACTAATCATGTGCTGAATTAGAACCATGTAAGAAACATCTGCGTAGTGGCACGCTGCAGCTACACGCAACCATAGCACTGTCGGTGAGAAAAAAAGAAAATGAGATCTACCCCCGGCAGAAATGCAGATGAAGGCTCAATAGCTGACAACATCGGTGACAACACTGGCACAAAAACGTTGGTGGTGTGGAGGTATTTTGTTTTTTTGAGGTCAGACATAAAGCAGAGTAATGTGCATTGATTTTTTATATCACGATACACATCGATATCGACTGATTTTGAAAAAAATATTGTGATAAACTTTTTCCTGTATCGCCCAGCCCTAGGTTAGACTAAACTATTTTTAAAAAGTTGACTCTGTGTTCTCCTTGTTTTTGAAAATCTTTGCAAAGGCCTTTTGGATTAAATTCAGTACAACCTTCTTCAATTGCGTGTTTGTTTTCACATAGATACACAAAGCGTGGCGCTTTGTCCTCACTTCCAGTTCAGGGTTATTTTGGGCTTAGTTTCTGCTACAAGTAAAAAAGGTAAAGCAAACAAACTGTCCTGCTGGGCAAATAGCAATAAATAAACCTGGCTTTCATTAGACTCTCACTGTTTTCCAAAATCACTTCAGAAAAAGCCAGTAGATCATAGTTTATATAGTTCCTCATTACTCACTCAAGCTAAGTGAGAGGAGCCCAAGGCCAAACAGACGTAATTGCTTGTTACACACTGTTGTGTTGAAAATACATCTTGCTGTGAAGAATGTGACACTCCTAAAGGATTCCTAACCTTGTATGCCCTTCTCACTTTTCTCCTTCCTTCATCGCTGCAGAACATCTCACTACACAGTCAGGCAGGCCAAGGCCAGCACCAGCATTCCCACTCACGGATGGGCAACCATGATACCAGCATAGTGATCCAGCAGGCCCTGCCCTCCCCTCAGTCCAGCTCTGTCATCACTCAGGCTCCATCCACCAACAGGCAGATAGGGTGAGTACAAAAAAGCAGATTTTTAAGATTGGAATAACAAGTGAGGCAGGTTTTGTTTTGTTGGCTCTTTTTGTGACTAAGTCGAGGAGCCTTTCTTGAGGACTGCTGACAGACTGAAAATAACCTGAGATGATCTTAGTGTATCCTCTCACCCTGTTAGTTAGAGCCACAGCCTTAGGCTCTGCCTGGTCTCTTTTTTGTCTGTGCCAATTGTCATCCCCACGTTACCCCTCTGAGGTAATGTCAGGGTTTTGTTACATTTAGATCAGTGTGTGTGTGTGTGGTGGGGGGTGCCTGCGATTCATATTTTTCTGTTCATTGAGCATTGTCCCACAGCAAAGCATGCCAAAAACATTCCCAAAGGACACGATGAGGTCATTGTTGAAGCTGCAGCCGTGACTGCTTTTACAACAGTTTAGCATTTCATGCTCTAAAATAGTTCCTTTCACTGTATGGGAATTTCAGCCCCAAACCTTAGAGCTGTTTCTCTGATACCTGTTCATCCGCATGCTATAGGTGTATAGTTACACCAGAAACAGACAATATTTTTATTGCCATATGTGCATTGCAAAGCACCTGCAGTGATATGATGTGACAGGATAATCAATGACGTCAAAAACAACCAATTATACATTTTAGCATTTTAACCATGATTAGGCTGTGGTGGGGCTAGGCCTTTTTTTTGTGTCTTTTTATTTGAGTAATATGATCATCACCACATGCAAGCTTTGAAACAGACTTTTTCTGTTATAAGGACACTCGTCTGACCTCATTCACTTCTTGTCTCTTAACCCCAACAACCTTGAAACCTGTGCCAGGGCTTTGTTACTGTAAACCAGACCTGTGGCATGTCAGTTAGACATTGAGATGTCTCCGTGTTATTTGCCTCTGCTGCGTTGAGGTTGTGCTGTGTAGATTTACAGCTTGAGGAGCTTGTGAATATTGGATGGGAGGCACATCACTAAGCCTGACTGACACTCCGTCAGGCTCTTTGTTGAGGACAGGGGTGGAATTTCATCCCCCTTTGGAGGAGCAGCAATCACTGCCAGTAACAGAGACTCTGCTTGGCCTGCTTCACCTGAGTTTACCTGTCATTAAACACTCCTCACCTCGCTAAAGCGCAGATGCACCACTTCACTTCTCTTCACAGTCCTTTATGATCACAAATGTCTCGCTGATTTGTTGAGAGACTGGTGGTTTTACTGCTGGCACACACACACAAAAACACATCAATTGAAAACCAGAGCTGGTATGCCATGTGGTGGTGATTTTCAGCCACAAAATGCAAATAACTCTCAGCCATAGTCATGTGTAACACATAATTTGAGGCATAACCAGAGCAGCAATTGCATATGTGCAGGAGGAGTCGTTTGTTTACAAGCACAGTGGAATCCTGACACTTGGATGGGAAAGAGTAGATTCACACCAAAGAAAACTGATCTGGAAATGTTCACATCAGCAGGAAATAGGGTTGAGGAAACCCCTACAATAAAAAGTAGTCCTTCCACAGGAAGCCATTAAGGCCAACTAAAGGCCCCATGCGTAGGGTCTCTCCACAGGAACTTCCTTCACAGAGATCGAGTCGGACATTTCACCAGCTAGCTGTGCTCTGTTTAGATTGAGAGTTAGGGAACGTAAGAGAGGTCAGATCAGATTCTGAAGAAAAAGCCTGATGTTAACCCTTTAAGTGCAACTTTCAGTAGACAATAATGTAAAACATGCTGTTTTTACTTTGAAAGCATTAATGCTACATTTTGATAATATTAACTAGAGAGGCAGAAACATTTATCTTTGTCATGAATAGATCATTTGTGTAAAATTTTGACTCAATTTTTGAAGTTCTTGGGAAGTATACAGTACATTTATAAGGAAAAGTCACCAATCAAAATCAGTTTAATCAAGTACAGTCTGTGTTTGTTCTCGCCTCTGCTGAACGCACAGCATGAGCACCCAATGAATTAGGATAACAAGTCATTTTCATTGCTCCACAATGTTTACTAAAGAGCTTTGAGGCTTGGAATCAATTAGGATTGGCTTTCCTCAAGTCCATTTACTTTAGGGTTGAGCTGGGCCTGCAGCTGTGAAACCTGAGGACCTCTTTCCCTCTCTCTTTCTCTTGCTTTTTTCTCTCCCCTTCTGCTCCGAGTCCCGAAACAAAGTCTTTGGGGAACTGCACCGACACAAACCAGTGTTAAAACCAGGCATAAGGAACAGCCAGCAGATCTTAATGTCACGGCTATCATTATCACACAAAGGGAAGCAGCGGCCAACAGATTTGAATGCTTTCTGCTTTTCAATTATAAACATCTGGTGCTGAGTTATGTCAGAGTTAAGTGCGTTAGACGTTACTAGTCAACCATGTGAGATACAGCATTGTGTGGAAACCTCAACCTTTTGACTCGTAAGAGGAGATGTTCGAGTTTGGGTGTGGGCACGCAGATTAAAAATGACATTCTTCTATTCTGGCTCAGGAGAGGAATTCAGCCCAATCGTTTCCATTACGTCGTAACACAATCAACCTGACTGCAGCTGGGTTAAGTAATGATTGTAGTGCAGATGTAGTAAAATCACTGATTACCAGTTTATTATGTTGTGATATTTAAATGCTCATTTAAATTTTTTGGCTGTGTTTAAATACATTTGTTCTGTTCAAAATGAGACTTTTATTAAGAGTTGAAATGAGTTAAGGAATGAGGCCATGCGACCCTAAAGGTGCAAAATTGTCTTTCAAACCTCGACCGTACACCATCATGCACTTTGCATTTTGGCACATGCAAAGCTCAGAAGGAAGTCTACTTGCGGTTTTGTTTCCCATGCAGCTTCAGACGCACAATACTTTTTCACACCTCAGGGCTGACAGCTCCTTGTTTTTGCCCTTGAAAGGGAAGTATCACAAATAGCTGCTGGTCTTCGTACCTTCAGATGAGCAGAGTTTCATGCAAAGTCAGAGTGTTGGCTGACACGTACGCTGGTAAACTTCCTGTGTTAACTTCTCAAGAAGATCTAGTGATATGCTGATTGATTATTGAGAATCTTTGGGTAGAAATTATTCTGATCTCACAGCCTAGTTTTTTACAATGCAACTCTGCTTTTGCTTTAATGTTTAAAAAAAAATTAAATCTTAATGGTCCCATCTTGATCAAAATAAAAAGCAGTTCATATGCGACCTCAACCAAAATGTGAAATCTCGGTAGTTTCTGATTCAGATTTAATTTCAGTGCTTCGCTCAGTCTTTTTGATAACAGCCTGTTAATGACAGCTAGTTTTGATAACATGCATTTTTAAGTTGCATTAATTGTCATGAATTCAACATATAATACAACAGTTTCTGCGTCCTTGTGTTAAACAAACATATGTGATCACCCATTGTGCTTGCACCAGAACAAAAGGCGTCCCCTCTCCTCTACAAGCGAGCTTTCCGTGGACGAACTTTGACCTCATGAACTTCAAAATTTAAACAAAACTTTCTTTATTATTGTTTATGATTAGAAAGTGGGGATAAGGAGGGAGGTCCATCCTGAGTGCAGGAGTGCATGAGCTCTACGAAAATGCCGGAGGTGCCCTCGTGCTCTAACTTGACAAATGCCCTTCTTTAAAGGCTTAAAGGCAAATGCGCTCAATATTTCCACCTGGGTATAAACTTGAGAGCCTAAGCACATGGAGAAGTAGCAGGTTGAGAAAACAGAAAGATGCATAAACAAGGTAAAGAAAAAAAAGTATACAGTGTGATCAATTAGAAAAAAGGAAGAAGAGGAAAAGAAAGAGAGAGAGAATGTAGGATGTACATCTGACCTGAATTAAGATGAGCTCATTGTGTACTGCAGTGGATTTAATAGTGCGTTTGTAGAGGAACGCCCAGACTCTGTTCCCTCTCATTCCAGCGGGGCTGTGTCATCCCTGCCCCGGGGCCACCACACATGCAGGCTCCTGCACAAGCAACTCACACACAGGGACATGCCTCACAGCTCTGGAGAGCACACAGGATCACAACGCAGGGAAGTGTGGAAAAGGGGGATCAGAGGTGGACAGAGGAGAGGAAGAAAGGGATCAGAGGTGGATGGGGGAGAGGAAGAAGGGGATAGGAGGTAGATGGAAAGGGGGAAATGAAGGATCAGGAGGGTGGAAGTAAAAGAGAAGCGCAAGATGTGAGGATGGAAGTTTTCTAGCAGGATGATGGAAGAGAGGATACAAGACACGTCTGCACAAGGAAAGGAAAAGATAAATCATGTGTAGATGGAGGAATTGGACAAAGTTGAATCAGAGGAATGAAGGTGCGAGAAAAAAACATTAACCGAGATTATGACGTGAAGCAGAAGAAAATCTGAATGGGAGATAGAGGACTGGGACTGATGATGATGGGTGCCAAGAACAAGATGTGACCAGATGAGAGGTGAAGGTTCAGAAGGAGAGAGACGGACATGCTAATGACTCAAAAAGTTTTAGTTGAAGAGGAGAGACAGGTGACTTATCGGTGAAAGTGAAAGAGCCGCTATTTGCCAAATGTTACAACACCAGTGCGGTACTGCAGACAGGTGCCAGGTGAGCTTGTATCCAGATGACACAGATGTTGTTGAAGACTTCTTTCTGTTTGAGTGGTTCTGTTCTGACATGCTTTTTATTTTACAAAAGACAACCCATCTTTAACCCAACCTCAGCCAACTGCATCCAATCAATCACAACAATATCGTATTTGGTGAAAAAATACCGCAACACTCACACTAATTTGCTCCAGAGCATCATCCAAAACCATTTCTCAATTTTACTTTGGCACGGCTTAACTTAGCTAAAGGCTCCCTAAAGTGAGGACACCCCAGCCCAAGATCCATCTCAGTGCAGCACCCTCCCAGCATCCATCCCTCCTCGGGCCCGCTAATAAAAGTCAGCCTGTGTCGTAACCCATTAGAGCTGATTTATTTGATCAGATTCGTATTATTTCCTCAGTCCAAACCCCATGGCACTCTCCTCCCACCAGTGATTAAAGGCAGTAAATCAGGGGCAGGTCCTGTGTAGTGTTTACTCAGAGAGCCAGGCAGCTGCAAGCTGTTTGAGGCCCTTGTTTCTCCCTCTGTTTACCCCTGTTCCCATGGCGACTGCACCACCGTCTCCCGAGCGTCTGGAACTTGGCCCTGGGCTGTTTTGGTTACGTTCGAAAGTTTTTCGCTGCTGTGTCTACCCAGAGCTCGCAGTGACTTCACCCAGTGAGGAGAGGAGTGAGCACAGCTATGTTGGACGAGTTCGAGGAGGGAAAGAGAGGGAAAGAGAGACGAGGAGAGGAGAGGAGGGAGGGACGAAATCTAGGAGTGGGCCGGCACAGGGTGGGGGGAGGGCGAAAAGCCAAGAGCATTACATCATTGCTGGAGCAGAGTCAGAAAGGGAAGGATATGAGTCAGTGGACTGACTGCACCTCTCTCTCTCCCTCTCTTGCTCCTCTTGGACAGCAGCCAGGCCCCTTGTGTTTAAGTCTCCAGTACTTGAGCTGGAGTTAGGACTGTGGGGACAGTGAAGCCTAGAGTGTGTGCAGACTGCAGGATTTGTAGGTTAGAGCAAGCAGGTCCAGAGGGGCTTGTGTTGAGGTGTGGGCACCCTGAGGAGTCCTGAAAAGAGTTATAGAGGATTAACAGGACAATGAGTGACTGTCAGTTCTGCTCCATCAGAGAGAAAAATAGCAGGATAACTTCGACTGTGGAAGAAGAGATAGAAAGCAAAAAGATGGACTCGGCAAGGGAAGAGGGTCTTGCAGTGATGTCATGGTGGGGTGAAGGTGGGTGGGAGGGTGGTGCGGTGGTGATTCTCAGGCAGGGATTGTGGAGGAGAGCTGGGCTGAGAGCGAGGCACTCAGTAATGTGAGAGCGCAGGGTCAGAGCTGCAGAGTGTCTACCTGCTCTCCCCTGGGGCCCACAGCCTGGGCTATTATCAATCCCCTCAGTGGAGCCACAGCCTGTCATTATTCACCACACACTCACACACATGTTCACACACAAGCACATGCACGTATTAACACACAAACACTCTTAACATGCATGCACTAATCCTCCATGCAGCCTACTGCATATTGTATTCCCGACAACAGACGTAAACAAAGTACTCGTGTTTTATAAGAGCTGACCTGGCAGATTGATTTTATTACATATTGGCAAAATCAGAAATCCCTGACATGATTATACTGAAAGTAATGTTTCAGTGAAGTATGTTGGTACCACCTGTGACAAAAATGTATCAAGATTATTTACTAACTTATCTGCCGAGGGATTTTCTATCAGTGAGAGTATAGAAAGCCAAGCACCTCATTAATTTCTCATGTAGTAAATCCAGCAGAGCCTTATACAGAAGCCAAAAATATTAAATTTATTTCCTTTAAAGTAATGTTTTTGGCTTTTGAGGTTACATGAGACAGTAGGTGGAGTCCAAAGTTAGGGAAGAGAATCAATAAATATCCTCTTTTTAGGATTCACAGAACCTTTTTTTCATACGGGTGAGCAGTTTCAGTACACCAAATTTATACTTCCTTAATCCTTTATTTTTGTCATCCTTCATCTTCAATTCAACAACCGTTTATTATTAATTATTCATACTTCAGTATGTGAAACACACACATGCACACACACACGCACACACACATATATATATAAATGAAAATCAGCAAATAAGCATTGATTTTGAAAACGTGATTTTTTTTCTGACACAACAAAATTCTTCAATTTGTTACTTTTGACTCTAGTAGGATTAAGTCATCTTAATGCATCAGCGGAGTCAGCACAAAGCTGAGTTGATCCCCAGAAGGAGTGTTGTCACATGTTAGTTTTGTTTTCACTCCCACTGGACAACCAGGTTGTGTTTTGGTGTGTGTATTGGTGATGGACGCAGCGTACGTCCTCTCCCTGATGTGCCGCAGGTGAGCAATGCTAACAGGCAGGCGCTGTAGTTCAGACTGTAGAGGCTTCAAAGGAGCTTTTGTTCTCTGGAAAGTAACATCCAACAACCAGTGACCTGCTTGTGCTGTGTCCTGACCTCTGTCACAGATAGCTCTTTGTTTGTGAGTTTCATTGTCTTGGTTGAAATGAAGAAAGACATCAGGAAACAGATTTTATCTTCTCTTCAGCTGTTGTGTTGCCGGGTTACAGTTTGATTTCATTTTTTTCCCTGTATTAACAGTTTGAGTATGAACCTCTTTTTTTCCTAAAGGTTTTTTTTCCTCATTAGTGAAAGCTCCGTCTCACTTAAAGTAAAAAATAAAACCTAACGATGCCCAACTTAACAGATTTTCTTATTTTCAATACTCCCCCATCCAGACTTAAAAACCACCAATTTCATAAAAGATTCAGTGCCTCACAACAATATGTAAATAATAGCTAACCCATGCCCTTTTATCTTTTTGAGATAAATAAACATGCATAAATAAAAATCATGAATAAACCTATACACACAAGATTATGCTGGTTCTTACACATAATTGCTGAATTAAAAGTGTACAATGCAATATATGCATAAGGCAACACTATGATGCATGATGTATACGGATGTACTACTTTATTAAACAAAAAGGTGGAATATTTTACATCAACTTTTCTTTTTTTTTAAAAAACAATGTACTTAATAACAAGTATTTAGAGTAATGTAGGCACAAGTTTTACACCATAGCTTTGAGGACATGTTTGCTTAAACATGTTATCCTCTTTGTTTGAGGCTCAAATAGATTAAAAAATCCACTCAAACTGTTTTCATGTGTAAAAAATGAACAGCATGTCACAGCTGCTGCCTCGTGACTGTTATTTCATCCTCCTGGATGCTGGCAGACTCTAAACTCAGAAGGAAACTGTTGATGTAGTGCACAGCTACACTGCAGGCCTCATTGTACTTTCATGACTTTTCCCATGTGGAAATGTTTGGATTCCCAGAGTTGCTCACATGTCATACATGCTGTTAAATGAGTGTGATTGTGATAAATTGGGATGTTGGACAGGAATGACACACAGCCAGGATGGTAATGATTCTGTGTGTGTGTGGAGCAATCTTACACGTCTGGAGAGTAAATGCACATATTTAGGTCTGGAAAAATACAGGTATTTATTCAGGTGGGGGATCGTTTGCTCTGGTATAGGCCCCTATTTGGCCATCACTCCCTCACTGCACACGATTATGGTAATCTGGGCCATGATGTGGTCAATTGATCACATTAACCCTGTTAAACACAGCTAACCTAAATGCTTCTTGTTTTTCACTGCAGGGACAAAAATTTTACTGTATCCATGTGGGTGCAGTGGCAACCTGCAGCTGGGAATCAGTGTCCTCATAAGCAGGGATTTGGTGGCAGTTGTGTAAATGATGTCACTGTGGTCAGATGTAGAGGGCTGGATGTTTGGATGACTGCAGCCCCAAGCTAGTGACAGTGACAGGAGTGCTGTCAGTACTTAAAGCTTTGCCCAGGCCTCTTCAGTACTTGTGATTTATTGATGTGGCCATGAGTGTGGATAGGCCTGTTGGTCCACACACACTTTTGTGGTCACTGAGGGGGATTTTCCCCACAGGGCTTCCACCGCTGTTGCAGTTTTTCAAGTATGAAAATGGTTGTGCACATCTCATGTGGTTGTTATGACAAATATTATTCATCCATCCTCACCATCATCGTTATTCATCCATTGTACTACATGAAGTGTGCTTGTTTTAAGTGCATCCAAAAACTCCCGGCGATACCTCAGCTTTCAGCAAGAAGACTCAGCCACACACGCTTTCTTTCTCTCTTTCTTTCTTTCTTTCTGTCTGGCTCTGCTGCAGACACAAGTGGAAACTAAAATCAGAAGAAATTAGAGAAAACATTTACTCTGAAATTGCACAGATGTTCAATTAATAAATAAGATAAATTATTGTGGGAAGAAAAAGAGCTCTTTTCTTTGGTGATCTCATGTTGTAGAACTGCAATGATAAATGTTACTTTCAGTGAAAAACTCTTTGTGGAAAGCTTCTTCTTTAAACATGCTGCTGTGACCAGCAGAATCTGGTCCATCACAAACAAATATCAGTGTGAAAGCAGCAACATTTTTTAGTGTTTAAAACTCAAAACAAAAAAAGAAAATCAAATCTCAAAAGGGTTATGTTAAAGAATCACTATTTTTCCCACCTTTTTCTGAAAAATTACTTAAACCCAAAGAGCATGTAATTTTTACAAATAACTCAGTGAGTCATTTTAGTGGTAGTCACAATCTTCTACTTTGAAAAGCTGTCCTGGGATTTCTTCACAGTCATATTGAGTAATCTGGTGATGTGTTGGTTCTTTTTAAAATTTCATATATTTGGATTTGTTTCCATTTGATTTCAAAAGTACTTTGCAAATAAAAATAATAATAATAAAGCATCTGTAGTAAAATCTGGATGAACAGCCAAAAACACTCAAAGAATTTTACTGCACTCATTTTCTCTCCAAGCTCCCAGTGATTTCTTTGTTCATTTGTATAAACAGTGAGATTGAGTTTTATCGCACACTCTCAGGATGTTTGCGGTGTGTAACTACATACTATTATATGTAATTATTGCCATAACTTACTGTGTTATCATTTAGTCATTATGTGTTTATATACCAGTAATGGACGCCTCTAGGAGAAGTAGAAATGCGGTGATAGAGATGGTGGTTTGGGTTTGATGTCGTTTTATGATAATGTAAAGAATAATGACATCAGTTTTCTGAAATACTGATCAACCTGCAGCTCTCTGAATGTCCCTCTGTGTGTGTGTGTGTGTGTGTGTGTGTGTCTCCTCAGGCCTGTCCCTGGTTCTCTGTCCTCACTCCTGCACCTACGAAACAGACAGAGACAGCCTCTGCCTGCCTCCATGCCTGGAACTCTGCCAGACCCCACCATGCCTGGCTCGTCTGCCGTGCTGATGCCTGTGAGTACAACAACGGAGCACACAGAGACTTTGCCCACATCATATTCACACTTGCAGGAGCAGCGACACTCACTCATATGCTGTCAACTGAAGTTGCACTCATGCTATATAGGTCTGCAGATCTGGATGTTTTCTCGAAGCATTACTGAGTTGCTGCAGTTTATAAGCAGGTCATATCCTGTAAGATTGAGGGGGTCTACCTCTGGGCCTCGACACAGACCTCATTGTAATTAACATATAGAGATTGAGTTGACTTGCGTTAGGGAGCAGGGAATGATAACGACCCCCCCAAAAATCCTTGTATCATGATTCTAATGATACAACATGTGTCCTCATTGTAACACAAGACAGCCTGTGTTTATGGAACTGAAAAAAAAAAACTCCCATGTTTATTAAATTAAGGGCTAAGCGATTTTGGGGAAGATTGACAGCTCAGGAAGGGGGTGCAGGTTTGGGTGATATTTTTACACAAAACACACTTAGTGCAATTAAGGCTGTGTGTCAGGTTCTAGGCCTGAGTCTCTGTGGACAGGGGGTGTGAGGGGGGTCAGGCAGAAGGAAGGTGGAGAGGGGATATTCCCCTCAGAGACCACCACACACAGCACAGATTAGCAGCTGGGAGGCCACAGCAGCTCACACACATATGCATGCAGACACACACGAAGGTTTCTTCTTTCCTGCTCGTACAGCGTAGTGAACACTGACCCCTTACTCCTGTCAGCTGACCCAGCTGATTTCCTCATATTCAGGTCTCAGTGGTGACACAAGACCACACTGACCAGGTTCAGATCAGAAGCAGGCGTTGGCCCAACGCACGCAAGATCTCAGATATTCTACATTTACACACTAAAACCACACCATCTCGTGTCTTGTTCCCCTTATTAACACATTTTGCACTAAGGGGGCTGGGGTTTGGTGTGTTGGTCTGACCACACTATCATCAGAAACACACACACCCCAGTTGCACCAGCTTCCTGTGTTAAGTCCCTTCATGCTGGCTTCCTGTTTTAGGTCAGCTCCAGTTATCATCACACAGAGCTGTGCACAGGGCAGCCTGTCATGTGAAATCAGGCTCTCATGCTCTCTCATCATATCCCCAATAGCTTACTTCACAGGAAGATAAGTCTCATGCTTAAAGTGCTAATGCGTCTTTTGTCAAACAGTGATAGCATCTCAGAAACAGAAAAAAAACTCAATTTCAGAAATTACGCTCATATAATTATTGAATGTTGCATCATGAAAAAGTTTTTGTAAGCAGGGAAATTATTTCCACACTTTTGAGTATGGCTGATATGAGGCTGTTATATTCTTTAGATGGAGAGACAGATGTCCATGGGCTCCAATATGATGGGTATGCAGGGACCCACCCACAGCAGCTCCTGCTCTTCCACTCACATTCCCTCCATGCACTCAGAAGCCAAACTGGTAAGTGGACGCATGTATTCACATGGATTCGTACACATTTCTGGACACATGTGCACAAGTGCGTACACTCAAGCTCAAAGTGTTGCAACTTTCTTTTCCACTGGGCTGTGCCAGCAAAGCTATGCTCTGAGGCCTGTGTGGATTTCATCATTTGGGGGTGTAATCAAAGCTGCGTCTGAACCTGCCAGTGCAGCACTGGAGACTCTGGCTGGAATAAAGGACCCTTTATGTGGTTGTGGCTGTGCTGCCCACCGACTGCCTGATGTATATCTTAATGTACAGAACATGTTCTGTAGGTCCTGCAACTTGTTAGCGCGAGTTTAACACAGCGGGGGAAAATCAAATGACCTCATCCTTCACAAAGCAAGCAGTTAGAGTAGAGGGAGCGAGACTCAGCTGGGAGGAAAAAAAGAGACAAAAACGACATGTTTAGAAAATAAGTATAATAAGTTAAAAAAAATGAGCTGAAGGGAAGAAATCTCTTATGTTATTCAAGTTTTTCATTGATGCCAGACTGACATTATAGCTTTTAATAAAGTTACAAAAGCAGCCCTTTAGACACCTGAATGTATCCCAAATTTCCATACAGACATATTATCAGTATTTTCAAACACAGCTGTTTGCAAAATGTATAGCGATGAGGTTATTTCTGGCCATTAAATTTCCACTACATCCTTGCCTATGAAATAATGTATCACTAGCACTGACATGTTTACTTTGCACTCTGGTGAGATGCGAAAATACTTTTTGCTGTACTGTACTTGTACTGTACATTGACAATAAATTGAATCTCATCTCATCTCTCTCATGTTATATTAACAGCTGTAATGTAAAAGAAGTGAAACTAAGTAAATTATATTTCATACCATTCATACAGCTGTAAGGACTTACAGCTAGATGTGGTTTTAGTCAAATCTGTTAGGATGCCTAGCCCATGTTCACACTTTAAAGAATGGAAGGTCCACACAAATGATCACACACAAGCTGTACTGGTTGCAGATCTGGGTTACAGCTTCATCACGCCACAAGTGTAACAAAGACTGGTCTGAGACTGTTCAAGTATATATAGTCGTCCACGTTTCCAAACATTCTGCTTGCATCTTGTTGACCTAAAGGAGAGTCCATGTAGGGTAATAACAAAGCACAACATGTTTTGATGTGATGTTAAACATGGGTACAAGGTCCTTGTTGAGGATGGTTGTCGGAGGCCAATGGCTCCAGAAATCTAGCACCAATGTATCTGAGGTATTTGAGTGACACAGCTCCACCAACCTCAAGGATGACATGACTGGCTTAACAAGATCACCCTAACACTTTTGAAGAAAGTTAGACATATTAACAACATATGAAATGTTGTGTCATCACAACACGAGACGAATTGCAACTTAAGCCAGTTGCCACATAGAAGTAGCCAGTCTTCTCACTGGTGGTGTCTTCAGTGGATCAAATTTAGACATCTTTGTTAAATTAACTGTATTTCGTATCCTGTTATAAGCTTGGTGCATTTTCTCATGTCAAAAGGATGAACAGTTACAGTCAAGGTGATATGAACTGATAAATATTGTAGCAACAAAGCAGCCGGCCAATCTTTGTTTTCAAAATAAATAATTCTGAAAATGGAAAAGGCCCCATATAAATGAGTGGTTATCAAAAAAATCACAACCCATAATGAAAAGCATTGGCCGCTCTTTGTGTTTTGGAGAGGTTTACTGATAGCTGAGTTTACTGGACAGAAACATCTTGTGGAGGGAGAGAGAGGGAGACAGAGGAGGTAGCAGAGGTCATTAGAAGAGTTATTGCTCTGATAGAGGAGAGCGGGAGCATTCCCAGGGCATTTAATTCTCCCTCTTCCTCCTGCTCTCTCAAGATTGATCGTCTTTGTAGTCTTTTGAATCTCCTCAACTGTTCCTATGGTAACACGCTGGGGTAACACAATATTAGTGTATTAGGCTTATCTCTCCTCTGGCCGTCATCCAGACACATCTTACTCTTTTTTCTCTCTCCTCCTTTCAATGTAATTGAATTGTAAATGCTCTGTTAGGTCTCACGTAAACATACCCACTCACTAAACAGCCACAGGCCTCTCTCCCCTGCAACTTTCTGGTTAGTTGGCCATTTGCACATGAGGCACGGCAACCAAATGTGGATCAATTGAGATTCTGATCCCTGATGTCTGAACGCAACTGATGGAATTCCGTGATTGTGGACAGAAAGTGAGAGACTAATTGTGTTATCAGGGTGCGATCTCCAGTGAGGGTTTCATAAGCATAGACGTCGTCTCTAATGTCTCTAATATCCGCGCCTGGGCCAAGTCGATAAATACGGCCATGCTATCGGATAACTGGGCCATGATCAGGCCCATGTGTCCCCTGCGACGTTCTCAATCCGGCTCTAATCGCATTACTCTGACCATGTTGACTTTCCGCCAATGGGAAATCTCCGTACTGTAACCCCACACCCCTGAGGCACGGACCTGGACGCTCAGCGTTTACATTGTGAGAGCGTAGGAGGGGATTGAGTAGGACTTTGATAGACATGAAGGAAATAGATAGACAGGCGGAGTGAGCAGGGGAGCTGAAAGGCCTGAGATGGTATTGATAATCTGAGACACCAAACACAAAACAAGTGAGAAATTAGACAAATTCTTTGTGAGTGCCATAAAAGGACTTCTGCTCAGCCTACTTCCCTTTGCTCCACTGTATGTGTATGCATGCATGTACGCCCATATGTGTGTGTTATTGTTTGATATTGTTTGGTAACTGGAGGCCTCGCTCGCAGGGTTAACCCTCCCCTGCCGGAGAGAGCATGCTCAGAGACGAGGCTAATGAAGGCTAATTGATTTTGTGGTGGGCCAGAGCAGCAGGGCGGCCTGTCTCTGGTGTAAATAGTTAATGAGCCGGAGGACTGCTGTGGCCCCTTGGGGACTCGTATCTTGCTCTAACCTCTCTGTTTGTGCTCTTTGGGCCAAAGACTCTATCTGCATCAGCGCCCATCTTTGTTCTCCTCTATCTCTGATTTTCTCCTTAAGTGCCGTCATTTAAGTGGTGCAGCAAAGCCCGATGGTGTAGTTACTGGCTTGTGTGTTTTCCTCCTTATTGCTTTCAGCTTGTTGTCTGGGAGGGTTTGTGCTGAGATTGGAGTGTTTTATGAGTTTTGGTTCGAGTGTTTTTTCTTCATGTGAAGGACTGGGTGCTCGTGGTGCCGGGTGTGGTTGTGTTCTTCTCTGTTGTGGTCTGGGGAATAGAATGGTGCGTGTTGTGCGCTGGAGGTTGTGGGATAGTTGACCCTCACAGCGTAGAGGAAACAGTGCAGAGAGGAGGCCAAGTTCCACAGCACGCCGGCCAAAGCATTACATCAACGCTCAGAGCCAGTTCTCCACAGGGCCTCGCGAACAGTCGCACACACACAAACACTCACACACACACAAGGACAAATGCACAGACCGCTGCAGCTCTGTGTCGTCCTCCTCACACAAAGTTACACAGACAATCAAAACAAATGCAGACAGTCAGGTAATGAAAAACAACAGACTGAATGATTGACATGTACGAGCATGCTCAGAACACAGATATACTGCACATAAGAGTCCAAAAGTATTAAAACATTATAGTCCAGAGAGTAAAAAATGTTCTCAAGTATAAGTTCATGCATTTGTGTAATAACTTTTAACGGTAAGGGGATCTGTAAATTGCACAGGTAAGCATGATGACAATACCAATGCAGATGCAACCAGCACTGTTAGGCCACAGCACTAAGATGACCCGACACTTCCCACAGAAAACTCCACACTCCGTGACAAGCCATGATGTTGGATCAGGTAGTTTCGTTCAGCTATGTTATAAAACTTTCAACTCCGTCACACTTAACTCCAAGACGTTTTTAAACAGTCAAAGCTGAAACTCTTCAGTCACAGCTGCTCTGGAGTTTTTATGAAAAACAACAGAAAAGCTTTGTACACTTAGCTGAAGGAAGTGGAAGGTAAACATGGCTGAAGGATCCTCAAAAAGAATGTTACCATTTAGTGGGTCGGCGAGACCCTGCGTGCTCTGCAAGTGTGCTTGCTTTGGGTAACTTTGCATACAATGGTCTTTTTTTAAAGCAGATGCAGAGGTCCAGTAGTGCTAACCTTAACCCCTATCAACATAAATCCTGAATCTGTTTCAATATCGTACTTTTCCCAAACTGCTTATGGACCCAGTTGTAGTGATTAAATGGCTGTTAAATGTCTTAGCCCTCCTGTAGCCGCTAACACAACATCAGCTTCTACTCCGCTCCAGCTGCAGACTTGATTTCTTTCTTTTGCTTCGTTCCCTGAAGATTTACTATGAGCTATCGAGCAACCTTTTTTTTCTACTCTGTAGTGGAAGCAACTTCAAATGAAGCAAAACAAAACTTAAAAACATAACATTCAAGGCTTAAACCTCCTCCCCAAGTCAACAACACCAGATCCCACATGGATGGGTGGTTATAATCTTGCACTTGATCTCTTAGTTTTTAGAGTCCCCTCCTCACAGCCTGTGCACTGTTATTGGTTGGGGGCTGCACATCATCTACACAAAGGCTAACGCCCAGAGACGTCAAGGACACAGTAAGAAAGCAAAGAACAGGCAGAGGGGAGGGTCTCTTTAGATACAGACACTCCGAACTCTTCTGGTTAGTCAACATGATGATTGAGAGAGATCGTTTGTAGTAGAATGTAAAAGTAAAAAGCTGATTATGTTGTTTTTTTTTCATACTAAAAAAGGAGAAGTTACCATCTCCTCAGAAAACCTTCCTCTCCAGCTCTGATGGTTTGATACCTTTGTGTGATGAAAGTTCTTCACTATCATTTCTCATCTGTAACAACAGTAACAAGCCCAGACAAGCCCTTATCAACCAGGTTTGAAACAAGGCCTGCAATTGCCAACTTCAGGGCATGCTGCAGCTCATGTCAGTGAGACCCTTTTTAAAGTGGTGAAATTCTGCATAGTTTTTAAATCCCCTTTTAAATCAGCTCCATGCTCTCCACACATCCTGCTGGCCTGCTAATTTCAGACAGAGGGGCTGGTGTATGAAAATGTGCTATTTATTATCTTCCAATTATCTATTGTTTACATTGTTACTAAGGACAATAAATGTGTCACTAAGCATCAGGCTAGGTGCTGAGTCTTTTATGAGGTAAACAATACTATATGTTCCTTCGCTGCAGCCCTCTTGGCTGTGGAGCTGGCACTAGACGGGTGGATGACATAATTCCTGGCATGCTCTAAATGTACTCCTTTTTACTTGAGGAGGGAAAAAAACAGCGCGCCTCTTAAAGAAACATTTCATAGGACACAGGAGAACCAATAATCAAAGTGTTACTGCAGCTTTTTTACATTTCATTTACACAACCCTGACTCCTCATTCGCTTCAGTGTAGTTACAGGAATGCAAAAGGCATTGCAATGATGAGCCTTAAAGATCGGGTTTTGCTCTAAATAGCCATAATGGTGGGAAAAAAGAGAAAGTTAAATTTCTGTTCAGTAATTCAAAGAAAAGAAAACTTGCGGAGCAGCCGTACATGTGTCAGTTTTTAGATCTGCTACATGGTGATTGATGGAGCGATTACTTCAGTATGAAGTCATTTGTAAGCAGTTTAAACCATTAGCTTACATAGTAACACATTACGTGTTCCATTCATTTGCCTTCAGTGCAGCAGACGAGCACCTCTCTCTCTAGTCTAAACCTCTTGTTGTGAGGAGGAGCAGCAGCAGCAGCAGCACACAATAGGAGTCTAACTGCAGGTTTTGTAAGCAACATCTGTATGAATGGTGGCATTGTCAGGGTATGATGTCATAGGAGACGGACGGTGAGCTAAGAGCACAGCTGAATCTGCGGGCTGTTTCAATGCAGCTTCAGAATATGTGCATATGGACGGTGTATGCTGCTCTTGATTGCTCCCTTTCAGTGCATTGGCAAACTCCCTGGTAATCACTGTCCTCGGAGTCAAAACACATCTGCAGACTTAAAACAAACCGTGGAGGGCGAGTTTGCATAAAGTATTTGATACAGATCTGTTATGTACATAAAGCACGTGTGGTCGGGCAAGTAAACATGTGGATGTGTGATATTCAGCAGTCACACAAGGACACATGACACATGACAAGATGCGCTCAGTTACAGAGTTTCATGAAATGTCAGAGTTTGTCAGTGTCTCGGATGCAAAGAGAGTTTTGCAGATGATAACCACATGGGGTTCCTCACTATCACCGTGGAGACGAGTCATTGCTGCAGGAGTTACAAGCTGCTGGATCAGTGTTTGTCTGCTAGTTTATCAGTGCTGGAAAAAACTACACAGGGGCCCCTGTTTCACTGTTAAGCCAAAAAGAGTGATTTGTCCAAACCACAGAGACATTAAGTACACAACTAAAGGCTGTCAAGGGGAGATGGACACAACTGATCTGCCTCTTGTTGACTGCCTTTTTGGACTGTTTATCAGAGAGTCATCCTATAGTCAGAGTGACATGTTTTATTATGATTCATTCTCAAAAGATTTTATCAATTCTTAATTCACGGTTTAATGCAAAGATAGATTTTTTTTCTTTTTGCTTTCAGTTAATTAAATGTTTGTTTCTTTGATTTCACAAAGAAAAGTGCAAGAAATAGCTATTAGTCAGTCTGTGTAATAATATTAGATATATACCAGACTGTCCTGGTTGTGTTCATAATGCATATAGTTATGTATAATTACTATATGACTCTTATAAAGTCATAAAAAAAAATCTGTAAACGGCGTTTCCTACACCATAGCATATTTACTATAACTGTATAGAGCCATCAAACAGTACAATCTGTGGATCAGAAGGAACTAGAAATACACGGATGTTAGTTTACATGAAATTAACATTTAGTAATTGAATGAATTAAGTGCATCAAACTGTTGTTTTTTGAATTGCTGAAGTAAAAAAAAATTAATGCTATTCATCACATATTCATCATAACTACATTATTTAGCATTTTGAAACAGTTTTTAATTCTGTATTGGAAAAGCGTCTTTACTTAGGAACCACATTGATTTAGTTAATTGCTTCATAATCTCGACTTTTAGATTTTTTATTCGAAACAGTGCTTCACAGAAACACCAGTGTGGTCTAAAACCGTGACTCAATGCCAGACAACGGTGTCAAAGTGTTTCATCCGCAGGTCTGTGATGATTCACACCCTTCAAATGAGAGCCAGCTTCTGTGATGTGGTTGCCCACTGGCATCAGCCATATTAACTACTCTTCTATGCTTAGTCATTTGTAGCTCAACGTGCTTTTGTAATATTTTAATTCTTTTGAACACAAAGTGGATTTACCTTTAACTTGTCAACTGTGCTATAACTGGAAGCTGCTATTTGGAAGTGCAGTGATGTCGTAATTTTGCATCACAGAGAGAAGCAGGAGGACGCTGCCGCAGCTAAACTACAGTGTGCAGAGTGGGACAAAATAGAACAATATAAACAAGCTAACATACTTGTTTATACCTTAAGTGCACTTCAATTAATGCCAACAGCCACAGTTGTGATAAAACCTAAGTAGTATGTGTCACTTGATTCTGCCATTTGAATTATAAGAAAAGGAGAATAAACTTTTCCAGCTGAAAGAGGAGAGCTACATCTTTGAGGACTGTATACTGTTTGAGTGGTTAAAAGTATATGTGTGTGTGTGTGTGTGTGTGTGTGTGTGTGTGTGTGTGTGTGTGTGTGTGTGTGTGTGTGTGTGTGTGTGTGTGTGTGTGTGTGTGTGTGGGGGGGGGGGGTGTTACACGCATATTTATGTCTAACCCTGTGCATTTGTGCTTAACAATGTGTGGGTGGGGTTATAGATGAGGGCAACAGTTGTGGCGCAGAGTGTCGCATCTGTTTGTCTTTGGATGACTGCGTGTTGTTTTAGCTGTGCTGATGGGACGTGTATGTGAAGGCCATTTGGTCATGGTTCAGGGCCTGTCAATGGGACAGGGCTCCAGTCCAGCCAAGCTTGGGTAAACCAGCTGCCATCACCACATGGGCCAGACTGGACTGGTCCAGCCACCATGAGCCCCCCTGGAGCCTCAGCAGCGACCGAGATACTCTTTGGACACCAAAATAACCCCTCAAACACTGGAGGGCTAGTTGGAAAAGTCTGTCGGCTCAGAGATTTTTAGTTTGATAAAGTGGAGCCAATGTTTATCAGCAAGGTCACTTTGGACGCTCTCAAACCAGACCATTTAGTTCCCTTTTGTTAATTACTTCTCAGAATTGTCAATGTTTGACATTATAAGGACCCTGTTACTGTCAAAACATAGTAAGTGATTGAAACTGAAGTTAAGGGTCCTATTTTAGCCAAAATTGACCAACATCCTTGGAATTTCATTTGACTGAAGTCATCACATTTCAGTATCTTTGACCAATAAGATCTGACATAAACTGCCTGGTTCTTCTGAGGCCACAAATAAAGACATTTGTTTAGGGTAATTGTTGTATTCATGATCTGTCTGGGTCTCTCACTCACACGCATTGTCTGTGTTTAAGATTGTGGCAGTGGTGTGTGTAGAGATAACCATGTGGGCTGCACCAGAGCAGGGCTTTACAATAGAAGGAACAGTGGGGATATACAGACTGCAGTCAGAGGCCCATCCATTAACTTGACAGGGTGGAGAAGCTGCCAAGAGTATGAGCGCATGCTTTTGGAGCACGCTCCTCGGTGGGTGTGTGTCTCGCTGCACCCACACCACCACGGTTCCTCCAAAACACCACCAAAGTGTTGAGTCCTGGCAGCACAAACGGTCTATGTGCATCTCATGTCTGCGTCTGGAACCACAGGGAGGCTCTCTTCAGCCCAGCTCTGATCGGCTTGGCCCAGAACTTTGAGAGAGAGACGAGAGAGGGGGCGACATTAGAGCCCAGAGCTCCCATCAGACTGTCTGCTTCGGCGTTCCCTGAGGAAATCAGTTTAACAGTCCCTAGCTCTTGGCAAGTAGAGGGTGAGGGGGTGGAGGAAGAGGGGAGAAGTGTATGTGCGAGAGGGAAAGGGAGAGAGAGAGAGAGAGAGAAGGGGGGATGTTACTGCCTCTCTGGGCGAGAGGGAAATCTAATAAAATTGGACTAATGGGGGTGTGGAGTTTTAGGGCACAGAGTGGATTTTGCAGACAGGCACTGGTGGGTAGTGGTGGTGGTGGTGGAGATGGGGAGGATGGAATTAGATCCACTGAGTGCTTGGCAACAGCAGAACCAAACCCAGGCTTTCAGCTAAAGACGGTGAACCCATGTTGAGTTTAAAGTGTGAGCCGAGGGGGCTAAACCCACAAAAACACAGCCAGGAAAATCACGGCTATAAAATACTATATATTTTTTATTATACTATTTTCGAAGAGACCAAATTCAATATTAAACATACATGTTAGCCTTTGCAATTCTTCTAGTGTCCGCATGAGGCTGGCTGGAAAATCCAAAGAATCCCCAACAGGGTGCTGTGTTAAAATGCCCATTTTTATAGGATGAGTTCATATTTTCATAACATCTCTGTGGAAACCAGTGAGTTACGTCACTACATCCATGTTTTATGCTATGGTATCAGCCAATCCTCCATGTATCCCATCTATCTATTATACCAAAATAAAGGGCAAAACAGCCAAAAAACACAAAAACAGAGTGCAAGTTTGAGCTACCATCCAACGGCAGGTCTGAAATACTCAGACAGGAAAAGCGTTGAGTATAAAGCAATATGACTGCAAAAGCAATTAGAAGTACACTGTCGGTGCACTGTGAACAAAAAGGCTGATCTGAAGCGTTAAAGTTTATCTGTCTGCTCTTTTATGTGAAGCAGAGGGTGTCCTCTAAAAACTGTGATCTTTTTGCACTTAAACTCTGACTCCATAGACTGGTTTCATCTGTCTAACCTGCAGTGAGGCGCCACAGGGCCACAGGTCTCCTGATAGCACACTGTTCCACTTTTAAGGGGAATAAAAGTGCTCACCCTGACCTCAACGGGTTTGATTTACCCATCCTGAGGCGGGCGTGGTCTTTCTCCTTTTGTACCTGCTCCGTGCTCCTACTTCCTCCTCCCAGGGTTAATAGATATGAAGTCATCTGGCGAGGAGAAACCTGAGTGTGTTCTCAGGATGTGCCCAGAGCACTCACAGGGACATCACTCAGACCCTTGCTTGTGTCAGGGAGGAAGTAGCCATTAATAAATATCATTAATGGGTGATCACCTTGTGTCCCTTAAACCACATAAATGAGAGAAGCTTAAAAGAAAGGAGTGGCGGGGGAGAGGTCAAAGGGCAAAGGTCTGAGAGGAGATAGCTTGCCTTCAGGCAAAAGATGGCTGAATCAGGAGAGGTGTTTGAACAATGGAAAATCAATAGGCTCACTACTTTAAAGTACACTCACAGAATGCATGAAATGCTGTATCAAACGCGTGTGATGACTTATTTATAAGCTGCTTATTTGTAGATTTATCCTGATAGACCCTGTCATGAATTTAGGGTCACATGTACCAATCATCCTCTAAATATGTCTGCCATTTTCTCCTGTTCCTACCAACAGCTGAGCACACAGTGCTAGGACAGACAGTGTGCCATCCCATCCACAACCACAGGCTAACACCTGTGTGGGTTTAATGACTGTTTTCTGCAGCGGCCATGTTGCTACAAAAAAAAATCTATATGTATGTGTGTGTGTCATTAGAGGAAAGTGCACGTAGTGGTTAAGTTCTTGTGCTTAGCACAGTCTGGGGAAATACAACCATGTGTTAAAGAGTCATTAGGGAGCTGATGAAGGTGTTTAAGAATCACAGCCTGCTCATCATCGCTCTGCTAACGTCCCATAGTTGCGTCACTGTGGTTCTGGATACAAAGACTTAAGATTTGGCTGAGCAGGGTTTAACTTAGATGGAGAGTCAGCTCCAGATGGGGCAGCAGCAGGCACTTGTACATAGACTCAGGAAAAAGTTTATCTCACGGTAAGACATTTCTGTTCGAAACTATTTGATCCATGGCTTTTTCTTTCAATTCTGCTCTTTGGTTTGAAGTACTTCTTCAAATTGTTGGCTCGTTTTGTCGACCTGTCTCGCTGCATAGTATTTCTCATGTTTCATATTTCTTGCTACAGTCCCCTGGATGTGTTTTAATGTGGAGGGGTTTGGTTCCAACATGACGTCTTGGTCAAACACTGTAAATTCTACCTTGCGTTACATGTTGTCGGGTGAATCTGGTGTGATCATCACTGTTTGTGTGATATAAGTCCTCTTATCATGCACGGTCCTTCTCTTCTGTTTTTACTTTATCTTGTTTACAGTCCTCACCCCTAAAGCTCTCGGAGTGGCCCCTCATCTCTTTGACCTGCCTCTGTACTCTGACACTCCTGGGCCTCTTCTGATGCAGACTAATTCAATTAATAAACAGATAGCACTGCACCGCCAGCTGGAAAGCTCTCAGAGACACTGATAAATGAGCGCTTGCTGTCTTGGGCTGACGGCGTGTAGGGAGGAGGCACAAGAACCCATCTAATCCCCTCTACCCCACCCCTGGTTGCTCTCCCTCTCTCTCTCCCTCTCTTTCTCTCTCTTTCATCGTGTCCCCTTTGCCTCCCTTTTACCCTCTCTGTCCTTCTCTCCTGGCGCCTGCTTGGCAGCAGCTCAGGCAGCCCCAGATGAGCATCTTAACCCGTACACAGACATCTTTACTAGGGCCCTAAAACACACAGCCCAGAGAGATAGACAGGCAGCCAGAAGATTCCTCTGGCTTCTCTCCATTCAGGTGATTGCTGGCTTTGCAGCTAAGTGGCAGGAGATTGTCAAACCCTGATTGGTTTCCTCTTTTACAAGAGAGGTGGGCCTCACCTCGGAGGTGCTGAGTGACAGGCTGAAGGCTGAAGGGAAGGTGTTTAGTCAGGGCTGTCAGCTGCAGAATTCATCCTGTGATACACGGAAGACGTCCTTGTCAACATCGGTGACTATGATTGATATCTGTAAGCTTGTCTAGATACGTTCTCTGTTTTAGGGGCATGCCAGCCGGTCATTTGATATGTCTCTATTGTTTATCTCATATAGAGGTTGCTATACAGTTTAAAGAAAAAAATACAAAGTTTTGATGCTGATAGTAACAATATGTTACACGTAGAGCCTCTCACTGCCATGTGTTATCCTGAGTGAGTCTTGGTGTCACTGTGATGCTGTGGACAGCTGCAGGCCTGTTGGTGTGTTTGTGCAGACTCTCTGATATTTTAACCCTTTTTATACTGGTCACAAAGATGAAACTGGTGGCGCCTGAAACTTCTGCTGCTGAACACATAAAAAATACCGCTGAGGATGTGAGGAGGGCGGTTAGGAGCAGGGTTAATGCAAGACCAGATAGAGATAAACATTCAGAGAACAGATGTAAAGAAACATTTATAATGAGGGTAAGCAGAAAAAGAAGTAAAATCATAATACTGTACATACTATGTTTTTGTTTCACTATGTCAGGCATCCCTTGGTTTGACAAGCAGAAACTGCACTCAGCCAAAACAGGCTTAGCAAGGTCGTAATTTCTCTGCGCTGGTTTCATGTGCACTTCTCTTTATCACATGCACTGTGAATGGAGAAGAACAGACTTCACATGAATACTGTAACAAATACATATTTGTAACTTGCTCATATAATACGAACTGGAGGGATAAAGTCTATTCTAGCAAAGATGGTTTATTCAACAGGGTCTTCTCGTCGCTGCTAAAAAGCTTTCCACTCGTGTACAATAGAAGAGAGGAGCCAAGTGCCGGTGCTGTGCTCTGGTTGCATCGTAGCGTAGTGATCCAGACCAGCTGGATGCCATTCCCTATGGGAATCATGAATGTGAAGGTTGTTAAAAGATATGGAGCCCTGGATGCAGCGTGGACTCGCTGACAGCAGCTGGGAGAAGGGGGAAGGGAGCAGAGAGAGGAAAAAGAGCGCTGGGAAAAGAATAGAAACTTTGTGGAATTCATAACAGGGGTCCTGAAATGAATGCTTTTGTTTTCAGTGTTGTTTCTTACTGTTTGCTCAGAGTCACCAGTTAAGGATCTGTAGAAGGGATTGAACTGAGCGCGAGTATTTAATGAAGTCTATTCAAGTGTTTTGCATCAGCACTTTGCTGAAAAGTATGTATTTAAATCAAAGCTCAGCAGACTCAACACTCTCTCAACATGTTATTCATAAAGCGGTTAAAAGTTAATGATTCATGAAAAAGCTCAGACATGATTTTCTTTATTTTGTCTGGGTTTGTGTACAACAGGTGAAGCCCTGAGGACATGTTTTGGCACTTGTATATTTGGGTTAGAATTTTTTGGGGTCTTGTGGTTGTCTTTAAGCTTTGCCAAGGAAAACACTCACTTGAGGAGAGGTGCATTCAGTAAACACGAGGAAAACAAGCACACCTTCAGAGAGTCCCTCTCTGGTCTCCCTCCGAAGCTGTGCACAGACACCGGCTTAGTCAGAGCTAAGTAGACCACATGGTTAAAGCAACAAACCTGCAGGAAAAGAGCAGTCTGAGTCTCGCAAACATATGCAGAGAGAGGCTATTAGGAATATGAAGAGGAGGGACTGGTGGGATGGCAATCAAGGAAGGTAAAGCAGGAGAATGACAAGACTGAAGGAGAGACAGAGGACAGGCTAAGTGGCTTTGATTTGTTCTCCTGACATCTGGATTTATGGAGCCATTTATCATCTGCCGGTCGGCACATGAGTCGCCCTGTAACTGTTGATAATCAGCTCACTAAGAGATGAAATCGTGGACATCTTTTCCTCGAAATATTCAGATGTAGTAATCCTAAACATTGTCTTTTCTGTGTGTTTCCCAGAGGCTGAAGGCTGCACTTTCACACCACCCGGGCTCCATTGCCAACGGCAACATGAACTCCATGGGCCACATGATGGAGATGATGACATCACGGCAGGAGCAAAGCACTCACCATCACATGCACTCACACCCGCACCAGCACCTGCAAGCACCTCCCCACGCGTATCAGCACCACGGCGGCCATCACCACCACGGCCAGGCGCACAGCCAGGGCGGACACCATCACCCGCAGGGACACAACCCCCATCACAACTCCCACAATCCCCACCTCCATCCCGGGCATCCACACCAGACCTCACCGCACCACCCAATGCACTCTTCCTCACATGTAAGCCGGGGATATTCTCTGGAGAAATGAAGCTTTTAGACAGCTCACAGACAGAGCCACAGGTTCAATAACACATTAACCACACTGCACATTAAAACCTCTCAAAAGCTAGACTATATAGGTACCGTGACTAAAACAGGGCATCATTTTAGTAGCCCTGTGAGCAGTTTTCAAGCCAGCTATTAGTGGTTTAGTGCAGAAGTAAAGCTGAAATGATGCTTCAAACTCATAGTAAGTCAACGGACAAAGACATTTTTCCCCTGCAGCAGCCATAATGCCAAGTAGTTTCCTGGCAGGCATCTCAAAGGTAATTTTTCCCTTTGAGGATTGGTCAGCTTCAGGTTGGATGCCTGCCATGGAGGGAAAGGGTCACAAAGAGGCCATAAAGTGGCCATTTATAAAAGATTCTCTGGACTGTCCTTTAAAAATTATTCTCCACAACATCCTTCACCGCCAAACTGCCATTATGTGGTCCCAACATACAGAGGAAGTTTTATAAATACTCATGATGAAGAGACAGCCTTGGCTGAAAGTCCTGGAACATTTTAGCTATGAATATATTTGGTTTAATTCCAATAGAAAGTTTGAAAATAACACAATGTGAGACACTTTGTCCTTGCATTGTCTGATGCTCTCTGCAATCACAGGCATTTTGGTGGAAGGACATCTAGAAATCCAATTCAGCCTATGTTCAAAATGTGTCATTAAAGCTTTAAAACAAAACTCTCTGTATGCATGGCGGCCATTAGAGCAGATTGTATTTTCCATGGCTCTCATAAAAATGGTAATAATCTGAAGACTGAAAAGCCTTTGCTTTGCCAAGAATATGTCAAGATCTGTCAGAGAAAGTACGGTTATAGAAACGAGTCTTTTGACTGTGTCTGGTGGTGTTAGTCTGAGTGGAAGTGGGCGGTGGAAAACTGCCTCCTGACACCTCTTTAACAAGGTGGGCAGGCTGGTGAATCAGCCCAGTCACTCACTCACTCTGTCGCTGCTGACGCCCACGGTCCAGCTCATGGAGCACGTGGCACAAGCAGATGTTGTTTTTGGGGAATTTGCCAGACGTGGAAAAGCTGCAGGAGGTTTGAATGTATAGATGCTTGTTTTGCGGGTGCTGTGACAGCAGACAGGTGGCTGGTGGTATTACAGGTGTGATAGGCCAACCACAGGTTTGGTTTGATGACCCTCATCAGAGAGATCAATGATGCTTATAACTCTCTTGTCATCTTTCAGATGTCGCCTGCAACCCAGCAGATGCAGCCCACGCAGACGATGCAGTCTCCGCCTCCCAGTGGCGGGCGTCGCAGGCGAGTAGTGGACGAGGATCCAGATGAACGTCGACGGAAGTTCCTTGAAAGGAACAGAGCAGCAGCAACAAGATGCAGACAGAAAAGGAAAGTTTGGGTGATGTCTTTAGAGAAGAAAGCAGAAGAGCTCACTCAGACCAACATGCAGCTTCAGGTACAAAGTGAACATTCTGCAAAAAGCCTCGAAACTGAAAAATCTATCTATCTAAGAATTTTTTTTGACTTAGTAAATATTAATTCCTCACAGTTAAATAGATAGGCATCTTTGACAAGGTCCTTTCTACCTAGAAAAGGTCCTCAGCCTGCAAACCTTTCATTCAAGGAAAATTAGCTTTTCTGGGGAACTATCGTGAATATCGAGAAACTGTTATGGCTACAGAAGTGTAATTGTAGTAATGTTTGAAGTCGATGTCTTAATCCATAACACAAATTATATTAATATTATCATGTTGCACCATGAGTAAATTTACTAAATCAAAGTCCTGAAATAATCTTCCCCTGTTGCAGAATGAAGTGACGATGCTAAAGAACGAGGTGACCCAACTCAAACAGCTTCTCCTCACACACAAGGATTGTCCCATCACCACTATGCAGAAAGAGTCGCAGGGTTACCTCAGTGAGTAGTTCAGACAAATGCATGCATGCACAAACACACACACACACACGGATACACACACGCACGCACACCTCCTGTGTGCCTAAGCCCTGAAATGCAGAACCACTGTGAAAAAATGGCCATTTATTGTCTTGCTGGAGGAAAAGGATTAAGCCCTAAAAGACTAAAGACTGAGCGAACTGCCAAGACTCTTTGAGTGTTGGTATCCAGCTCCCACGCTTGCTGCAGGACTCTCCCTTTTGCATGAGGGTGGTGCACACCCTGGTAGCCCACCGGGACTGGAAGTTGGTAGTCGGCGTCTCACATGAGGCCTGTTTTTCCGTCCAACAGCAGCTCTGAGCTCAGACGCAGCCGAGACCGGACGTGGGAGAGACGTCACGTGCTGCACGCTGGCATCCAAACTCAGAAAAGATTCTCGAGAATCTCACTGATTACTTCACGGTGCCTTCAGCTTCACTGCCCATGACATCAGAGCCCCGCCCTTTGATACGGATACAAGTGACATTTCCACGTAATTAGGATCAGGCACCTCCCTGTGTGGGTTCAGCACAGGAAAATAAGGCTCACATCCCTCCTGGCTGAATGGTTCCTTTATGCTGAGACCAGTCGACTCCCAGACTGGGCTGGGCGAGACCTTCATCGATGAGTCTAGTTTGTGCACCGATGTCACCTTCAATGTGTCCAGCAGTCGCCCAGAATGTTTATGGAGTTGGTTGACTCGCTTTTTCATTTTTGTGTCATCCAATATGTCTTACTTTTGGATAGGAGGTGACACTCGATATGTGAATTTACTGTTTCATGTGTTTGAAATTTATCTGCTAATAAAGCTACTTTTATAACATCAGTAAGATATGGGACTTGCGTTAATTTGTTTATAATTTATTCAACACTAATTCATCACACCTGAATTTACCGTCCGTGAATAAAGTTTGAATGTCATGGTATTTACACGCTCATGTCAGCCGTCCTCATAGCTGTCTGCTGTCTCCTCAGGTCCAGAGAGCAGTCCAGCAGGAAGTCCAGCTCCAGCATGCTCTCAGCAGCAGGTCATTCAGCACAACACCATCACCACCTCCACCACAACTGTAGGGGGCAGCAGCGTGCATGGGCAAGCCAACCACCGCACAGACATTAACCCCATCCACTAGGGACTGGAGAGACTGCAACCCCCAGCTGTAGCCCCAAATAACTTCTACCCTGCCCCCTCTATCAAGCAAAACCTCAAAGGCCTGTGTGGCTGCTCTTTATAAAGTAGCTACATTGTGTATTTTTATAGACCAACCCTATTCATGCATAAATGTTGTATGGTTTGTTGCCTCTTTTTCATCTATTTTTATTTGTGCTCCTTGTGAACAGGGGAGTTTTGCTAATCTTTTGCAGATTTTTTTTGTTTTTGTTTTTTTTTTTTTTGTTTAATGGTACGAAATGAAACCAGAGGAAAAGTCAAAACTCTTGGACTGTCATCTCTACAAACAGACCATGCATCTCTTTATGCCTAATGGACTGAGTCGAATCATTCCCTGATTAACACATGTGGACATGAGTGTGTGCGCAACAGACTTGGAATAAGTGAGCAGATGTGAATCATTTTAGTTTGTGGTCTAAAGCCAGGTCAAAGTGTCGCTGTGATGCCTTGAGACAGAAATATGCAAGAAGGCGTAATGATCCTTTACTTCCCTAGAAATGACTGTTAACGCTTTCCCTGTCAGCGATGTTCTCTAAGAGTATCATCGAGTACAACATGACAGCGAAAGCATGATCAAATGGCAGCAATACATCATAGTATTGATCATCGTCAATACATCACAGTATTGATCATCTTCTCTGCTGTGTGTTCACGTTTTGATTAGCATGGCGAAGCCACTCGGGTCCCGAGGACATGAGATGCTGTTACAGCTACAGGAGTGTACACTGTGATAATAGTGAGGCAGCTTGGGGGGTTGAAACATACTCCTCCGCTCACCAGGACCAACTGAAGCTTTAATTATTGAGGCCTCTTTTTGTGTGTTTGTGCATCTGAATCCAACTTAGGATTCAAAACCTGTATGAGTATAACCTGCAGATAAGTGCGTCTGAATTATTTTTAAGTGTGCATGTGAATTGTATATTTTATTGTTTGATTTTTGTCTCCTTCACTCTGCAGAACAAAGTTCAGCTCTTGTGTGAAGACAGAAAAACAGGAAAAGTTTGTGAGAAGATGATAACTGCATCTAAGTTTATACTTTCTTCTCTTTTTTTTTTTTTTTTTTAACGCCTGGTAAAGTGTTACAGAGATTCTGGGGAGGGGTGATAAGTTGTTGTGCGTGCTTTTCAGAATGTCACAATGTGCCTGAATCGTTCTTAAAATCTTTTGTTGGCTTTCTGTCGACAAGAAACATTGTTTTTTTCTCTCCAGCCAATCAAAAGCATTTACATTCTCAGCGTATTGTTGATGGTTTGTCTCTGTCATTGGCTTTGTTGGAGACATACGCTGAATGTACAGATAAAACAAGCTGACCAAGGAGAAAAATACCCATTTCCCATTTGGCCTCTGACCTCTCCATCAATTTCTCTTCCTTTCCTTCTCAGGCTTCCTCTCTGGTTCAAATTGGTGATGGATGCACTGATAATGATAACTGCTTCTCCTTGTGTTTTTTTTTTAAAAACTCCTTTGCAGTCTTGAAAAACTTCCCGCCTTCCCACCTGAACCAAAACTCCTCATTCCCTCTTCCCAGACCAGGAATGTCGATTCATGACTCAGAAGCATGATGACCACAATGCACTGTGTTTTTACAGTAGGATGGATGAGATACATTCCACTAACAGGTGGAGCGGTTGCAGAGCTGTCTATGCACTTTGTCCTCTGCCATGCCAGAGGGAAGAATAGCCATATAAAGATCAGAGTAATTCTCAGTGATTCCCCCCTTTTTAAAAACACCAGCAAGAAACTTAAACTGTGTTTGGCTTTATGGAACAAGACTGTGCCTGTAATTAATCATGTGTCTATTGAGCTACTGAGTTTTTGCCCAAATTGTTCTGGAAAATAACTCGAGTTCGTTTGAGATGAAGGACGCTGAACATGCGGTTTAAAATCAAACCCCTTGCTAAAAAGTTGCATTTCAGTCTTTTGCAGTTTGTGTCTTTTCTTAACCTCAGAGTCTGTGTGTGCAGTTTTTAATGTGTGTCGATCAGTGGAGAAATGAATTCTCTTAAAGGGCTTTGTAGTTCCGACCCCGTGACCTGAAGCTAGCCTCATTTGGGTTCCTTTTGTAGAGCATTTTAAGATTGTATAAGCATTCCAAATTAATCTACTGCATGTGAAAATATGGACATGACCTCAAAATTTTGGACTGGAATCATACAGAGGTTGTTGCTTTTTAAGAGTAGCAAATATTCACATAGGATTGTGGCTCTAGGTTCAGAAAAAG
The DNA here is from genome assembly GCA_962446985.1 of Xyrichtys novacula. Taxonomy (NCBI): domain Eukaryota; kingdom Metazoa; phylum Chordata; class Actinopteri; order Labriformes; family Labridae; genus Xyrichtys; species Xyrichtys novacula. The sequence goes on along the minus strand of OY660871.1, from coordinate 9,497,050 downwards.
ATTTTTTTTTTATTGCGGATGCCGACAACAAAAACAGGAAGAAGTGCAGCGTGAGTGTGTCTGTGTGGGTATGAGTGATGAAAATGGAAGCTCCTACTCATTGATGATGTTATAACTGAGTTATTTTAAATCTAAAAACTATAAATATTGTACATAATGTCATTAATTTTCTGTAACCTTGTACATGTAATGCAACCACCTTTCTTTTTGAAGGGAGTCAATGTGTGGTACATGTTCTGTAAATAATGTTTGCATAGCACTTGTTGCCTTCTGTTGTATGTCGAGGCTCATTTCAGCGCTTAAACACATTGTTTATATGTAATGAATTGATGAATCCATTTTTGCCTGCATAACTTTGTACAATTTTTGTGTCTTTGATGACATTTCCTTCATTTTGTTTAGTTTTGCATTTGTACAGATGTTAAGGTATCACTGCAGTTACATTACGGTATGAAAATAAAGCACTTGTTCTGTAACAGACAACTCACTGATGTGATTGGATGTCACGGCGGGAATCTGTGTAGAAATATGAACTGAATATTTGAAGAGAGGTCAGCAGTATTTCTGTCTGCTCATTAAACAGTGAGACGCTTTGAAGGTTTAGTATGATCATTAATTAGTAAGCTGTCTAGACATCTTGATAGCTGCCTCATGAGGTAACATGACAGTCAACCTCGGTACACAAACAACTTTGCAGCATGCTGACAAAACGATTGCAGAGCAGATAAGGCAGTAACAGTAGCCTACCTGCACTATTGCAACATGCAGTGGCTCTTTCCCCTTTTCCCGTGGATAAGATAATCAAAGATTTCTCAGTTTGTTTACAAAAATTAATAAAAGACTGTGGCTGTTCGATTGCATCATTGTTTTTTGGAGGTGCTGTTCCAAGTTTTCTTTGTCCCACAGTGACTCCTGGTGGACATTGTTGGAGGAGAGAAATCCACTCGTCAACAAGTCCTCTCCTTTTCACAAAACAGTTCTTAAAAATTGGGTTTTTATACTCCAGTAAGAAAGATGCTCCAATTTGAAAAAGAAAACATTTTATTTCTAGACGTTACAGCTCTGGATTAAAGGCTCTCTCTTTTACACACAACATAAATGCGACATAAGCCGTGTTTCCCTCACACAATCCAAACAGACATGATTTTTATTAGACCTCAGATTTGTTTATAGTCACTATATCAGAATATAGGCAGAGACTCTGAGAGACGGATTTGGGCGAAATGAACACTTTTTAAAGAGCAGTGCACTGGAGTGTAGTCCCAAACCCAGCCTCACTTCTTCAAAAGCGAGAAAATGCTTCAAAGATTTGTTCAGATCCAACAAAGTGCCGATTTACCGTACCTGAGACAATCATCAGTCTTTCAAATCAACAGTTAGTGATCAACATTGTTCCCTCAAAGTGCTTTTATCAGAACTTTCTACACCCAGCCCTGCGTCGAGAGGAATCTGTCGATCATGTCGAAGGACCTCGCCGGCTGGTCGTAAGGTAGAATGTGTCCTCCTCCTCGAATGATCACCTGAATGACAAGACAGAAGCACAGTATTTCAGATGTCCACATGTATGGGATTATTTTCCTGTGGTTCGAGTGATGCTGATGAGGTATGCTCACCTGGTAAAACTCTTTCACTTGTCGTACGTAACCTGCCACCTCTGTGTCACTGGGCTGGACCTTCCAGTGGAAGCGCGGGGCTGTTTTGTACTCAGCAGCTCCCGTCCAATTAACAGTAGGCAGAAACCTCTCAGTCAGTGGAGCTGCTACGATTACATCCAGCTGACCACTGTAGATTAACACCTGAAGATATGAGAGAAAGAACCAAACAAGGGGATTTAAGGAACTTTTTCTCTGAATGCAAATATGATAAAGACTGGTACAAAAAGTTAGTGCAACCTATTCTCACCCTGTAGTTGTCCATTAAAACCCCAAGCAAGGGTTTGATGCTCTTCATGACGTCCTGTATGAGATGCTTCTCCACCTGCGATCCGTCATGGAATGTCAGGTTCCCTACATGGATGGCGTTTCGCACAGCTGGAAGAGTGACGAACTCGGAGAAGTACTCCTGGTCTTCAGGCTCCTGTGGTTGAAAACAACAGAGAAAAAGTTGAGTCATTTGTTTGATTTAAAAAAAAATAAAGCCTATTTTTTTAAAGGTAGTTTGAACTTGATCAGTGTTTGTTGGCACCTGGCATGACAAGTAGTTGAAATAATTGGTGCAGCCGGTAGCATTTTGGAAGAAAGAGGGATAAGGCTCCACATCACCGTTCAGCAAGCTATCAAATACCTTAGATCAACAATAAAAAGAAAAAAAGAGAAACCTCAATATGATCAACTTTTTTTCAGTAGTCATTAGCTGTCCAATTAAAAACAAGAGTTAATTTGTACAGATTCATTTCTTTGTACCTGGAAAGCCTGGACCCATTTCTCCTGCTGTATTAGCTTCACCCCCAAGTCTGCCTGCTGGTCAACATACTGTCTTTGGAGTTCATCTATCATGCCTGTTTGGTACATGAATTCACCATAACCACCCAGCATCTGAAACAGAGAAAGGCTAAAACATGTTATACTCCATCAGAGTAAAGGAAATTCAAGATGATGCACTTTGTAGGAAACGTACCAATTCTGGATCACAGAGCCCATCACCAATAGCCATCCCCTTGAAGTTGATTTTCACTTTGGCGGTGGGATTTTGTTTGTGGATGTAGTAAGAAATGGCAGGAACATACTTCCCTGCATAGGACTGTTACAGGATAGAGGAAGGTTACACGGGTAAAGACCACATTTTGGCTCATTGAAAAAAAAAAAAAAGAAAAAGAAAAAACCTACCTCACCAGTTGCATAAAACTCATTGGATTGATACTCGGGGAAGAGCTGGAAAAACTGAGTTAAAGCACTTTAGAAAGCAAGAGATGGAAATATTACAGAGTTAATTACAATTAAAGACATCATATTCAAAGATTCAAGTAAGAAGTAAATGTGGTTTTAGTCTCAAAGTGGTGTTTGACCTGTACAGATCCCTGCCAACATCATCCTGGTTCTGAGCAAATCCTCTGTCATCGTCAGTGAAGCTGAAACCTGTCCCAACCTGGTCAAACAAATACAACTCTTAGGGGATTTTTTTTTTATTTCTGTGCAAATGAAAAAAATGTAAAAGATTTGAGTTTTTTTCCCCCAGAAATAATTTGATACATACTGGATTGTCAATATACAGAACTGAGTATCTTGATGTCCAAGCATAATCCCTCAAACCAACTGCAGAGTCAAAAAAGGCAGATTAGGAGAGCAGGAATAATGGATTGAGGGGTTCATGCAAATGTTTACATATCCTGATGTAGCACAAGGTACCTCCTTACCAGTCAAGTTTTTAAACACCACATATGGTCCATGTTCCACAAACAGACCAAACATAGATGTGCCACCAGGGCCACCTTGAAGCCAGAGCAGGACCGGGGCGTCATCTCGGTTTGCCTGTCATTCAGAGCACAGAAAACACAAAGATAAGAGCTCAGCGCCACCTGCTGGTCTCTTTGGATAAAAGTCTTTAAAAAAAAAAAAAAAAAGAAAAAGAAGGAAACTCAATAAACCACATGCCAGTCTTGCTGTGTGCTGACACTTCATTTCTTGACCCCTGACAGTAAGTATTAGAAAAATGTGCTTCCCTTTATGTTGAGGCAGATATCTGCAGCTCACTAGATGTTGATTTTTTTTATTATTTCACTAGATCAATAGAGAATGAACTTAGCCTGTAACTAACCCAGCTGACAAATCAGACCTGTAATCATCCAAACAGAGGAGAAATGAAGAGGTTGTGTCAAAAAGACTGAGATGGGAGATGTGAATCTCCCCAAAGTTCTTGAATGGGCTGCTTTGTTTCACAATCCTCTCCATACTGTGGTTATCTCTGACACTCCAGCATCTATTTCTTCATTTTTCCCTTCTATTTTGGTCTTACACTCCTTGTGCAGGGAATCAATAATCATGTTCTGGCAAACTATGAGGTCTGCGGTTTTCCTCATGATTGTGTGGCCTACTGATCCAGACTGACAGACCATTTAAAGACTCAGGACACCTTTGCGGGTGTTTTGAGTTAATTATCTGAATAGAGTGTGACACCAAAAGCCTTCAATATTGAACTTCTTCACAATATTCTAATTTTCTGAGATACTGAATTTTGGGTTTGCATTAGCTGCAAGTCAAACTGGAAAAAAATGTATCAGTCTGTGTGTAATGAATCCATCTAATATATGAGTTTAACTTATTTAACTAAATGACTGACATTAATCAACTTTTGCATGATATTCTATTATATTGAGATGCACCAGTGTATTTTATTTCAGACCACAAGATGGATTTTTCATAGAGTCAGTAGAGAGGATTGCTGTTACGTCACAAAAATGTAGCTATAAAACAGAGACTGTTTTCTCACATAACTTATTAAACCTTTAGTCCGTTTGCCAGCTGAAACAAAAACTTTTAACACAAAACAAAGTTCACCAGTATAGATGTAATTCCTTCACAGCAGCTGACTAAATATAGACAGTGCAATTCCTTATCAGCAGCTGACTGTGGGGGCAGGTTCACCTCACGTTGAGTTGTTGTAAAGCTAAAAAGCTGCTCGGCTTCTTCACCTTCCTCCTGTGTTAGCTTTTACTACCCATCCACCATGTTAAGGGCTCTATCATCCAATTTGGTTTTCATCTCTAGATTACCTTGTTAGGCTTCATTAACCATGAAAATAATGTTTATAATAGTTTTTGTAGTGGTCCTCTGGGCCTTTCTTTGTCAGTATACCCCTCACACAGACATCTACTGAACTGATCTCACATGTCTGGACATGCCTGAGGCTGTTTTTTGTGCAGGGATGAATATGGCAAAATGAGAATTTCCTAAATCTCACATGATTGAAAGAGGATCTGACTGCCAGTGTGGTGCCTGACAGTGCACTTCTGATTTCAGTTTTTGCTCTGATTATTAGATATTGATCTAACCGGGTCAACAGCGACCCTAACACAACAGGTGCCAATAATTTTAATAATTTAATCAATTTTTTCATTTTTATTTTGTTGAAATAGAGGTTCCTGACAAAGTCAAAAAAGACTTATAATGACTGTCTCCTTCTTGTTCTGCTATGTCATTGATCTCATTATGTAACCTGGACTTAAAGAGGTTTGCTCCTACCATCAGTGCAGGGAAGAACCAGAAGAAAAGGTTGCTGTTGTATTTTTTGTTGACAGTGAAGTATCCAGCGTAACTCTTGACGTTTGCTCCTGGCAGTTTTCCCACCATGCTCAGTTTCCTGGCTGCAACAACATTGACAGGTCATTTGGAAAAGGTGAAAGAACTATCAAACCCCGTTTTTATTTAAAGTTGGTGCATTCATACCTTCATCTATGGCGCCCTTCTCCAAGTATGGGGTGACAAACAAAGGGGACCCGGGGTCGACTCCATTCAAGCTGCTGACACGGTGAGATTTTCGGCAGAAAAACGAGGAGCAGCCCCGTGAAAGCACCAAGCCCAGACAGGCCCACAGGAACACGAGAGTCAGAGTTTTCCTGCACAGTTACAAAAACGCGTATCAGACTTCAGCCCAGGTTTATGTGAATCACACAAGTCACTCATGTTTCAAAATACCGAAACCACAAACACTTCACGTGTTAATATGCAGGCAGGCAAACCGAGGGGGAAATATCATCTCTAATTTCTCCACACTCACCCCATGTCCACCGCGGTTTCTATGGCAACAGTAGAAAATTGAGCCTTTAATCAGGCAAAAGTCTGTTGTTTTCCAGCTTTAGACGGACCACTGACCGTACGACTCTTACAGGAAAGTGAATTTCATGAGCCGCGTCACATGACCAGCCCTGAAACGGTCACATGAGATCACGTGGTAATGTTTGTAAGGTTGTCGGTATTTCAACCCTCAGCATGGACTTGCAGGAACTTCCGGCGGGTATCCAAACAGAAAGCTGAAGTTAGATTTCTTTTTGGTTGAAGACCCACTGTAAACTCTTTTCAGAGCCTGTAAGTTTGTAAGTAGACTGATGTAAAATATTTGAGTTTTAAAGCACCATTGCAGCTGTCTTTATCCGGTTTTGGTGAGTGTAATTTACACTAAAAGACAAAAAAACGGGAGAGAAGCTAGTAATAAAGTGGAAGTACACGGGTTTGTGTGAAACACTACAGCAAAACACAGTCTGTGATTCAAAAAGGTACTTAACTTAGAATTATTTCAAGACTAAGATTTAACCTAACCTCAACTTGAAGTCTCACAGAAGAGAGAATAAAAATGTCGAGAACTCCCTCAGAGCAGAATAATATTTTTTCTTAACCATTATACAGTCTATTGTCTCAATGCAGAAGACTAATTGAAGAAACAAAAAGAAGTGCAAGTTTAGTAATGAAGCTGGTGACAAAACAGTATGAAATCCTCATGCAATAAACTTTCCCCTGAGAAAATGTGGACACGACCAAACTCTTAAAAAGGAAGTTGATTTTGCAGATTCAATAAAGCAATAAAACAAAAATCAACCCAAATCAGCATTTTTAGCCCACAGAAGACTTTTATGGTTGGGTTGTATTAACTTTCCAAGGCACATGACATATAGCGTTTAGCTCTGTTGTTAACAAGGGGAGAACATGTGAAGACAAAAGACAGTCAGTTTTTCTTCTTTTTTTTTTTTTTTTTTTTTTTTTGCATATTTTATCAGGACAGTCAGTCTTTCTTAATTGGTAAATGTGTGAACAGAAACCCATCTGTCTCTTCAAGCTTGTTTTGTTTAGTCTTTTGTTAGATTTTTGTATCACCCAATAAAAGATGTCTAACATGGGATAGAACAAACACACACACAAAAAAGAGGTGGCGGGAGATCAAAGTAAACTAAAGAGGCCACTGCAAAATGGATTTAGATTCATCAGGAGACCAGGACCCCAACTCAAACTGGTGAGTTTGTGCTTGCATGGCTGCAGGAGATGTACAGGTGTCACCATGGCCTAATGTCTGCTGCTGGTTAAGTGGTTCAGTACACCCATATGTACAGTCCAACACCATCTAACCCAAACAGCATACGGGTATATATTTGACCGCTAGGGGGTAGAAGAGTTCATGGTAAAATATCTATGAAATCAAGGCGTTTTTAGGTGAACTGTTAATTGTCACGTCTTACATTGCATTTCACAGTGGGAATTAAGAGGCTCCTCAAGCCTCAGCAAATATGAAGAGTGACAAACTCTTAACAAACTGGAGAAAAAGGCTGGTTCTGTGTTAGGACTCAAGCTGGACTCAGTGGAGGATGTGGTGGAGAGATCTACACTGAGGAAAGTGGAGTCTATTCTAAAGAACATGGGTCACCCACTCCACAACACCTTGATGGACCAAAGGGCAAATGGTGGTGGACAGCTCCTCTCTCTTCGCTGCAGGACAGAAAGATTCAGAAAATATTTTGTACCAACAGCCATCAGACTTTACAACTCTTGTGTAAATAGTAGATAACTTTTAGAGACATATTATGTGAGACAACAGACAATTGATTAATAAAGTTCTTCTTCTTCTTCTTCTTCTTCTTCTTCTTCTTATTATTATTATTATTACAACACAGGTGACCAATTGAGGATGATGAGACTGAAACCACTTTCAAAGGTGAGTGTAGGATTTCATTAACTCTGATGTGTGATTTGATGGACGGCTCTATAACAATTGATTTCATTTTGAGAAAATTGTTGACCATCCTATCACACCCTGCCATACTGTTATTGTTGCATATGTCACCGTATCTAGTAGATATTAATTATTCTAACTAGAGCATATGGGGGCTAAAGGACTCTCTTAAAGAAACTTAAGCAGTAGACAGTGCAGACGATATAGGAATCAAATTAGTAAACTTCTGCTTGAGCAAAAACAGAATTGCCAGGACAGCAACAAACCAGTATAAGACTATTGATAGATGGCATGGATGAAAAAAGATGTAATTAATATGAAGACAATAAATCCATCTGTTCCACTCAATGATCAAAGAGGAATGAGGAAAAAGGCCCACCAGGTGGCGCAACAGACACTAATCATAATTCAGACTCTTTGAACACAACATGACAAAACATGACATCTGATGAAATTGTGCAATGTCAGAACTGGAGATAATGTGATTCAGCCAGTGGGGCCTTCAATCCCATGTTATTAGAGCGGGTGTTTGGTGTGTTTTGGATCCTGGACCAAGAGCAGTAGTCGGTTGTTTTGGGCTTTTTTTGTGCTGGCATCTGGCAACCCAAACTTTCACTTTAAGAAGGCGCGTCTACGCTGCAGTGTAGTGTGTTTATTACAATCCTTGAAGTGGCACATGGAAACCATAGCTGAGTCCTCTATGGCACAGATCTAAACCTTAAAGGTAGTGTTCGCTTTGAGGAAGGCTTCGGAGGAATTGATCCTCGGAGTATAATCCAGCTGTCTGTGTTGACTATTTTTATTCAGCGGCGGCAGCACCTTCAGGGTTGCGGCGGCGTGAGCTCCCCACCGAGCCGCACGGCGAGCCGAGGCGGACTGACACAGACGGTGGTGGTGGTGGTGGTGGAGGGCTCGAGACCAGACTAGACATGAAATAGTCACCGGCGGAGCTGACAGAGGTGAGGCACAGTGGGGCGTGAGTGAAATGGAGGCACCGCCGCCGGGGACGAGCTGCTGTGAGCGCACCTTGGCCAAACGGGAGTGACCGAGCCGAGAAAGCGGGGTGATGGCAGCATCCAGCAACTCCAGCCTGTCAGGTTCATCTCTGTCCTCTGGTAAGAGTTCACAGCAAGTCGATTCAAACTAGCCTCAGACTTAGCACTCATTAATAGGTCAATATTTATATTGTTTATAGTTATAATAATGATTCTGATTTTCTTAGTTGGATTTAGACTGAATCAAACTTAGAAATGTTTTGCAAAAATCCTTCCACAATATTTTTTCACAAAATCACATGGCAGCTTAAAATGACATTTTATTTCTAAACACACCAGCAGTTTCCAGTGAGTGCTGTGATTTAAAATAATCAATAAATAGAATTCCCCACATCTGTCCAGCTGCAGCTTTGGAAACATCAGAGGGAAAAGGGCACCTTTGGTGTGCTGAAGGATTATATAGTTGTGAGTGAGATTCAGTCAGTTTGACATTGGGTTTGGATGTTATCATTAGATTGCCAATCATCTCCATAATTCTCCCTCTCTGACTTTCCACTGGGTTGGCTTTGAGGATTATCTTTGGCCTGTGTAGTCTACCATTTTCCAAAACGCAGCACAGGGCTGAGGCAATTTCTGACATCGTAAAAAATCCCTAATGTTCTCTGGTTCAGGGACATGTTACAGTTTCCTCTAACTGTAACACAGTGAACAAAAAGCCAATCAAATCCCCTTTGCATAATGTTTTGCAGCTTAGCCAGTGATGTACGTTTGCAAAAAAAATTCAATTTCAGAGTTCAGTTTTTGCAGAATGAGAACAGAAAGTAGGTTAGCAGCTGCTCAAACAAGCCCAGAATGAAGAGGGTGCTTCATGCTTGTCTGTGTGTGTATCACATTAAGTGTTGATAAAGCACGGCGCTCGTGTTCGCCAGGGTATAAAGAACAAACTCCACTATCATGGAGCTGTTTGATGTGAAAGCCTCGCCAACAACCAGAGGGAGAAATGCAGTGTGTATGTGTGTCTGCACGCGCGTGTGTGTGTTTGAATGGAGAGAGAGAGGCTGTTCATAATACCAGGCTCAGCATTTTGGTTTCTGTGCTGTTGCCTCCAATATTTTGCATTTTTTACCATCTACAGAACATGCAGTGATACTTTTCCCTCCTTCAAAATAAAAGAAGTTTGCATGTTTCTTACAGGGTGAGGATATTGTGTAGTAGACACAATGTTTGTTTTCTTCTATACTCTCCATGCATCCTAACCACAGCACACAGCAGAGTCACATTTCCCAAGCTCCTGCCCAGAGGAGGGGAGGGAGGGACAGAGAGTCATTTCCAAGCTGATACAGACCGGGGTAACCACACGCTTCACAAAGCATTATCTCATGTGTGCCTTTCAGAAAAGCAGTGGATTTACTGTTTGACCACTGCTGCTTTAAGAGGAAAGTCTCTTCTTTCTGTGGCAGCGGAGGGTTGTCATTACTGTTGGGCTCTCAATATAATTATCAGAGGTTACAAGCTGCGCTGCTGCCAGGGATGGAGAGCTTGTCACAAGGGTATTATTATTTTCATGCAGAGCTCTTTGGCAGTCAGACACAACATTTGAATAATCTTGTCTATGAGGCATATGACTCAAAAAATGAATCTCGCCTTGGTACTGGGTTGTCTGTTTTGGCTGCAAACAAAGTGCTGCTGGTGTTATTTTCTCTGCTCTTAATGATAAGTCTATCCTGTAATCTTGTTTGGGGGCTGTTGTCTAAGAGACAGTGTGCAAATAAAGTTTATTTAGTGACGATGATGGCAGCTGTTTCTGCTGATACATGATCGTGCTAATGGTGATTAGTTTATGGAAGCAATCTTCGTCATGTGCTCCCTGCAAATGATTGGAAAGTAGAGTGTAAAAAAAACAGCTTTTAAAACGTGGACAACATTTCAAACAGAGCCGTCAAGTGCTGCCTCAATACACAGGTGAACAATAGACATTTCTGGTACAGCTCATGATAAAATGACAGTCAAACAGTCAATTGAAAGATTGCAACACATGAGTTACAATTCCCCAGAAAGATATTTTTCTGGCTAATCGTCTGTATCAGGGAAATTCCTGCACATTCTTGGCAGGAGTGGGCATGAAGGCATGAACTGTACTACCACCAGCTCTCAATTTGCCTGGCAGCTTTAGGAAATAAAGCTTTGAAAATAAATTGAGGGATAAAGCATGGAAGTATGCTTGCAGCTTCAAGCCCTAAATGGCAAAATTGGTCAGAGAGGCGGAATTACAGCCATGTATTTACAGTGAGGCTGTGTGCTCGATACATTCTCAGGCAAATGCCACAGTTCACCTCCAAATCTTTCCACTACATCTACTTCCTCTGTAACAGTGTGTCATGTTCTCTGACATATCTGCCTGTTTTACAGGAGGGAGAGAGAGATCATCCCAGAAGTATTCTTGTCCTTGTTTTACATTTCCCAGAATTCAGGCCTTTATTAATTAAAACAACATAATTTTCTGTGGCAGATAAGAGCCACTGTTGAAATCAGAGGGCTGCATTGCATATATCTGGTGAGGAAGAGCAGCCCGGTAACACAAACAGACTCTAGAGATACACCCTTTTTACCTGCTACATATTATTCAGTCAGCCAGGAAGGCAGTGCTAAAATGCTTTGGACCAGTTTAATTCACAGATGGTCTCCCTGCTGCAGTTCTGCTGCATCCCACTGACACCAGGGTGTCTGTCAGTATGTGCGCCTGTGGGTCTGAACGTATCTGTTCTTTAGCACTCTGGATGTTACAGTATAATGTGTCATTTTCATTAGTGAATCATACAGGCTAGGAAATACCCACAGGCTGAAAAATTCATTGGGTAAAATGATATAATAATCACAGGGAAATAGTCCAGTGTGTCAAAAAGCCAATTCAAAATAACCGAGCATAATCACAGTTCCAGGGCCTTTAGAGAGCGAAAATTTGAACCGGTGAATTAGTATTTAACCTTCCAAGGGCTAACAGTAGAAAAATGTAATTGCATTGAGGTTGAACACGGGTTAGATTCTCATAACTTTTCAGACACAAGTCAGTGTGTAGAGTTGTGTGATTTATGCAGAACGGACAATGCTTGATCAGACTTAACTGCAGCCCCTGAGGCCTCTTTTCATATTTTAACTCAGTGGTGTGTCCCACTTCTCATCAGAGACAACCACACTCAGCTATCACAGTCAAAACACTGAGGTGTAATGTGTGGTTGAGGGTCAGCGCATCGAGAGGAAATTGGTCTTTATTGCTTCGTCAAAGATTATAGCTGCGTATGTCAACCTGAAGAGCCTAAGAAAACACTGGGATCATAAAGGATGAAGTTTTGGCACATGGCTTAAATGAAGATGAAAGATGTATCGAGACAAAATAAACAAACTGAAAACTCATTTACCTTCAGAGGCTCAAACACCCCGAGCTTCCCATAGATGCACAGAGGCATACAGAGAATGAAAACATGTGACTAAAATCAACAAGACCGGTTTGAGACTCATTTATTTTCTCTCAAGCATGCAAACCTTTAAGGCTAATGAGAAAATGATGAAAACAGGTTTTGAGACATCTGTGCTCTGTTTAAGATCTCTTCCTTTTAGATGCTGTGATAGGGAGCAGCTGTGCAACTTGGTGTTTGTAGAAGCATTTTAAAGCCACATTTAGTATGAATAAGTAATCAGTGTAGGAAGAGGGGGGGTACATAGATTTTTTCAAATCCAGCATTTAAGTTCTTGTGATTATACAACAAACAAGTGGAAAAAATGAGGACATAAATATTGAAAAAACAGAATAATTTCTTAAATAAATAAAAGCAATTATATCCAATTTATTACGTCAAGTCCTTGTCAGTAATTACTTTCACATTTCCCTGTGGCATAACAGAAATAAGGAAAAAACATCATCTTTAAGTACTTAAAGCTGTGAAATACTGAAACAACTAACCATACCATCTGTCTGACAAACACTGAGGCACAACAGAGGTTGCATATTACAAAGTGCAACAACCAATCAATGGCTGCCTGTCACTGGGAAAATAAAGCATGATCAGCCTTATATGCTGTACACTGTATGTGTTACACACAATAAGCAGCAAATAAATCAATCCCAAAATAACATGTTATTATCCTCCTAGAGATGCAACATAAAGCCGTCTGTTGTTCTGTCTGTGAATGTGTGTCTGCTTCTTATTTTAGGGGGAAATTCAGCTGTAGAGATGCTGCTGAATTACCTGGCCTTTTTTTAGTCAGTTGGGTGTTTGATTTATGTTTTATTATTATTATTTTTTGTATATTTTATTCTGGCAGAATCAGTTAGACGCAAATATACAACTTTGAATCTCTTGATTGTTTTTGCCTCCAAAAATGAACATGACTCCGCTCTACACTGCTCAGTTATCAGCCATGTACTCATTATATCTGCGCTCAGCTTACTGTTTAAAGTGCTGTAGTTGAGTGTGCACAGACTGCGGAGCAGACACTATCTCAAGAGATAAAAGTCCTAGGCGTGCCTCATCTTCATTCATCACATATTCTCTTTGTCACCAAAGCAAACACCCGCCGGTAATTATTTTATTGAATGTCTCTGACTGGTGAGTAATGGAGGGCAACACAATTAATAGATGTTTCTTCGGGGGGGAAGAACCCTCTGGCTGCTCCAGAATTTTAAATTCTCCCTCATCATCAGACACGGCGCAGACTCCCAGCTACTTACACAATCTTTTTGATGTTCTTCTTCCTGTGTGTGTTTCTGTGTGTGCACGTGTGTTGCGGTTTTGAGTGGGTATGTACAGTGTAGCAGGAGCTATTCGTGTGTGTGTTTGTGCAAGCGTGTGCCAGTGTTTGCATCAGAATCGACCATTAGGAGCTCCTTCTCTCTGAGCCCGGGCTGCAGCAGAATTCCAGACTGAAATGCCATTCGTCATTAAAATGAATCAGATTGAAAAGAGAATAGTTGGCAGCCCACCAGATGAAATCACATTCTTTAAACAAGCCGCAGTGGAATAAATCTTTCAGACTGTTGCCAGCGCAATACACAGTGACAAAGCCCCTCGGTCAGGACAATTCATTTTCCCAAGCAGCTTGGCCACACATCAGCAAACAGAGTCCACAAACTATTTATTTGTATTAGAGGGCAGAGTTTATGTGAAGGGCTTTTGCAACAACAGACAAAACACCCACTTCTACTTTGAACATTTGCATAATTATTCAGCATTTGATCATATGCACCTGCCTCGTCTTTCCTGTGCAATTAAAATCAACTCTTTCGGAAGTGGTTGTTATGAGAAGTATAGATCAGCTTCAGGCACATCTTATTATAATTCAACAAGCCTTCAGTCCAGCAGCTGCAGAAAAAAACAAGAGGAAAATACTGATTGCCCTCTCCTCAAGTGCCATCAGATAAATATAGCACAGTAATAGACAGAAACTCTATACACTCAGAAAACTAGTGCTGTAGTTTTGACTCTGATGGATAAGTTTCTAAATCCCGCTGCCCACATCCAACAAGTGCTCACTGGTTTTCACACCCTCTCAGGTGCTTTTTTCACTGGGGTGTGGCTGATCTGCTGCCGAGTGCAGAGGAATGCTTGAAATGTCGAACATGTATCTTCTGGATCAACATGATTCATTATGCACACAATCAGTGGAGTCTCTTAGATGTGGTGCTGAGAGTTTAATGAGATATTACACCAGGCATATGAATGCTTTATCGCTATAGAAGCTACTTAGTGCATTTGATGTGCAGGGTCAGAGTGTAAGATACCTACAACCCCAAACCCACAAGAGTTGGGATGTTGTGCAAAATATTCAAAGAAAGATTTTGATTGTCTACAAATCATTGAAACCTTATATTCGATTCACAAATAGTGCAAAGACAATACACTAAGGGTTGAAACTGAAAAATGTTGGTGTGTTCTGGACAGAGCCCTGTTTACAGCTGTGTTGCATCACTCCTCTCTCAAACAACATTCAATAAATGTCTGGTAACCTAGGAGACCGCTTTCAAATGTTTCAAAAGTGAAATGTTATACCATTCCAGCCTGGTACAGGGTTTTGCTACTCAACAGTTCAGGGTCTCTTTGCCATAGTTTTACTTTCATAATGCAACAAATGTTAATGGATAGCAAGTCAGGAATGCAGGCAGGTCAGTTTAGCACTAGAACTCTTGTACTACAGAGCCACACTGTTGCAACATCTGCAAATTGTAGATGTTGTGTTATGCGAGGTCTTCCCTGATAAAGGCGTTGTCTGAATTGCAGCATATGTCATTCCAAAACCTGTTTGTATTGTTCAGTATTTATGGTGCCTTCACAGATGTGTAAGCTGCTTATGTTATGGGCACTTGCGCATTACTATACCACCACCTCTAATGCTGGTGTGCACTGTTAAAAAGCCAGGTGGTCCCTGTCCTCTCAGAGCAGGGGATGTGGTTTCTTCTAAATTTCCAAAAGGAATGTCAAAATTTTATTTGGCAGATATGAGGAAAGTTGTCAACTCTGCCGTATACCATCTTAAATTGGAAGTTGCAGGCATTTCTTGGTCATGTTTTTATATCTATGTGTTATAAATGGGGCCCACGTTTAAAGGGATATTCCGGCATAAAATTCATTCAGGGTCAAACACACCGTAACACCAAGTCAGACACCCCGTCGAGATGAATGTTGCTGACTGCTTGCTTCTCTAGTTATACCAACTTTGTAAAGACTGCAAATAATAATACAAAGAGCCGTGCACTGAACCAAAACGCCACTCTACAGCCACAAATAATGCTCAGAACAGCACCTAACTTCATCAACAGTACATGTAGGGTCCCAGCCATAGTACTAGCCACCAAACATCTTTTTAGCTTTGCCTGATTTTTTTTGTGAAAAGACTAAACACAACTCACCTACTCTCTTCCAGCAGCCGCTCGTTTGGACAGAGACCTCCGGACAAATCCATCGACAGCAGGGGGTGACACAGTTCAAGGAAGAACATTTATGATCATTACTTTATCATTTCCTTGAAGTAATAATCACCATACTAATCATTTTGCAGTACAGACGCAGTAGTTCTTCTGCTTTAGCGTCTCAGTCTGATTGCATTTCCATGAAGTAATAATCATAAATGTTCTTCCTTGAGCTGCGTCACCCGCTGCTGTCGATGGACTCGCCCGAGGTCTCAGTACAAACAAGCAGCTGCTGGAAGAGAGACAGTGTGTTGTGTTTAGTCTCTTTGCTAAAGAAATCAGGCAAAGCTAGAAAGATGTTTGGTGGTTAGTACTGTGGCTGGGACCCTATATGTACTGTCGATGAAGTTAGGTGCTGTTCTGAGCATTATTTGTGGCTATAGAGTGGCTTTTTGGTTGAGCACGTGGCTCTCTGTATTGCTATGGTGCCGTCATTACTAAAGTTGTATAACTAGAGAAGCAAGCGGTCGGAAACATTCATCTCTCAACGGGGTGTCTAACTCGGTGTTGCGGTGTGTTTGACCCTAACTTAATTTTATGCCGGAATATCCCTTTAACACAAACCAAAAATTTCTCAAAGAGCTTAAAGCATCATCATTAGAGAAACTTTTATTAGCTTCTGCTGGGTGTTGCATGTTTTAATCGATAATCCAACAAAAATCAATATAAAACATAAGCTTGTTTTACCTTAAAAGCATGGGTTTATCTTGTTTGTTGATTAGTACATTTGTAGCATCACTGAGTGAAAAGGATCATCCTTGACCTCAAAATAACACAGAAATTCTCAATGAATTCTTGCTCACCAGCTTGCAAGTGCACATTATTAACACAAACTTATTGCAGATATACTGTGTTTCAATCTTGTCTTTAAGACCAATGACTGCTTAGCATCAGACTAATGGCCTCTAGTGCACCTCAAACTGTGGCCAGAAGCTAGACTGCAGGCCATTAAATAGGAATAGTTTGATTTCCTGTAATGGTGTATGAAAGCTTCACTACATCATTCGGCATCCTACTTGTGATTGTACTTGTTGTGGTGTGACACATGGATCATTATTGTATTCATAGAAAAAATATGCTGCACCATTTGTCTCATAATGAGTCCCAGACAGTTGATTACATTACTGGTATTGTAGAACAGCAGCAAATTCGTCCATACTTTTGACTTATTAAGTGACACGTTTTATTACAAGTCATTACTTTAGCCGGTAGCTACTACAGTAAATTATCTGCAGCTACAGGGCATTTACTTCATCACCTCTCCAAGTCTATTCAAGCTAATTTAACAGCACACTTAATCAAAGATTCCATGAGAGTGTTCATGTTAACATAAATCAGGCAGCACTTTTCCAGAAGAAGGTCTAACCGTGGATGGTGGCGTCTGGTTGTATTAACCTGTGTTCGCTTTGTTGGTGTTTTTGCTGCAACAAAACAAGTGGACAGGTGTATGAACTGTCCTTGAATCAGAGACACCGGTTAGAAGCATATTCACTGCTGCATCTCAAGAGGCAGCCGCACAGTGTGAAGCCATATGCATAATTATAACACAGATAAACAACAGTGACATAACACAGTGAAGGGCCCACAGACAATCCACTGGGAACAGGAAAGAAATGGAGGTTTTAATGAGACAGAACAGGCCACAGTCTGTTAACACCACTAACTGCTTTAATTTTGTGTTTTACAGACCCCGAGGATTACCAACCGCCCATATGGAAATCATACTGTGAGTAATTTAGATATTCTATATTCAGATTTGCGATCTTTAACCTGACTCTGTCCTGGAGTCTGTTTCTGTGAATAGTATCCTGTTCATTCAGGATCTATAAATAACAGAGGGACACATTTTTGTTCTTGGAAGAATTAGGTTTTGTTGTACATAGTACAATTAGACACGCTACAGGTTTATAAAAGCACTACACACACATGCACAACAAGGCACACACTTAACACACTCGCCCACTGAACACACTCTAGCATGCACCAAGCAGCCGATCTCTGTGTAAAATGGGTTACAGTCACAGGGGAAAATAAGATTTTCTACCTGCAAAGAGGCTCAGCTGAAATGGGGTCCTCACAACACCCACCTCATTATACAATGTTTATTCGCCATGTGGGAGGAAATGGGTTCACTCCTCAGGATATATTTGGTGCATCCGGCAAAGCAGAGCACTGATATTTTCAGGTTACAGTCCTGAAAGTGATTCCAGTTTAACCAAGTGCAGTGTACAGGTTATATAGCCTCTCCTTGTAATTAAAGGGCTCTTTTCTGAATCCTCTCCGGACTCCAATTGTCCTGAGCTGAGGTATTTTTAGAGCCCAGCATGTCACAGGGCTGGATCATGTCCAGATCCTGCTGGTTGGGTCAAGGCAGCCTGACAAAAACATGCAAATTCACAGGCAGGAGCCTTCCTTCCTTCCCCCTGCCTGGAGAATCTGCTGTGGTCAAGACTTTGCTCAACCTCACACAGCAATTTCTGTGCTTTAAATCCGCATAAGAGACACAGATTCTTCATTCTACATCAAAGGTTAAGGATCGTTTACAAGCAAGAGGACTACACTATCAGAAAATCAGAAAAGATCCTTACTCCTTACTGATCCTTTTATTCAGCGTGACTGTAAAATTTGTGAGGTACTTTGATTGTGGACCCTTAAAAGGTTGAAAGATGAATACAAAGAGAGAAACCACATTCAGGTACTGATTAAGCTCTTGTGATAGCATTCATTTCTGGTAAACAGCAGCATTACAGCTCCTCTACCTCCTTTAACATTAATTATAATATGTCGCTGCTAAGGCGTTTGTGGTGGTTACCCAGCCTGCCACAAATCCCCAATCCCATTTTTATGCAGCTTCACCTTTCACTGATTTACTTCAAGTTCCTGCCAATACTTCAGACACCTCCAATGCAGAGACACATGAATTTGCAATGTGTGTGTATTTATAAGTGCAAGTATTTGAGTTTTGCAGTCACCTAATGTACACTTGTAAGTGCATCTGTAAGTGCACCTTTGGTCATAACTCACACAAATGCACTGTGGATATATGACTCCTGTCAGAAACACTACTGACTGCTTAGCCTAGCAAATAATAGCTAATGGTTTCTGTTGTACCTTGATACAGGGCTGCGGTCAGAGGCCGGAGTCAAGGCTGTCAAGTGAAGATTGTTTTATCTCCTGTAGGGTGTATAAAAGCTGCACTGCATTATTTCACCTTTGTCCTCTTAAATGTATAGTGTTATGTCATGAAAAAAAACCTTAACTAAATGTGTAACTGCAAATTATCCTGATCTAGAGCAGTTTCCATTAACACGCATGCATTTCTCTAACAGTGTACCAACTGCAGCAGGAAGCCCCAAGGCCAAAGAGGATCACATGTCCTCAGGAGGTCAGTATTTTTGAATCAGTGACGTACCGACGGTGTACTTCAGTCGGTTGAAGTTATGTAAATTTGCATTTGTCAACTTCCCAGAAACAATATAAGAGTCTTGCATTCAAAATTTCCAAGGTAAAAGTGAAACATGCTTCAAAACTTTCAAATATAGTCCAGTAATCGTAGTGTTGCTTTCTTATTTTCTCACCTAGTCATGCATCTTGGCAAACTTGTCAACCTGCAGTTCCCATTTACTTTTTAACAGTTGTTTGTCCCCCTTTGCTTCTGAACCTGGTCTAACAGACGACAGCCACACTGCGTCTTGCAAACTGAGTTTTCAGTCTGGAAAACATTCACTGAGCAGTGATTGAGCCTGGCAGCTGAAAGCCAGACCAATCAGTAACCTATGGAGAATGACTCGCTGCTTCGTGAAACTCTCACACCTCATGACAGTTGTAGACTCTGAAAGTTCTGCACGCTTCTCTTACTGAAAGGTTTATTCCTCACTTTGTGTTCATTTAATGCTGTAAAATTTATGAAAAGTGTTGTCATTCTATGAAGGTTGAGCTTGTGTTTTTGTCTTTTAAATAAGTCGAAGTGTGTTAGTGTTGTGGAGTTGAAAGAGGGTCTGTGCTGACATCTGTCTGGAAGAGTGAACTGCTAATCAGCTGATACCCTGAACACGGTCAAAGTGTGAAGTTTTTTTTTAGTTTGTGCCTGTAGATGTTATTCACGTGATTTGTCCAAATTTGATAACTGAAGTTCATATTAGCCTCAGATATTCTTAATAGATTATGAGTGTAGATTTTACACTAATTATTAATGCAGGAAACACAAATTAACATGTTTACACTGAGGTACAAACAGTGTGGGTGTCTATTTCTCATTTCCTCATTTGGAACAGCTGCACAGAGAGGTTTATTTTTTTAATAACCTATCTGTTTTGACTGTATCTAGACGAGGGTGTAATTAGACATAATTAGGTGTGTAGTGAGTTGACTGACAGGTGGGTGCTTTGTAGCTTTTTTCCTCTATTCCGCCGTTTTCTAGCTTCAGAGAAAGTTGGTTAGAGTCAGTCTTTCTGCTGGAGTCGCATTTGAGCTTTGGCTTCATGACGCATTTGAAAATCCTTGAGATTTTGTCCTTGTTGAATATATAATTATAAGAGATCTTTGTCCATCAGCGGAAGAGTGTATAGATACTAGAGATATTTATAAATCACTGTCTCACTCAGATTGACGCATCTTTAGATCTGTATATCACTGAGATTTTGTCATTGTTTAATACAGTTTATGCTAATATTTTGTATCTATTGCCTTCAGAACTGTCTTTTAAAACGTATCAACAAAGGGCAAGTTTACATATAGTATAGCAGAGGTATGTAGGAAGCAGGAATCATTAGGATGCATTGTGTGAGCTTTTATCTGTCAGTCATGTAAGAAAAAAAACCAACAGAAAATGTTTCTATACTTGTTCTGTGCACTCAATGAGAGGAAAACGTCAATCTTCTATTGTATAGCCTGTCATAAATGATGCTTGCTTCATTCGATTTTCATGAATCATGAGCTCAGAAAAGTTGTGGGTTGGCTGTGCAAATGGCTATTGATTCACAGCACATACTGATGGTACACATGAATACATTGTTATTGTAAATCACAGTTTTAAAGAGATCTTTGTCCATCATTGGAAGAGTGTATAGATACTAGAAATATTCATAAATCACTGTTTCACTCAGATTTGTTCTCGACGATTGAATTGGAAATAAAAGTCATTTTGATCTTTGATTTTTTCTTGTTCAAGATGAGAAATCTGTTTCTTATTTGACACTGGTTTGTGTTGCTGACACACTGCACACCCCGTCGTGACACTGTAACAAACTAATAACTAATGCCTTGCAGCTGGTCGAGTCTCACCAGCTGTTTTCTGGCTCTGCCTTTACGTTATCTCCACACTCTGTGATTTGGCTTCATGGTTTGGTAGCTGTGAATAGACGTGGGAGCACATATGGAGATAATCTGTCTCATGGTGCTAAGTCTTTTATCTTGCACACAGGCCTCAAGAACAATTTAAGAAGCTATTTGATTGAGCTTTCATATTATAAAGCTGTAGTTAATACGTCTTCCTTTGTTTTACAGATGGAGAACAGACCCAAATACTACGGCAGAGAGTGAGTGTAACTCAATCTTTCTTCTATTACTTTGCAGTGATTTATTTGTTTCTGCCTTGCATCAGATGTGGTTAA
Source organism: Xyrichtys novacula (assembly GCA_962446985.1). NCBI lineage: Eukaryota > Metazoa > Chordata > Actinopteri > Labriformes > Labridae > Xyrichtys > Xyrichtys novacula. The sequence continues at coordinate 9,475,829 of OY660871.1, read as the reverse complement.
GGCTTGTGTGGGTGGATGTGTTTTTTTGTTTTGTTTTGCTGTGGTGTAAACCTGAGAATGAAATAACTTTAGGAGAAGTCTAATAACTGTGATTTGCTTTTCACAGATTTCATGGCATGATTTCCAGAGAGTACGCAGATGAGCTGCTGGCAGGAGTGGAGGGTTCTTACCTCATCAGGGAGAGCCAGAGACAGCCAGGGACACACACTTTGGCCCTAAGGTACTAACACCATCAGTATTCAGCACAGGTTTTCCAAACCAATGCTACCTTGCTCAGGTGGTTCCATTATTTCCTTCCTAATTCATGCTTTTTATCCAGGTTCGGGCACCAGACGCTCAACTACAGGTTGTTTTATGATGGGAAGCACTTTGTTGGGGAGAAGAGGTTCGAGTCAGTACATGACCTTGTGACAGACGCCCTCATCACGCTCTACATTGAGACCAAAGCAGCTGAGTACATCGCCAAAATGACCACCAACCCTATTTACGAGCATCTCGGCTACACCTCGCTGCTGAAGGACAAGATGGTACACCGGCTGAGCCGTGGACGCACTGAACCACGAAGAGTCACCTTTCAGAGAGATGAGAAGGTAATTTTTATGGCATTGGAACATAAACCCACCACCAGCACTTGTCAACTGAAGTTGGCATCAAACAGTAAAAGTTGTAGACGATACGCTTATTTGTGTCCAAAACTTCAAAATAATTAACCACCTGTGGCTTTGGCTATCACTAAACAATGTGTTTTAGTCATTTTTTTTAACACATTAAGACAAAAAAGCAAAAATATCACATCACAGAGTTACAATATCTCAAATAACGTCCTAAAAGAGTTCATTTTAGTTCAACTCACTGCAAGAAAAAGAAGAAATGATGTCTTATCATTGATGTTTGATATTTTGATTTAAAAAAGTTAGTCCTAACTACTTTACAATTATCTGATTTTTAAAGATTTCATCGTAAATTAAGAGTTTACTCATCATCACTTAGTTTCAAAGAGGACAGAAATTTACTCACCAAACCAAAAAGCCTAACAATGGTTTTTATTTTGATATTCAAGCCTTTTAGTGACTTTTTCACTCGGAGATGTTCTTGAAGTTGTGATTTAAGTATTTTTTTTCAAGCATTATGTCTCATTTGTTAAGAAAAAAGCTCCACCGTATAAATGAGTAAAATCTCTAGTGCATGTCTCCAGGCCTTTGACCCACACTATATAATATCTTGATTTACTTCCATGCTGCTGAACATTAGCACTACACTCCCACTGGGATGAGAGGACACTTTGTCCTGCGAGTGAGATGAACGTTCTCCCGGTAGCCCTGGGGTGTGTTCGCTGCTGCCACGCTTTGTTGCGTCCTCTGAAAGGTAATGATGACTGAGGGGACTGGGACTTTGCTCTGCCTGCCGTGCATATCAGACACTCTCATCTTGGGTGAGACAAATTGCACATTGTATTCATTGAGCTGTTGTTGGATTCAAGTCTGTGAATGATTTATCAATGAGGAACGAGGAAGGTCTGGCTTTATTTCTAGAGAATTATCCTTCCACTAGGGGGCGGTCTTATCATATTTCCGCCTCCTTCTAGACCTGGTGACAGCACTTAGACTCACACCAAATGTTTTTTTTTTTTTTTTTAAAAAGGGACTTCTTCTTCTTTATTTCCTCAGAGATTATGAATTTTTGGATTACTTTGTGTATCTCTCATCTTGCGGTTTAGATTTCTTGCTCTGGGGAGTCTGTCTTCAAGATGTCAGCCAGTACTTTGTCATCTTGACATCCTTTTAATAGAGGAGACATGACAGCTTGTCAGCAGCAGCACCCGTTGCAGAATTGATATCCATCTTCACTTTAGTTTTGTAACATAAACCAATAATGCAGCAATGTTGACTTACTGGACATTGGTTAGTCAATATGTAGTTTTCTTCGGATGTGTAGTGCGGTGGGAAGCTCAAACTATGTTATAATGCCTTGTCCAAGAGTTAAATTTATATTCATGTAGACATTATAAGAAACTTCTCGTCGTATTAATGCGACTCAATTAAAACTCACGTGAACTTTGACAAAACAGACAGACATAGGGCCATGTTTAATAGAAAATAATTCACATTTGATTCCCAGTTAGCTACTATCAGGTAAGAGAGAACACCTTATTTGTTAGCTAGTTAGCTACTACTAGATATCAGTTTATGTTGACACACAGTCACCTCTTGTTTATGATTTGTAGGAAGCTTTTTTTAATGTATTGTACAACAGTATGTTTGCATTTGTTGACTCACTAGTTGACATTAAAGTAAACTAGGAAGCAGCTGACTGCTAGCGTTAGTAGTCTTTTTATGGTAGCTAGCAGTTTGTTACTTTAAACGTTGCTTTATAATTTAAATACTTCAAATACAACCTAAGCTGATATCAGATATCAGCTTAGGTTGACACACAGTCCCCTCTTGTTTATGATATGTAAGAAGCTTTTTGTTTATGCATTGTACAATAGTATGTTTGCATTTGTTGACTCACTAGTTTACATTAAGGTAAACTAAGAACTAGCTGACTGCTAGCATTAATAGTTTTTTGATGGTAGCTAGCAGTTTGTTACCTTAACTGTTGCTTTAGTACTTTTGAGTTGTCTTATGACATAAGAAGGATGTGAGGACAAATCAGATTTCCATTCATTCTTGCATCTTATGACTTAAAGAAGTAGCACTATGGTATCATAAAACTGTTTGATCTTCTTACCCAATGCTTAATGTCTGAGAAAAATCCCCTGTAGGTATTTGATGTATTGACTTACTGTGGTTTTATTTAGCTTATTGCATGCCACATGCCACTATAAATGTATAGTAGGCCCCTCGGGCAGAGAACTCCCCTCATAAGTGCTCTGATGTTTGCCTAACACACAGAGCTTTATTGAACAGTGTCACACACTGTTGCTCTCTGTTTGATTTTCAGCTTTGATGTTGGAAGTTGTGTGGACTGCCGACTCTATTTAACCTCCGTTTGGAGAGTGAATCTAGAGCACGTCTCTAATGTCACATCTTCAGTAATGTTTTGAAAAACTGATTTAATATTCCTCCTGCCAACTTTTCTTCTCAAGAAACTGAGTCAGTGACAACTGTGATGTTGGCACGCTGTAGCCAGACAGCACTTGAAAACCACCTGCCAGTCACCGCTAAAAGGGACAGAAAAGAGAAGAAAACTGTTTTCTGTCTGCTGAAATGTCCAAGGAAGCAGAAACCTGGCTCAAATGTGTGGCTGCTTTTTGAAAGTCATGTTTACCAATTATATAGTCACGCCCAGGGGCATTACAGCCACAGTAGCTTCACTGTATCGTCAGCTTTCATGTGTTTACTCAGTGTCCGGTTCATTCCTCCATATTGCCGTGACTGCAGATTCTTGAGTAATTAAAAAGCTCCCACAAGGTGAGTGGGGGGATACTTGACATAACCTTTAGATCAGTTATCCTGGGTTTTCTTCTTTTGGCGTGTGCAGGAATCTGCTCCGTGGTCAGAGTCTCTGCCAAATTCCTCCTCACTGACACTTGCCGGTTTAATGTTAGAGGAGCTCTTGACAGGCCGGTCTGCCTTCATGTCGTAGAAAGATTTCCAAAGACAGTTTGGTGATTCTGGTTGGGATCATTTCCTGTTTTCTTTCCCCCGAGAATCTAATGTTTTAATAATACAAACTGCCAATTCTATCTGCATGTTGTGAAAGGTACAAAGAGAGTCTAAGATGAGTGAAACAGTGTCCATTTTATTCATTTTTAAATAATGGCTGATTTCCTTTATTGTTGCTCCCACCACAGTGCATCTTTTCAATTATTTTGTTCAACATGCTGTTAGAGCTGTTTTGTTCCGGGTGTGTGTCGCCATACCCTGCCGTCTTACTGTGTCAGTGCCCACTGTGCTGTTTACCCATGAGTCCGCTCAGCTCCCACAAAGAGGAATAAAAGAGCCAAGCCACTGAAAAGAAAGCAGGGCTTGTTTTGTGACCACCTTTTGTGTCCTTTTCTCTAAGCTCTTCCTTAAGAGACAAGAAGCCATCTGCCTGCAGACAAAGAGTTCAGCCCTCGTCTCCCCCCCTCCTCACTCTCTGTCCAGTCTCCTCACAGAGCCTCAGACGGGTCTCTTCCTCATCTGTCCCCTCAGACTTCGTTGCGTTGTATAGTTTGGTATGTGAAGGTCTTTTTGAAGAATGTCAAACACAATGACAAAAATCCTCACCTGTCCTGCCACTCTTTTAGCTAGCAGCTAGTTAACTGTTGTCCTTAGACATCAGAGACACACAACAAAAGCTGGTACACAAAAAGACCCAGAGTTTTTTTTCCCCCCACTCCACTTCTGTGTGTGTTGGCTGCCAATGCTTTCATTTTATCTCAGCTTAGCAGTTGCCCTTTAGGTCTTTTGCTCCCCAGCAGGCTACCCTGCCTCATATCTATCCTCACAAATCCAATGCTTGCTGGCATACTGACCTTCTCCTGCTGCTCCATAAATAAGTTCAGCCTTATTTTATGAGATGCACTCCATGTTTCAAGCATAGCTGTCCTGCAAAAAGAAATGTTCCATGTAAGACCTTGCAGATATTTGTTGTTTGGCATGTTGCTTGTTCTGCTGTGGTGATGTGTGCCTTGGTTAAGTTCTCCGTGCTTAATTAAAAAGCCGAATGCCTTGTGGTGCTGTTATCTGGTTGTTTACAAGCAGAGCTAATAGGGGCAAATTCAGCATGAATGTAGCAACAACCCCCCACTGGTAAAATACTTCATGACTGCGGACCTGCAAATGAGCTTCTTTTGGGATTTTACATGGATTTAGACACTGTGAGATTATTCCCTGTGTAAGGATTATGGAAATAATCTCCCAATCCAAGTTGAGGGTCTGGCTCTTCTTCTGAGACAAACAGTTGTGATTGGCGGGAGGAGTCTGCAGCCAGAGTGTCTGGATGAGCCAGTCTGGACGGCAGTGTGGGGAATTCCACCAGCCGACTGTCATAGCTAGAGGTCGAGGTCTGTTTGAGTGATGAGGGCACAGCAGAGGGGATCTAGGGTCAGTCTTGGAGCAGCAGAGTGACCCGTTTCGATGCTGGTTAGAGCTGCTGGCAGTGTGGTATCTCCAGTCAAGTGGAGCGTGCTAATGGGAGTGTGCTGTGTGCTATAAAGAGGGCGTCCGCACTATTGATCCTGCTTTACAGAGCTGTTGAGCTGTGTGAAGTGGTCCTGACAGCACCCGACCTCCCTCTCTCTCAACCTCTTGGCCCCTCCCTATCAGGGACCCTGTCCTCTCTCTCTCTTTCCTTTCTGGGTGTGTGAAAGAGGGTCATTGTGTGAGGCACACTCCTGCCCTCAGGCCGCCCACTGCCTGTCCCGTTTCCCCTGCTCTTCTTGCTTGTTGCTGCTGCAGGATTCAGAGCAGATGCAAAGCCAACCCTGTGCTGGCTGTCATCAGTCGCCCTCCTGGGTCAGAGGGGAGTGGAGCGTAGCTGCAGCTTCTGTGCTGGGCTGTTGTCGGCAGCGTCTGCTGCACAGCACCCAGGTCTCCTCTTCACGTCTTTCTTCAGAGGAGATGGAGAGTCTCTGGGAGCCTGAGCAGTCGAGTATGGAGGAAAACAAAGCAGCACTGGGAGGGGAGCTGATCACTCACAAAGTTAAAAGACACGAGAGGAAGCGTCAGGAGCTGCTGGCTTTGGCTCTGGGAGTCAAACTTGGGAGTAAAGGGACACTTCTGTGGAAACCTATTAAACTGTTGGCCTCCTGTCCACAGATCTCCTCACCTCTGGTACGACGGAGTGCCTTGAAAGACACACCGGAGAAGCAGTGCTCATACGAGAAGATACACAACTTTAAGGTGAGCTTGTTTCTATTTTTATTTAATCCATCGATATTTTTTTAGTTCTCTTTAAGCTTTCAACCAAATGCTTTGAACCAAACACAGGCATGTATGTACAGATGTATTTTTGCCTCAGATGTTCGAAGACTTAAGTGTGTGTGTGTTGTGTTAGTGTGAACACACGCAGCTGACACCCATATGCACTGAGGGGAACTAATGGATACACTCAAACCCAAGCTATTAACAGCTGAGCACATTGATTTCAAAGCTCTTCGATCCATTTGTGTTTGAGGCTGTTCGTTCTGTAAAAGCAGTAGAAAAGTGTTGTGGAGTCCACTCGTGTCTCACTCAGAGGGTGTAGGTGTATTAAACAGATTGGAGAGTATAATGGAGGTATTTGAATTGACAAAGGAGGATTTGGGGATACGTTGCCTGCGGGCTCCCCAGCATTCTTGCAATTGTATCCAAGGTTTCAGTTACCCGGCTGGCTACAATGACCTCCAGCTTTTTGTACACTCCCTTTTGAAAAAGAACAACTCGCCACCTGCCGTCTGCCCTCTTCACTCATCAGTCTACCTATACACCATGAGGTGTGTGTGTATGTGTGTGCGCGACTCCATTTACCATCTTAACTGTGTGTTTTAGGGTGAACACTGGGCCTACATCTGTTATTTTGACTCACAGTCTGGCCACTTTGCTTGCCTGCAAGTATCCGATTGCCCAGCAGCAGATGCCAGACACATCATTGTAAATCCTTTAATCTGCCTTGTATATACAAATGCTCTCATTTGGCGAGGGGCTCCCGTCTACTGTAGCTGTGGACCAAAATCTCCATCCAGGCGATAAAGGAGCAAATTCTTGTATATTGTATCCATGTGTTTGAGTGTAACAATGCCATCTCCTCATTCAGGTACACACCTTCCGTGGGCCACACTGGTGTGAGTACTGTGCCAACTTCATGTGGGGTCTCATCGCCCAGGGTGTCCGCTGCTCAGGTAACCATTCTGACCTCAACATCTATACTGCATGTCATAGATTATCCACAGAGTGTCACAGTAGTCTTGGATTACACAAGTATGTTTAATCTGGGGCCGACATCGCCTTCTGTCTGGCATGTTTCTGTTGCATAAGTACATATTTTTTCCACCCATCTTTGTTGGTTGTTCCATAATGTCATTTTTTTATGGTTATTTTCCTTTTTTATATCTGTGACGGACAAGTCAGTGGTTTAGTGAAAGACATTCATTGGGGAAAAACCCTGCAAGGCTCAGACATTTTAATATAATTAAATCTATAACTGCTATCATTCAGTCAAGAATATTGAATAGCTTTCATAATCAAAATGAGAAAGCAGCTAAATGTTTTATATGCTCTTTTCTAATTCTCCTGTAACTGGTGAGAGTGCAGAAAGAGGCCGCATGATTCAGTTAGCTGTCGGCATTTATACTCGAAGTAAGTTCTGTTGTTGTTTACAGCAATCGACGACAGAAAACATGTAATTATAAATATGTGAATGAACACATCAAACGCTTTTTTTATTGTTAACTAAATTTAGCTGCAGAACCAACGGATTGATTGCCTTTTGGAGTTGAGTTGAATGTTAAAGGCCTCTCTGGTCACAAGATTCGCTCTCACACACACACACAGCTCTGAAACCGATGTGCGCATCAGTGGACTCGCTCGCCTTCCTTCTACACAGAGTGTTTGTTGTTGAGACATTTGCCATGCTGATAAGCCAGAGGCGAACACTGGTATCATCAGACACCTCATGTGCTATGGGAAAACAGGAGAGACTTTTTGTCCTGGCTCACTCCCTTTCTAGATTCTTCCATTTTACTTATCTCCTGCTGTACTTTGTCTGTGAGCTTCGACCGAGGGCGAGGACCCCAATCAGTTTTGCTGGTGGAGTAAAAACGTCTGCATGATGAACGATTTAAATGGGAAAAGCTCATCTACAGGTGCAGCTCTTCAAAAACCTTTCTTCCACCCTACTCTTGCCCGGCGTTTAGCACGCTCCATGCAACTAAAAGCATCACCAGAGCCTCCACCCATGCAGCTATGATTGCTGTTATCTACCTCATGCACGGCGCACAGACACAGCAGCATCTGACACTGCTGTCCGACAGGGTTGTTCGTCAAATCTTTCCAACATGTGTCCAAAGCCTGCTGTGATGCTTGTGTTATCTTCAGTCTGGATCTAATCCCTCTCTATCACTCCGTCTTTTTTTCTCTCTTTCCGTCTTCCTCTTGTTCCTCCAGATTGCGGGCTGAATGTACACAAACAGTGCTCCAAACTGGTCCCTAGCGACTGCCAGCCGGACCTGCGCAGGATAAAGAAAGTGTTCAGCTGTGATCTCACCACACTGGTCAAAGCTCACAATACGACACGACCCATGGTGGTGGACATGTGTATTCAGGAGATAGAGCTAAGAGGTAAAGTGGCGATTACAAAGTATAACAGAGCATAGTGAATACTTTGTTGGAAAAAGACTGAGAGGAGTTTCTGGATGTTTCATTACAGGCATGAAATCTGAAGGTCTTTACCGAGTTTCTGGCTTCTCAGAGCACATAGAAGACGTCAGGCTGGCCTTTGACCGAGGTTTGTCTACATCAGATTTTGCCTGAGGATCTAGGTTTCTGAGGTTTCAGTTGATCCTTTTCAATAAGATTCCTGTTCAGTTCAGCATGACAAAACAGCCCCGCTCTGTTATTCTGTGACGTAAATGAAAACACTCAGCTTTCCTTTCGTTAATCGAGCCAACATTACATGCAAGTCACAGATTTTCTGCTTTTCATGTGCAGATGGTGAGAAGGCTGACATCAGTGCCAGTGCCTATGCAGACATCAACATCATCGCTGGTGCTCTGAAGCTCTACTTGAGAGACCTTCCCATTCCAGTCATCACATTTGACCTGTACTCTAAATTTATTCAAGCTGCAAGTGAGTGCTCCTCCATTCCTCGTTATTTCCTGCGATGACTGTGGCACTATCCTGCAGTTTTCTGATTCTTATTCTTGACTTTATGTCATGTAGAACTTCCAAATGCTGAATCCAGACTGGAGGCCATACATGAGTGTTTGCTACAGCTTCCCCCAGCCCACTATGAGACCCTACGCTACCTGATGGCTCACCTCAAGAGGTCAGTAATGCACAGGCTCTTTTATTAAATGAGTAAGCCTATGAATGTCTTTTTCTCCCCCCTGTTGTAAGACCAAATTGAATTGATGTTATCTTCAAGAACTGCATGAATGGCCATGGAGATAGAAAGTATGCTCTGACGTTTTTATGAGTCAATATTATTCCACTGTCAAAGAAACTCATACCTCCACCTTTTAAATCAAATTAACCAACTAAAACAGTCAGGAAACAGTCAAAATTGAGCATCATTTATTTAACACAGCTACATCCAGGATCTAAGTGTGACTAACGTTTACAGAGCTAGTTACACATCTGCTGGTTACACGTTGTCACTTTAATCCGACACAGTTTATAGGAAAGAAAAATACAGTGACTTGCTGTTTCAGGACAAGTTTTCGTCTATTTCTAAAATGTTTTCATACGTTTTGAACTGCTGCCCAGTGTCATTTTATTGGTTTCAATATTTTTATATGAACTGTTGAGAGAAGCAGAATTATTGAGTTCTGCCAGCCCTAGCCTAAAATTTAATATTCCTGGGGTGAATCACTGCATGACAAACAATGAAAACCACATTCAAATACCTTTCTGTTTTTGTATTTCGCTGATTTCAACTCTCCTTACAGACTAGTTATGTAATGTGTCTTACAGGGTGACACTGTTTGAAAAGGACAATTTAATGAATGCCGAGAACTTGGGGATTGTCTTCGGTCCAACACTCATGCAGCCGACAGAGCTGAATGCCTTGACAACCCTGAATGACATGAGGCAGCAGAAACTCGTGGTGCAGCTCATGATTGAGCATGAAGATGTCTTGTTCTGAGGATTGAGGCATGCGGGCTTTTCTACAGACACGAAGGACAATTATTTATTCAGTCAAAGAGGAAATCCAAGCCACCTTGTTTCTGATGAAGTCTGAAAAGTTTGTAATCAAAATGAACTTGAAATGCTTTTTTTTTCTCTCGCATGACTGTTTTAGTTGGAGTTTGTTTAGTGTTGACATTGTCTTGTTGCTGTATGTTTGGGGTTTTCCTTTTTTCAGCCGAGACCATCATTTTTTATAAAAGTAAATCCTCCAGTATTTTGAACAGTGCTGTTCCTCCTGTCTTTGATTTGAAGACTACCTGGTGTAGACTCTGTCATGATGGCACTATGTGAAATCTGCCCCAGGCCGGCTGTCAGTCAGTGAAACTCTGGTGCTGTGTAAACCAACCTCACTGCAGCACTCAAGCCAACTTCCCATGCGAAATGTGCATTTTGTGATTCTAGTGGGAACGCTGGTTTAAACTTAACTGTCCTTGAAATCAGATCATGTAATGATCTAAGCGTTGTGTGTACTAAAATATGAGAGATGGGACTATTGGACGCTCATAAAGCACTTTTTAGAAACAAGTGTACAGATTAATTTTGTAAAGATGTTTATTTTTGTCTTTTGCTCTGCATCATGTTTTTTTTTGTCATGTTAAAATTAACTGTTGAAAAATACGTGTTGAGGTCTGAATACAAAACTGTTCACAGGAGAAAAGAAGAATCAGAACAGCAGAAGTTTGTGGATATACTGTTTTCATTTGCACTGTGCTCATTGTTATGGTGAGGAATATAAAACTGGGTCTTCAATTTGTCTTTTGTTTTCTATGTCATATTGCAGACTACAAATCACAAAAATACTCTTCTGCAAACATTGTTTGTTTCCAGTTTTGTAGTATCTCTGTTTACATGCTGTAATCTAGGATTTTTTCCAGGCTAAAAACAACATCTGTACCCTTTTTTTTCTTTGCCTTTTCCTCAATGCCAGTAACATGTCTTGGCGCAGCATTAGTGTCCTTTCACTTCACAAAGCCATAGAAGTGAGCAGTCACACTCAAGCTGTGCCAAGTGTGTTTCTTTCAGTTTGTGTAATGTGATTTAGTAAATTCTTTCTACAAATCCATTCTATCAAAAGGTATTTTTGTGACAGTTGCAATTAAAATGTAATTTATCAAATGATTTATTAAAGGAGAGAAAACCTCAGTTTAAATCTTGTGGCCTGTCTCTGAAAATGCTGGGCTCCATTTGGCATGATACAAGTGTGAGAGCTATAGAGGAGGTGTAGTCAGAAGAAAGGCCCATCCTTGTGTTTGTGATGATTGTTTGTGGCCTGAGGCACAGTAAATCCCAGGTATGTGGTTTACAACCCTTTTTTTCATCCTATGACAGCTAAAGCTAAGTTCTTGGCAGATTTTTTTTACCCAGAAGGCCTTCTCTAATATTTAATCTCTGTCTTGCTATACAACCTCCCTACTCCTCCAGTTTTCCATGTAGGTGTGGTGAGCTTGGTGGAATTTCGCCAGATACCACATGAACTGTGGAGGTAAAACATAGCTGCACCACAGTGTTCACACTCAAGGTTGTTCTTCTGAAGCTCGTCTGTGGTTTCTAAGAATATCACTGGTGCATGTCAGCCTTTATCAGGATGAAATTTCGCAGGAAGGGTCTGCAAAACAAAAACAGTATTCATTGCATGGACATCTTTATCTTTACTACTTATTTAAAGGTTAGCTAAAAGTAAAGTTTAAAATAGTGACCAAATGCATACTAGCATTATGTCTCTGTGCTCCAATATTAGTCAGTTATACACATAATGTGTCTAACTGAGAGGCTCATAGGCAACATTTACTGTCAGGAAACTTTACTTAAATATGCTTATCGGCAATCATTCAGTGCTTCTATGTGAAGGGTTAGTAGAGAATAATGAAGTAGAAACATCACACTTTTCTTGAATCTTGAAACCCTGTGCTTCTTGTTGATCCTGCCTGCTGTTACTCAGTTATTTGAGAGTAATTTCTGCCATCACACAGCTCATAAACAGTTTAATGTTCATCATAAACTTCTATAAAAGAAACTTGGTTTCATTTTTGCATAGCCTGAAATACTTAAAAAAAAGACAGAAAAGCAAGTCCCTTCTTTTCTCAAAATAGTCTGTTTTTCAGAACATAAACAAGTGGCTATGTGGACTCACATGATGTTTGACACACAATGAATGCATTTAGGCGAGGCTATGACTTAAACAGGAGTTGTTCAATGACGTCAGGTGATTTTTATCTTGTTTGTTTTGTTCTTCATAACTTAACTATCTTCTACATACCTGTTTTCTATTTTTAAGGACAGGTATTATGTTTAAGTACTTCAGCATATCTGTTGTTCCACCCTGTTAAAGCACTTTCCACACCACCAAAGAAACAACATTGAATGACTGCAATGATACATGTACCGGGAATTGTATGAAAACAAATCCTTTTGTAGAAAAATGCTTCAAGGCGAGTGCTCAATTTAGAATATTCATCACTGCGAGAACAAACCCAGACATAAAAGCCAGCTGCATGCTTTTACAAAAAATGTTTGTGATCACACTGAATGGTAGATTCACTTTATTCCCATTCATTAATTTGATCCGCTGGTAACAGTATTACATCTAGAAATTGAAATGGACTGCTTACAGCATGTTTGTGTTTAAAGATTTGATGTGTGCTTACAATCCAAAAGTCTGGGACAAGAGTGCCCTCTAGTGATAAAAGCAGAAATGCACAGACAAAAACAATCATTGACCATTTGTTCATATTAATGGTCCCGTTTGGTTTTAACAACCTCTGTCATTGTAAATAGCATGACATATTATCCATTGGCACATGTATTTTAAACTTATTTAAAGTTCTTGTAAAATTTAAAATACCTTTTTCATGTAAGCCGTTACTGCAGCTATAACACATTTATAATGACATTGTCAGTGCATGGAGAATGGAGATGTAAAACTCATTTCATATAAATACTACTAAAAAATGTGGAGATTGTGTCTTCAAGTTTAACCAGACATAAGACAATACTTGTAAAGTGTTATGTAAGTCCTTGAAAACTCCCCGGTGACCAGTTCACAATCCCAAAGTCCATGTCATGTCCTGATGATCTTTCAAGACCAACACTCTGGTGGTTTGAAAACATAGCCAAAATCAGAGCTCATCATGCTGGTAGGTAAATTCCCTCGCAGATATAAAACCATCTTTATCTTCATCTTCATTATTAAAGATGTCATCCACCATCACTTCATGGTGAGTGTCATTAGGCGAATATCCGTGTTTCTGGAACTCTTTCTTCAGGTACTCTTTCACCTATAGTGGACAGAGAATAATATAGATTTTTAGGGATAGTCAAATTCTTCAGATATAGAAATGGAGACGAGGTAGATAGATAGATCATCAAACCTCCTGTCTGGAAAGTTTCCAGTCATCATTGAGATCCATCTCCCGGAAAGAGTCGTGTGACCTTGGACCATTTCGGATGTCCATAAGCTCAACTTCAAAAATGAGGGTACTGCTTGGAGGGATCTTTCCTGTAAAATTGGTAATATACATTTTCATCATGGTAGAACAAAAATAGAGAGAGTTTTGATGCAACAAACTTCTTATAAGTTTTTGTGTTCTTTCTCTGTATGTTACCTTTTCCTTCCTTGCCATATGCCAGAGATGGAGGGACAGTGATTTTCCTGCGCTCTCCTGTGCACATGTCTTTGAGACCCTTATCCCAGCCTTTGAGCACCTCTTTGATCCCGAGAGTGAACCACACTGGATCTCCATCTCTGCGGCTGCCAAGAGTTACAAAGATACATCACAGATCTCTCAAGTTTGTGGCTACGGTTTTCAAATGGTTGTTCCTGATGGACAATGCTGAGATGTCAAGAAAAGACTGCAATATGGTACTTTAGATACTTGATTTTTAAAGCTAAGTAGGGGGAGAGTGGGGTAAGTTGAGCCAAAGGGTAAGTTGAGCCACCCCCTGTTGCTTGGAAATGGTAAAAGAAATTGATCATGTGACCAAATATTTAGGAGATGGGCATCAATAAATGGAGTCTGTGAAGGTTAGAAGTACATGGGTGACAGGGTTAGACAATTATTTCCAAAAAAAACATTTTTTTTACTTTTGAAAATGAATTTAGTCTGTCATAAGTTTTATTATAATTGTGTTCAGACCAAAAAAGATCATTTTATTGTGGTATCTATGAGCTACAACATGAGGTCAAAAACCTAGCATAAAAGTCAACCATTTTAGCTTAGAGGACTAATAAAGTCATAATAGTAGTTCTGGGGTAAGTTGAGCTAGTGACTCAACTGAGAAAGTAAAGAAGTCTGATGAGAGGATCAGAGTTTCAGTTCAGATTGTTGAAATGTGTAACTTTTTCTTTTCAAAAATACAGCTGTGAATGTTCTGAATCACTTAAAGGCATCCTCATGTTAAAATGGCTTTTTCACAAAACAGCTTTTTAACAGTTATATGCAGTAATAATAACAAGAATTATTGTACCAGTTGAATAGTGTATAATACATAAAAATACACATGAATGAGAAGAGGTGAGTGTTATTTAGGGAGAGATAAGGTGAGGGAGGGCGGGGGGTAGTAGGGATATGGTTCAACTTAACCCCGCTCCTATCATAGGAGACCACTTTTTTCTGGCATGCTATATTATCAAGACAGTTATGTTTACACTCATTCTATTGGTTTGCAGGGATGCACAACATCTTGAAATATATGCAGATACACTAGTTAGAGACAAAACTATGATTGTCTTGATGTAGTGATCTGAAATATGAAAATGGCTCATCTTACCCCACTCTCCCCTATACCCCCAAAAATGTCCGACTTGAAGTGTTGCAGCATTCTTAGATCTTTTTGAGTCAGATTACCTTGAATGAAACATGGTGCCATTGCTCTCCAAGAACCCGTCGTAATGAACAAGCAGCATGTCTCCATATTTTGATTTGCGGGAACACATGAAGGGTTTGTATACGAGTTCAATTTTCACCTCAGGCTCGGGCAGTTTCCCCCCACTGACAAACAGAAAGAGTGGAGGAAATGTCGCAAAAAGAGAAAAGAGAATCATTTTGATAGAAAAATAAATTACCTGCTGACAGTGAGCACAAAAGATAATTTAAACGCTACCCTCATTTAGTACAAAAGTATAAATACATGGCAAGAATGCCAACTACGTGGCAACCAACTTCAGTGATGAACGCAGCCCCTGTTCAACCGTTTGCCCACCTCAGTCTACTATTGGTTAGCTGAATCTCAGGTCCCGCCTCTTTTGACATTTTCACTCGCTTAATTATTCAACCTACGTGTCAATCACTCTACTCCCCGCCCACGACACTTTAATCCCTGTGATGTAAATGGGAGGGACGTCTTGAGCTTTTCTCGTGATCGCTGAGAGCTGCATTCACGGAAAAGTTTACGCACTTTTATCAACGTAGCGAAGACGTGGGGCTGAAGACGTTACTCCACAAATAACACTCGGGGCCCGATGGAGTCGCTGCAGTCAACTGTGCATTATATCTTGTTATGATAAACACGTAATGAACGGCAAAAATATACAACGGAGCAATGGAAGGAATGCTGTATAAATGGACCAATTACATAAGCGGTAAGCTGGCTCTGGAGTTGATGGATGTTTCTGGTTGTGGTGTTGGTTTATCAGGCTGCGATGACTGGTAAGCTAATGTTAGCTAGCCACGGCATTAAACTGTAGTGCATTAAACCGAGTAAGTCCTTATGTACACAGAGGAATCCGCTGTTTGAACAGAAAACTGAAGCTTGATTTGAGTCTTTAAAGGCAGCACTGTTTAGTTAAGGTAGTTCTCACCATCTGTCATTGTAATCGGACTTAACTGATTAGCTGTCGTTAACATCACAGACTAACTCTGGAGACAGACTAACTGTACTACTGTCCTTAATCAAACGACTTTCACTGTCAGGAAATCAATCACTGCACTTTTACCACGCTGAAGTTAGAGCGACTTACTCACAGCTTCTGATTCGGATTTTACGAGAGGGTAATGAAAACAAGGTCCTGATCCCAAACTACTTTACACAGACTTCTCAGATCTTGGCTGGATTATCTGGGAGAGACTACAGACTTATTTAAACACACTTTAAGATTGGTGAAACCTTTAATCTATGAGTGAAAATGTAAGATTTCACTGCTTTCGACCAGGTTCTGATCCCGAACCACAAAACACAAGCTTTTCAGATCTAGCCTAAATTATTTCAGAGAGGCTTCAGACTCCATTGAACAGTTTGGATTTCTCACTCCTAGAAATGGCCCTTTCTTTAATTTTCAATGGAATATAAAAGTGTAAGTGATTGAAAACTGTGTCTGTAGCTTCTTTACAATTTATTTAGGCCAGATCAGAAAAGTCTTGGTATAATGGCTACAGATAGACCTGGTTTTATGTAGTCTAGACAGAGAAAAACATCAAAAGTATAATTGTAATTAACTAACTAATAATAATACTTATTATTGAATTTTCAAAAATAGAAAACTGTTTTCACCAGGGCTGGGACGATATGCTTTTCCCCTGATTTGATTCTTCGACGATTTTTTGCCGATGTGATTTAAATTGCGATTCTACAATATTGTCGATTTTCTTGATGTTTAGTCTGTATTTTTTATTCAAAGTATTTCTCATTCGGATCACATGTAAGTTAGATTTTAAGATTTATTCTTGAATTTGAAAAAAAAAATTTAAAAATTGTCAAAACAAAAATTGCGATACTTATGCGAATCAATTTTTTTTCTCACACCCCTAGTTTTCACAAATTTGAAACTCTGTTGTAAGAGATTAGGTTGGCCAATAGTGGTTCTGCATCAGGATCCTGTTTCTGTAACCTTTCCCATGACAGCCAGATGAGAAGCTGCAAATAAGTTGCTCACTTCAGCTCCATTTTACATTGTAAACATATTTCAAACACAGATATTTCAAACATATAAAATCTGTATTCACAGGTTGGCAGCCTCGTTGGTTTGTGCTTGATGGAGGAACTTTGTCTTACTATGACTCTCAAGAAGACGCCTGGAAAGGTTGCAAAGGCAGCATCAAAATTTCCGTTTGTGAAATCCAAGGTAATTATGGTTCACTTCTGCTACGCAATGGTGTTTAATTATACCAGTATGTTATAACTTGGGCCTCTTTTGATTCTGTGTTTAGTTCATTCCTCTGACTCCACACGAGTTGACCTGACCATACCAGGAGAGCAGTACTTTTACCTCAGAGCCATCAATGCTGCAGAGAGGCAGAAATGGCTGGTGGCACTGGGAACAGCCAAAGCTTGCCTTACAGACAACCGAACAAAGAGAGAAAAAGGTATTTTAATGCCATAAGTACCAAACTTAGTGAAGTACATATTAAATTTAAACATTCGGCGGTCTTTGATACTGTAATTGGAATCATAAATATTTTGTCTTTTGTTGTTTCAGAGCTCCAGGAGAACACAGAGGCACTGAAAACTAAGATGTCTGAGCTCAGATTGTACTGTGACCTCCTCCTACAGCAAGTAAACAGAATCAAGGAGACTGATGAGCCAGGAGACACAGCGGAGGTAAGGTTAAAGTCAGATGAGCTGGCGAAATAAGAGAAGCTCCTGTTGGTGTGCAACTGCTGTGTAGGGTTGCCAATTTGCCACCACCACTATATTTCATTGTGCTTCGTCACAGACCGCATAAGAAGCAAATATTATTACATGTACATTTTTTTAAATCTATCATAATTTTCTCAGATAACATCATTATTCATCCCAGAATTTAGGGCGTTGTTCAGAAACGTGGCAGTGCTTGATTGTGTGTTTGTTTACTGTTTTCAGGCGGGCATAGACACTGGGAACATGGTGAAGTCTACATGCACCACTTTCCTTAAGACTCTAGAGGAATGCATGCAGATAGCAAATCGTACGTTCGGTACAGATATGACGACACAGAGCCCACCAGGATCTCCTCCAGTAGCAGCCATCAAACCTCAGAAGGTACAGTCATATTAAAAGCCCATCAAAAGCCAAATAAACATCTATAATAAACAGAGCAGCCAAAAAATATATATAATGTATTAACAATCTCACAATTTCTTTTCCTCCAACAGATTAAACCAGTCAATCATTTGAATCAGAATCTTGGAGAAAAGTAGGTTTTTATTACCTGTCATTACATATTTATATTACTTTTTCTCTGTCTGTTATTAACTGTCACAGATGATAAAAGAAGGACTCAGTCTGGTAAAGGATAAATGAAATACCCATTTAATGGACTTCTGTTATTAGAGGACTGTTGTTGAATGAAAACTTTCCAATTGTACATATAAATTCCCTCTTTACAGTCTTGTTTTCAAAATTAAGTCCATCCAGAGTTTGACATCTAGAAAATTGTTTTTTTTTCCTCAACATAGATGGAGAGATTTGCCAGAACACTCAGAAGAAGCAATTGCACATGACAACCAGAGCCTTGACTCTGGAGCAGAGGGACCAGATGAGCCTGATAGACCGGATCACCATTCTTCCCCCTCAGGTTAGTCTGGTGTCACAGGATTCAACCTAGGCGGAGAGGTGACAAGCCTTTCTATTCTTCTTAAAGACTGTCCTTAACAAAAGGGCCTCCTGACTATTGTTTACATCATCCGAGCTGCTGGCTCAGATGATAGATTGATCAGTTGATTGTTTCCTTTTATGAGCTGACAGTGATGAATGTTCTCTTACATGATTGTATTTGCCCAAGCAGTGCACACTGTGGCTACTGCTGGTAATACAGTATAAAGACCCACCCTGTCTTATGACTTGTTCCTTCATATCCATCCTTCAAGTCCTATTTAACCTTTGAGTGAAAAGTTCAGATTCTAATCAAACATTCCTCAATGTGTCTATAACAGTATCCTCTTTACATGGAACAAGTTTAACCTGCATCTGTGGATGCAGCAGCAGTGTTCACAGACAGTAGTTTTTGGCAAGGCTTTGGAGTCCTTGCAGTGATTTCCACTTTAGAGTCATGTCTGTTTTTAATGCTCTACTACCTGAGGGTTCAAAGATCACCGACATGTAGTGTTGGTTTTCAGCCTTGTCACTTTTGTACATAGATTTGTACAAATTAGCTGAAGCAGTTTCAAAATGTTCCTCCAGGTGTTCTCTTTTGTCATCCCTGCCCAAACCTTCAAATGAATATTTCATTTTCCACCTTTAATGTGACCTATAACCTGTACAATGCAATTGTAAAACAAACTCAAACCTTTAAGGGGAAAAATTAAAAATAGAAAAGTTAAAATAATCTAGTTGCTTAAATATGCACACCCGTAAACTAATACTTTGTTGCAGCGCCTTTGGCTTTTATTACAGCACTCAGTCCAGTCTAAATAGCCCAGACATATGAAGACAGTGGGAGATTGTTGTACAACACAGCCAGTACTTGCCAGTAATTCCTGCAGCTCCTTCAGTGTTGCTGTCGGCCTCTTGGCAGCCTCCCTGACCAGTTTTCTTCTTGTCTTATCATCAATTTTGGACGGACGTCCTGTTCTTGGTAATGTCACCGTTGTGCCATATTTTCTCCACTTGATGATGACGGTCTTCACTGTGTTCCATGGTATATTTAATTCCTTGGAAATTCTTTTGTAGCCCTCACCTGACTGATATCTTTGAATAATGAGATCCCTCTGAAGCTTTGGAAGCTCTCTGTGGACTTGTGCTGAAAGATGTGGCTACAAAAATGTCAGGAAAAGCCTGCGAGAACAGCTGAACCTAATTTGGGGTTGATTAGACACACTTTAATTGGTGACAGGTGTTTGCTGACTCCAATTTAACCTGAGTTTGAATGTTATTGGTTAAATCTGAACGCAGCCACATCTCCAGTTATTAAAAGGTGTGCAACCACATGATTTCAGTTCTTTATTTTTACTTCACCTCCCTGAAAGATTTCTGTTTGTTTTTCAATTGTGTTGTACAGGTTATAGGTCACATTAAAGGTGGAAGAAGTTGTGAGATTATTTATCTTAATGTGACTTTTTTACATGACAAAAACTTGGCATTTGAACAGGGGTGTGTAGACTTTTTACATCCACTGTATATAAAAAAGTCAGTTTCAACATAAGATTAGTTTGATACTTTGTTTTGATGATAAGACATGATTAATTCGCAGACCATCAAAATCTGGTTTTATTATTAGTAGTATTTAGTGTTAACTGATCAGCCATACATTTTTGAACCTTTCTTTGAACCAACCTAGTATTGTTTTGACCACCTGACTCATCAGATAACAGCCAAAACAGCCCTATTCTGACATATTCTCCCCTCTGACTATCTAAGACATTGTAAAGAGATACATAGAGATACATGGATGAAGAGAGTTATGGATTTAAAAAGCAAATAATCAAGAAAGACTTGAAGGTGTTAGGAAATAATTTGGTTATATTTTGTCAGATCATAATTAAGAATGATGATTATTCACCAGTTCAAGCAAAAAGAAAATTTGCACTTTAGAGAAACTTCAGCCTGACTAAAAATATGTTAGTGCTGCCATCCTGTAATTCCCCCCTGCTCTGCCCTTCCCCCTCATGCAGCACAGCATTTTCGTAAAGCCCACAGCTTATCAGTCACAACTAAAGCCTGTCACGATGGTCGTCGTCATAATTGATTATTTGAACCCTTTAAGGGTCAGTAGAGAAGAAGATAAAGGTATACTCAGTGGTAATAAGAGAGCATGGGCTTTACCTGTTTGCAGAGTGCTAGTTCAACTACTTGTTATGATGAGAAGTGGGCTCCATACCTGATGCTGCTGCAGACTTTTTGGTGTCTAACTCTTTTTGTCTGGTAACATACAATATGCTCATCATGCCCTTTCTGTGCCCACTGCAGATAGTGAACCAGCAAATGGCAACAGCTCGGTCCATGAGGAGCAGGCCGGCCCCCCTTTAGACACTACCCAGACTAATTCTGAGATCGAACACTACGAGCAACCAGCAGAGGGAGATGAAGAAAGTGAAGCGGATGATCAAAAGGAGAAAGAAGAAGAAGAGCAGAGGCACAAACTGGACCAAAGTCAAGAGCAAGACAACAACAACAAGGAAGTGGACACTGTGCAGCCTCAGCATCAACAGGAAGCTCCTCTGGACCAAGACGAGGCTCAACAGGAAGAGGAGACTGCCAGAGATTCAGTGGAGCAAGAAGACACAGAGCAGGTGGACACTTTCTTCAGCACAATGAGTCACAGGTATGAAAATGCTACTCAGGAAGGTCACATCCTTTAGGAAACACGACTAATGTATGAAGTTACGGTTTGATCATCTGATATTTCACTCTTACAGTATTACAATAAACCAATCTGAGCTTTTTGTAGTATTTTTGTCTATAAAGCACTGCACTTTTTGCTGCACAGATACTTAGTTTAAAGAAATACTAATAATTGTTTACGTGTTATACAGAATATATGTACACAACAAGTTTTGAAATATTTAAACTGAATCAAGATGTCATGATAAGTGTTTTATATTAGTGTGTTCTCTCTTGATCACATGACACAGAGAGGCCCTCGACTGAGTTTTGGGTTTGTAAAGCTCTTTTTTGTTTGACTCTGTACTATCAAATATTTTACTTTCATTTTTTTAAAACCTCAAAGAGTGTTACTGAACAATGAGCTGGAGTGTTTTTAATCATATGTGTAATATTTAGCCACAACCCTAACATTATCAGTATTATGGTCTCATTTAAGGAGTATTCAGCTGCAAGAAAGGGACCACGGTTTGCATATTTTTTGAAACTTTTAGAATATCGACTTTAGAGAAAAAAAGAAACATCTCTGTCAAGAATGAGGACAAAGTAGCAGAATAGTCTCAGGAATTGTCAGGCATAGGATTGCATGACAGTGTGTGAATCATGCCTCTGGTTTGGTTTTGACATTTGTATCCTCTCTTTTCTCTGTTTGATTTGATCAAATAAAATCTGAAATGGACGACTCACCTCTAATATATTCTCCTGTCTGAATCTGTTCTACTCTTTTTAGATTTAGTGATATAAGACTGGACGACGACAATGGTATCCCTACTCAAGAGTTTTTGGAATCATGCTATGCAATAGTGCCTGTATTAGGTAGGCTGGTCACTTTTAGTCTCTCCTCTCTTTAATCTGTTCCTCCTCCTCCTCCTCTTCTTCCCCCTGATGCCACACGTGGTCACCCTTTACAACCTTATAAGGAAAACTTTCTTTTCTGCTATTCTCCTGTCATTCTTGCATGCTCTGTCACCTGCTTTGCATTTAACTAGGTGGGTCTTTTCTTTATTGTCATCCTTTCCTTTCATGTTCTCATTTCTTTTGGCATCTGTGTGTCCATCAGCTGGGTAATCTATTCTGAAATGTGGATTATTGTTGCTGTTTGTCTCCTTGTATCCATGTGCCAGATTTTGATAAGGAAGTCACCCACAGCCATATTAACATTAAAAGCCTGTGTAAACTTACTACGAAGAGGGATTTAAGTATTCTGGTAATTGGTTAAATTAATCAGAGTAAGATACCACTTTATAATTGTCTTATTGAATCTAAAAACATTGTAATATTTTATCAATAGTGACCGCACAGTAAAGTATTCAGAATGTCACAATTTGATAAGGCCTATTCACCTATAACTGTGTGTTTAAGACAGAAACATTGACATACATCTGATATAGTCTTGGTACAGATGTAATCTGTTTTATTGGTCTTCTTTAAATAGCCACATGTAAAGGACAATATTCAAAGAAGTTTCTTTCTACTTTTTCATTATTATTCAAAAAAGCATCAAGACCAAAAAAAAAAACCAAGAATTTTCTTTATTGACACAAAGTGATGACGGATTTTCTCTTCTCAGACAAGCTGGGGTCCACAGTGTTTGCGCCAGTAAAAATGGATTTTGTTGGAAATATCAAGGTATGTGAGTAAGTCATTGAGGCATCAGGAAAAATTTGACACCTCTACAAGTAACATGATATTATTGTTTTTGTCTTTTTTATTCACAATGTTTTTGTCTCTTCTGCGAAACTATCGTCATTGGTTTAAGTTTCATACACTGAATAGATATTAGATAAAACTGCCTTAAATTAAAGAACATGAAATGAATACGTTTCACAGATTAAAAAAAAAGTTTTACATAAAGAAGACAAAAAAAGTAGGATTGGTGAGTTTGGTAGATAAAAGATGTACTTCCCTCAGAGAACATTTAAGATTTTGTGTTACAGAGTTTATATTTTAGGTAAATTTTACTCCATATTTAAGTTTGAGTTTTGGTTATAAGGATTTATTTCCATATCAAAGCTAACGCTGTTGTTAACGAAATGGCCTTTCCCCGACCCCTCCCCTGATTTTAAATTAGTGCTTATGGGCCTCTTGAATTAGACACGGGATTCCCAGCTACCCTTTTTTATATTTCTGTCAAAGGACGTCAGATGAAGCAACTATCTGAGCTGCCAATGTTTTCAATTTAATTTTTCATCTCTCATCCCTAAAGAAAATCCACCAGAAGCTGATGTCAGATCCTGACAGCTTTCCCACACTACAGTCCATCGTCCTGCATGAAGTCCAAACGGACGTCGCCAAGGTGCGCAACTCCGCCACCGAGGCCCTGCTGTGGCTCAGACGAGGCCTGAAGTTCCTCAAAGAGTTTCTGTCAGAGGTCAACGCAGGAGAACAAGACATCCAAGGAGCACTGAGTGGGTCTTTGCTGCAGCTGAACATCTACAGAAAGTTAAACACACAGATCTCTGTTCCTCTTTCAATGTCAGGATGAATCACGGTCTGTCTGTTCTTGCATGCAGATAACGCCTACGGAAAAACCCTCCGGCAGTACCACGGATGGGTCGTGCGGGGTGTGTTTGCTGTAAGTATTGCGTACCCTCACCTGTACTTTACTCCCTTAGGGGCTGATCTATGCTTTGAGTCTGACCACTTCTTCTTCTTTCTCTTTTTCCAGCTGGCCTTACGAGCTGCCCCGACATATCAAAGCTTTACCGCTGCCCTGGTGTCAAAAGAGGGGGATGAGCTGAAGAGCGGCTTCTCCAGCGGCGTGCACCGAGACCTGGGAGTTTACCTACCCGCCATGGAGAAGCAGCTGGCCATTCTAGACGCCCTGTACGAAGAATACAACCTAGAGTCTGATGAAGTGGTGTGAAACCTGAACAGACTGAGACAATCCAGGCTAGGGGCCGAACAGAACCTGACCGCAGGGGGGCAGAGTATTGGCTAACTGCTGAATGAAGGTGCCAGATGCATGTAAGTGCATCTTGAACAGTGTGAGCGTGTCCAGTGTCAGTGTGAGGTGTTTCCAGTGGTTGTTGAACTCTACAACAGTGGAGGGTCTAGTTATAGGGGAGGCACTGATTTCTGTAATGGGGACCCATAAGCAAGCAAGCATTAACAATGAAGGCATTATCGCCTGAAAACATGTATTCTCATGGTCTTTTATTGAAAAGACAGTGAAAGGGTTTAATGCCCTGTTATTCACACTTCAACCATAATGAATGATGGTGGCTACTGTGAGTGCATTCTGTTGTGGTTTTGTGGCTTTTTATGTACTGTAGTGTTTTGAGGTACATAAGCACAGAGAGTTTGGCTCCATTAACATTCCTGTAAGATTATTTATGATTTTGTTCAGGGTGCAATTATCTTAATGTCTTTTAATCACGATTGTCCTTCCCTTGGAGTCATGAAACAGGAGGAGACTTGCAGCTAACAAAAGGCGCTATTTTGAATAATAAAAACTCAGATTGTTACAATGAAGTACCCGATATATGCCTTAAGTATGTGATGAAACTGCATACTGGGCAGATGTTTTGCATTTGAAGTAACATATTGTCTTGCACTGACTGTTGAACTTTGGTGGAAATGATGTACAGGCATATTTAATATAATTAATAATAATTAGTTTATTCCCTGAGAGCTAAATCCTATCCCTGCAATTAGACAGTGTATAATTTAACATTACTTCCATGTTATTGTCTATTACTCTAGAAAATCCACTAGGGACCAAAAAGGAACTGTTATGTGAACAGCTTTAGCCTCTGCTGTCTGCAGCACCACAACAGGCAAAGACAGAAATAACACAGTGTGTTAAAGCACTAAAAAACTGCTGAATTCTTTGTGGACATTCTCTGCACAAATCTACACATACATTGCATTTTCACCATTTCTATTTATTAAGTCTTAAGTTATGGAGTTGACATTATTGTTAACTTTGAGACATGTTTGTTGAGCTTTTACGTGAATGTATGAACATTTGAACTCATTGAGCATGTTGACTGGTTGCATGGTTTTATGTATTAACAGAAGTGCCAGTGGAAACTGAACACGTGCAAAGACCTAGGATTAATTGAAGTGAATAAATAATCTGTAACGGGAAAGATTATGAAAGTTCTAACATATTGAATCACTCATCAGTGTAATGATAGTGAACAACAACCTTCAGCAGGTCTACTCTTGCAGTATCAGCTTTGATTTCACCATCTTGTCCGCTCACTGTCCTACATTCACTCGAGTGTCGTTACCAGCTGTATTCAATATTTCATGATGTTGATCCAACAAAGATGGGCGGTGAGACTCACATTCAGGCCAGGTTCAAGTTTGTCCACAGAATCACTGAGCCATTGGAACAGAGCAGGAACATCCATATAGGGCTTTTTTTTAACCGAGACCTACCACCAAGTATTTTTAACTTTAATCCGACTTGTTTTCCTTAAACACTAGACTGGACAGCAGCGGCTCTTCTAGTTAATCGTCGACAGCAGATGTGAAATAGATTTTTCTGTTGCAGATGGTCTGTTGTTAATCCTGAAAATATGCTATTGTAATAATGAAACATTTGTTTTTTTTTCTATGATTGTATATAAGATGCTATTTGCTTTTTACATAATAAATAACTAAGTTGTCCAAGTGTGTTTTCAGTCCTGTCAAAGTCAAATTCAATTTCCAGCCAGAGGTATAATGCTTCATGCTTCAGTCTATGAAGGTCTGCATGAGCTTCAGTTTAATGTTTACTCACCTACTTCTCGTGCAAACAGCAGTGTCACTGATCTTCAGCTGCAGCATCATAACTTGCTGCGTGTTAAGTGAGTATTTTACGTGTGCAGCTACAGTGTCCCTGGCCAGGACCGCGGCACCCTGCATACCAGCCGTTCCTGCCCATAGGTCAGGGATTTTCACTCGCCCAGGGCCAACAGCTGGCTCCTTGCCTACTTCCTGTCCCTATGGCCCCCTTTGCATCGCCCCCACAAGAGAAATCCCACACCACACATCCAGCACCAAAATAACTCCTTTTGTTGGAAAAAGTGTTTGATTTCACTCATCAAGTTAATGCCTGTGAGAGCCCAAAATAGATCCTGCTTACTACAGGCTGAACTCCATGGCCTGGGTCTTTGAGAGAGGGGAAAACCTTCAAAAGAAAAGTTGACAATATAAACAGCTTAAAGTTCTTGAAGTGGAAAAAGGGGGATTTGTTCAACGATCCTTAACTCCTAAAAGTAGTCAGGCTGGTTTGGGAGATCCTTCCATGTGCATGGCAAATCTTTTCATTAGGCTGCCCCCTGCCTTTCCAGCAACATTTTACCGAGACATCTGTGGTTCAAATCTGATTGGCCTGGTCAGGGGAATGCACATGATGGAATAAATACACCAGGATAAGCTTTTACTCGGGCATCTCAGCAGACAAATTGTCCTGATGTGATTTAGAAAGAAATACAGCATGCTAATGGAGTTACGTGCTCGAATCCAGCCTTGAACATCTCTGCTGCAACACTGGCTGCTTGTGCCTGTTCCCAACCTGTATCACTGTGCCACATCTCCAGGCATAAACTCTTCTCTGAGGGGGTTTCATGGAGTGAGAATAAAAACTGCCAAGAGTTCAGAGAGGTCTGTTTACCATTCAGTCTAACACAGCACTTTGCAAGAAGCTGCTGACAGCATCCTTTCCCACTTGATGGATATCTGCTTTTTTTCTTGCTGTGAGTGCTCTGAAAGAACATCCATAGCATCTCTGTCACTGTCTGCTGGCTTTTCGCTCAGCGCCCATTCACAGTTGCTGCTTTCACACTTTAGGCGGAATCAAAGCTGCTGACAAACCCGAAAGATGCATGTGTACAAAACACCGTACAAGGCTTTGAGTGAGTTTCATCATTTTATTTCTGTTTCTTTTGAAAATTATCCACAACTACTGTATA
Source organism: Xyrichtys novacula (assembly GCA_962446985.1). Taxonomy (NCBI): domain Eukaryota; kingdom Metazoa; phylum Chordata; class Actinopteri; order Labriformes; family Labridae; genus Xyrichtys; species Xyrichtys novacula. The sequence continues at coordinate 9,448,876 of OY660871.1, read as the reverse complement.
AATCATATCAGAGTAATAAAAGAAAATGACTATCCTGGTCACTGTGCATACTTTGTTTTTATAAAGCCTTACAGTACGTTACCACATGCATGTTATGTTTCAGCAGTGTTGTGCATACACGGGACAGGATACAGCAGAACAGCACAGGCCACAGACACAACATACAGCACAGTTCATCAATATCATATAAGAAGTGTCACACACACACACACACAATACCTCTTAAGACACCTGCTATACTGATGAACGCTAAGATCATTTACAAAGCCAGAGTGCCTCACACACTCATTAGTGTGTTAGCACAAGCATGCAGAGACAATAGAGTAACAGTCTTCATCTTTCAGTTGCTTTAATATCACCTGACTACATCTAAATATGGCTGAGAAAAGTCTTCCTTGGCACTGCGACTTATACAGTAGCTTATGAAACGTCAGCTTATACACCGGCAGTCATTTTTACCCGACACACACACACACACACGCACACACACAGCAGACTACATCTACACCGTTAAGTTACTGTTGAGCTTCTCTGTTGCTGTTTACACTGTAAGACAGAAAGACTGGATAGAGAGGTATTAGAGTAAATACAGTAATGACCATAGAGCAGGCTGGAATTGAATTATCCCTCCACCTTTTAGCAGCTAAACAGACTATTCCAGCCTTTCCTGTGCCGTGGGAAAATTAAGAACGTAACAGTTTCAAGCCTTCACATACAGAGTATTTCTTTCCTCACTGAGACGCAGGGGTGAAACTCAATCCTTTCAGATTCTGTACAGCTTTTCTCTGAGTTTCCTGTGCACTTCAGTATACAGTCAATGCCATTTCATTTACAAAGAGAGTTCTGGAGGGTGCATGAGAAAGATGATGCATTGAGCTAAGTTACCTGTTGGTACCTGAGAAATTTTGGTATTTTTGTTTCAAACCTTGTCCTGACTAACTATCCCTGTCAAGTTTTGGTGGCTCCTTGAGCTAATGAAGCCCCTGAAATGTGGCTTTCTGATGGAACAGTCTCACTCAGATTTTACAAGTGCACTATCCATATAATGTGTTGCCTCCTGTGAGTACAGTATGTGCCTGGGTTTACCTTCACAACTGATTTTCAGATGTGATTTTGACACTATGCAGTCCAAACCTTGTTGTGATAATATTAAGTGAAGTGAGGAGTTACATGCTTGGATTGTGACAGCTGCTGTCATGGTCTCAGTAATCCCAGCCTCATGCAAATGCTGTGTACTGTCATTCACACTGCAGCAGAATACCTGAGGCCATGGCTCTGGATGTCCCACTGCCTCTTTTTTTATTCTCTCAACAGTGCAAGGGTCAAGATCAAAACGCCTCTGGCCCGGCTACTGCTCCTCTGCAACATCTCCTCCCTCCATCACTTCATTAAGTGTCTGTGTGGTTGACACACAACTGTTGCATCCAGGGAAAGTTTCTGGTTCATTAGGGCGTGGTGAGGAGGTTAGCCTTGAATCCATGGCTTTTTAAGACGGAGTGCAGTTGTCCTTTTCTCTAAGTGTGGATGAAGGTTTTCTACCTCCACTAAATGGCTATAACTCCAGGGAGCTTTCGTGGCATCTCATCAGCAGTACAGAGGAGTTATATACATGTGAGTTTAATGCTTTCTTTCATCATTAAATCGGTGGCTGCCTCTTTCTTCAGAGTCTCTTGTTTGGAGCATCAATAATATTTTTTTTTTGCATGAAAACTTTCCTGTTTTGTGTCAAGCAAATAACACACAGGATGCCGCTACACTGTCCAACTTCTTCCTCAAGTGAAGTACTTGCAGTTTGTGGAGTCAATAACACAGTAAGGTGTGCACTTGAGGTGACCATATGACCTGGAAATAAGAGGAAAAAAACATGCTTTCAGTATGTTTCACCAGTCATAAACACTTCTGTCAGAGCAGAGTTTGATGGTTTACTTACCCTGGAAGATATGAATTGCATGTCTGGTATCCAAAGTCCTTTCCATCGCACTCTTCTGCTCCCTCGTAGCGGTACCCGTCTCCACAGTAGGCATGTTTACACTCTGTGAGACAGCGAGAGCAGAGGTGGAAGGGTCATGTTTTCTGTACCCAGCAAAGTGCACACCAAGAAGCTATTATTGACCACCAAACACAGGAACATGACTTACTGACGCAGCCGTCTGTGACAACTCGGTTTCTGTCATCACATTCCTCCCCACTGGAAATCTGCACAATTCCATCCCCACAGTAACCTTCATCATCAGGAGCGTTTTCCATGGACTGGAACGGCGTCAGCTGGAATGGGAAAGTCTTTGACAGAGTTTAAAAACTTGGTACATAGGGAAATTCTTGTTTGAAATTAAAATGTTGATTTAAAAGAAAAAGGTCAAATGGGCTGTTGAGATTTCAACCCATGAAATAGTACCTGGATTGGCAGCCAGCCATCGATGTCTTTGAAATAGAGAGATCTCTGATCTTTGCGGAAAGCAAGAGCGTTATCTGTTTGAAGTCGCTCCAGCTCCTCTTCATTGCTCACAACAAAAATCTGAACCAAAGCAAAGTTCACATTTCAGGTCACACTTAGACAGCTGAAATAAAAATTTAAGGGAATGTGCTTCAAAATAATATAACTTTGCAAGATGTAGTGTCTGAAAGCTGTTACCACCTCAGTAAGCATCGGCTTATCTTTTTCATTTTTTAATATATTTTATTTGAATATATTTGAATCATTAACCCTGAAATCAGTTTACTGGAACCTGGGACGCTGGTTAGCCTTATAGTGTTTACGCTCTCCCTTTATACAGTGGCAACAGTCCTTATTGTTGTGTCACTGGTTCAACTTTTGCTACAACCCCATGCTAGGTTTTCCTCTGACTCTTTACTTTCATATCTGAGAATTTTAGATAGGCTCCTCAAAGATAGATAAATGAAAAAGAAAAGTTGAATTTGAAAAACATTTTCAATGAGGTTCTTTTAAAACGAAGAGATGTGTTGAGAGATTTTGTACAAACTGTAAGGGACCCAGTCGGCCTGTGCAACTTCATAAGCTAGGCTACTTGAGTGAAAGTATAAGATACTACTCCTTGTTCAATATTACTTCCATACAAGTGATAGTTTCCCAGTCAAATTATTCCTTGATAAAGTTCTGGAGTTCTTGCTCCTAAAAGTGTTTAAGGATCTTAAGTACTTTTCAAAATAAAACATAGTCTACATTAAAGCATTGTTGCATTAATACAAAGAATAAGTGCAATCAAGAATAGATGAGTTTAGCCTACATTCTAGTATGTAATGTTTATCTAGAAAGCTTTATTTTTTTTAACCCACATACCAGAGGATAAGAACAACCAACCATATAATTAAACCAACAACTTAGACACACCAGCACAGAAAATTAAGTTAAAATAGTTCATCTGAAATAGGTTACAATAAATGCTTACAAAGCTCCACATTCTCTCTCATTTTGGATAGGATTTTTTTTTATGGGCCATGATGAAGTTTGTGCGAGGTAAACCAGGGGAACACTGAAAATGTAATGTATCATTCTTCATTTCCAAATCCTGAAACATAGGCTTAAGATATAACCATGGATGCTCAGGTGGAAAATCAGAAGCCTTCTCTGCTGTAGTCATCATTACCACCTCTCACTGAACTGCCTGATGTAAGCAGGGTTAGCTCTGCATTCATGCAAGGTCCAACCATAGACACATGATGTGAACAAATATGTAGTGGTGTCAAAAGTACATTATCTTTCTTTTAAATATTATGGAGTAAAGTAATCCCCCCAAAGAATAATACTCAAATAGACCTAAGATGCAGATAGTAAGAAAATGTACTAACGTATAGTACTCAAGTGAATTTATAGAGTTACTGTCAACGTTGCTGATCTATATCTGTATGTAAAGTGTAAAGTGCTGTTGCATTAAATAGAGCAATGAACTTCTCACCGCAGGTACTTTGGCATAAGTTCCTCTTGAAGGGTAGTCATCATATGGAAAAGTGGTGACAGAGCCGCAGCTACACTTTCCAGGAGGCCCTGGTGGACCTCGTGCACCCTTTGATCCAACCATGTATAGCCCTGAACATACACAGAGAGAGGAAACAAGATACCATTAAAAATAATAATGATAATAATAATAATAATAATAATAATAATAATAATAATAATAAAGAAAAATAGTAAATGGATAAGTAGAGGAAACAAAGGTAGACCACACTGAGGTCACAGTCCATGATAGATGATATACATCAGTAAGCTTTAACATTATGATCACATGCTGAATACTGTAGGTCCTCTGCTGCGCAGGTCAGGACTGAGACAGCTCTGACTGAATGAATCATGGACTCCTCTCGACTTCCGAAGGTGTGCTGTGGTATTTGGCACCAAGACCTTTGCAATAGATCCTTTTACTTCTGGCAGTTGTGAGGTAGGGCCTGTGCTGATGAGACTTGGTTGGCTGGCACATCACAAAGATGCTTGACTGGACTGAGATATGAGGACTTCGGAGACCGAGTCAACACCTTCAGGCCGCCTTCTTTCGCTTCTCTGTGGTATAGTTCGGGTACCAGCATGCCCTTTGAAGGTGCTCTAGGGGGTGGACAGGGGTCATGATGGGCACCCTCATGCTCCATACATGACAAACTGTAATAAACACTGTGTGTTCTGACGCCTTTCTGTCTGGACCAGCATTAAAATGTTCCTGGTATTTGAGCTCCAGTAGCTTTGCTGTTGGACTGGACCACACAGGCCAGCCTTCATGCTCCATTAAACCTTGATCGTCCATGACCCTGTGACCAGTTCACTGGTTTTCCTTCCTTGGACCACTTTTGGTAGCTACTGACCACTGCAGACCAGGAACATTCCACAAGGACTGTAGTTTTTGAGAGGCTCTGCTCTCCCAACCACAACAGTTTGGTCCTTGTCAAACTCACATCCTAATGCTTGCCTACTTTCCTGCTTTCAGCACATCAACTTTAGGAACCAGACGTCCCTGTACTGCCTAATATATCCCACACACTGACAGAAGCCATTGTACAGAGATGTACAATCATGTTCACTGTATTTGGCCTGTCAGTAGTCATTGTGTTATGGCCGGCTGGTGTGAATACTCTTTGTCGTGACCCAAAGCATTTTTAAGTCATCTGTCAAGAAACAAACTTGATCATTGAAGTCAAACCAAAACAACAAAAGTCACATGAATTATCAGGTGGCATACAGTAAGACTTGTGAATGGGGGGTGACTGTCCATCTGTGAATCACTTTTAGCTGCATGATGTCACAGTGAGAGCATCCTGTTTCGTCTCCAGAGATAAAATTTCCCTGGTGCGACCTCTTACACTGCTCTAAAGTTTGCTTCCATTTGCTGACAGAGATGTTTGATACTTAATACACCGGTATCACAGCTTTTCGCACACTCACAGAGCAGAAAAAGAGCAGGGCTATGCACAGACCGACTGCTTTAAAGTGAATGAAGGTAAATCCATGCTGTCAGTAGAAAGCAGGCCAGCTTTTGTAATCCAGTATCCTCAAAAGTTTCAAAACTATTGAAAATGGAAAAGAAGTAAAATCTCACCTGTGGCAGGTGAACCAGGAGGACCAGGATGACCAGCAGCTCCCTGTGGGCCTGCTGGTCCCATAGGACCGACACTGCCTGGATCTCCTTTCATTCCCTGAAACACAGTCACAACAATAAAGAAGAGATTAAAATAAAAACCTTAACATTACAAATAGACTGATTAGTTGGTCAGCCAGTTAACCAGGACGATAGATGGCATTTTGATGAAACCAGTGTCATATTGGCTGATATTGCCAGTATTGCAAAATGCATTTGACAGCATATCAAATTTAAGACTGTTTGGTGTTAAATAGGAATTCTGATGATTAGGATGTGTAAAATAATGCAGTTTAATTACTATATCAATATTTACCTTGTTTATCTATTCTTTTAAATTTCACATATCTGGACAAGGATCAAAAAGTCCCTTATGACAATATACTAAACCAAATATTTGTCTGTCTATTTCTATTAAATGACACCCTCACTTGAGTTCAGCAATACTGTTTCGCATTTGTTGGCGTTATCAAACTGAAACAACAACTATGTGATATCAGCCAACCTGCTCCCACATTATAGGTATCGGCATCAGCAACTAAAAAAACTGTAATTGGTCAACCACTCCTTTACACAATGTTTTTGTGATCAAGTAATAAAAAACAGTTTCAATTTTGATGGCAAACCAGTCATTTGAAAGAATCAGATCAGAATTATGATAATTAGTCTCTACATGTATCAGAGTTTTAAAACTTCTCACCTGCTTGCCTCTTTTCCCTGGTCGCCCGGTGGGCCCTCTGTTTCCTGAGATTCCAGGTTCTCCTTTTGGACCCATTTCACCCTAAAAACATAAAATTCAGAGCAACGCAGCATCAAATTCTGTCAAAGCCGTGACTCTACTGGACAAATTTAATCATCATTCTGGTTTGAATGGTTCTCACTTTCTGTCCAAGCATTCCAGGGAAACCCATCCCACCCTGCGGAGAAAGAGCGGGGATTTATAACTTCGAATCAAAAAGGTGTTTACATTCGTATCATTCTTGCTAATAAACTCAGCCCACCTTGTCGCCCTTGGCTCCATTCTCACCACGATCACCTCGAGAACCCTGATGGAGCAGATCACTGTGTGTTACACAACCGCTAGTCAATCTTCTTCTTGCTTTTACTGCTGATAATGATCATTCTCAAAGAGCAACATACCTTTTCCCCTTTATACCCAGGCAAACCCTATAATTTAAGAACAAAGATATCAAATATTTAATATCATGAAGAAACTGTTGTGAAAATGAGGTCATAATAGATTGGAGGAGCTCATATGTAGATCATACCCGTGGTCCAATTGGTCCTCTGGCTCCAGGCAAACCCATCAGTCCAGGGTCTCCTTTCTCACCCTGACACACACAGAAACTAATTTGATTAATTTGATTTTTTACAGACATCCTCCTAAACACCACCCTACCAAAAGTTATACATTGATACAAATGCTAAAATCCGTGTTTGTACTATTTCATTACTAAACAATAAGATGTAAAGTTAGCCCATAAAAATCGTAGATAATCATCTCACTACTTTGCGTTTGTACTTTCAGATCTCATGTTTGTATAAATAATTCATTTTCTACATTATAAGGTCTGACTTACTCACTTTGGGCCCAGTTGGTCCTGGCCATCCAGCTGGTCCCTGCTTTCCAGGAAGTCCAGGAGGACCTGTCCGACCCTGAAATCAGATATCTAGTCTTAATGACTCAGATTTAGAGATACCTCATAAAGACTTATAAAACAACTGCTGCAGCAGATGAAGAAGTCGTTATCTATTTATAAAATAAAAGTCTGTTTCCCTTGCTACCCAAGCTGACAGGCTGCTTGTTCCAGTATTTATCAGACGCTGCAGCACATGTTGGGGGAGAATGACTTTAACGAGCCCTGTCACTTTGCTCTCTTTAATTAAATGATGGGCTGTATATAGAACAGGAGCTTGTGCTTGTGGGAAATAAAATGATTTATGACCTGGCTGAAGCACTAAGCTAAATTGCACTGCGGTGCTGCAAAGCTGCTCAGTCAGACCACCGACCAGTGAAGCTTTCCCAGCGGGCCGCTTTTACTGCTTGACCACAGAGACTGATCATTCAGGGGATCAAACCCAGACTCCAGAGCTTCCAATAAAGCTGTGTTTGTGTTTTAATAAAGAGAAAGGGACATCTGACTGAGAAGCTGGGTGTCTTTGAGGGGTCAACAGTGAGAGGGGACCTGCATATTAACTCCCCTTGCCATCAAAACAGGCCGTCTCAGCAGCTCTGAATCCCTTGCATCCTGTCAGCGTGTCTGTGCTGTCTCCTGTCAAGGTTGTTTTTGCTCACAATCTCTCGATGTACATAACCAGGCAGTGGCAGGGCTCGCTCTGAGTTACAGCGAGTGAGCAGGCAGAGGCGATGTATCTCATTTTTGAGTAAATCCACTTAGTGGGAACATGGAGTGATTAATGGAGACTCTCACCTTTTGCCCAGGTCTTCCGATTTCTCCCTGACAACAGGATGCAGAGAAGAGTACAAGGACAGGGATTGTTTATCATGCTTCCAGAAAAGCATCTTTTAGTTTTAAGTAATAGTTTTATTAAAATTGAATTCATGGGATAATGAGCAGTTAGTGGAATGAGGCCCTTAAATGAGACTAAAACAAAGGTGAGAAAACAGTTTACCTTTTCTCCTTTGGGCCCTCCTATCCCAGGCAATCCAGGTGGACCCTGATGATCATAAAAGCAATAAACATTTGACATATGCCCATAAATCACATATTTATCCAAACTAGTTTTATTGTCCACAACCTCCCACTACACAGTCATGCCTGCTCCTGGAAGCCCACAGCTGCAGTTTCAATTAGCTAAAGGCTGAGTGGTCACTATTGATTTAAAAAGTGCCTCACGGGTCTCTTTTGATAAAATGAAATGCTGCTGCAGTCCAGCTGGGACTGTTACAGCCTGAGCTGGGCAAAGCTCTTACAATCACCGAGAGAATCTGCATTTTACGAACTGTAAGCCTTGCTCAAAGAGGAGATTTGGTTTACAAGAATCTATTAAAACAATATGTCTCATAATATCTCTCATCACCAGAGAACACAAACAAACAAACAAACAGACAGACACATGCTTGGGCTGGTAATCCCTGGAATTTACGCATCCCAGTATGCCTTTCCAGGCAGACAGCTCTTTGGACAGTTTCTGAGAATGATGTGTGGTGCACTGGCAGGCAGTGGAAAAAGGCTATTTGTGTCTGAGCTAAATGTAGAGCGTTAATGGGCCGCTGTGTTGCATGGGCCAGAGAAATCCCCATCTCCTGCTCTGCAGGAACTCTCAAGTTGGAGAGAAGGTGGGGTCATGCTGTTGGAAACTAATTCTTAACACTAAAAATGACACAGGCCTCAGCAGGACACAGGAAAGGTCTGACACGGAATTCAAGGTTGGAGTTGTGTAAAATCTACTGTAGAGGAAAAGTCTGGACTCTACCTGAAGGCCAGGAGGACCAGCTGGCCCAGGAGGGCCTCGTACACAGTTAGAGCCTTTGTCCTCATTGCCTGGCTCTGACTCTCCATGTGATGATACACCTTCAATCTGTTAAATAAGAAAATAAGATAAATCTATACTTCTTTTGCAGGTGTCTGGATAGAAAAGAGTCGACAGAATAAACTTGGTGGTGCTGATAAGGTTTGTAAAAGTTCTCCTGAAGTTCAGCCTTCGTCGGCCAAATCTTCCTTGTCATGTTTTTCCCCATTTGAGTGTTTTTATGGTGTCATTCAGGGGTCAAAATAAGAGCAGGGCCAATTGGACGCCACCCAAGGACATATTATCAACACACAGATATTCCACAATAGAAAGTCACATGACTTTGGACTCACATGAGCGTGGCGGCGCCAAAGTGAAGGGGGTGGAGGAAACAGTGGGGGTGGAGGCGGACTCAGCAAACAGCATGGGTTGAACCTCTTCTGCTGCTCCTGGGATCTGAGAGCTGTGTGAGGGGTGCATGCAGTCAGTCCCACAGGCAAGGATGTCAAAATTAGAAGAGAGGAGTCAGGGGAGGTCATGCTCCTTCAAAAACCCTGCAGATTATTCGACGCTTTATTGAAACCAGAGGAGTAGGCTTAAGTCACAATGATACTTGGACATGCATAGGCAACCAGGGTGAATATTTTGTGTTACAAAAATGTCCAAAATAGAGTGTGAAGAGGAGGTAAGAGAAGTAAAAAACCTGTACTAGGAGCTTAAGCCACAGGGAAACAGGTGCAAACTATCAAATCATGACAGCCGTCCGGCAGAGTTTCTAGAGCTGGACACAGATACGAAGTGCCTGTGTGCGTCTCACTGAACGGCTGGAGCTGGTCTTGCTATTTATAGAGGCATTTCCAGTCCACCTCATGGACAACAAGAAAATAATAACAAGTAGATTTTATAACATAAAAGCTCAAAATAAACTCCAAGACTAGTTTGACAGACTACATACTGGGCTCTTAAAGCCCATCCTTCCTCTTACCTGTGCATGCATTGTACTGTATGTACAGTATGACACACACACTTACACACACTTACACATACACACGCATGCAGGATCATTTGGACTTAAGAATATGTTGCTCTTACCTGCTGGGAATGAAACAAAGCTGTCCAGAAAAGAGGACTGAGCCAGGCCATAACAGAACCACAGAGGCAGATACAGTCCAAGTGTTAGAGGAGTCATGCTGCTCCAGATAATTGCTTGACTTTATTTTCTGATCCACAGCAGCCCTCAACACGCTGCCCTCCTCTCTCCCTCTCTCCTCACTGTCCTCTCTCTCTCTGCTCCCCTCCCTCTCTACTCCCTACGCTCTATCTCCTTTACGCCCTCAGAAGAGGGTACGCCGACCAATGCCCATTAAACCTTTCCTCTGCATCAGTGTGCGCTAAAATTACAGGAGACAGCCCGCCAGCTGCTTCGGGTGCCAATATTAGACCTCTACTACTGGAGGGGGTGCCTTTTGTTTTTCCACTCCCCTCACAGAGAGGTTTATCATGAGTGACACAGACTGGGCTTTTCTGCAAGAGATTCAATTAAGACTCTTCATGAGAAGAGCTGCTATTGGACATCTTCAGACTATGACAGGAGTGCAACACTCTTCTGTTTCTATTCTTGTAAAGGTGCATCTTGATTTTGAACATTAATACCAAATTTAATATTGTATTTAAACATTTCAAGCTTCACATATTCTGGTCCAATTACATATAAACTACAAATAAACTACATTTTTCTATGTAAATTTGGATAATTACAGCATACAGTTCAAAAATATAAAAACTCAAATTACTGTTCAAACAGATTAAATACCATGTGTCTCTTAGAAGTCCAGATTGAAGTGTCCACAGTCAGGGGTGTTTGGGGTTATTTAAAGCAGCCATCTACTGGAATACTATAGATGACTTTGTGCTTCCATAAGCTTACTAGCTCTTGATTTTGATTTTCTTCTCCAGCAGGACTTTGCACCTGCCCACAGCGCAAAAACTTTGAGCAAATGGTTTGCTGACCATGATCTTACCGAGGTTAATTGGCCGGCCAACTCACCTGACCCAGACCTCAGAGAATCTGTGAGATACACTAGAGTCAACATTACAGACGAACTGATGAATTTATGTATTTAATATTCTTGTAATGTTGAATTTCTGGAAATATTGTAATAATTTAAGATATTCAGTTTCTAATTTTTGTGAGGTAGAGACCAAAATAATAAAAAGTCCAAACATTTCAGTTTACATGTTGAAACTTCAAGGATATATGACAGTTCATTTCTGAAAAATGCTTTTCATGATGGTCTAATTTACTAAGACACACCAGTGCAGCACATCATCAGTATATTTCTGTTCCGTGGTGTTCTTTTAGCTCAGGCCAGTTTGGTTTCATTGCTCTGTCTGCCCCTCATAACCAAGAGCCTGCATCACTGTGTGAAATGTAGCAAAACAAAAAATGAAATACGGTCAGCATTACTTTAACTGAGCGATACAGACATTATTTTTGTTTTGCATAAGAAACACAAGCTCCCTCAAAAAATGTCTGCATCATCTAGTTCTGCAAGAGCTTGAGTAAGTACGTGTCATGAATCATTTATATTAGCAAATAAGAAAGTCAGCATAAATATTCACACTTAGAGCTTGTTTTTTTTTTTCTCAAACTATCCCTGCAATAGGAAAATACATAAAAATGAATAAATATGCAGAGCATTGTCACAGCATTGAAAAATCTGCTGGTCGCTTGTTTTGGAAAGTAGCTGACAGAGTGTGAAATCAAAAGCAGGTGTCCATTCAGGCATCGATATTCATGCAGATTTGAGAAACTTAAACTTCTTTCTGTTCAAGTTTCAACCGTTGAATGACCTTCATACTGTATGTTTACTGCATGTACAGCAGTTTATATTTTATATACTATACTATTTTTGATTCATATTGTTAATTCTAAGTTGTTTTACAGTAATAATACTGATATTTTACATTGTTTTTTTATACCTTTATCTCTGTGCAATAGAATGCTGCTCACTAAAATACCTAAAAGAGACACTAAAAAATACTGTTTAATATCAAAGGAATAAAAACAAATCACTGTCACTGTAAATGTAGAGTACTTTATTGTTGTACACATTATTTTTGCTATTTGTAATACTACTGAGTAGTAAAAATCATAGAAAATTATTAAACATTTCATGGAAACAATCATAAAAATGATGGCAGCTTTCCCCGGTTGAATTCTCAGGGTAAACTGCCTCACTGTTAGTTGTGGATTAGAGGAGATCCCTCTTTCAGTCTATAAGTTGGAGCGTGTGAGCCAAGGGAACTCCTGCAAACACAGAAAACAGCATCTTATTACACCTTAAATGATACTCTTTCTTTTTAATAAATGCTCTTAGACTCAAGTTAGACTTTAATGTTTTTGAGTGCAACTCCATGTATCTCAGCACCATGGGCACAGTCCTGCATAAAACCTTTAAACAAGTCTGCAGAGGGTTGCATGGATACATTCAACATAAACAAAGAGGGCCCTGCTTTCTAATTATGGGGGCTCTGAAATAGAAAGGTCAGGTTGGTGTGAGGTGGAGGGATTGTGGGAGGAATACAACAGTTCTGTGGTGCACCTGGACTGTATGGATTACTGTGCAGTGAGGCTCGTCAGTCACATAGCTCTATAAGGACGAGCTGAAAGCCAAGTAAACACTGAGCTGTTTGTTTGCTCTTCACTAATCAAGAGCCCGACACTGCTGCTTTTAATCAGCCTGGCTTTACTGCAGCAACTGTCAGTGTCATTTAAGTCATTGTCAATCTCCGCTCTGGGAAACCTTGTAAAAATGAGACAGGGACTAAAACTGACTACCAGCCTCGGGTCTTCAGCTTAGTTTTTAATGCTCATGTCTTGTCTACAAGAGCGACAGACTGATAAAATGTGGTTCAGGAGAAGACAATCAATATAGAGATGCCAAGTTCTTCAGTCATTTTAGAATTCTGCAGAAAGGGTGCACTTGAACAGCTTTGTTTGTACGTGCCTGTAAACTTGCCAAATCTTTGAGTGCACATTAATCAGGGCATTTTCCAGTCTGTAATTTATTATGAGGCTAATGGTTTTTAATCACACAACCAACTTTTCCAATGACAGACAATAAATTAAATGCAAAGTACTTTCAATCTAACAGTTTAATTTTTTAATTTCTTTTGATCCATTTGAAAGTAGGACTTGGTTTTTTTGTCCTCATAAGGTCATAATGTAGACTGCAAGTGTTTGTCATGTGCAGTTGTGTGTTTTTACAGTACTGTACTGTGTTTTGTTGAGCAATGTATGAGATTGAGAACTGGAGACCTGACTGCTTTTTTGCATTACATGGTTGGATGTGACACATTAGTCCTCTGGAATTGTATCTACATCAGAGTCAGTGTGAACATGAACAGTTAAAAAGTACTCACAGAGTTATGTGTCATTCTGACGAAACATTGAAGCACTTAGAAAGACAGTTTTCCCAACGTCAAGGGGAACGTTATTTGGTAGTCATCACTTATTTATTGAAACACTCAAATTTCATTTTGATATTGATGATTTAAGGGTTTTGTTGAGCAAAGGCCAGTTTGATGATCGCTTGGTGTTTCATTGCGTGAATGAGCTGATTTTGGAAATGCAGCTCAAGTGCTGAGAACTTTGAAGATGGTTGGAGAAATCGGCCAAAGAAAATGAGACTGGCAGCAGCTAAACTGCGTTTCTGCATCAAGTATATTCCTGTGTGCAATGCATCTCCTCGTGCTTTACGATAAACCTTTTCTGGATTCTCTCATTTGGAGGTATCACTACCCAACGCACACAATCCCTACAGGTGATGGTTACCTGCTGTTTTCTGTCAGAGGAAGGATCAATGAGCACGTTAAGGAGACTCGGTTTCTCCCAGTCACTTAGACAGAGCTGTAAAGCACTACGCAGTTCCTCCACTGTCCTCACCAGGACCCCCCGACCTCCAAACGCTGTCATGACCTCATCATAGCGAGCCTCAGGTAAGAGGGTCACAGGAGGGGCTCTGACAAGTAACAAATAATGATGTGATATAGCTTTCAGTTCATCAGAATCTGCGTAGGAATGTACAACAATAATTTGCCAGACTTACATGGAGGTCAAATCTCCCATTTTTGCCATTTCTTTCCATGTCTCAGGATCTACTCCGCTGTAGATACCATTGTTGTTCACCACAATGATGATCACTGGTAAATTATATCTGGTCAAGAGAACCAAAAGAAAAGTGTCAGATAACATGGCATACATAAAATGTGCAAAATGGAGGAAAAAAACCCACCTGCACATAGTTTCCACCTCCATGCCAGAAAAGCCAAAGGCACTGTCTCCTTCGACACAGACGACTCTTTGGCCTTTCTTCTCACTTCTCTCCACAGCAGCTGCTGCTATCGCAAAACCAAGACCTACACCCATTGTTCCAAATGTACCTGCATCCAACCTGCACATCAGCGGGATAAGTCAAAAGCAATCTACTGTATTAAAATTCTTATAAACTTTTGTGAATAACATGTGTTTACTCAAAGTAAACACAAAGTTTAAGGACCTAGTCACTGCTGGATCTTCATGACATTTTCTCTCAAATGCATATTTTCTCAGTTTTTATTTATTTTTTATTATCTGCACTATTTATTGTACCCTAAACTTTTGTGCCTCTTCATCAAATATATTGGACGCATGTCATAAGAGTGAGGTGGGAACTTGAAGTGAGATGCAATACCTGCAAATCTTTTCTTCTGCAAGTATACTTTTGTTTGGTAGCTCATACTTTCAATGAAAGCAAGAAAGTGCGCCATTGTCCTTAACCTTATAAGGTTAGAACTAATGCTCCGCCTTATTGGTATATTTGCTGATCATTCCAACAATGATAAAAGTGCAGTGATAGTTTATTAGCTTTTTCACCAAAGAGTGGTTCTCTCCTTTAACCAGTTGGTCAGATTCATCAGTTTAGTTACATATTTTCTTATAATTCCCTAGTTTGATTGTATTTCAGGTTCTGAAAATGTAATGTGGGTTTAGGATGTCTGAAGAGTTGGCTTTGGTTTGAAACTTTTGTTATAAATTTGACTCTAACCCCCTGCATGACGATTTTCTATTAACCAAAAGTCCTGGACTCTTACTCATTTGTAACAATGTCAACATGTAGTTTGCGTTTTCATGTAAACTTTCATGTGTTTTGAATCTGTAACTTAAACTCTAGCAGACACTTTTTCATAATCCGAAAGTCTGAACTTGACAGCTTGAGTGAGGCTACCTTACCTGTGCCGAGGTAGGTAGTTGTTCAACATGGTACGTCCTATGTCCATGGTGTTTGCCCCTTCACTGACAATGATGCAGTCATGTGGCAGCAACTGGGCAACATGGTGAAACACAGTGTAGTAGTTCATTGGTACTGTTGACTGAAGGGCCAATGCCTGTGGGTTGAGATGGATAGAAATAGTGTGAAAATTGATCAAAATTATTTAACAATAACAAATGTGATGCCATAACTTTAAGTATACAAGTAAGCATCCACACCATAAGAGATCACTTATAAGTTTAAACCCACCTTTGACATTTTTGCATTAGCAGCAACTTTGTCCTTCAGCGTGCCCCACCACTCTGTATCAGAGGAATATTTCCAGCCATCTTTATAGACACCCTCCAAAAGCTGTTAAAAACAGAACAGAAGACTTTTTCCTCAAACTGCTGTTGGTACACAATAACTATTTGATTCACATCAAAATATGAGGACAGACAGTAACGGATCACATGGAGAGAAACAACAAAGCTGTGTGTTGTAGTCACCTGAGTGACAATAGCATTGATGTCTCCAAGAAGAGCAACAGCAGGCCTCACATTATTCCCCATCTCTTCAGCACAGAGGTCAACCTGCATACAGATGACGACTGTGTTATGCCATTAAATAACGAATGACCAATGCCAGTGACAAAGCCGAGAAAACTGTAAGTAAGTATTCCATTATCTTTTAAAGTTTCACACACTTTTTTACTCTTATTTAAGGCATTTGACTTAATATTTACATACCTGGATTATCTTGACATCAGGGTCGAACCGCGGAGGCAGGCCAAAATGAAGGATCCAGTTCAGCCTGGCCCCAAGCAGAAGTACAACATCAGCCTGGAGAAGAGCTCTTTGAAACAAACCCGATGACAAGGCAAGAGTGAGTCAAGAGAAAATATGTAAATATATATATATTATTTGTGTTACATGTGTATAACAAAATGTGTTTTTTTTAGCTTGAAATAGTACATGTACTAACAATTAAAAGGGTTCAGGTCATTTTCTTGATTCAAATCAAGATAATAAAAATAATACATAAATAGAGATAATAGTAAAATCTTTCTAAATTTTGCATGTTTCGGCACTTAGAAGGTACAGACCTGGAACGGGCAGCAGCCACACAGTTGGGGTGATCATCGGGTAAAACACCTTTCCCCATAGGAGTGGGCAAAAATGGAAGACCACTCATTTCCACAAACTCCTTCAGGGCAACTTCTGCTCTGCCATATGCTGCTCCTGTTGGAAACAACCGCACAATGAACTACTCTGATTTACTGATGATGCAAAATGCAGGGTTTCCATTTATTCCTGACTGAATAACTGAAGATATGAAGATCTTATGCAAAGTTCAAAGAATTTTTGTAATATCTAACCTTTGCCAATGATGACCAAAGGTCTTTTAGATTTTTTTAAGACATTAATGGCTTCAGAGATACTGTCATGGTCAGCGAAGCTCACTGGAGGAGATGGGCAGCAGGACACAACCCTGCAGGAGAAAGAAATTACAGATGTAGAGTGACAGTAGTGAAACTCTTCAGGAGGAACAGAACTGCATAAATGACATCAAACCTGACTGTGCTCCTGTCCACTTTAGCATTGACCATGTCCCCTGCAATGTCCACATAACAGGCACCTGGACGCCCATACATGCTTGTGCGGACCGCCTTTGAACAAATATAATAAAACTTATATCAAGTTTGTTTTGCCACCTTATGATAATTTAAAAGACAGTGTAACAATAATCTGATATATCACCTTCTCTATCACTGACGGGATAGCCTCAAGACTGCTTGGTCTAGCAGAGAACTTGCTGTAAAGGCGGCATGCTTCCACCTGTACAAAATAATGTAAAACTGATTATCCATCAGTACATAAACACAAACAAACAGACACAAACTCACAGAAATGTTAAAAAAGGTTTGCTTTACCTGAGGAAACTCCTGAAAAGCTCCTGCTGTTTCCTGGTTTCGATCTGAGGACCCACCAATAACAACCACAGGCCTATGAAATCACAATGTAAACTCTATAAGCAACATGACCGGAGCCCAAGGGTGCCAGATTGAAACTATAAGCTTTTCTGCCTGCATACAAGCCCTCATCTTACCAGCAGTTCACGTTCGCATTGGCCATCCCACCGAGGGCATGAATGAGTCCAGGACCAGACACCACTAGACAGGCACCTGGTCTGGGTAAAAATAACCGAAGGAGACATAAAGAGAAAAACACCAACTAACACGCACATGTTCACATTATTGTGTTCAGTTATTGTCCTACCTCCCAGTGAGGTACCCCACCGCTGATGCTGCATAACATGCCTGTTGTGATGTTACATAAAGATATAAAAATGTTGTGAAGGTGTGTAAGTGCAGGTAAACAGCAGTAGGGGAGAGCGGGGTGAGATGAACCATTTTTCATATTTCAGATCACTACATCAAGACAATCATAGTTTTGTCTCTAACTAATGAATCTACATATATTTCAAGATGTTGTGCATCCCTGAAAACCAACAGAATGAGTGTAAACATAACTGTCTTGATAATATAGCATGCAAAAAAAGTGGTCTCCTATGATCAACTTACCATGTGTATGGGGTAAGTTGACCATAGGAGCAGGGTAAATTGAGCCGTATCCCTACTACCCCCCCCCCCCCCCCCACTCTCCACCCCAGCCCTCCCTAACCTTCTCTCTCCCAAAATAACAGTCACTTCTTCACATTGATGTGTATTTTTATCTATTATACACTATTCAACTGGTACAATAATTCTTATTATTATTGCATATAACTGCTAAAAAGCTGTTTTGTAAAAAGTCATTTTAACATGAGAATGTCTTTCAGTGATTCAGAACATTCACAGCTGTGTTTTTGAAAAGAGAAAGTAACACATTTAAACAATCTGAACGGAGACTCAAATCCTCTCATCAGACTCCTTTACTTTCTCAGTTTTACCCCTGACCAAATGGCTCAATTTACCCCAGAACTACTATGATGACTTTATTAGTCCTCTGAACTAAAATTGTGGACTTTTATGCTAGGTTTTTGACCTCATGTTGTAGCTCATAGATACCACAATTGATTGATTAAACAAATTCAAAATGATCTTTTTTGGTCTGAACACAATTCTAATAAAACTTATGACACATTCACTTTCAAGAGTGAAAAATGTTTTTTTTTTTTAAATAAATGTCTAACCTCTTCACCCATGTGCTTCTAACCTTCACAGACTACATGAATTGATGCCCATCTCTTAAATAGTTGGTCACATGATCAATTTCTTTTACCATTTTCCAAGCAACAGGGGGTGGCTCAACTTACTCTTTGGCTCAACTTACCCCCACTCTCCCCTATCACATAACTATAATCTAATAGAACATCATCATGTCTTTACTTACCGCCTGCTCGTTTCGCATTCCCACATATTTGATCCCTACAGCCTGAGCAGCCATGGCCACCTCAATGACAGGAACACCAACTATCCCAAACATGTACTCCACTTTCTGTAAAGAAACAGAAAATGTCTTTTAATACACAAGCTGAAACAATAACTGTAAACACGTCAGTATTTAAGCGTACTGTACAACACAAAAAAGTTTTAACATGACAGTGCTGTACTTGAACTTTGACACACTTAGGCTTACGTGCAGCTCACTATACAAGACCAAAGTTTTCAGTTTTCGCAGTCATACCTGAGACTTTAGAGACTCAGCAATGAGCTGGGCTCCCGTTACATCGTCCATGTTTTATAAGAAGGTTTCTACTACAAACTATTACACTTCAGTGTGCATGAAGAGGTAAAAGTTAGGTCACGCTGTCCTAAATTGCCTCGGTTGTAAATAAGAGCTGCACAGCTAACGTTTGTTTATTACAATGGGCGGTGCCGTTTCAATCACTTCCGGACAATAACCCAATCACAAGAGACGCCCCGTGTGACCTCACAGAAAGAACACAACGTGTCCTCTTTATACTCCTATTATTCACTGTAACATATGTCATTCATTTATTTCCACATTAGTAACTTTTATCACAAACTAAGGTTTTTTAAATTTAATTCTTAAATCTTTATTTTTTCATCTTGATCTGCCGTTGGTTACCTTTCGTGTAATTCCTACAAATGTTTCTAAATGCTCTACCTACGAATAACTCAAGATTAAATAAATTTATAATGAATGGCTAATAAATTCATGCATAGTATCTGACTGTCTTGAAAAATATCTTCAATTTCGGGCCTGTTTTATGATGATAATGGCTGTTATGGAAGAGGATGATCTCTTAGTAGATCTATGGTCACAGCAACTAAAAAAATACAACAGAAGTGGTTGACTTTTTAAATACTCATTTGCCAGTTTCACCACTCATAATCACAAATTTCAGGAGTGCTTGAACTGCATCTTCAACACTAGATTAGCCTACCTTCTTAAAAAAGAAGACAAAAATGTATTATTCAATCTACCACCAAGAAAATGTGAGGTCACTTCAGTCCCTAAAATGAATCCTAAAAATCACGATAGTCCGTTTATATCACTAGCAGGAACTGAGCCAACACTATTACATCTGTGCTCAAAGGGCCTTCTCACTTCTGATGTTCTGACCTACATGATAAAGGTAGCAAAGCTGATACAAAAATGATAGATAGCTTTGATCTGTTGAAGTATCTTAGCATGTAGTGTCAGTTTGAAATGAGTAAGCATGCATAAGTCACAACTGGGACAGTTTAGTCTTCGAAATTGAGCTTATAGTATTATATTTTACATGATATAGAAGGTCTTACCATGTATTTTATAAAATCAAAGACAACACTCCATAAAAAAGACTCCTGTTCAGTATTAAATAACTCATTTCTTTATTACTCATAAAATATACAGCAATCTCAGTACTGAAAGAACTCATTGGAGGTTTGAATTCACAGTCATAATTTCTATATACATGCTAGTTTCATCCCTCTTCAAGAAAAAATGAAAAGAAAAAAATCTTTTCCGTTCTAATGAAGCTAGCAAATGTATTTTTACATATTTCCAGTTTAATTGAATTCCAAACAGACAGAAAAGGGAAGATTCGATCAAGGTAGGATCAAGTGGTTTCTTTTTCTTTTAAGTTAAAGCAAGCAAAACCTGTCAACAAACATTGACTAATATAAGAGCAAAAATATCATTCAAACAGAAGAAAATCAAACGCTTTCATGTCATTGGTTTACAGTGTTTCTTCTCACCAAGCTGAGCCTCAGATACCTCAGTACTGGATCAGTGCTTTTTAGAAATGTTTCATTACTTACCAAGTGTGCATCACTGTACTCTCAGAGCTGCCTCTACAAACTCGCCTTATCTCAGTAACTAATGAAGGCACAAAATGAACACATAAATAGGAAGTGAAAAAACACAAATAATTTATTCTTGAAAGACTAAACCCAAACGGACAGGTCAATATACAAAGCTAAGGTTGATCAACTTAAAATTCACCTGGTGCAAATATCAAATTTTTTAACCTATCCAGGTCAATGAATCAGATTTTTTTCCAAGGAAGGAGTTTAAGACATGAACATGGGTTTCATAAAATTTTGATCTCAAAAAATAAACTTTTTTTTTTTTTCGCCCTGTACAGACTTGAAGTTCATTCAGATGTAGTGTGCGGATTTCGACATTGTCTGACTCCAGAAATTTCAAAAATGAAAGCCAGCTCTGCCCCTTCTGCTTATCAGCACCCCCCCTCCCCAAAAAGAAATCCTCATTTACACCTTTAAAAATGGGTTAAAATGCATCCATGTTTTTTGGTCCCTGTCAGTTTAGCTCTCTGTGAAGTGCTACCATCCCTCTCCAGCATATTATTGCTGAACAAAAGTCACTGCCCGCCCAACAAGTACACTTTTTTTAGCACTCAAGAAGTCAGTGTTGGTAAAGCGACGGTTACTGTAGTCCAGTATCGGCTAAAGGACATCTGGTGCTGAATGAGGTCGGGATGAGTGTGGGCCAGCCTGCTGCACCTCCTCCCTCTCTTGCTCTCTGATGGCGGGGGTCTCTTAAGGCTCCTGTGGGGGCTTTTCTCTTCTTTGCCCTCCCAAGCTGGCGGTGGGTGATATTTAAGACACAGTGTGTGTGTTAACCACTTCCTCCTGTCTCTCAGTACGTCTCTGAGTCTGAGTCATTGAGCTCCTCGTCTTTGTAGAAGCCGTCATGATGGCCGATGTTGTTGAAGCTGCAGTAAGAGCTGTGCTCGCCGCGCAGCACGGGCAGGCTGTCGAAGGTGACGCTCTTGGAGGGGCTTGTGGTGAAGTGGTTAATGGCACTGAAGGGGATGGTGGGTGCCGGGGTGCAGGGGGACACAGGCATCATGGTGGCCAGGATGAGAGCGAGGCAGTCTGCCACATCTTTGTTGGGGGCACAAGCCAAGGCGGGTGTGTAACCTGTAACAATCAAGGTGGAGCTATGTTACATATTTATTTTCTGATAAAGTGAATCAGCTGATACCACGTTTGTTGAAAAGCAGTTATTCAAAGTTTGACAATAAATTTTTTTTACAATAAAAAATAAATTTGCCAATATATATATACCATTTTGGACCATAAAAGTAAGTAAGATTTTCCATGCATGAAGCTTCCTTGATAAAGAATTAAGAAGCTCTGTTATCTTCACAATCATTGGGTGTCTCATTGAATATATTCAACAGATTAGGCCACATTTAAACTGGCTGGTTACTATCTCATCAAAACGTAATGCTGTTCCTATTTTTATCTCTCTTTCTACACTACAGTACATTATCCACCATGTCTCCCAAATGATCATTATCCACTGCATTAGGAAAATGTTTTAAAAGGTTAATTAGCAGCTGAAAGGCCTGAGGTAACAAATTATCTGAAATTAAAGCTGCCCAACAGACACTGGTACAGGCACTGATGCTCTTTGTAATCCATCATTTTTGATCTCCCTGTGTCTAGTGGGAGGTCTTTTTCAGTGGCACTCAACATAAAAGCTCCACATATTGATTCAAAAAGAGTTGTTCAAGAGTAGAAAGAACATAACACTGGAAATTTACCGTTTTCATCGACTGCGAGCACACTGGCTCCCTTCGCAAGCAGCTCTTGCACCACCACAGTTAAGCCATTTCTTGCAGCCACATGTAGAGGCCTTGAGAGAAAAATGAGAACATGGTTGACCCAGATTCAAGTCAAAATATTAAAATCTGTTTTCCTATATTAATGTCACTAATCCGCACAAAATCATCCAACATTACACATGTTCAGCAGAAGACGCAAGGACACCCGTGTGAAACAAATGATACATACGTCTGTAAGGCGGCATTAGTGGCATTTATGAGGTTTCTGTCTGCAATCTTCTCCAATATCAACAAGGCACTGGTTTCATGTCCCTGTGGAAAATATGTGCAGTAAAATCAATATTTCAGAAATGAAAAAACAACAGAAACAGCTTTTACTCCTTCCACAAAAAAATACTGATTGTCTGAAGTACTTGAGCATATTCTTGCAGGGTCATGCTGTTCACTTCCTGCTGTAAAATGCAATTACAGTGCCACCCCATGGTTGTACTAACCTTACTGCAGGCAAGATGAAGTGCAGTGTTCTTCGCAGCATCCTGCAGAGTGAGATCTGCTTTAGCACTGCTCACAAGCAGTTCTGAAATAGTATGAGCAAAATTCGGGTAAGATCAACAAGCCGCTGATTCTTGTGCCGCACAATGTTTTTTTTTTTTTTTAACGGTCTTTAAATATTCAGAAAAACGTCTTACCAACAGCATTCGTCTGGCCATTTTCAGCAGCCATCATGAGCGGGGTCTTCCCTGCAGCGTCCACACTGTTGACCTGAGCATTGTGGCTCAGCAGCAGCTGAAGACACTCAACATGGTCAGTGAAGGCAGCTGCATGTAGTGGGGTCCTGCAGAAACAGCACGTCAATGTTTACTCTTATTAAATAGTCACGTTAGCTCAGTAAAGTTTGAGACAAGGTTTATGAGCATTGTTAATAGCACTTTTTGCATGAGTAGGTTTACCTGTTTTTACTGTCTTTGGCATTGACAATGGCAGGGCCAAGAGTGTCAATCAACATCTCAGCAGCACCTTCATTGTCATGGATCCTAAAGGAGAGAAACGAGAGGGATCAATCGTTCAGTTAAAGCTCCTTTTCCTCACACATTAATCCAAACAAAGGACAGCTTAGGATCTTACACAGCACAGTGGAGGGGGCTGAAAGAATTGCCTTCAGCCTTATGGAAAACCTCTTGTTCCAGCAAAACCTCCACACACATATCGTGACCTGTCAAGAAAGCAAAAGCTCCCATCAGTTTTCATTCTGGAGTGCTCACAGTGAGGGCTTTCTCGAAATATTTTTACCAATGTGTCAGAATTTAAGTGCAAAAGGACTTGCAAGGCAGGACTGCATCAAGAGCAAGCACAAAAATCAAGATTTCCATGCCTATCTTTGATGTATACTAGCTCAAGCGCTCCTTTTCATTGATTTGGAAGTTGCCAACGCATACATCAATACCAATACCAGATGAACATTTCTACTATTTTTTTAACGGCTATTTCAGAGGTCTTCATTCTCTCATCTCTGTACCATTGTAGCAGGCCCAGTGCAGTGGGGTGTAGCCTTGGTTGTCTGTTAAGACAGGGAGTGTTTCCACTGATTGGGCAGCATGCAGCAGGCCTCCCAGTACCGCATTGTGTCCACATGCTGATGCCAGGTGGATTGGTGTGCGCCCTTTACAGTCTCGCACCAGGAAGTTGGCGCTGTGCTGAAGCAAGGCCTCCACGCATTCCTCGTGGCCGGTCACTGCCTGCAGAAAGCAAACATCAGAGGGCAGTGTTGTTACTGCTCACTGGTCATATCGTACGCTAAATAATCATGCACTTAAAACAAATCCATTGGATCTGAAAAAAAGTCATTTAGTCACCCCTAAAGGTGAAAAAGACTACATCGTTTTACATTTACAACATGCCTGGCAAACATAATAAAGGTGAAAATATGACATTTAGTAAAAAATGATTCAGTCAGAAAAAGGCTAGCTCAACAAAAACTGAAAACAGGGACAAAGCTTAAAGATAAACATACAGACACACGTAGAACAGGTAAGTAGGAAATTTAAGATGTTTACTTACTCCTCTGTGTAAGGCTGTCCTGCCCCACTTATCTTTGGCTTCTACACTGGCTCCCTTATTTAACAGAGAATACACACAGTCTGTGTGTCCGCTCAGGACAGACAGCATTAGAGGGGTTCTGAAAGACAACAGATGAAAAAAGAATCACTTACTTTGGATCTTAAGTGAGAGCCGGTAAAAACAACAACAGAGACATTTTACTTACTGTCCATTTCCATCTTGAATGTCGACTGCACTTTGAAGATCAGCATTTCCAATCAGCAAACGCAAACATTCTGAATGACCGTTGGTAGCTGCAAAGAGGAATAAAGCGACTTTTGAGCTCATGCTCAACACTGAAAAAAAAAACCCACACTAATTCTTATGATATTGTCAGCATATGTACCTGCTGCATGAATGGGGGTCCGCTTCAGGGTGAAGTCTTTGACCAGGATGGAGGCTCCTTGGTTGATGAGGACGTCCACACACTCTACATGGCCCTTAAAGGCAGCCAGGTCCAGAGGGGTGCGCCCTTGAGTGTTTCTAACGTCCAGATCCAGCAGAGACTGCACCAGAACCTCCATAGCTTGGTGGTGACCGTGATATGCCTGGCAGATGAACGAAAAATTACCATGAACATTTTGACATTAATATGCTGAAACTGGGGATAATGCCAGATGAGGTGATAAAAACACTTGACTCACAGCGAGGTGCAGGGGGCTAACAGGGGCCCTGACATCAGAGTCATTCAAGATGTCTGTCCCTGAGGTTTCCATCAGCTGCAAACAGACAGACGCAGAAGTTGGAAGCTACAGTGGTCATGATTCTTCAGTTATACAGCTCTTTATAGCAGTTTCACAGGACAGCACATCCAGATGTGAAAAGCACTATGGGTAATCAGGGTGCTGGTGTCAAAGACGAATACTAAAAGAAGATTTTCTGTGTAATTTAATTTTAGTTTTAGTTGTTCATAATATCATGGTTGTTTAAATTAATATGACTGAACTCCTGATCCAGCACTCGTAGGAGTTTTGTGGATACGCGTGACTTTCAGATTTTTGTTGTTGCCAACTCTTACCGATGTAACACACCCTGACACACAAAAGGAAGGAATGCAAATCCCACTCACCACATCTAAAGGTGTTTCACTTGCAATCTGTGGAGAAAGAGAGAAAAGCAGGGATGCATTAGAAAAATATTATCTATAAAGACATACTGCAATGCTTGGATAAGTTAAGTCCTCTTAAGTGAGGTTCTTACCAGCTCCAGACAGAGGCGATGTCCGTATGCAGAGGCGTAGTGCACAGCATTGTAGCCCTGATTGTCCCGGATCCCTGGATTTGCATCATTACGCAGTAAATATTCCAGGCACCTGCAGACCACACAAAGGAGATGTAGCCAAAAAACACCAACAGCGGAAAATGCAAAGCACAGCCACCACTTTTTCAATTAACATTTAATTTATTATTACTAACTTTCCATCTGTGTCAGAGGCAGCGGCATAGTGGAGAGGAGTGCAACCCCGCTCGTCTAGGTCATTGACGCTGGCTCCAGAGCCCACCAGAGCAAACAGGCACTGGTAGTTACAGTTGGCAGCTGCATAGTGCAGAGGGGTCCTGGAAAAGCAAACAACGCTCAGTATTTGTTCAAAGTTCACCCAGAAACTGGGAGAGAACAAACTCTGGAGCCAAATCTTCATTTACAGGCCACAAACCTGCCAAAGCTGTCCTTTCTGTTAAAGTCTGCGCCCGTGTTAAGGAGAAGATTGAGACATTCCAGGTTTCTGAGGGATTAGGACAAACGTTCAGATGATGATCTGATACATATGATGATATTCTGTACAATATACTCTGCAGCCCTCCTTACTCACCCTCCAGCAGCTGCAGCATGTAAACAAGTCCTTCCAAAGTCATCAGGGGTATCAATATCAAATCCTGCATTAGATCACAGGATTAGGAAACAAAGTCAGAAGTTTGTCCAGGATTTTGACTTATTAGTTAGCAACATCTACATTATTCACACGTGAGATTTGTGCCATTGTGCTCTGAGATTAGTTAAATTTCTACTACTGTGTCTCACCTGAGGACAAAAGTTTTCGGCAGCAGTCAGAGAATCCACTGAGAGCAGCTAGGTGCAGTGGGAACATACCATGAATCCCTCGTCTGGAAGGACACAATCATGTTATTCCTCCCAGAATCATCCGAAACATTTCTGGTGCTCAGCCCAGGCGAGGACATTTATACAGGTTATGTCGAATAAAAGAGGATTTAGGAATGAACTGTTGCAGACAGATTCACTCACTTGGCTGTGTCAGCTCTGTTGGTGATGAGGGTGTTGATGAGCAGCTCGTGTCCGTATCGAGCTGCGATGTGCAGTGGTGTATTCCCATTCTTATCTTCACAGTCGATCTCAGCACCTTAAGGGGATGAAAACAAACCAAGTACGCAGTTAGTCAGTGTTACACGGAGCAATTTGTGCTTCCCAGTGACAAAGCAGATTTTTTAAGAGGAGCTCACCATTCTCAATGATTGCTTGTGACCTCGAAAACCTTCCATGGATTGCCGTCATGTGGAGGGGAGTCTTACCATCTTTACTCTAGGGTGAAACAAGGACACATTGGAAAGGTCAAAGATGTTGCCTTTGGCTACGAGTTTCCTTGTGAGGCATAAAAACAACAATACAATGTAGGAAAAAAAGGCCCAAAACTGATACTATTCCTATAAACACTTGGATTCATGTTAGAGCAACAAAAGTGACCATGTCAGAGGGCTGGGCAATAAACCCAAAGTTTATAGATACTGAAATTTATAACAATTTGCCCATATCAATATAATTAAATAAATACAAGTTGGTTTTGGATGTGTGTAGGTAGGCTATGATTTCATGTCCCTTTAAGACACTGTCCTTCGTCTGAGATGTGACTCCACCCCATCCAGCTCGTAACAAAGAGGGAAAGACAGGTGAGGAGATGGAGGACGGTTCAAAAGTTGTAGCGGCGGCTAAAGTAGACGAAGTTAATGTGGGAGGGGGTGAGCAGCTTGTGGAGTAGTTATCGTTCATTTATCGTTATTGAGGTGAACTGCTCAATTTATTGTGATATTGATTTAAGGCCATATCGCCCAGCCCTACCATGTCATTTAGACATTTCTATTTAATGATCGAGACGTTAAAGCAACAATGTACCCACATCGTGACGACCAGTTCTTCAGCTTATATTCACCTTGATGTTGACATCCGCCCCGTTGCACACGAGCAGCTCCAGACATAGTGCCCCATGGCGGGAGGCGGCAGTAAAATGGAGAGGCGCGAAGCCCTTCTCGTTCACCTGGTTGACGTTGGCTCCACACTCAATGAGCTCGTTTACAACCACGTCCTGCCCGTTGTAGCAGGCTACATGGAGCGGTGTGTTGCCGTAAGCATTGGGCTCATTTATCTGGGCAGGAAGAGAAAGAGGGAGTAGCATCGGAGCACAATTCCCATCAAAATAACCATTGAAACCATTGTACACATTGAAAAAAATTATTGATTTCTGTTTTCTCTTCTTCACAATATCTTCAAAGAGTCCACAGTTTAGTGACAGTAAAGCTTGTGGGTGGAACTTACATCCACCCCCAAGTCCAGGAGGTATTTGACAACACTGATCATCCCACTAGAGGCTGCCGCATGTAAGGGGGTGTAGGACTTCTTATCTTTGCAGGCCACCTCAGCTCCATGAGAAGCTAGCAGCTTCACTACTTCTATATGCCCTGAAGAGAGAAAAATGCCACATCCAGATTGAGAAATGAGCGTTCTTCCAATAATTATGATCGCCTTGAAAATAATTTCCTGGGATCTTATGATACCACATGATATGAGAAAAAAGTTGCATAGAAAATGAACATTGTGCAAAAATCCCTGTGGCTGATTTCTTACCCATGTAGGCAGCCCAGTGGATTGCACGGCGGTCTCTCTTGTCAAAGGCATTGATGTTTGCTCCTCTGGAGAGCAAGAGCCTCACCATCTAAAAGCAGCAGCAGGGGAAAAAAAGAGCAAATCAGGAAACGTGTAACAAGGTTTGATACCTGAACATTACTGATTCAGCAGCCTCCGGATCAATACAAACTCTTGCGTAACCATGTTTGACGCATTTGATTTACTTTTTATTATGGGGCATTGAAAACAATCCTCTCTTTTAAATCAAAAAAACATGTGAACAGCTCAGTCTGGTTAAAGCCAGCCTCTTGGGTTAAATAAACCTCCACAGAGCAATACATTATTTTCTTTTTTTTTCAAACACACGGGCATGTGTGGGTTGAAAAACCTTTAATCTTACATTAACAGCACAAGAATACATGAGGCATTATACAGCCCATCCCACATTTTCCCCATGTTTAGCCTCTGCACAGGCTGCTATCAGATTGAACACAGACTTTGGCTGTATCTACTCACCTTAGTATTTATTGTGTTTTACTAGAAAAGGTTTGCCTGGGCAGCGCTTCATTAGCATAGACACTTACTTATACAGGTCATTTCCATCTTAAAGATAACTCATTTGAATGCAAGCGTATGACTTCAATGATTCATTTGCATGTAAACAAATACTTGCATAAGCAGCACTGACTGTGCACATAAGGTCCTGGAAAGTGTGACCACACTCTCAGATTCGCCGATGGCACTGTCAGTGTGCACTCAAGAGGAAACAAATTCACAAAGTTCAAATTTGGCTTTTCTTAAAACAAGTTATGACAGGGTCACTGGAGAAGTGGAAACCTGCTCGATTGTAGCTTCTCTCTAACTATTGATGTTTGCCTGACATCCACACCAAAAAGCGCAGTATTACTGCACTATTAAAACTCCACTGAACACCAACACAACAGTTACGTGTTAGAAATAGAGGGCAGGATATGAGAGTACAGCAGCCTGTATAATGATACATTATTTGCTGTGGTAATGACGGTTGTGGCTCTGGCCCGCACAGCTGTTAATAGAAGGTGAACTGCGTAGCTATGAGGGGATGTTGATTGTTTCACCTCACACTTCTCAAACATGGAAATAGCCATTGTGTAGTTCTTCTCTATTTCTGTGGTACACGTTACAATATGCATTGTGTTGCGGACATATTAGACAAGCACAAAAATTCCTTTCAGTGTGAGGAAAAGATCCTGAGGTTTGCTTTAAGCCTGTTGTGCGTGCTCTCTCCAGTGTAAAGACTCTCACTTTCCTAGTATAAGCAGAACTAAAGTGGTTGGATTTACAGGATAACAACTGCAGGACACACTGTACAACCATATATTCAAGTCATTGCATTTTAAAAAAATATATACATTGTACGAGATGAAGTTTCAAACGTCCTGCCAATTTTATCCATTGGGCAACAACTTTATCCACGCTGCACTGAAGCACTTATGCATGAGCTACTCGAAGCTAAATCAGAAAACACTTGAGGCTTGACATTACCTCCAGATGACCGCTGAAGGCTGCGTGGTGCAGCGCAGTCCGGCCTGCTCTATCTGACACATTCACATTGCTGAGCAGTGGGACGAGGGCTTCGGCGCAGCGGACAGCCTTGTTCGCTGCAGCTATGTGAAGCGGAGTCTGCCAGTTCTTGTCTCGAGCGTTCACATCTGCCGAGTGTTTCAGCAACACCTGGACGGCCTCCTTAAAAGTGTCAACACGAGTGGGTTTGAGTGCGACACAGCCATGCAAAAACAGTCGGTGTTAATCAGAGGCAAATGATCGTACACATACCTCACTGCAGGAGGCCACGGCCCGGTGCAGAGGAGTGAGCCACTTGTTATCTTTGGCATTTACTCTGGCACCTACAAGTCAGAGGACGAAGACTGTTAGACTGTGTAAGGGCAGACAGTTACATGACATTACGTGCAACATTTCAACAGCATCATCAAATTGTTTTTTGACAGCTATCAGGTTCTGTGGTGTAATATCGCAATCTACTAAGATTCAGAAAAGAGACTGCAAAGGGTGCATCTCGAGGTATTTTAAGAATATTGAATGCAGGTGCAGATTCTGCCCACGTAGGCATAATAACAATTTCAAGTATCACATTTGGAAAAATGTTATCATGCTTCCAGAAAGGTCAACATCTGCCAGCATTCACCACCTAACTGAATCCCCTTTTTATGTACCGCTCGGGAAGAAAAGACAAAATATTTCATTTCCCTGAACGTGAACAAAGCAACCTTCTCGAAAAAGGTTTCAATGGTCATGTTCTTCATGTATGAACAATCCCACAACATTTGTTTATATTCGAAACAGCATCTTCAGACAAATCCTGACATAGAGACGTACCTGAAAGAATCAGCAGCTCTATAACTTCTGCATCTCCCAGATAGGCAGCAGCATGTAATGGGGTTCGTTTTTCATTGTCCTGTGACACAAGAACAAAAAGACATCAGTGGAAATGAAGAGAGAAGACACTTGAATGGACGTATTAATTATGAGATTGTCTTTTCCTTGTGCTTGTTTTTATGTGCATTTTGAAATAACTGCTACTGTAGTACAAACTGGGTTGAACAGAATTATTGTTACCTTGAAGATTTTTCCAGTGACAAATGGGAAAGCAGAAAAAAAACAGCCTTATTTCGAAAGAAACACCCCCCACCCCCACCAGAGCATTTATGGTGAGGAATGCAATAAAGTAAGCAGATCCAGATCGTGCAGTGGGGACTGTAAAAGAGCTATGTTCTCCCAGTTCTATGAAACTAACAGAAAGACTTCTGAGGGGCCCTTTAAGGACAACTATACATTACCAGATTTAACCCCAGTGTGGCTGGGAAGTTTTTAAGATATAGATGTAATAAGAGGAAACAGCGATTAGTCAGCGTGTGTTTGGATTACCTGTGCATTCACATCCTCTTTTTTGAAAATGAGCGAGCGTACTTCATCTGGGTCCACATTGAAAATAGCTTTCAGCAAAGCAGGCTGCAAGAGAAAGAGACTGAGTCAATATCAAATGAATTTCAAGGCCTATTTTGGCAGACGCTCATTTTATGAAATGTCAGTGAAGCCTTGTAGTCAGAATCTAAATGCTGAAAGCATCGTTCAAATATGAGAAAACATGAACTTTTCAGACCTTGAAGACTTTGCGTCTTGGCGAGACTTCAGGATCCTCAACCTCGAGCACCACAATACATACACGACTCATTTGTTCAGAGATGGAACGATGTAGTCTACCCTACTAAACTACTTCACACTAAAATGTTGTTTGCAGTCCAATAAAGAAGAAGCACAATCATGATACTTCAGAGTGGACATTTAACAAAATGATGACTTCACACACTAGAGCATGGTGGAAGCAGATGGTCCAAATGCAGATTGACAAGTGCTGAGCAGCCACTTTCTAATTCTGCTCTGTGTTTACAGTCTGTTACAAAGTGTGATCACATCTACCCCATGGGAAACAGAGAAAAATCCTGGTCGTTTTTAGCAAAGACGACTGCAAAAGAAAGAGACCGAGTGGCGCTCCAATAAACCGTCCACTCTGACTGCTTCTCCAGACATACTTTCAACTTTAGGATGACTAACTTCGTGTGACTATCTGCATCTTCCACTGAGCCGAACCAGGGTGAAAAAAGAGAGATTATCCAAACTGTAGATCTGGTCCCCATATCCAACAGGAAAACATCTGGTTAAGAGGATTCAAGTCAACTGCGTTTTCTAACTAATGCTGAAGAAAACAGGAGAGATGTTGAAGTTCTGCGAAATGTACTTGTCTAAGATTGTGAAACTTCTGCGTAAGTTGCTCAAAAAGTAGATGGTTGGCTCCACCCTGGTTGGGGGGGTGTGCACATGGAGAATGAACTCAGTGAGCTTGAGCTCTACTATTAAAGAAAAGAAAAAAAAATAAAGTATTTTTCATCTCAATATTCACACTTGTGCCTCACAAGAGATCACAGATTATCATGAGTTTTGAAGATGTGCAACCAAAATCATATCAATAATTTAACACAGCTGGGCTGCAGCTGAAACAGCTGAAGTTCTTCATTGTGATTTAGTCGCAGCACTTTTACGGCCTCTCTTCTATGAGAAAAGGTTTTTACAACACTTGCTTCTGTGCTGAATAGTGAGTTGGATGCCAGAACATAATGTTCCAACACAGCAGACAGAAAGAGGTTAAGGAAAAAGTCTCTGCATTATGACAACCTTAAGTGACCCTACATCTGTAAATGCAACAAGAGAGCGCACTTCTAAAACTTTGATTCAGCCACATCAATGGGAGCTCATTTTAGTAATAGCACTTTTTAATTCATGTTGGGTGGCCTGGTCTGACAGAAAGCACCAAGTTATCTGCCGATGGTCACTGTTCATCTGCTCTTTATATAAATCTACTACACTTTGTACAGTGTTGGCTTGTTAATACATTCGTAAGTAACATAAGTTCATCAAAGTGTTTTGGAAACAGGGTTCTAATCAATGCCTCCATCAACTATCAACACTGTGTAGCTAAGTGAACGAAGAACCTTCATGTGTGATGCTGGCCAGTTTAACACTGCTGCACTGCCCTAGCTGATCCACCATAACATCAGCACAGAGCCTTTGATCAGGCGGTTTTCCACAGCCGGTAGGAGGAGGCTGGCATGGATGGGGGAGAACAGTGAAGGCAAGGATCCCATCCAGAGGCTGCAACTGGTTACCCGTGAAAGGCCCAGATGGAACATTCCTGGCTTCCAAAAAACTTAACTCTTTCCTGACCGTAGCCAAGTTTAAAATACAAAGAGAGTCATTTTGTGAAGTGACATCAGCAGTAAAAAACTGTTAATTTTTTTAATTCACATTTAATCACTGTACAGCTTGGCAGTGGCAGTGAAATGGTGTGTGTCTCAAGTGAACTGTTCAAGCACTTGCATTACGTGTGAACAATTATCACCTTTGAATGAGCATCGTGCAGTGCACCCATGTATCCAAAACAAAAAGTGAGCTGAAGAAAAAGCAAAGAGTGAGCAGGATCAACAACCCGCTGCTTCAATGTAAAGCGAGAATGAAACCCTGCATTGGTGCTATTGTCTGCTCTGAATACATAACTGGTGAATAAGAGCAAAGAGGAAATACTGTATGACCTAATGTGTGAGTGACCATATAAACCGTCCAAACCTCTTCATACCTTAAACCTCTCTATTTCAATGGGCTGAATTCCCTCAGAGCCATAGTCAGAGTCATGTTGCAGGCCTTTGTTTATCCTGTCTCTACCCCATACTTTCTGCCAGGCTGTTTGACGTGATTATGTCCAGCCATGTACCAAGGTACAAAAAAGACCTTTGGATTGCACACATATTTTACAAACCATGTCATAGATAACAAACTATGCCTGCACCTAGTTTGTCAGTAATCTTCCTAACACGCTCCTTTGGCTGTTTACCATGTTAATATCTAGTGTTGCAAATTTTAATTTCAGAGGGAACCTTCCCAAAAGGATCAATAAAGTTAAATCTAATCTAATACAACTCTCAGCATTGTGAAAGGCAAGCACAGAGCCATGCCCCATCACCTTTAGCTGTCTGAATGAACTAGGACTGTATGTACCATTGACAACAACCCCTGGAGAATTTTTTTTGTTCATGTGTGTTTACTAAACATAAAATCTGTTTTGAGCAACTTTCTATTTATAATTCAAAGTATTCTTGGTCAAGGGTGTTCTCTTTGAAGTCTACTGAATGTAAGAGGGAAAAAAAAGCTATAGCTTTGTACAAATTTGAGCCACATGATGCATTTAAGCAGATTGATATGTTGTTAGAATAGGCTAAACAAAGGCTACAATTAGGGACCAAGTAGCTTAAAAATCTAAAGACAATCCCCTCATTCAGTGATTAAAATGTTCATGAATATCTGCAGGGTAAAACAGTGACTAGCATTACAGAGTACATTCAGCGTTACAAGCAAGCAATTGTGCATGGTACACTATTTTATTACTTCCCCCCACCTTCCATGAAATGGAAGAACAAATCTGCATTTTGTTGTTTTCAGTACTCCACTCCTAAGCTACTGGTGGAGAAGATTTTCAATGCTTCTCTAGCTGCACGACTGTGCACCTCCTCTTCTCATACAAGCCAGTCTAGTTAATACCATCACCATGGAGACAGCTCTTTGGCAACTGAACAAGCTCACATGAGCTCAGGTACACGATCATTCAAGCACATACACAATGAAAGACACACGCACGTTCATACAAGATTACAGGGTTTTAAGAATAGTACTAATGTCCAAAACACAGTGAGTCCAAAATGATATAAGAAAGCTATTTTAGTGATCTGAAGTGGGTGGCAAGTGTCTAATATAGTTACAGGGCATATGTCTGACAATATCCATGTGCCTCCTCACATAATAGATTCGTAATAGCTGTTAAAATCAGTTTACCTTCATATTTAACCCGTATACTGCCTAAATGATCGCAATTAGACACTTATTTACCTTCCAAAAGGCTTGCGTTTCAATTATTGACAGTGTTTGCAAGGCCACCAGCACTAAAGGCTTTGGATCGACGACACAACTCACCAAAAACAGTCATGTTATAAAAAGAAGAAACACAGGAGACTAAAAAAATGCTCAAAACCTATTACAGATACAGAAATACCACAACCCATGGTCGTTTAACATCTTTAGTAAATGTTTGGGCTGATGAAAACAGCTGCGTGACTATAGTCATCCAGTGTTACAGATACCATGAAACCAGATGAGTTGACATTAGTTTTTACAAAGATGACAAATTTTATACCCACTTCATACAGAAATGACAAAATCACCAGCTCGCTGTGATGATATGATGATAATGATAATTCTCACGATTTCACAAGTGACAGAAATTAGCCATTGTCTCTAATTTGTGAGCCACTGCTCAGAGAAGTTCGCTTTAGTTTTATTCACAAGTTGCTAACATGTCAATTCCCAACTCAGTCGCTGGTAGCGTTTCACAGTGGGTTCTGGCTAATTGCTGGAGATAAACACAGTATCATTAGCTGGCTACAACTCAACAATCGCCTGTCTATGTGTCTTCATCAGAGTATAAAGCCTTATTTTTCGCCCAAACATGACTTGAGTCGTGACTCATCTTCCAGTACTGTGTCTGACTTTCACCTCTGTACAGTGACATTTTACCAGATAAACTTAGCCCAATGTGAAACGTTTAAGCAGATGCTTCCGTTTCTGATAATAGCCGGAGAAACTCGAGTTACATTCCCGTCTGCGACTGTTCAGATCTGAGCAGCTAACATTAGCCCACACTGACCAGGCAGCAGCTTCAACTTAAGTCTGTTATTAATTCAATAAACACTTACCTGGTCTCGAATTTTGAGAACCACCATATTTCTGGGATTTTAACTGTTCTCATGCAGATTCATAAAGGGATATTTCTCTCCTTCCGAATAGCTGTGTTTGATCTTGTTAGCTGGTCCGCCGCTGGAGGCCTGAACAGACGCTAGCTTAGCTCACTCGCTAGCTCCCTAACCTGATGGCATGGAAGCAGAAGAGTAGCGGAAACTCCATAACATTGGCGCCACCATACTTCGCCACCCACAAAGCTGCGGTCCTATTGGACAGACGCGCTAGGAGTCTTAGTAAGGGCGTAGGAGATTGGTTGATGTTAACAACGCTCCATAAGAGGCGCACACTGTTGAATATATCATTGCTGTATGCGGTCATGAAATCTTAGATTAAAAAAAATAAAATGTACAACAAGGATCTGGACAAACTATTGTTTGATTCAGATGAAAGTAACACGCCAAGTTGAGCTTAATTTGTTCAGCTGCTTGTAATTCTGTTTGGCCCGTCTTGGAGATGCACAAAAAGCGAGAAGAGTGCAGCTTTTGGTGGTGAATCAACTACTCTGGAGGCATGAGGTAAAGCGTCCCAGTCACAGGTGTGTTAATATGCACTGTGGTGAAGGTTTGACATGAAACACTAAGTCAATCAGACAGTTAACGAGTCACCCTTATAGATAATAAAAAAGCCATAGCCAACTTTGACACCTGGTACCCTCACACGTCTAAAAATAATGATAAATACTAAAACTCAAATAATAATAATGATTATTATTATTATTTATTATTATTTTTTTATTAATTAATTTATTTTAACAACTTTTATTT
The DNA here is from genome assembly GCA_962446985.1 of Xyrichtys novacula. Lineage (NCBI taxonomy): Eukaryota > Metazoa > Chordata > Actinopteri > Labriformes > Labridae > Xyrichtys > Xyrichtys novacula. The sequence continues at coordinate 9,412,369 of OY660871.1, read as the reverse complement.
GACAGGTATGCATCATCTCCCCAAAGATTTAAGATAATACTACTACTACTACTACTACTAATAATAATAATAATAATTATAATAATTATTATTATTATTAAATACAATAATAACAAACGTAGTAATTATTATGATTATTATTATTATTATTATGATAACAACAATAATAATTATAATAATAATAGAAATAATTAGTCAAACATGTTTTACAAAAAATAATGACATTGTAAAAGAGATTAAGGACACATCTATATAAACACTCATTCAGACAAAGGTCAGAGCCAAAAAAACAAGTAATTCAAAGCTGTTCTGGAAAGGTGAATTATGAGCAGTTATTTGATTTGTGACAGGTCGCTACAGTCTCTAACATGTTTGGGGAGTGAGTAAAAGGTGGAGGGGGCTGCAAAATATAAGATATTAAATACAAGTATTCTTCAGTGTCTGTGGTTTCACCTGAATTGTCTTTAACAGGGTTGATCAGGCTGCTCATAGTGTGTATGGAAATTACATAAACTGTATATAGATAAAGCGTGTATGACTAATATATATATATATATATATATATATACGGTCTATGGGCAGGCAATAAAGTGAGAGACATGAATTACTTAAACCATACACTCTGGCTACACTTGTGCTACCCATTTGTGCTTTTAAATACATTAACTTATAATATAATAAGAACAATGTCTAGTATTTTTATAACGACATGACAAGGCAGGACATTGTTCACCTTATAACAGAAAAAAGGGGATTACAAAATCCTGATGTTAGAATTTTCATTTCGAACATGTCTGAGGCTCAGATTGTGACCTTCCAATAAATTGTAATGGAATATGGCCCTCTAGTGACATACTCTTGAAGTACAAGCAGAGTGTAGGAAGTAGTGGGTAGATACTGTGAATAAATCCTTGTACCAGGTGTGAATACATACAAATGACTGAATTTATACAAGGCAGAACTTAAAAGAATAATTCACTCTGCATCGTTTTGTCATCTCTGATATTTTTTGCATGAATAGAAAATAACCAGTCAAAGAACTGTCAGCTGAAGGTAGGATGTCTTTACATTAACAATCCTGATGATCAAGATGCCTTTTTCTTTAGTCAGGAAGATTTGAGTAATCTTAGTCAAAACAGCTAATGGTCTGGGACAGTAATTTTCTCTGTATGATGAAAATATCTCAAACAGGACTGGCGGGGATGACATCATGGAAGAGTGCCAAAAGGCTCAGACACACTGTGTGTCAGTCTTTGTGTTTATGGTGCACCCAGTGACTAAGTCATTATGTCACAGATACAGTCAGTACATTGAGCCTTATTGTTCACTGGGCAGCAGTTCAGAACTAGATTGGCCACCATAAATTTCAGGAGAACAAGCTACACATTATCTACCGTACAGTCAGATTATATTCCAGAAAGTTAAATCACTTTTGCAGTCGAGGCATTTAGTAGTTTATGATAGAAACATTAGAAGAACAGTGTTAAATGTTGGGTAATGTTTGTATGTGTTTATATGTAACCCTCTTTTTTTTATGTTTCTCTCTCAGAAACAACCTGTTAGGGACAACTTTGTTGTGTCCCTCCCTACATCAAGTGGCAACTGTATTGTAAAGAAATATAATGCACTATTGAAAAGCAGGATAGTTATGGGAGTAAGGGAGGTAACAGGGGTCTTGTGAAAGAATGTGGGTTATGCTCACCAGGCAACTTTCCAGGCTAGTCTCACATTTCAAGGCACTGGATACAAAGGGAAGGGTGAGGGAAAAGGCTGGGGCGTTGATGTTGATGATTTTGGGTTTAGGTTGGTTGCCTTTACTGACGGGTAATCCCACTGAATCTGTCCTTAAGCCCCCTAAAGGCCACAGTAACCTAAGCAGGAATGCATTTTCACTGGGGAGGCTGAGGTAAAGAGGTTCCCACAAATTGAATTAAGAAACAAGAAGTATGGAGAAATAGGGGAAAGAAACAGATAGATATATAAATAGAGAAAACAGATGCACACTCACATACCCCCACATTTCTTTAAAAGTACACCCTGACACTGTGTTTGCATCCTCCTTATTTACAGGACCCTTAGGTGTGTGAGGAAGGCAAGGAGAAAAAAAGAAGTTATTATGCAGAACAATTTTGACAGTTCTTTTAATGCACTCTAATATCACTGTTATGCTCAAGTATATGTAATCTCAGTAAAATCTCAATAAAATGTGCTGACAATGGTGAGTCTATGTCTCTGAAGACTGAATTCCTAGCTGGCTGAGAAGTGACATGGTCCTTAGTGCTCAGGTGCCAGCTGTGGGGTCCTACACAGCAATGAGACAGCCACAGTGATAAGCATGCAGGATCATCCTTAAAGTTCTCTGATGCTGGGCTGTGCTCCTGTCTTTCTAGCTATCAGGGTGAGGGATAGTAAACAGCTGGACTGTTGGGGTCCTGGGGTGAAATTGGTGTCACCCACTGGGTCATTCCCAGCTGCTGCAGGACAGTCGAGATATCAAACTAAAGGAGAATTTCAGCTCAACATTTCTCACAACTGATCTTGCAGTGTTGAAGTCGGGCCTGATACGGTAGATGACAATTCTCTAATAGGTCTATCTTAAATAATTTCTTGGCAGAGATAATTCAAAACAGGAATAAATCCAGAAGCAATCATCATAAATGAAGCCAAATTGGATGGAGACACAAAAAAATATTTCAATACAATGCCGCAGTGATGTGGGAAAAGATGACAAACCACACAGAGATGTGGACTTTGTCATTCACTAAAAAGGGGTAGCAGAAAATGCTTTGAAGTGACAAATAAAAATGTGAGACAGTGGACAGCTGTAGATTTATGACAGTGACAAATCTGCATATAATCTATGTTAATCACACAGGCTCAGCTCCTGGTTGAGATAAAAGCCTCTCCTTTTTTCACCTCAATTCCCTCCTCTAAGCATTCTAGTGAGAAACACTGAGATTGTGGGTTCACATACTATGGTTACCTCTTAAATTTGAGGGGAGTGTCAAGACATTCAGTTTTTATTGAACTTTATTTTCATTTATTTGATTTTTACTTGGCATCGGATGTTAATCATGGCTGTGCCCAACCACTGTATTTCTGAACCAGATTTATGTGTGTATTTGTCATGAATGGATAATTTTTGACACCTCCTCTTTGAGTTATATTTAACGTCTACGACACTCTAAACCGCTAGATGGCACTGTTTCCATTTTAAAGGTATATTGTGTACTCATGGGCCACAGGTGCTATTTTAGGAGGTGCATAGCTGCAAAGTGCACTGTGGATACAGCTGTTGTCGAAGTGACATTTTGGTTTTGTGTGTTATGCAATAACAAGCAAATAATAACCTCTTTACACGCAGTGAGCTGCTTTAGCATTCAATATCATTCAATCCTTGTTTGTTAACCACTGTCAAGTTACTGTTTTAGTGAATTAAACACAATAACAATGTAAATGAGACACATCGAAATAGTACAGGCATGAAGATTTGTGTCTAATGTTAATCAGATCTTATAGAAGTGTAAACAACAGACACAAATATTCAAAAGCAATCAGAGGAATTAAAATATTTTAAAATAAAACAAAACATAAAAACAAACCAATGAAAATAGTATGCCTTTTTAATTGACAAACTTGCTCTGGAGATGGGTGGGTGGTCCTGAAGACAGGCAGCGGCCAGGGCTGACCTTGTCTTCCCATCACAGACATTATTAGAGGACAAAGGAGAGAACAGAGTGCTCTGTCACAACCTTGAATAGGATTTTATATGTTCCTCTTTTTTTTCGACCAAGTAAGTCTATTTATAGCTCATTCGTCATTCCACTTCACTCATGTCATCACGCACAGCTGCACACCTACTCTCAACCTTGTCCTCGAGTACACTGAGACAATCCACCTGTTATTGTGTCCTGGCTGTATTTAGGTTCCCTTTTAAACTAGAAAATTATATTTTAAAAGACGTTAGACCTACTGTATATGTGGCTACGAAAAAAACCCATAAGGATGTGAGCATTAGCTCGACGTAGCCTAAGGGTTAAAATGAACGCACTCGAACCGGTGTTGGGTAAGTAAACATCGTTTAAGAAGCAGTGGATTGGGCCAATATTGTGAAGTCGAGGGTTAAAGTGATGTTTAGTCTGAAAGAGAAGTAATCATTTAAGAATAATGATGGTTTTGAACAAGCTTTCTGTTATTAGTGTTTAGTTGAACTGTTAAAAGTTTGCGTAAGGCGCATTAATATTCTAATTGATATAAGGCTCTAAGGTCAGTCACAGGCTGTCGTTTTCCTGATGTTTTGCCATTAAATTTGGACTGCAAAGTTTTAGGACACTGCACTTTCCATGGCTGTGAAGTCTAAACATAGCCTCTGAAATGAACAAGTATCTTTTTTGCCTAACCACTGACGGGCTCCATCATTGCTTTCGCGGATGGTTATTTGTCACTGGATGTGGGTATTGTGGTGCAGACTGGCCGCCATAAATAGACTTGCTTACGAACATCTGATCTCACTGAACATGGTAAAGTGTGAAAGTCCTGTACAAGAAGACTCGTCTGTTATCAGGGGTGACTCACTCTTTTCACAGATAACACGTGCCTTGGTTTGATTGATGGTTGGATATACCATCGGGGTACCTCTGCTTACTTAAGAAATAAAAAGGTACCCAGATATCTAAAGCATAGACAAGCCTACTTCAGTTCATCAAGTGAAAGTACAGCAAGGTAAGTGTCAAAATCTCTTAGTCACAAGATGGATTTTTGCAGAACAACAGTGTCCAGTTTATTTGTGACCGTTACATAAGTATTAGTAATCCATCATTGCATGAATATACTGTTTGAATCACTGTTTTGACAAAAATAAGAGATTGGTTGTACCGATTTATAAATTGCAGTATCTCTTACATTGCATCATGTTAAACAAATAATGTTGTTACAAAATGTCAGTGTGTTTAATCTCCAATGTAATATTTACACCATATAAGAACAGCCTCTGACCACTTACATTGATGAAAGTAGCACTTATTTTAGCCAGCTTTACTAAATGGAACCTTCCAATGAAAATACACCTGCAACATGTGCTTTCAAAGAAGATAAGCACCAAACTGAAAAATCCAATCCAAATTTATTTATAAACAACAAAATGCTGACCGAAGTGCTGTACAGTGAAAATTAAAAACGTAAAACATAATTAACACAAACAGTAAAACACAGACACTGGACCACAGTAAAAACAGGAGGACATCAATGATTCAATAAACACATGATTAAAAGCCAAATTCTCAAGAGACAAAAGCTAAAGTTTTCAAGTTTGATTTAAAACCAGGCAGTGAGGGGGACAGTCAGACATAAAGAGGAAGAGTAAAAAATAAATCACCCCTGAGCTTCAACCTTGACCTCAGGACAATCAGAAGACATTGGTCGGTGGAGAGTCTAAGATAAGATACGGGGTCGGAAAGATAAGAAGGAGCAAGAAAAAAAATTAAAAATCAATCCTTAATCACACAGGAAGCCAGAGAGGAGAGGCTAAATTGGGGAAATGTAGTTGTATTTATCTAAAAGACAAGTTGCAACATTTTGAACCAGCTGTAAATGATAAAGAAAGTTTTGGCTGGTACAAAAATAAAATGCATTACAATCATCAAGATGAGTTGTGATAAAAGCATGCATAACTTGTTTCATGAACAGTTACATATAATAATACATCTTTGAATTTGTTGTGCTGTTGGTGCATATTTTGTGTCTACAGAGACAGAAGGACCAGAGCTGCAAACACAAGCAGGTTAAGCCAAAAGTAAGTAGCAGCTGCTGCAATTAGAGTTAAAAGAAAGCTAGTTTGGATCGCAGTAGTTTTACTGGAAAACCGTGTCACTCCAACAAAACTTTGAGCACACGTGTTATTTTTGAAATAGCTCTTGTATGATAGCTTTGGTGACTGGTGCTCTTTCCACAGGGGCTGTTACGATGACAACATCTCACTCTCATCTGAAAAAGGTAATAAGAAAACACAACAACCGCAGACCCTCCAGTGTCCACATGACATTTTCACTCAGACAGCCACACAAGAAAAACACTACTCATACTTGACATAAGAGCCTTTCACTGCCACTTCAAATGACCCTTCAGCTGTCTTTCCATTTCAGAAAATTAATAATATTTTTACATGAGACTAGTTCTTGGCAGGTTAACACTCACAGATGTCTGCACTGCTCAGATGGCTTGAGGGGGCAGGTACCATCTGAGCTGTGTCAGGGAGAGAAAGTCATTTTAACAACACCTTACACTTGCCTAACACAATTTCATAGTACCAATGAATGTGTTAATGAGACAAAATGTTTTCGATAGAAGAAATCTTGGCAAGCATCTGTGAATTATTCACTGGACCTGATAAGTTGGCATGTTGAGCTTTACAATTGGCAAGCAGTGCTCACAGAAGCAGCATGTTGTATGAAAACCCTGCAGGGTAATGCATGTTACCTATGGTTATTACCCGAAAACTGACAACTTGCAGTCAAAAATACCCAACAGACCCTTCAAAATTATCACTTGATTACTCACTGATGTGATATAAGACGTGAGAGTGATCCTGGTTATCATAGCGAGAGGAATACAATGCCTTCGCCCTTTTTCTCACAACTAAAGTGATGAAAGTGATGAATTGCACTTTGTCACTGTGGATTTATTTCCTGTGTGTGTGTGCTGTACTTGACTGACTGTGACAGTGTAAGGCAGCCTTCATGTCACGCAGCAGAAATTGCAGCTCCAGTAGAGGAAAAAAAAGACGTGATGGTGTTGGGTGACACAAAGAATGACACGAAAAAAATGATTGAGCCAATCTTCTGTCTCAGATGGGCACAGAGGAAATGTTGGACACACACGATTGTATGCCTGTGTGTATTCTTTGTGCGATTATGTGTATGTATGTGTATCAGTACTCTAAATGATTTTCTGGTCAGGTTTGCTCATCTGAGGATGTGTTAAAACAGATCAAGATCAATGGCAATCGCACGGTTTAATGATAATGGGATTATATACTATAAAGCAGGAGTCATGTCTAAGAAATTGAGTTGTCAGTACATTGTGGTGTTAAAATAGTGAGCATCCAAATAATTTTCTTTAACAGGTAGAGGAGCACAGAAAGGTACTGACCGAGCTTTTATACATGTGTTAATGTGGCGATGTGACAGGTAAAAATGTGTTAATTAGCTTATGTGATCCTTTAATGATCCACACATTTCTGGAGTACAGTTTGTGTAATTTTGATTAAAAAAGACTTCAAAACAGTGTTGGCATTAGTACCCAGCACCCAGTGCCACTCTGCATAATGTGTGTGCTTCAGCTGGATTTCACACTTTGAAAAAAGCCCTCATCTTATCAGTTCACCAAAAAAAAAAAAAGGACAGATGAATAATAATTTTTTCTACCAGCGGTTACAGTCACAGAGACAACAACACTCCTAAAATTCTTGAAAAACCCATGCTGAGGACTGAGGAGTGTGTCTTAACAACATACATCACTCATGATATGTTTCTCAGCTTCATGTTTGCCATGCTTGTTGACACCCTGAAACTATTTTTCGGCGGTCCAGGATCTATTATTGGCATGGCTTTAAGTGTTTTCTGTTCCATAACAAGTTGAATCGCCAACATGGCATTAGGTTACCAGGCAACAGTGTACACTCCACTGCTCAGTTGTAATTTTCTTTGTATAGTTATGATGTTTAATAGTAAGTGACTGCATGGCAGTCAGCCAAAATTAACCACTGTTAGCAGCAGAACCCGTAGAGCCTGATGTATGTTGGGAGGCGGAGAGGAAAGCAGGCTATATTTGGCTGCTACATTCCCCTCAAAGAGACAAGTTTTAGGTCTGGACTTGACATTTCCCCGAGACTGGAAAAAATGGGTTTGGGTCAGTGAGTTTTTGTGGAAAGAGGGTTGTTAGTGCCCAGAGGAAGGTACTGGTTTCGGCTTAGCAGTGGGTTATTGTTATGTTCCCTTCATCTGTGAGGACCAGGAAGTTCAAAATGACAGGGTAAAACCTTCAATTATATGTGTCAGAATACAACACTGTCTTTATTACATAAAGGACTCCTAGGTTTCTCTTTGTTTGTTTTTTTATGCTAACAGATTATCATTACAAAGTACACTTAAGAACTGGACAAATCGTCTCAGTATGTGGTAATACTTGGCCATAAATCACATGCCTTTTCTGCTGTAAGTCATTACTCTGGCTAACAATATAAGCCTCATAAAACTAGTAATGTAAAAAAGGGAGACACACTGTCAACAAGTAAAAGTAAGGTGATAATGGTCACTAATCATATAAACACACAGTTCACCTGCATTAGTACCAAACAGGCATATTTTCCCTCGACAGTGTGAGTGAAATTATTTTGTTCTTCATGCTGCCTCTCAGTTCTTTCTTGGATTACTCCCTTCTGTATGGGTTTATTTTGCTGTTCCTGGCCACTGCTGCTCTAGTTGAAGTAGAGCTGAGGCTGTACTGCAGAAATTGTACGACAGTTTTAAAGAAGACCAGAGGGAGACTACTCTGAATCACATTCACTCACTTATGATTCAATCGTTTGTTGTTTAATCTTTTTTTCTTGGTTAAAAATGTTTCACAGGGTTGATCTGAGGAACAGTCAAACATTTAAATATCCTCAAACCATTGTGATGATGTACTGCTCATTCAGGGTGAAAAGTGAATTGTTAGTGAATAAAGAAGTGTGTAGTGTGAGCAATCTCTCTCTTTATATAGATAGTAGGAGGAGGTCATTGGCACTGAGGGGGAATCTGGCACTCAGTGTAGCCGAGACTCTGAGCGTGGTGGGTTTGGCCTGGTGTTGTTCATTCAGCTTCACTGCAGACCTCTGGACTCTCTGAAGGCACTTGCTTCCATTTGTTTTCGCTTCCTGTCCAAATGGAGTTATAGAGATGAATCATTCATGTGTTTGAGGGGCCTCTTGAGTGGATGAAAAGTGGAGATACTTAAGGCTCTTGCTTCTAGTTTCAAGAAAGATTAGCATGCTATAAGGAATATGTATTAGTATTTGCTGTTTTTAGATTATACTGTACATGTAGGGCTGGGCGATAAAACGATAATGATATATATCAAAAATTTATTTCCCTCAATATCAATGTGAAACATGGTCAATATGCTTTTCGATAGTCGGCATTCTGCCATGTTTAGGTAGAGTATACAAGTAGCCAATAAAAATGGGAGTTGCTCTGGGTCTGCGCCACGCTGAACCAATCATGTGCTACATTTGAGCCAAGTAGAAAACAGCTGCGTGGTAGAAGGCTGCAGCTACACACAACCATAGCACTTTGCTGACAGCACTGTCGGTGAGAAAAAAGTAGGGCCCGACCGATATGTTTTTTTTGGGGTTGATACCGATTATGGGGGGGGGGGGGGGGGGTACGATTACCGATTTATTAAGTTATAAAAAAATACTGTAGATATACTGTAGGCTACTGCTCTTCACGCCAACAGGATGAGAAGTAGCTCGATCATGTAATGTGTACTGTTGTTTATTCTACCGTAACAGGCACGGCTAACAGTGTAGCAAGGCTAATAGCAGGTGGCTAATGCTAACTTTAGCTTGCATATTATATGGTGCTTTACCGTTAACTTGGCGTGACCGAGACCAGCGCAGCGGGGAACATCGTGAAGTGGGTTGAACTGAAATTTGTTGACTTATTGTGTATTTCACAAACTAGTTTATTTACCGTTGAGGCGGACCACACTCCTCCGTGCGTCTCTGTCGCTGCCTGCTTCAGATCCATCACTCTGCTGTGCTGTGAGGTAGTCAGTGGATGAAGATTGTCATGAGGTTGCTGCGCCATCTACAGGATAAGTCGGGGAACTTTTCAAATGGCGGAACATTTTCGAAGTGAAACCGAATCCTATTCTCCGCATCCTATTTCTGAAAATACTGGCAAAAATCAGCGAGTTTTTGCCAATTACCGATTTGTCTCAAATGGGCTAAAGTTGGCCGATTTAACTGTCTCACCGATACATCGGTCAGGCCCCCCAAAAAAAGAAAATAAGTGCTACCCCCATGAAGTTTACAAACCCTGAGCAGAGCAAGTGCGAAGCAGCCCACAGCGCCTGTGCAGCCGAAACAGCCGACCATTTCTCTAGCACAACGCATTATGACAAAACGTCCAAGAGACACAAAGACCTCACAGATGCAAAAGACATGCTACCAATTAGCACTGTAAGATTGACAAGTGATTTTTTTTTTATATCGTGATGTACATTGATATCGACTGATATGAAAAACTATATCATGATAAACTTTTTCCCATATAGCCCAGTCCTATGTAGGTGTGTTGTTGCTTATCTACCCACCTGCTTATTTGTCAGCCAGGCATCATGCGGAGTGCTCTTGTCCTAACTGGATCAGGTGGGTCAGACCAGCTTTTGGAGTCAGTGAAGTTGATTAATGAGTTGTGTTTCAGAGTTCTGGTATTCCCACTCTTAACAGGCAGATTGTCACTTAGTTGTCTCAGGGTGGGGCCATGCCTCCTGATGGCAGAAACAGACAAACTTCAGACTTCACAGGCCCACTCGTCTATCACTCAGTGTCATCCCATCTCTCTCTGGGGCCCAGACTGTTCGTCCATGCGTCATTCTAAACATCTCTTTGTTGTTACCTTTCATCTGCGGGTACCTGCCACCTCGCTCTGCTCATCCTGTGAGTTACGGAGCAGCAGGAGGTCACGGCGGTAACCCCTCCCTACTTGGCGTGAAATGTGCAGAACAAACGGATCCAGGAATTACACAGAGATTGGACACACTGGCTGGATATCTAAGAGCAGAGCCTTCATAAAGGTCTCTGTGGCCAGAGAGGTGTGAAAGGTTTACCAGCCCCATCTGTTTCCCAATCACAGGAAATCTTACCCCCTTTGAGGTGACAGCATTCTCTAAATTCTCCCTTTTAGCCTTGCGAGGCATCATTTCAGTGAAGCTACTGACAAAATTTGAAGTTTACAAAAAGGTGAGGCTTAAAAGCTACATCAAGCCTTTGTGAGAGACGACAACAGCAGTCATCACAAAAGGGAAGCTTCATTCAAGGCCTTTTGATGACTATGAAAACAGAGAATCACATCAAGGCACGTAGTATGAGAGTGTAGAACAAAAAAACTACCTGTCACTGATTCATTGGTTTTTTTTGGCTTGTTAAAGGGAGGATTTTCCATTCTCTGTGGTTCAAACGTCCACATTCTGTAATTTGTGCTTTTATTTTTCACACACAGCTTTGACAAGCTCACAAGCTAGCAGGTTTTTGTTTTTTAATTTTTCGTTGGGGAGAGCTACATATTTTACTCGACAAGCAGTAAAAGTTTGCTGGTCTCTGTGCTATTGAAATCAGCTTGGTTTCTGATCAGAGATGAACAAAGACAGTGGTGGATAATATTGCAAGGTGACATTGCTAGTTGGAATAGTGTGCATGTGTATATGAGTATGCTTGTTTGTGCATGTTTATTTGCGGAGTGAGCGTCAGTGCAAGTACTTCTTGGACCTCTGTGCTGCTAGTTCAATTGTAACATCTTTTCTTTGTGTGCAGTTGCTTCAGCACAGTGCTTGTTGTGTGTCAGAGTGTTTGTCTTCCTGGTCCTGGGAGCCTGCTGTGGAAAACTCATTGTAAAATCTGCAGCTGCTTTTGCTTTTCTTTGTTTCTGGATTTCTTGTTCCTGTTTGAATCAACCTGCAGGGTGCACTGTTGCAAAAGGATCCACCGGGGGTTTTACCCCGCTTTGACAGTGGCCTGCAATTACAAGTCCTGCTGCCTTGATTACTTGTATGCTCTCTAGCTTCAGTCGAGCTGGTAGGAACAGGAACAGGAGAGACTGTGGAGACAAAAGTATAGGTAATAATGTGGAAGCAAAAGGAGAAATCACAATACAAAAGCAAAGTGTCAGGGTGGTGCAAATTTGTTTGACAAAATGAAATGTAGAGCAGGAGTCAGACCATTTAGATTGAGTAGAAAACAGTGCAAGTCTAAGTAAAGCACACAAAGATTTAACTGCAGCACAAATGTTTTCCCATCAAATAAGTGAGCTGACCCCTTAGCCATGTGTCTGCCTCTCAGGGGGAGAGAGGAAATATGGAGCTGACTTGTTTAGGCGCCCTCACAGGAATTGCAAAAGTAGAACATTGTCTTCATAATGTAGTTAGGAGTTTGTGTAACAACAGCAAGCAACTCCAGATATATGAGACCAGTCTAGTCCATAAGGGTGAATTTGTAACTCTGGTGGGAAAACAACTATATGAATATGATGCTGTAATAAGACCCAGAGCTCAAGGTCACCCCAGCCAAGTGTTTAAAAATACATCTGGAGCCCCTCCAGGTCCATGCATATGGAGCAGCGCAGACATTGACATTGTACCAGAGGTGGTTGTGGTGGGTGCACTGTGGGACATTTCCCGGTATGCATATCACTACCTTGATAATCAGAGGAAAAGCTATTTTTTAGAGGTATTGTTGTGTTGGAGACCTTTGAGACACCACAGGAGGAGAGTACTGTGACTGTGCTGTGGTCAGTAAAAGAAGTGGTGGCGTAGGTGGAAGTGGCTCGGACAATCAGCGACAGCCCACCCTTCCCATAGTAAACTTGATTTCCTGTTGCACTGATTTAGAAAACCTTTAAAATCCATGAATGGAGTTTTTACACAAGTTTTTAAAAGATCATTGACAAATCAGGAACAACAGTCAAGCACCAAGCAAAACCTGTTATTGAGCAACGGCAGATTTCATAATTTTCTTATGTTTGTTTGTGTGTTTCCCTCTGAAAGTCATCCTAACATATTCAGGTCACCGATGTGTGATTTGTGTCTTTAAAAGAAAATCTGCAACTTCGATAAAAAGCGTCTGTACTTTTCCTGTGACTGAAATAACAATGCTGGTATTCTGCCAGAGGACAAACAAGCCACACAAAATGTGTTTTTTTCCAAAGCTGTGGTAATACCAAAATATATATTTGGTAATCAAATTAAAATAATAGCTGCAGGCCGTTTGAGAGGGATGGTGCTATGATTATCCTCTCATAAACTGGCTCGACTATAGCAGGATGTGAATCGCAGGGATGCCTCCGAACAGAGGACCTTTGTTTTTATTAATCCCTCAGGGATTTCTAAGGTCAGTGAAGCTTGGCTGCGGTCCATCTAAGTCACATGTGTCTGTTTGGGCCTGTGTGTTTGTCTGATACAGATGAGCCTTCTGATTCCTGCGGGCATTTCAGTGATGTAGGTCTCTGAGCCACTGATGCAATGATTGTGCACACTGTGATTTCACTCAGAAAAGTTTCCTAGTTCCCATGGTCATCTTTGAATAAAAAAATCAGCTGACATTCAGAGTGATCTTTTAAAGGCTTTGGTCAATGCTTAGCCTTTTGGTTTAGCATTTAGAAACCTTTTGGTCTGTAGATCTATAGCTTGTGTGTCGTTGAGAGAAGGTGCGGGCCAAGGAGGGCGAATTAGAGCATGAAATAAGCTTGTCATGACTGAACGTTGTACAAACAAAACATAGTCAATTTGACATGAACAGTGGATCAATGGTTTCCAGCAGAGATGAGCACATTGATCAGTAAAAATACAGAGAGCTGCCCTCTGTTTCCAGTGTGCCTTTGTGCTCCACATCTATTTATAGAAAGCCTATGGCAGCAGATGAAGGCACGGCATCAGGGGCCTATTCAGAGTTAGAAGGTAAACTGACCCCAAGGTCAGTGCACAATAAGTGGATGCTTTGAAACTGTGTTTTTACCTTTTTGAAACTCTATGGTTCGGCCCGCCTCTGACATCTCACACAGAGAGCTCAAAGCAAAAGAATAAACACATCTCTTCAAAGGTTTGATCCCCGTAGGATGTATGTTGTCTCTCTTGCACCATGTTTCTCCCATGTTTGGTGTCACAAGAGAAACACATACGGCTACTTTGACTCCACCTGACTCTGTTCTTATTAGCTGCACTGCAAAAAAATTTAATGGAAATGTTTCAAGAGTAAGTACCAAACATGACCCCCACTTTAATGCACTTTCATGTTATTTGATCCAACCTGTTAAGTGCATTCTGTATCACCCTGAAGGTCCAACAGGAAATACCACAGGACGCCAGACAGAGTAACCCAATAAAAGCAAGAGCGCCCAAATCATTAGTGGGAAACACGCTCACATAACACATCCAGATGTACCGGCTAATTGGATTTTACCATTAAATCAACAGTTGTAGCGCCTTTGTGCTTTTATGAGTCTCACTGCAAGGTAAGGGGGAAATGGGCCGTTTGAAGTGACAAAACTTAACCCATGGTTGTTTTAGCATGGAGACTGACGGAGGTTGGTCGTCAGCAGAGCATGCAAGGGACCTATGTGTTTTTACTCCCTCAATGAGTTCAGGAACCTCTCTGCAGTTAGCAACGTAGGCTCATTAGAGGCTGATGTAAGAAAGATGGCGAGCATTGAGGTAATTGGCGTAGAGAGGTAATTTCCCTTCTGTCACGGCTGCCCCAAGAGCTACAGGTTAGCCACAAGAGAGATGAAACTCAGGGAACAGGGAGGGGTGCATGGTTACGTAAGAAGTTGCTGTTAATAAGAAGACCCTCTCTTGGGAGAAACATCCCCTATGACTGGAGAAATCATCCCCTGACGATGAACACATCCGCCTCAGTCCTCTCAGGATGGCATGATGAAACTCTGCATGTACACAAGCAGGAAGACACGCTGTAGGCAGGAAGTAAGAGAGGAGAACGAGATGAATTTTATTAAAAAAGAATCCAATAGGAATATATTTTGTTTAAGATCATGTAAGAGGGCTTTTAGAGTCATCCAGCGATCTCTGTATTTAACAATAGACATCCTCAGTCTGAGATACATGAGGGCTTTGAAGTTCAGAGAACAAGGAACAACAAAACATGGCTGACTCACTCCCACCCACACATGGATCATCCGCTATTAAGGGGAACAAAACATTTTCGAGCCGGATCAAATTAGTTAGAAGGAGTGTTGTTTGTCCAGCCGTAGTGTCTGTTGCAACACTTGAGTTCAGCTCCCTTCCTTCTCTCGTCTGACTCCCTGCTGGGTTTCATCATGCACAGTGTGTCACAAGTCAGCAGTGCTATGGTGATTAAGCTGCAGAGCTGGGGAGTTGAACTGTAGCTGTAACAGTGATGCTGGTGTTGTGAGTAAGCTTGTTTTGTTAAAAAGGAACGAGTCCCCAGCTTCTGACCACAGTTCCTCAGAATAGAGCACAAAGAGGAAAAGGGCACAAAGTTGTTGTTTTTTTTTCAAGACATTTTCAAGTCTAAATAGTTTTTTTTTTTTATGTCTAAGTTGAAGTAGATTAAAAAATGGTGCCTCTGGATGCGTGTGTGTAAGTTTGTAGTCTGACATCCCCGGTTCAATCCAATAAGCTATAATGGCCTTTCATTTAAATTTAGAAAGTGCCAGGAGCACTCCACTGGTCTAGCCCACTTGTTCCCTCATCTCTACCCCCTGTCTCCCTCCGTGTTGCTGCTCTCATGTCACAACATCCACACGCGCACGTACACAGACAACACACACAGACATGGTGTTTGATATGAGGGAGGTGACAGACAGTCACGCCCCAGCCCTGGAGAGTAGAGCAGAGTGGCTCTCCTGCAGGGACGCTGACGTTCACACTTAAATGCTTTAATAGGACTAAAGTAGACAAAGGCCGCTGGTGACGCAGTAGGAGCTATAATGGGCTTGCCACATTGCAGGTTTACTGGACCCTGCCTATTGGACAGAGCTATTTCCAATCCCACAATCCCTCATCGGCCTCAGGAAGCTAGTTATAAATAAAAAGTGTAGGTTAATCGCTGCTAACATGCCCCACCAAAATGTCTCGGTTTAGTTGTATTTTTGGAGCAGCAGGGCAGTTTATTAGGGTCAATTTGGCTGAGACAGGGCACTGCTTATTTATGTAGATGTTTGGAGAATTTAGTTTGATTTTTAAAAAGACAGAAAAAAACCCACATGTTATTTATATATAGTGTAGGAAAAAAAATGTTTTAAGCATGCAACAAAATCCCCAAAAGAAATTTAACCATTCCTGGAAAAAGACTAAATGGCAAAACTGTCTCAGATTTTGCAGCATGGTTGTTTTTGTGTATATATAGTGTGCTAATTGAAAATCACAGAAGTAGGAACATTTCAACATTTTATTTAGCTTTTTATTTTTAGAATAAAGTACAGAATCAGGCAAAAAACATACAGTCATTTATTATAAATAGGGAGTCCGTTGTCAGGATAATTGTCATTCATGTGACAGGCTGACTTCCTCTTTTGATCAATTCTGCCTTAGCCCATGTGGAGGTCAGCCTGCAGGGTCAGAGCTCGCCTGCTCTGACAGATACTGTGACAGATGGAGCTCTGGGTCTTTAGCCATCATTACCTTGGACTTGAAAGCTTGTTATTTCTCACACCATCCTATCCTACTTGAATGCCCAAACTAATTCAGTTCAAGGCCATGAGCTTGCTTAATTTATTTGGCTGTTTTGTATCAGTAAAGAGAGGTTACTGTTACTGAGAAATATATTTGTGAAACACATATCGCAACATGCATCACAGCTAAAAATATTTAATTTAGATGATTAATTTAAGTTCTGAGATTTAAGAGGAGAACTATGGGTTGAAAGTCAACATCCAGTCCTGTTGTTGTCTTTGTTTTTGCTTAATGAAGTAGCACAATTATTGAGGATGCTTTTTTTATGTCTGGGTTGAGCCTGCAAGCTGTGCATTTCCTCCTTGGCTTCATGGTTGTGTTGTGATAAAAGGGTTGAGGGGTTAAATGTTTGTCCAGCTGAAACAACACAGTAAAAACTCCTTCTCTGTGTCTCTGTAGCCGAGTCGTCAGAGCTCAGGACCTAAAAATAGCCACGCTGGCTCCACGCCCCTGGCTGGGGGACAGGTCAAATTATGAAGGAAGATGAAAAATTTAAAGGCACAGGCTGCTTGGCCACAAACTCAGCCCTGCATTAGTGGTCAGATAGAGCGTTGACTTAACTTTGACGGACTGGGTCAGGTTATATTAACCATGGTTCGTTGCCAGTTTCGGTGCGATGTTAAGATCTTTATTTGATAGTATCACTGAGCTCACAGTGTATTTTTTACGTTTCCTCTTTGCATTTCCTCTTTTTAGTGCTTTGTGTTATTTTGTACATCTCTAACTATACACCATCAAGAGGTGATTTAAGGAAATGGGATGTGTAAACCCAGAGAGGTGTTCTTGACACAGTTTGAGAGGGCTTTATGTAATTGCGATCATGCAGTTATGGCATCTTACAGTTGGCTTCCTTGGCTAGCTGAAAGCATGCTTCCTGAGTAGCAGTACTGCCCTGGATACACACTAAACCCCACACGTAACACCCAGCTGATGCACAGTCTTAAACGAACACACTGGTTATGTGGTGCTCCACATGGTTTAACACGGCATGTTTGGGTTTGTTTGAGATACGTGGATTAGATTTTTAGCTGAGTGCTGTCAACTTGGTTGTAGTTTTTTTTGTGGTTGGAATACAATGCTATATCTTCTCTTTTGCAACCTGCTCAATCACATAAAAAAAAAAAAAAAAACAAGCAGCCATTTTGAAAAAAAAAAAGGCTTTGACATGACATGTTGCACAGAGGTAAACTTTACCCGTTCCTCTTTTAGAACATCAAGGCAGAAATGGATCACTGCTCCCGTGTACCTGAGAGAACAAAATGAAGACATAAATAGAGTGGGTGAGAGAGACTGGTTCAACAAATCAAAAAAAGAAAAGGGGGAGGGGGGGGTGAATCAAGCCTCCATCTGCAGAGAGAGGGAGTCAGGAGACATGCCTTCTGGCAGGAGCTGAAGAAGACAGCTGTGTTTGGTGTGGTATTTTTAAACGCATCAATGCTGCTCCAATCCCCGCGCCTTGCCTGACCTATTTTTAGCCAGGGCTGGCCATTGTTCTATTTCTGTCACCTGTGGGCCACGCAGTTGTTGATTCACATGCAAATGAAGCCTGCTCCCTCCCTGGCTTGCATTACTGCTTCTGAGAGGTGCTCAGTGCACAGTACACGGCTTTCCTCGCAACTCGGCTTTCTGTTTTCTTCACTCTCTGTGGAGGAAGAAAAAGCCTCAGACTGAAGGCAGTTTTTTTTTTCCCAACAAGGCTTGACTTGTCGTCTTCTCCTCAAACTGTGTTTTTCAGTGTTTGGAGCTGGCTGAGGCAGGGCACCGGCAGAGAAGCAGCCCCACAGAGAGAGTGTGCAGTCTGTGTTAGTGCTTTACAGTGAGAGTGCTTTTTCAGAGGAGGAGGCAGAGCAAAGGAAGGGAGAGAGTTGCCTGTTGTCGTGGTCTCTCCCCTGAGTGGCTGAGGGGTGGCTCTTGGTGACAGGAAACGCAAGGCTTGCAATGAGACCTGAGCGCTGAGTGGAGTATGCTGCAGACGATTTACGAGGGCGAGTCAAGTTTCTCCACAACAGAACAGCGCGTTGGACACCAGCAGCTCCCCAACCAGAGCAAGATGCACAACGTGAACAACTCAGGTGATTTCACAGCACGGCATTTCTACTCTCCCTGAGGAATCCTAGATTTTATCCTTCTTCTTCTTTTTATTTTTTATTTTTACCCTTTTTGCATTCCAGCCTCTGTCGTTCCTCTATTTTTAAATCCGTCCCTACTTCTCCGCTATCTTCTGTGCCTCTTTCGCACACGCTCACTCTGTCCCTCTCTCCCTCTCTCACATACTCGTAACTCTTTGCGCTCAGCTGGTCTCTCATTCTGTGTGAAAAGAGAACTCAAAGCAGCAGCGTTATAGGAGCAGGCACTTCTTCCTGAAACAAGGTATTTGCTTTTGCAGTGGTTTACGGTTGCTACCATGATTTGTCTTTACCAGTTGGCTTGCTTCTTTTATTGGTCTTGAAGTATATCTTTTTTATCAGTTTAAAGTGCTGTTTATCCCTGTTAGTTTAACATGCATGGAGTGCTGTTTCTCTGCTAAAACAAGGAAATGCGTTCACATTATTCCAAGGCTCTAGTCGCCTAAAATGACTCACAGTAACATGAAAGGGATGTTGTGTTTTGCGAGCTTCCATGTCAGCGTGCACTTTTCAGGGAACAGGAAAAACTGTGACAGAAATACTGTGGGGACAACTGAGAGGATGCTCTCAGGATATTTATCACAGACATTGACTGTTCTATTTTTGACCTGAGAATTGAATTGAAAAGTACATGGATGACATCAGTATGAGTAACCTCTATTCACTGTATTGACTCAAGATGAGTCACGCCTTATTGGCTTTGATTCTTGTTTTCAGAATGTAGCTATTGATAACATGTGAAAACTGCAAATGGAAAATATCCGTAGAGTGAAAACTCTGTGGTGAGTGGAAAGATTGACATGTGGATTGCGAAAAAGTATCGGGATTGAGAAAGTCAAGACTGAGACGTGAGCTCAAAACATGTAATGGCTAATGAGTTATTTTTGTTTAATTTATAGCTGGTCAACAGTGAGAGGAGATTACAGGGTGTAAAGTAATAAAACTTAAAAATGAAATCTGAGCTGTTTTAACATTTTGGTATATTTGTTGTTAAAGAAAATACCAGGACTTGCATGTGATAATACAACAAAATACAGCCTCAAGTTTGTCTTAAGGGAAGCGAAAGGGGAAACTGAAAACATCCAGAGGCAGTGAGCTAAACGTGAGGACATTTAAAAATAAAACAGGAGGATGGCAGGGGGATGACACATTCCATCTCTGTTAATAGGTTATTCAGCTATCAGGCTGCAGGAGCAGGGCTTTCTTCTACTGTCTCATCGGCCTGTAAGTCAAACAACAGATATACTGAGTGCCTGAATCCGAGCTCCTTGCTTATTCTGTGGGTCAGCTATTCTTAGGTGAGTTATTTTCAGCTTATGGCATTAGCCTGCTAAGATTAGGCGTCTGTGCGTTATCATTCCATCTCAGCATGCTCCTGATATAACTGTGGTTTGGTACAGATATTTATAGAGAATTCTGTCATTTGCTTGTTTAATTTGTTCTTTCCACTTTATGTAGTCAATCACATAACAGCGTCTAACACTCCTGTCTATTACTGCTACCGTGGGGGTGCATTTGAGTATGAGTTTACTGGATGTAAAGTAACGTCAGAGATGTCTGTCAGGCAGATATATTTACTTTAAGACTTTCAGGAAGCTTTGTTTATCCTGCTGTGTAATGATGTTAAAGTGCCCCGTATGTAGGATAATTAGGCTCCTTTAAAACAGGCATTTAATTTTTCAAGTCTTCTGTTCTGCCATTTTATTTCAAGTGGGAAATGGAAAAAAAAAAAAAAACAGTCCCATTTTTATTTTGATTAGTATCAGTCACAACAAACTCCAGACAAAAGAGGTCCTCCGGTGGGCTCTCCAACAAGGGAAAAATAATTAGTTTCTCATGAGAGCTAAATATAATGTGAAATAATACGCAGGCTCCCTTTCATAAAATAACAATGCTGCACCTTTCAAGTCCTCTCCTCTGTATCCTCAATTGATTCAGGCCGCTTCACTGTGTGTACTCAAAGTGCTAATCTCTAAAGAGACAGTGCAAAATAACACAAATAAGGATGAGTCTGTTTCAGTGAGGCTCAACAGTTGTGTATTTGAAAAAAAAAAAGACTGCTTTATTTTAGAGAAAAGCTTACCGAAAATACTGTAAACTTCTGCATATTTTTTCTCTCTTTATGTAAAAGCTGTAGTAAAAGTGAACAAATTGGCTTGTGTTTGATCTGTGATACTAGAGTTGCTTTTTCTGTGGTCACTGAGGCTGAAGACATAAAGGCAATTGGCCCTTAGCAGTTTATTTATCAAGAGTTTCATTGATGATGGAATCTGGTGATAATAATAAAAAAGGCAGTAGGCCTTATTAATTCTCCTTTTCTGTCCAGATAGAGTTTTTGTCTAGGTCAATTCATTTGTTGTTGTAGGATAACTCGGCATGATGGGAAGACAGGAGTCGACCGGGTTCCTGGCCCCTCTCAGTTTAAGCCTCATGGTGTTTCAGCTCAGCTCTTTTTGTTAGCAGATAGTCTGCATGCAGCAGCTCTGGCTCAGCTACAAGGACGAGTCTGAGTCTTAAAAATAAAGACCTGTTTCTTGCTTTAGACATGGCAGCTGCTCAAAATAACAAGGCACTTAATGAGAGATCCAGCACCACATTGCAGTCCCAAGCATCAGCTTATTTTTGCCCTCAAACATCTTCTGTATCTCTGGTTCTATTTATACCGTCAGACAGGGAATTTAGATCAACAACCATCCCCAGTGCACAGCAAGTGGATGTAACATACAACATACTTAAAGTGCAGGAACAAAGTGTGCTTTTCCACAACTGGAATTTTAATTGATAATGTGGAATATGTAAAGATTATCATCCGAGATCAGAATCAAATTATGTCAGATAATCTAAGCAGTAGTCCTTTAAATACACTTAAACTACAAACCAAGAAAAAAAAGCAGCAACAGGTCTTCTTGTGTTGATGGTGACTTCCACTTCAAGTAGTCGTGTTAGTTTGGGACATCACTGGTAGCTTTTCAGACAAACTGGAGGCATTGGGAAATTTTTAAAAAGCTTCCATTTTACCAAGTATAGATAACGTGACACAGTTTATACATTTATGTCAAGGTGACTAATTGCTGTAAAAGGTCAGAGATTTACAGATTTTATTCTGAGTTTACAAATAAAACTGAACCCAGGATTAGATGTTTTTTTTGAAATGTACCTTTTACAAAACTAGAACAGTATTTGCGTTGACATTGGCGTGGATCTATAAGAATTGTCATGATTTTCGAATTGTTTCTTGATTGATAAAAAACAGCTTTACCAAAACGCCTGAAAAAACATTCCTCTCATTAGTTATTAACTTTAACCAAGTGGCACTTGGGAGACTTCTTTTTTTTTTTTCTTCTTTTTTTGTGGTGTGTGTTGTTTCTCTTCTATGAGCTAATACCTGCTGCTGTGTTGCGCTCAACCAGCAGATCAACAGGTCACTGGTTAGTGAACATGAATGTAAAGTTAAAAAATATCTGCTAGAATCTGTTTGACTAAGGAAATAAATACGCTTGAAGTGTTTGTTTGATCCAGTGATAAATATTTGTTTTGTGCTAAAATCCAATGGGTCCCTTTTATAGCAAGTGAGACTGTTAGGGCTGATGGGTAAGTGTTGATATATTATAAAACTCCTATCTACACTAAAACAATGTGTTTGGTGTGTGAAAGCAGCAGTTGTTTTTTTCTTCTATGATATAATCTTATCGTGATCACCAGAAAAAGGTTGCAAACTTACTTGTTAAGGTGTGAAAACAGATGCAGCATTTATTCAGTGGGAAATGTTTACAATGATGAGAAGTTTCTCAGGATAGTTGTTAATTTATGAGCTGTCTGGATAAATAAGATTTTATTAGAATCTTCAAGTTGCTCTCTAAACGGGTAGTTTTAAGTTTAACTCAAGCTTTCACAGAGAGTCATGTTGATAGTATTTTCCTCTCTGGAGATGTATGTATTTCAGACTCCTCTCATGTTGTAGTAGTGTCACTGCTGATGTGTGTCTGCTCTCTCTCAGGGATGGGAAGCCTGCTAATGTGGCTTGAGGCAAAAAAAAAAAAAAAAGACAGCCATCCAACATCTCAAATTAAGGCTGTGATTGTCACTCCAACCGCCACCAAGGCTAATGAGAGGCAGATCGGTTATAGAAATAAACACTTTGGGGACACTGGCGGTGCGACGCAGCAGTGGGAGCATGGTCACAGGCCATGAGTCACCCTATCCCCCATTGGCAGGCCTTCCATGGGGAGGAATTTGGGCATGGGGCAGGGTGCTTGTCACTCCCTTGTGCTAAAAACAAATTTGGGACCTGTCATTCATAAATCTCTTGTTTACCAGCGCCTGGAGACACTTCTGTGAACTTTCCACCAATCAGGAGGCACCTCACGTTCACTCAGACAAAAGGGTTCGTATTATGGGTCATAACGGTACTATAGGACCAATGAACCAGAACCTCATTTTTCTGACAGCGATCATTTCAAGAGATGCAAAAGTTACATAAATGCAACCCCGCGCTTTTATTTTTGCCCGTGTTAAATTGAGCACGCGGCCTCACAACTGTGACAGTCTTTGACACATTGTCTATATTAAGACCCTGCTCAGAAAAGTATTTATATTTAGCTTTGGTTACTGGTGGTTCCTTATTCTCCTCTGCTTTAAGGTTATTCTTGTAAAATAGAAACAGAAGAATTTAGTTTTGAGCAGTTTGAGAGTCATTTGACATAAACAAATTAACTGTTTAATCCAATATATTCAGTGGTTGAGTGAAGTATTTAAACAAGGGCAGAAATCAGCACAGAGATTAATGTCATCCATGAGGAATATAGAAAGTAAGAGGCTTCAGAACAAACAATGCCTTCCTGCCTTTAGGACATTATTATCTTCCCTCAACATTGTCATCCCATCCCCAGTTATTCTTGCCGACACAGTGGACAAGAAAAGAACGGTCACATGAGGCTGTTGTGGTTTCCTCAGAGGCCATTTCATACAGTGTTGGTTATCAAAGTTGGCTTAAGCTTTCACACTCCTCCCTCTCCTCCCCCCCTTCCTATCCGTTTAAAGCACTGTCTGATATTTTCTGATGGAGGCTCAGCGTGATGTGCAGATCAAAGTGGAGATCTTTAATGCCAGTCACAGTGAGGGTACAGAATGAAATATGAGATTAATTAGATATCTCAGTGGTGAATTCTCCCAGGCAGCAGGTGTTTTTTTTCTTGCTATATTTAGGTCCATTAGGCAAAAAGTAGCACTAAGACTGTCTGACTCTGTGAGCCCTTCAATGGTTCACAGGTTCACGGCTGGCCTGGGAACAGCGCCTGCTACCTCGGAGTCCTTTGTCAAAGAGTTACAAGCGAAGATTAATATTCCCTGTCAGGAGAGAAGGCTCTGTTCTACAGGTGCCTGTTCCCTGTGCCTGCCGAGCCGCTGCCCTCCTCTGTCATTTGATGGAGCTGTTTTTAGATCACAGAGAGAGAAAAATTACAGCACGGGAGTCCCCTCTTACTGTCTTCTCCCTTTGAACATTTTTTAGGACGAGTTATCTTCTATCAGTTGAAAATCCACAGTGTGTGTGTATGTGTGAGTTTTTGTATTGGAGGTTTTCTTTTTTTTCATAATGCTTTCTCTCTCTGCCTCTCTCTGCTGGGGACTCCTGCCTTATATAAGAGCTGTGAGGCTGATATAATAGTCAACATGTCACATTGCCACTGTAGGCAGGAGACAACATGCAGTGAGACTCGATATCTGCAGGATGGGGAGACATAATTACGTCGCCAGCGTTGCCATGGCAGCGGCAAGTTAGGGTGGTGGATACTAGGGTGTGGGGGTTGTCACAGACCAGGATTGCGCCACTTGCTTTTATGTTTCTATTTATAATCACCACCGCCGCATACACATGGATGGTGGCAATGAAAAACAGGCTTCATGACAAAACAAATGGGCGCCAGAGAGCTTCACAGCTTCAGCCAACGGGAGGGCACTGCTGCCTAATTGATGACTACTGTATACTGACAGTGCAGGTTTAAGCTCCTTTTTATTGGCATTTTATTGTAGTTTAAGAGGATAAATACATGACAGGACCAACAGAAGACTGTTTATGTTGGCATATAAAAGTAATGTGTTAGCTCCCTCTTATGCGTCTAGAGAGCAGGTGGTGTAGTAACACTGCTTGTGTTTGTTCCCTCAAATGTGACCCTTGAGAAGATTACAGCAATGAATGCACCCAATAAATCTCCCTCCAGCCACTGGAATTTTAAGTAGCTTTGAATATTTCTCTGGTCTCAAAATGGAAGAGACATAATACAGTCTGGGCGATGTGTACCCTTCCTTGAATGTCACATTCTGATCAGTGTTAATAACAAATCATTTTTCCAAGAATTTCATTTAATCACAGATCAAATATAAGCCTTAATACCTAATTAAATATCTAAAATTAGTTCTTTCCAAAAAAGAGAAAAAAGACTGACTGAAGCAAGGATTGTACAAGAGACAGAAATGTAACAAAGATAATGAAAAATATCTAGCAGTCACTAATCATCCTCTGTGGAATAGAAAGATGAAGTAGTGCTTTCTCCCATGTTCTGAACTGGCAATCGATTTTCTCTGTGGAACAACCTATATATAGAGCTGGGAGACCAAAGGGATGCCCTCTCACTTTGTATCTGACAATTACTTATAATGGAGGGAGAAGTCAAAGACAGCTCTTACCGATGCGTACATCGCAGCATCTGCACTCAGGAACAGAGATGGAAAGATCACAGAAACGTACTCTCGAAAAGCATACAGGTTTGCAGACTCACACTCTATTTTGCTTGAAACCTTTAGTATAAAAAGAGATACCTGCATAATTTCCTGGTAGGGACAAGTAGAGGAAAATCTTTTATAAACATATAAAGCAGTAGAAAGATGGGATTTTTATGAAGACTTCAAATGGCCACTTCAACATTTCGTGCCAAATGTCCATTGGTTTGTTGGACAGCTCTCCCAGTAGACTCTGACTGACGGATGTGATCCTGTGTTTGTTTATAGAAACTGTTATAATTGTAGGTTTCAGAGGATCACATGAGAATACGCTGTTCTCCTCACTTTTCCTTTTTTTCTCTTCCCTCGTTCCTTTTTTTTATAACCTTTTAAACTCTGTGCTTCACTTACAGAATCTCAATCTTTTACTTTCCTCAAACTCTGAACAACATGTTTTGTTCTGCAGTATAATGCAGATGTACCATGACAAACAGTTACTGCTAGTTTCATGGTTCAAGCTGTAGGGTTGTAAATGAGGGACTGACAAATATCTCTTTTGCTCTTTCCTTCTCTTTTTATCACAGTGGAAATTAAGCCGGACGTGCCATTGACTGTGGAGCCTGTGTCTCCATTGGACCTGCGCACAGATCTGAGGATGCTAGGGCCAGGCTCGGACCCAGGGCTGTGGGAGAGGCAGCTGCAGCAGGAACTGCTCCTTATTCAGAAGCAGCAGCAGATCCAGAAGCAGCTACTAATCAGCGAGTTCCAGAAGCAGCATGAGAAGCTGACCCGTCAGCACCAGGCCCAGCTCCAGGAGCACCTCAAGGTCATTATTGCACTGAGCATTTGTTTGGAGGACAGTGCAGCAGTGTACCCAGTGGCCCGACACAGCACCACAGTACAGCTTGGCGTAGTGCAGATCAGTAGAAAACATTGTTGTATAACAGAGAGCAGAGAAGAAGAGACAACTCAGCAAAGCTAAGCAGAGTGTTGAGTAGTACATTATAGAACAGTATGAGGTTCCTTGTTACAGATGTGTGCAAAATAATCTGTAACAGCAAAATAGACGCTGTGAAAGTTCACATAAGCCACTGCTGCTTTAAGATTCTGTTTAGCAATGCGCTCTCTCCATGTTGACTTCGGGCCTTTGTGTTTCTCAGCTCCAGCAGGAGCTTCAGGCCATGAAACAGCAGCAGGAACTCGCGGAGAAGGAGCGCCGTTTGGAGCAGCAGCAGCAGCAGCAGAACCAGCAGGAGAAAGAGCAGGAGAGGCATCGGCGAGAGCAGCATGTTTCCAGCCTGATCCTCCGGGGCAAGGAGCGCTCCCGTGAGAGTAAGATTTCGACACCGCCATCATAGCTATCTTCTCAGCATCAAGAGCAGAATTTGTGTACTAAGGGCCCTAGGCGAGAGCAAGCATGGGTGCCACAAACTTTAACCCATGCTCTGCAATTATTGATTTTATGCATTACCATATACAGGGGTTCAAAATGTCTATATTTTTTGTTATATCCAGTCATGAGCCTGTTCTGTCACTACTTTTTTATGACTGAAATAACAGCCCTCTAGCTGTGTGTTAGGATGGCAGAAGAAGCCCTTTTAAGAGCAACCTTGATTGACATTGAGGCACTACCTAACCTTATTTTTTAAAAGGTTGTATTGAAATGCTGCATTAGGATCTCCTTGACTCCTATGGGAACTCCTTTTTAGGCAGCTGTAACATCAATAGATACTCACAATTACAATACATTTAACATCCACAACATATTTAAAACTTAGCTTAACATCAAAATCTAAACTTTGAGACCAACTCTCGTTACTTTATGACTAGTAGCACTTTGAGTCATATGTTAGCCTGCTCTATGGCTGTAAAATTGAAAGTAATGTGTCCCTCATTGTTCATTTGGTGTCATGTGCTGGTCTACTGGGGACACAGTTTCTAAATGTTAGATATCACTAGTGACACATGACTCCAGATGAGAAATTACTCCAGCCACTAGAGCAAAGTATCCAACAGTTTTCACTTACTATGATGACAATGTATTTTTCATTTCATGCAACTGCTGAGAGAAGATTTGTCGGTGACATTAAGCTCAGAATTAAGAAAGAACTGTCTTAAAGTAGCGTGATCAAAATAGCTTCAGATATAGTGTTCCCTTTCTGTTTTTACCTTATGGCTAATAATAGAAAAGATTTATGAGTCTGTCAAGTCTGGTAATTTGAACTTTTGCTCTGCAACTGTGACCCTCCAAAGGGGAAGAACACCTCTCTGCAGTATCTGTGAAGCAGCTTGAAACTAATATGGTTCTCTCAGACCACTAGGGGGAGATGTGCCTGCATGAGTTGTTGCTGCAATGAAAGCTAGTGTTCTTAACCTGAGAGATCTGAAAGAAGGTTGCAAATTACAAAAGAGGTTACAAAATGATTTGTTAAATTACACTTACCCCCTAGGGTAACCCCAATCCCTTTGTTTCGGTCTTTTGGCCTCACAGGTGCGGTGGCTAGTACCGAGGTGAAGCAGAAACTCCAAGAGTTTCTGTTAAGCAAATCAGCGAAGGACCCTGCCAGCAACGGAGCTAATCATTCTTTCCTCCATCACCCCAAACTCTGGTACACGTGAGTATTTCCTGTTTTTCTTCCTCCTGAGAGAGCATGATACTATTATAGATGGTGTATTTATATCTAGAAGAAATTTAATCTCAATCCTCATATTACTCCTTCTTGTATCTCATTTATTTTAACGTGATCAGGTCCTCTCACCACACATCACTGGACCAAAGCTCTCCACCTCTGGGCGGCACATCCCCCACCTGCCACTACACTCTACCATCACCCATAGAGAGCAAGGACGACTTCCCCTTGAGAAAGACAGGTTTGCTAATTTGCCCACACACACACACACACACACACACACACACACACACACACACACACACACACACACACACACACACACACACACACACACACACACACACACAGAGCACAGCCGTAAAAATGCCCACACACACCCTGTTTAAATTTCATACATAAACAAAGTACATCCACAGCTCTAATCTAATGTTGCCTCATATTATAAGTTTGTTTTTAAAATTCTATTATGTTGGTTATAAATACAGAGAATGTTTTTTTGACCCTTGTCAATCAAGAGGTCAGTTACCCATCAAGTATTTCCTGAGGTTGCTGATGACCTGCTAATAACACCAGTTAGACTCATTGTAACTCCACCCATCCCTCCAGGGCTCGACACAAAACTTTTACAAGCAGGCCAGAAAAGTACCTCAAAGTTTCATGACTCTTTTTTTTTTTATTTTACTGAAACGCAGCAGCTGAACAGGCAACAACATAGTTTTCATAAAATGGATACTTTTAATAAGGTTATTTGAGCTGGATTTGAATTTCCTTAATTCAAAAATGTCATAAGAATAAGCCAAACTCCAAGGCCACTTTGAACTGTTTAGTGGTAAATGGAAGAATTAAAGCGGATTAATTTTCTCCTGAATTATTGGCTACAAAAACTGTTTTGAAAAGACACAGGTTCCCACCAAAAAGCAGCTCAGGTTTGTTGGTTTAAAGCTTGGGGATCCCTTTGGGAATAGCTGTGTAAATAAGAATAATTTCTACCCACTGCTTTGCACAAGCACAAGTGCTCACTAGGCTTAAAACTTCATAATTCGGCAATGAGGTCACCAAATTACATTATCCTCCTTTCCCCTCCGTGTCTCTTTTAATTACATTCGAAAGCAATTATGCTCGTTGAGTCTTTAACTGCAGGCCTGTCATTTTGCATGTATACACAATTTACAGATCAAGCAGAGGAATGTTTTCTTGTAAAATAAAGTTACTGTGTGACGAGGATAAATATTGGAAAGGTAAATGAAAGCTCTGTGAGCTTCTATTTATTGTCATCTCTCTGAATTGAACTGTCTGAGCAGAGCAGAGAATAACCTCTTGTATAGGTATATTTACATCCTTGAGTCATGCCTGTAGACTCATTAGATAAAGAGGTACCTCACAAGTGTAATTTCCAGTTGTAAGCAGTCTTCTTAAACAACAGAGAGGCTAGAATTGTTTGTCTTTTTCTGAAAAAACAAAAGGCAGCCTTAAAAAAACACTGCAATGAAAAAAAAAATCTGTCTGTGCTGCTCAAACATTTTCATTCAACATGTAATTCAGGGTGAAATCATCGTCCCATCTCTGTGCCTGGTTGTCTAACATAGATGAAACTATTCCTGATCTTTGGATTCCTGAATCTATATGTGGTCATTTCCTGCTCAGGTCTTCCTCCCCCACTTCCTGTCTGTCTTCATTAAAGTCTTCTGAGAGCTTTGCGCTCAAAGGGGAACACACAAAGGTAGTGTTGTTCCCCAAGCCACTGGCTGTCACTGCTCGGTGATTGGCAGGTGTCGCAGAGTCAAGGTGGGCTCATGCTGGATGAACCTTGACAAGACTGTTTGTTTAAGCAAAGATAGCTCTCTCCAAACAAAGCCGAGATGACTCGAATGCTCTGGGTAAGACTCCCCACCGCTTCATCTGGCCAGAGGGTGGAGAGAAATCTCTCTCCGGTTGAGGTTTTGGTTCAAGATAGGGTGAATAGTTCTGGGTCAACAAGAAATCTTCAAAACTTGTGAATAGTGGATGATGCATTTTTTATTCTGACTTAAAAGCTTTTCAAGTGGAAGTTTTAGTGGAAATTATGCAACAAAAGTTTAGTTGTTATTCACAAATTATGAACACTAATTTTACCCCCCAAAATTCTGCGGTCCTGTATATGTTTCATAAAGCATGAGATCTATTTCTTGTTCTCTGCCACAGTTGCAAACAGTTATATCACCCTTCACTCAAAAATAGCTGTAACGTCCTTGGCTTTATTTTACTGAGTGGTTAAAAGAATTTCACGTGATTAACTTGTTTACCTGGTACACATCCTCTTTGTTTCACTTCCAGGGACGAGAATAGAGTGGACCGAGAGCACGCGATAGTCTGTGGCAAGAATAGTCACAGCTTAGCAGTAAGAAGTGCAACAGCCTCTCTGGTCTTGACCCAGTTACCGAATGGGTGCATTCAGCAGGTGCAGGAAAGATTTTCAAAATTAATCTTAAAAGGATAAAACTAGAGCCTGAGCTTGTAAAGTTTACGTGTCAAATCCTTAACTTGAAGATGTTGTCTGTTCTCACATGTAAAAAATATGAACAAAAGGATTAAACTGGCTGGTTTGGTAAGACTTCATATATAAACTCTGAGGAACTAAAGCAGGTTGAAAAAAGTATAAGTTCAAAGAAAAGAAACTGGTGAGTATTTAAACATCTATTTTACCTCCAGCTTGAATAGGAGTATCAGGAAAATGCAAAGCAGGCCTCCTTGTGTATAGAACAAACCTTTGCACACAGTCATCTGTTCAGGTCCAAGTGTTAATGGGCACAGGCACCCACAGGAGATAGCACAACAGTTCCAGTATCAAATGTAATGGGGGGAGTTGATTAATGTTTATTACCGAACCCATTACTGTATGTTTTCTATAACTGACTGAGGTGTTCAGTGTATACATTTGCCTCTGCCATCATTGCCTCCTGTTGCACAGTGCACCGCAGCATTTTTTCTTTCCATGGAGACCGGCAAGAAAGTGTTTGTTCCCGTGCTGCTGTCTGGCGTTCCCGTGGCGACCAATTGGGATGCGTAGCTTGGTGGCAGCAGTGTGTAAAAATAGAAAGCAATCAAGGCAGCAGGGCGTGAAGCAGATTCATACGACTCCCAACAGCGTTTTCTCTCCATTTATCTCTCCTGCCTCCTTTCTTCCTCCCTCGCTCTCTTTCATTCTACCTCACACCCACAGGATTAGAGGTCTGTGCCACGTATTAGGGAAAAAAGGGTTTTGCTGCTTTTGACAAAAGCCAGAAATAGCAGCATCTGGCCCACTCTCCTTGCTGTGCCCCCTTCAGCGTTCCCCTTCCTCCTCCTCCTCCTCCTCCTCCCCCTGCAGTACTCCTACGTCATAGCCCCACTCTATCATGTATAGCTGTATGTTGTAAACACTGCAAAAAGACCAATTTAATTATTGATCGTCACTAAATAATTGAAGCAGGTTGGCTATTGTGTAACAGTTTACATAACTTCAATGCAGCTTTGCGCTCTGGCTTCTAGTCAAAAGACCTGCTTATCTATTTTGCTTGTTTACTTAAGTGTGTATTGCTGTGCGAATCTATGTCTGAAGGGTTCATGGGAAAACTACATTAGACCTCTTGACCCACTTAGTCACCATCAGTGCAGCAGGAGGGCAGCATGACGAGACAAAATCATTTATCTGTTTTTAAGTAGTAATCTCTTAGTCTAATTTCCTATTTTGTTTTTGGACCACAATCACATTTTTAGACTAGTTTACCAGTTGTGACATCCATCTGTTATATCAGAAGTTGGCGGCACTGCTCTTGTAATTACCGTCAAAGACTCAAAGGTCATGTCCTCAATTTTTTTTTCAATGTCGTGTCTTTCATTCTGAAGGGATCACTCATTAGGCAAGACTCATTAATCTGGAATCTTTAATTCTTAATTCTTAACCCTAATCCGTAGGTTTTATGAAGGATTCTCAGCCTGAAATACATTTTTAGTTTTGACATTTTCTAACCATGTCAAAGGAAAATAAAGAACATAATAAAACTTTGGCTTGCACATCACATTAACTCTGCCAAGTCTCTTGAACTCAGTATTTCTTAGGTCATGCTTATGCCGGGTCACACTGAGCACTGCAAAAATGTTAAGGCAAAATGAGACGGTTTCAACCTCATTTGCTTCAACCTTTAAAGTCAACACCTTCAAACTTGGCTTTGTTTCGGTACCTCAGGGATGGCTATAATCAGCTGTGTGTAACAGAGTTAGTGTGGATTAGGGTGTTCCTGGAAAAGAGCAGCCGTGCTCAGTAAATCTACCTGAGCGAGATAAAGGTTTAAAAATGATTAAATAATCTACCGGGAAACAAAATGCCAATTGTTACTAATACTCCTAAATCCATAAATACAACCAGTTGAAAGGTTTAGAGGCAATATGTCTATTGTGAAAATCTTAGTTCCTTCAACTCTGATGTGTTGGGTTTCTCTGTCTGGATCAGTTCAGGGCCAAGCTGTGTGTGTAAGTGTATGTGTGACCGTGGCGTGTGTCCAGTGTATGTATCAGGGTATCTCTGTTTTGCATTAGGAGTAGGGGGCGTAGGGAGAGCCAGAAACATCTGCCATGTTTTTGTGTTAGTTTAACTGTTGCTACTGTATCAGACTGTGGTCACCAGGGCGGCAGGTAGCGGACTATTTCACTTAGAGCCTGTGTGTTGCTCAACCTAATTTAAGCCAGATGAGGTGGAAATGGGCCCAATCCTTAGTCATTTCGTTTATCTGGACGCTGCTCTGAATTTCACTGAAAATGAAATTGTTGCATGGTGTGGCAATGTTGTTATTTTTTCACTGATTATAGTTTCTTTATTACTCTTCTTATTTTCCTCTTATTTTATGATATTCATATTCTCCATGGTTTGTTCATTACATTTTGCCGCATTAAAGCACACTGTTTATCTCTATAACAACAGTAAAATACACTCACATGATCCTGGAGCCAGACTCCTTTTGATATGGCTTCTTTGTGGCCCAAATACTGTCGCTCCAGATTAACAGAACGCAATCTTCTGTCTCTTTTTTTTTTTTTTAGCTTCTGAGCCAAACCTGAAGGTACGATCCAGGCTGAAGCAGAAAGTAGCAGAGCGGAGAAGCAGCCCAATGCTAAAGAGAAGAGATGGAAACATAATGACTCCGTACAAGAAGAGGGCTCTAGAGCTAATGGGTATGCATCATTACTTTATATTGTATTTCTTGTGTTTTTGTAGTTTGAACATGTGCAGTAAATTCTTGACATCTTTGTATCTGGTGTTCCAGATGTTCTCGAAAAACAGAGGCCCATACCTTTTTGTGTCATTAATTCAGAGCTGCATGATTATCAGCCATTTTGCAATATAGTAGCATATTATGGTTATTGGACTTTCATGTGAGAACGTCCATTGTAATCACACGGCCGTGACCGTACACATTAAAGTGTTGTGAGGCTGCAGCTGTTTGCCTTGCCTCTGTGCGTGTGTGTGTGTGTGTTGTGTGTTGAGCGTGAGCATGCATACTGCGTCTTAACTCCTTGATGTTTTTCCTAGACTCGACGCCCACAAACAGTGCCCCTGGCTCTGGCCCCAGCTCTCCCATAGGGGCCTCCAGTGCCTTGGGGGCTGAAAATGGACCCTCCTCTCTTCCTACTACCACAAAAACTGAGGTATGTTTATAAATAATCAGCACTGCTATTGATTTGCCCAAAAAGGGAAAGGAAAGTCTGACTGCAGTTGTTATTTCTCATATAATTTGTGTAGGTATTTCGAGTATACTTTCATGTTAAGGCACTTAATGCCTGTCTGTCCTCCTGCTCACAGCTATAAAAACAGCCAGTTGTCTTCCGTCTGTTTCGCTCAAGTGGAAATGACTCCCAAACTGACATTAAAGAGGCACAGCTTGACCCACATCTCTGATTACCACAAGTTTATCCATGTAAAGACACATTAGGCAGGAAAATAAATAGACTTGCACCACTGTAGCTCACTTTGTAGCATACAAAAGATGCATGCTGAGTCCTTGTAGCAGTAGCCCAAGTTTGATTCCACGCCAAGGCTCTTTGTTGCATGTCTCCCTCTCATGCTTGCAGTTTTCCATCAACTTTAGAAATATTAAAAAAAGAGACAAAATGGTTAAAGAAAATCTTTAAAAAAGTGAGCGAAAAGAGCGTTAAATTATAAACACAAAGATAACAAATTGAGAGTCAAAGTTAAAGTGCTCAGATTTTCTGTCAGACATTTTCTTCCAGATGTGTCGTACAACTAGTTTTATCCCCCCCTCCTCCAAAAAAACATCTTTAGTTTGGCTGAAAGGTTGCTGTTGGCTTGTCATTGTATTTCTGTCGTTGGCTTGGCGGCATGCCTGTTCTGAAATGTTCTGAGGCGTTTCCAAATGGATTCATGGCTGAGTTACTGACCTGAGCTCCCCTTGGACCCAGCACACAAAGCAGACCATTATGGAGGGTGGCAGATATGACACATCTCTGAACAATCCTCACAGAACAGCTGTGTTTTCCTTCACTGTGGCTGTTTACTCTCCCTGGGACCTCCAGTGACACAGAGAGGGGAGAGAAACCCTGACAGTGGGCTGAAAGTTTGGGGCTCAGTTTAATTGATATCCCAGGCGTTGGTAGCCAAAGACATCCACATGCTAACAACATAAACACACAGGATTGCTATTGTATTGAGGCAAGCTGAGGCTCTCATAATAGTCATCAGTGGACTGCAGGCTGCCTGTAGACCTCATGCCTGTTGCAAAAGCAAGGCATGTTTGTGTACCGTTACATTAGGTATCCTTTTTCAGAGGGAACGGGTCCCTCGGGTCAAATATGGGCCGGATATCCACATACAGGTCACTGAGTACTGGTAGGGGTTGGAAGGATAAACATGGCTGTTCCAAAACCACATGCTGGTCCGCTGCTCTGCTGGGTATAGGAAGTATGCCCCAGTGCTGATGTTCTCTGAGAGAGTGGCCCGAGGGTGGGGACCGGGGTGGAAGAACAGGCAGCGGGCCGGTTAGTGTCTGAAGAACTAAGGGTGGAGTGAAAGATTTATATGTCTGAAATGTTTTATAATAGCATATCCTCCTCACTGGTGCCATTCTGTAAACCTCCAGGAAACTTTTGCTGCATCACGCCTTTCATAACGTCGAACATAAAAACTCCTACCTTTCTGTTTGCGGGGAGGAGGGCTGTTATGGTGCACTGACGTTTATGCCACTGTTCCTGTTGCCTTTTCAAATTGTCCACTGTGGGGATTCTAAATCTGTCACTTCCTCCTAAATCTCTCTGTCTTTGCTGTGTCCTGTGTTTTTGATGTAGAGATGGCCTTCACAGCCGAGATTATTCCGACCCGAGGGCTCCGTATCCATGCTTAGCTTATACACGTCTCCATCTTTACCTAACATCTCCTTGGGGCTTTCAACTGCATCCTCACCCATTAGTGTAAGTACATTTTCTCTCCCAATTTTCAAGATGTTTTTTTAATAAAATCTGTTTGTTAGCTCAAATGTTATTTTGGTTGATTCAGCAGTCAGTCCAGTGGTTTAGCATTAGCAAGTTTCCTCACTGATTTAAGAGTAAAAACCTGCTATCAGTGGTTGTCTAGGATCTCTGCAGGACCACAGGTCACTGACCTGCGGCCTCAAATGGTTTTATCACTCTTAGATAAATATTGTTCTGCAGTGTCTTGTGTCAGGCAAGTTCTTATCTTTCTCTATTACCTCATTTATCACAACTTTTAAAAAAGGCCAAGTCCACTCAAGTGCAACTTCTGATAACAGGACATGATAGATTAGGTTTCAGCTCTCTGGCGCATTCCTCCAAGACCTGTTCATCAGCTGCACCAACTTCAGACCACTGATTTCTGAATTCCAAACCCCATTGCATTAAGCAGAGGATCTTTTAATTTAAATGCCGTTGTATTTTCTCCTAACAAATTATCACCAACTTTAGTGCAATCAGGCACCATGTGACTTAAAGAGTAAATGTTCATGTTCATCATCTTTTCCTCTGCTTTTCAGGCTGCCATTGGGTTGAAGGACAGATCCACAGAAATCAAACATGGGCTGCCTGGGCACCTGCTGGGCCCCGTGCCCCTTCAGACAGGCCTTGAGTCCAAAGTGAGTCCCAGTCACCAGGCACTCCTCCAACACCTCCTCCAGAAAGAGCAGATGAGGCAGCAGAAGATCCTCTCCTCAGGTAAGACCTCTCTATAAGGTGTTTAATGACTAAAGTTGTCAAAAACATGGCACAGGAGACTAAAAGCTGGCTCTGCAATTCTTTCTTTTCTTTTTTCTTAAGGCCAAAGCTCCATGTCCTCCCACCCTCAGTCCCCGCTGGCTATGAAAGATCGCCCCTCAAGCAGTCGCCCTAAACTACCAAAACACCGGCCCTTGAACAGGACACAGTCCGCCCCACTGCCTCAGAACACACTGGCCCAACTCGTCATCCAGCAGCAACACCAGCACTTCTTAGAGAAACAGAAACAGTACCAGCAGCAGGTCCATATAAATAAGGTATTGTGTTTTTTAGTAATACTCAAATCACAGGAGAGGAATTTGACTTTTAGATTCTGTTTCCCGACCTCCTCTATTCCTCTTAGGTCTTGTGAGGACTTATTTTACTGCAGGGAGTCTGATTTAATCATTTTA
Organism: Xyrichtys novacula; assembly: GCA_962446985.1. NCBI lineage: Eukaryota > Metazoa > Chordata > Actinopteri > Labriformes > Labridae > Xyrichtys > Xyrichtys novacula. The sequence goes on along the minus strand of OY660871.1, from coordinate 9,375,784 downwards.
AGCACACAAATGCTGGTCTATTTTTAGCCTTTTTAAGAGCATCTGCAGTAGCTCAGGTTTAAAGACCCGAGCTATTGTCTGTTCTTCCCAGGAATCCTGATGTTATTTCTGCAGAGCAAAGGACTTCTGCCTGACTTCAAATAGGGAAGAAATGCTTCCCCTGCACTAATTCTGTTATCATAGCTTAAGGCATCTGCTCACATGCAAACTCTGTGGAATTCAATTCAGCCAGGTTTAAATGAAGGAAAAAGAGCCGAGAATACATTTTGTTCCTCTGTGGCAATATTTATGTTTCTGTTAGTTGGCCGAGGTGACCTCTCCATACACAGAGTGTAATTATTTTGCTGAGGGACGTGTGTGAGGTGGCAGACACTGTGAAAGGCAGCATTGTGTGAGCTCACATACTGATGTGTCCCAACGCTGGGCTCTGACAGAGCCATGGGAACCATCGAGCAGCTCATACCTAGAAGTAATAAAAAGCACAAAGCACCACTAGCACTTATTGGGTCGTACAGTGTGGATATCCAGCTGTAACCAAAAGTTTAGTGCTAATTCCTCTGTTACGTTAAAAACGACTCAAAAGAATCACTGCAAGGCAGCTAAGATTAGTTTTGGTATCAGATTTAATTACTGAAAAGGACTCTATGGAGCTGATATGATTGACTTGATTTGAAAAGAGCTCTGAAATAATTGCAACATCTTGTCCAGAAACATGTGAACAGGCCGAACTCTAATCACTGGGGCCAATGAGATGGCGAGTAAAGCCTCTTTAAGTGGAGGTTATAAATGGCCTCTAATCGGGGATGAGCCCTCAGTGTTTATTGAGAGGGATCTCCGAAACATTGCCCTAATTAATTTCCTAGCAGAGGCTTGTCTGCGGTTGTTTTTAAATGTCCTTCAGTGCCTGTGACAGCAGGGGGAGCTCATGGAAATTTACAAGAGCTTAGGGAATTTAGGATCAGGTATGAACAGAGTTTACTAATACCAAGCTAAGGAGGCTAACTCTAACAGTCGGAGGGATATTTATATAAGACCTAAATTCTGTAGACCTTGATGTGGTTGGTTACGTGTTTGGACCCAAGCTGGCCAGTCCGACTCACGTTGCCCTCTTGTGGCAGAGTGATTAAATCCTGGCACCACTGCGGTCCATTTGATGTAGAAAGCTGCACAACTGAGTTTTTGTGTCAGGCTGAAATTTTAATTCACCTGGTGCTGTTTCTATAAGGAAAATAAATCTGATTTGCACTATTCTTTAAACTTAAAAAAATATATATATAAATATTTTTTTTTTGGACTGACTCTAATCTACTTTATTTAATTTTGTCAACTCATGTAAAAGGGAGGAACAATGGCTAATCTGCCACTAATCCTAAACCCTCTAAAACTCTAGTTTTGCAAAGCCTTTGGGTGGAAACTCAGTAAGTTTATTATTCCCCTTTGTCACGTTTCTAAGGTTTATGCCATGGTTGGTAGCAGATTTTAGTACAATAATAGCATTTAGTGTGCTTACTCAAGAAAACTCAACCCAAAAGCCATTTAAGTCTGTTTAGAAGCAAACTGTATTTTATGAAAAGGAAAATCCAGACTAGAATTGTCAATATAAACATGATTGGTAACTGTATGTTTTGTGCTTTGACACTTTGGTCCATCAGTAGTTGAGTGAATATGGGTTAACTAGATGTAATGTTGTTGATTTTGGTTATTGATATAGTTACAGATGCTGTCAAAGCTTAGCTAGACTTTTTGTTCCTAAAACATCATGCGAATCCTTCTTGTTTGATGAATTACTAATCTCTTTGTTTATGTTTCAGAAAACTTGTTCTTGGTTTTCCCTTTGCTTCATTTTGATATAACTTGATTGTTCTAGACCATTAACTCTGGGTTATCATCATTAATGTGGATCCTTTGCCTTTTACAGCTGTTGTCCAAGTCCATTGAGCAGTTACGTCAGCCCAATGCACACCTGCAGGAGTCAGAGGAGGAGCAGGAGGAGCAGCAGTATGACAAAGAGCACACAGAGAGCATGCAGGAGGACAGACTGCCCCCTGGAGGAGTCATCCGGAAGCACACGCTGAGCAGCAGCAGCAGCAGCTCCAGCGCAGAGCTGCCAGACGCTCACTGCGGGGTCATTAAGGTCAAGGAGGAGCCAGTTGATAGCGAGGATGAGGCCCTGACCAACCAAAGCTTAGTGTCAGAGCAGAGCACCTATCTGCACCAGGTCAAAGGAAGACTAGTGATAAGAGCCATGATATGAAAGAGGAGGATGAGATCACACACTGCCAACATTCACAAATGAACAGGTCTATATAAACATCTGCGTCCCTGCAGTTTACACACAGGCACACACAGACACACACACACAGTAGGCCAGCTCTCTGTGTCACAAGCCGTTTTTACTATGACTCTCTGTTTGTGATGTTTGTGTGGTGATCTCTGTAAAATATGTACGTTTCACTCTGTGTATATACTATGAAGACAATTTAGACCGTTCGTTAGAGCTGCTTTGGTCGTCTCTGGGCTGCTCAACTGACAGAAAGTCCTTTGTACATAAACTGTCCATGAAGCATCGAAAAAGATTTTTAGAGGGGTTGGTTTAAACAGGTGTACAGCTTTGAAGAGCCAAATTAATTTCCTATCGTGTACATTTTTGCCATAAAATGTTCAAATGCTCTTCTCCCACTTTAGGAGTCACCACAAAGTCCTCACAGTGCGTTAAAGCATTGAAAACACTAAATACACCATGTAAAATGGTGTCAAAGCTGGAATAATCAACATCCATCCTAGTGAGAATGAAGATTGATTCAGCCCTGACAGAGGACGCTGCCTTAGGGCAGGCTTTTTTTGCACCAGGAGTGATATTGCCATTGGAGCATGGTCTGCTGCTCATGTTGCGATTTGAAAGATAAAGCACTAAACCCCATCCTCAGTGTGCAGGCTTCTCCCAACACACCCCAAGCCTCACAGTTTCTCTCTCCCCCTCTCTCTTGAAGCAGTCCCAGAGCCAGGGCCCCGTATTAAGCTGAGCTCTCCTCCCTCTCTCCCTCCGGGTCCAAATCAAAGCTCGGTGGGTTCCTGCCCGGCTTTCAGCAGAGGAGTCAGACGGAGAGAAAGAGAGAGAGGGCCGGGCAGGAAATGCCTTCAAGAAGCCAGGACTCGGAGTGATTCATGTGTGCAGGAATGTTGAGAGAGGAGGACCTAGGGTTGGAGGAGTCCAAGGGGCCAGGCTTGAGAATTGATTTACTGTCAAGGCGAATTACAAAGTGAGTGGGGATATAGTTAAGGGAGTCCCTTTTAAAGGGAATCGCTTCCTTCGTTTTCCCTAGTGGCGTGCTTACCTCAACAGGCAGGTTTGATGTTACTTCAATAAAAAACCCTGGATGGGACCTCGCTCCTTCGTTCTTTTTTCAAGCCTGTTTTCCCTTGAAAGTGCCCATTGCGACATGTATAGTCTGTCTTAAAGTGATCAATCAAATGTATTGCATAGCCGTAAACCTTCCTGTTTTATTTGTACCATCGACTAAATGTATAAAAAAAAAAAATCTAGTATCAGGTTCTGTGTTTGGATTCATGTGAAAATCAAAACAGTCTGTCTTATAATGTACATTCGGATTGTCCGGCTTCAATGTTTCTAGTGTAAGTAAACACAATCAGAACAATGTGAGTCTTGTTGTCTTGCTCCTTTGATTCGGTTGTAATGAGAACCCCTTTGCTGGTAGTGAGGGGACAGAGGGGGGTACGGGGTCCTGTGGTCTGTTCATAGCAGTTTGCATTTCTTCTCTTTTTTGCCTTGTGTGAAAACTTTTTCTTTTTTTTAAATAAAGTTCATTTACCTCTGATATTTTGGCATTTTGCTGATTATTTACTCTCACGTCCCTCTTATTAAGAGACTACATGTGCTGGAAAGAAGCTCAAAAATACTATTTCATAAATACTTTCAGAAACTTCAGATTAATCTTTCAGTTCACAGAAAACATCCCTGATTTGGACATGATGATTTTAAATGGACTGCCTAAAACACTGGCCAGCTTGCATTTCCCACAGTCCGTCTTTATTTTCAAGGGATCTTTGTAACCCTTTAAAGGGAGCTTAAGAGGCTTTCAAAACATTTCTTTGATGTGGGTGAGAGAGGCTTCTTGAACAGTCAAGATAAGGTAAGCTGGGAAAGAGTGATATATTACTCGTGCATGTCCTTTCAAACCAAGCTTATGTAATTTCACAGAAAGCTTAGTCTATGGGAATGGTCTGATATGTTATACACGAAATGATGAGACTGGAAAATTTCACTCATAGTCTGACTTTGCTACAGGCGAAACAGCTTTCTAAGAATGCTTTCAGAACAACAAAAGTTACACTTTCCTTGTCTTTGCATATTGTTTATATTTGTTCAAGTGAGATAAACTCTTCTGAAACTTTCATAAGGTCTGATAAATTACTTTAAAACAGGTGTAGAGTTGCGAACATTAGAAAGTATTTGACTTAAATTAGACTCTCTTTCTTAAGTAGATTCCATCTGTTTAAAGCTTCAGGCTCTTGTGATTTTAAATGAGCCCTTACAAAGGCTGAAAGAATAACAAAACTAAACTCCATCTGTGTTGCCCCTCCCTGCCTGCCCACAGAGCCAGTTGTAAAAGCAAACAAGCATTTTTAAAGGTGCAAGGAAGTAAGGACGACATAAACCCACATATTACATCTGGATGGATCAGACTCTAATAAAGCCTGACTCTTTAGCACCTTTGGTGCTGTTTAAACAAGGCATTCAGATCCAGTGGCTGTATAATATGGATGATAATGATAATAATGCATCAGATTTTATAGCGCTTTATCAGAGACCCTCAAAGTGCTTTACATTGGATACATCAGTCATTGGCTCACACAGTCACACTCTGGTGGTGGTAAACTACCTTAGTAGTCACAGCTGCCCTGGGGGACGGACAGCTGATGGAAATGTGGCTTCCAGTTTGCACCTATGGTCTCCCCGACCAATACCACACAACACTCAGAATCATACACCAGTGGAGGACACGCACTGGGAGCAAGGTGGGTTAAGTGTCTTGCCCAAGGACACAACGGACAGACTAGGGACAGGACGGGGATCGTAAAGGCCTAACTACAAACACGTCTTGAATTGAGTTACATTTGTTTTATACATTTCTAATAATAATGCACCATGACCATCCAAAATGTTTTTAAATCGATTAAGACAAATACGCTCAAACACTTAAGTCTCTCAAGTGAGTTGGCCCTCTTTCAGAATTACTTGTTGAATCAGGGGTCTTGTGTTCTGATCATGCAAAGCCAAAATTTCCCAGCTAACTCAGAGCAGCTGTTATAGTGTAACTTTCTGCAGTCTCCAATAAATAGATGTCAGCTGATGGTCCGCTCATGCCACTAAAAACATGTCAGTGCCCTCTGGATTTGCTCACATCTTTAGTAATGTGCCTACTCAGCAGCACAAGCGGGAGAAAGTGCGATGACCTGCACCTGCAGTCTCTACAGTATGTTCTCTAGAATGGATTCTGAGATCACAACACTAAAACCAAGATCTACAACAACCAGTGCAAATCTAGTCACTTTATAGTCGCAATAAAAAGGTACAGATATATGTTTGGTTGTTTCACAGCAACAAATGTTGATGAGGAACACCTTGAAGAATGAGAACATACTTGGTCATTAATGTAAAATTATTAATGCTTAAGAAGAACAAGCACAATAGGTGTTTGCCATACTTTTTGTAAGTACACTTAGTGCAGAGAGAGTTAAATATGATTTATGGTTTGAACCAGTGTGGATTTGTTTGATGTAACATGTTAGCATGTTTGATTGGTCTAAGTTTGTTTGGTTTTCCTTTGTTGAAGCTTGGAATAAAATGTAAAAAAAAAAAAAAGGTTTCATCTGAGTAAAGGAGGAAGTCATTTGTTGGATGAACTTCTACTGTTTCAAACTCTGCCCACCAACGCTGAAGATGACAGAGCGCTAAAGCAGCACATCAAAGACATTTTCCAGCCTTTTTGTGTGCATGTCAAGCTTTGTATGAATCTGGCATCCAGCAGTACAGTGCGGTGTTTTTCTTTCCATGTTCTTAACCATGCTCAAAGTCAAGCATGGAGCAGAACTGGAAACAAATGGAGGAGTCTGTTTTTATTTGCTGGTGTGAATAATTATGACTAAGAAAAAAAGTTAAGTTTGCATTTTCTCCTGTAAAGATGTCAAGTGATGTATGTGCATGGCAGGATGAGTTTTCAAAGATACAAAGTGAAGTATTGAGAATAGAAAAAGGAATCTAAAAAGAAAAGTCAAAGAGCATGGGTGGAAACAGTATTCAACTCTGGTTCTCATTGATTTCATTATAAGTCAAACTTGTGGAATTAAAAGCACAACGATCATGCAAATATAAAATCACTGTATAGAAAATAGAATGCATAATTTAATAAATGATAGCCTAACACTTGATAACTTTTTTTTTCAAGGCACCAGAATGGAGCGGGGAGAGTTGCACATCCATGTTATTTAATTTATCCAAAACCAACTTTCTGTAGTGATTTGGTGCTAAATAAATTAATTAAAATAAATTAAATGACGACTTTACTCTTCGTGTCCTATAACAAAGTCAACAGAATGATATGTTCATCTGGAATAATATATGATGATTTTTCTGAAAATATTAAAATGATGTAAATAAGGGGTTGAAGTGATACACAGGTAGTGAGTGGGTGGTTATGCAAATTAAAATCCCCAAAAAAGAGTCGAACCCCAACGCAAAGGGGGGAGCGGCTTGTCAATTAAATTCTGACTAACCAACTTGTCAGATGAGAAAACAGTCAAAATCTTGGATCATTTATTTAACACAGCCAAACACAGGATCATAGAGTCTACCTGCGTAGAGTGTCAAACCGGTTACCATTTGTGGCCAATGGCACAAACTCCACTGGTTAAATGGTTTTATGCCACTTTAACCAGGTACAGCCTACTAACAAATTTACTCCCACTCTAAAGCAAAATACTGCCAAATTATACTGCGCTACAAGATACTACTTTGTGCTTGTTTGTACCCAGATATTGGAGCACTGTCACAACATGGCAGTAGCTATTAACCAGAATACAGCCCCAGCTAGTGGCAGGCTGCAGCACTACAGCATAGAAATAACAAATTACCTACATTTTTGGCCTGTGATCATTAAAAACTCAACAGCTCATTGCCTTACACGTAATTATGCTGATAACTAACCAGGGTGACTACATTTAACTGTTTAGTTGGCTATTTATGACTATTTAAGTTGACTCTAAAAGCTACAAACAAAGACATTTTCTTATAGTTATGCATCCAACAGACAGCTGCATGAAAACAATAAACTAATAGATAGTACTAAAAGTACAATGAAAGACTGTCTTTGTTAACTGGTGGCCACAAAAACTATCACATTTGGATTTTTTTTAAATGCATGTTAAGTTGATTCATGTCTGCTGGAAAATTTGGTCTATAGGGCTAAGATGTCAGAACACTAGAACTCTCATCTAAAACATATACTAACTTCTGAGATTATAGATATGTATGATTTCAGTTTTTAACACTTGTTAATTCTGTCTCTTGAATTAACCACACCCATGAGATCAGAGAGTACGGCATTATGGATAAAAAAACAGCATGACTTCCCCAACAGCATGTCTTCAGAGTTGAAACTTTGATGACCCAACATAGATAGTGTTTGTTTTACTGTCACTCTCCCTGACTGGTGTCATCCATAATGTTATCTCAACCTTTCAAAGATTAATAAACCTTTTCAAGTTTAATGAGATAAGGGATCTGGGGGAGTTTTCCTCCTGCTGTGTTCAAAGACCATCCAGCCGGAGGGGCTGCTTTATCTCAGCCGCTGATTGACCTGGCTGATAGGTGATACTGAGGAACCACAGTGACCCAGGGAAGTGGCCTCTGCACCCATGAGAAGGGGACCGACAAACTTGGCCTCTGCTGTCTGAGAGGACCCCATCAGAGGAGCTCTGGCGTCCCTGAGATGCTGTGTCCTCTCTTTGATTCCTGAGACCAGGCACTTTTGCGTGCCTGCCTCCCTCACACCATCCAATACTGAGCCCATAAAGCAAGTCAGCCTCTCCCCAACTAGTTGGACAGGACGTGTTTTAAGTGTTGCCTGAACGCACCGCCAGGCCAAACGACACCCGGAGGACTCGTAGGACTTGTGATTACTTCTCCTAGCCCGTGCCAAGAGACCATTTTGTGTTCCAGCTCAGTTCTTCGAAAATTTTGCCACTTTTGGCTTGTGACCATGGACCTTTGGGGTTTGTGTCATGATCCATAGCATGGCAAATGCTGTGTTTAAACTATGGGCATTATTTTAAGGGAACCACATAGAACCAGTATTAATAACCTGTGTGAAACTTCATATATATTCATATCAAAGGCTAACCAAATGCCAACAATACAAAATTTCACATCGGGTACAATGAAAAAAAAAAAGATTTAAATAAGTTCAAGAATAACAGCTGTAACTTTAACTTTATATTTCCTTTATTTGATTTAAGACATTCCAGGAGGTGTAAGACAAGAGACTGTGATATGCAGCCAGGGGCTGAGTTGCTCCAGGGAAATGCTTTTTTGTAAGGCAATCCCTTAAAGCAATTCCTCATTATCTCTAAATATATGGAAGTATAAAACAAAGGCCCCCAGAAAAGTCCCTGAGGCATCTGCCTGCAAGGGAGTTGACGCCTCATATTATATCACGGGCTAATCTCTGAGGGGATCATCTGCGTGCAGATACATGAGGCACGTGTCTGCAACACTGAGCAGCAGGTCAGAGAGACAATGTGAAAAGCAACTGAGACTGAGCCTGATGCTACTTATGGTTTGAAGTGTCACAAGCAAAGACCAGTGGGTGCTCTCTGTTTGTTCCTGAATTTATATCTCATAGGTGACACTTTGTACTTTCAATCAGAGCCGGCCAAAGTCTGAATGGGGCCCTAAGCAAAATTGGATTTTTGGGGCCCTCTATTTCTGCCAATAATATTGATTGTTGATCATTCACACACCTTCACAAATCTCTTTGATTAACATTCCATGACATGCAAACATACCTTTATCTTGGCATTTTTTCTCTTCTTCCTCTTTCTTTTCTCTGCTCCTGAAGAATATGTCCTTTTTTGCGACTTTGTTTTGCCCCAAAACTACCTGCGCTTTGGATGCTCAGTGCACATTGCACAGCAAGAGGCACTTAACGGTAGCGGAGCTTTGACATATCGCCTCTAAGAATCATAGGCCTACATCAGCAGCAGCAGCACCAAAATGTTTTTACTTTAATTTTATTTTTTAACAATAATATGTATTTAATCATACAGAAATCATCACTCATACATGCAAAAAATAAAAAATATTTTATTATTATTATTATTATTATTTTATTGCTCTTGGGGGCCCCCTATTGGCCGCGGGGCCCTAAGCAGGCGCTTAGTGTGCTTATGGCCTGGGCCGGTGTTGTGCCGTAGAATGCACCCCTGCATCCCATCCACTCATTAGCTTCTTAAAATGGAGGAAAATGATCTCATATTTAAAAAAAAAACACGAGTATTGGATCATGACAACATGTCAAATGGAGCAGCAAACTTTCGCTCTGTTTTTATGTGTCTTAAAAATGCACTTATAGAGGTGTACTTGGGTATGTAAACTTTACAGTTGGCTGTCAAGTTAGAGAACATTATGTTTTCGGGACAGTAAATATTCCGAATCAGAGGGCTATTGTTTTCGGCTTATCTGAATAGCCTGAATAAAATCATTAAAGGCACACGCTTTTGAATTTATCCAGTGGTAAGGAAAACTTGGATTATTTTGCCTTGTTATGTACTTTCAACCGCGCTCCCGTCAGGGGGGCATTCTACGGCAGGGGTGCATTTTACAGCACAACACCGGCACTGTTTTGAATTTAAATCTTGCTATCAGAGCCTTTTATTCAGGGGTGGACTTAATTTGGACTTCTGTTTTTGTTATCATCTCATTTGAAGTCCGGTAGTTGTCAAAATATCACCTTTATCACTTAATTGGATACGATACAAACCGGAAACGCCTACGTGTCTTCCTCTACGTTTTCCCCGCCAATTCATACCTGTGAGTGGTACGTCCGCGCGCCAGGTAATGGATGCAGGAAGTGGAATACTGCGCGCGCGCTACGGGGCCTGTTCAAACCGTCAGAAAGCCAGATGACTGAAGATTAAGACCAAAAGGCGACCAATATGACGCAGAAATACTGGCGAAAAAGGGATTGAAGACAGCTCTGCCGTCAACCTCTTGGACAGGTATGTTATCAGAGAACTATATTTAGAAACTGTCCTATAATGAGGTGTTTGTGTTAGTGACTGTCCATGATATCCATGGGTTACAGCTATGAATGCGAGGCATAAAGTGATTGTTTGCTGTGCAACAAAGCTTTATCTTGTCACTGGCTTATTAATTTTCAGGCATTGGGCCGGTGAAAGACAGGTTTGTAACAGTTCAGTTCTTCTTGAACCAAATGTGTAAAACTTGTTGAATAAATAGCCTAGTAAGAAAACACAGTCAAGAGTCCCCATGGTCAGCATAGACCACTTTATCTGATACAGTCCTGGAGCTGTTGAGATGTATCTTGTCAAACTCAAACTTGGCTTGATCTGGTTTCCAACCAATTATTTGAAGCTTGTAAATGAAAATTGGAATTGAATTAATCATGTTTGTTTTTCTATGTGGCAAAAATGGTGTACAAGTTTGTTAAAATTGCTTTATATGGATTTCTGAGGAAGCAACAACAGTTTAAAGTTTAGATCTAAAGAGTTTAGGAGCATTTTGGAGTCTTTGCCTGCTTTGTATGAACAAACAAAAAGTGAGTGTTGAACGACACAGTTTATGCTGTTGGCCTAGTTTGGGTCATGGTCAGACTGTGGACCAGCGCAGTGACAGATTCATGTTGCTCAGCATCCTTTCAACAGGATGTTGTGGGCAGTGAATAATAAGAATTTGTGGCCGACCAGACATGAATGTCTGCCCGCTTGGGCTAGGAGTGGTGACAGAGCATTTTTTTTTTGACTAAGTGGGAAATCACCATCTACATGAGGGGATCATATGATTTAAATGCATAGGATGCCACAAATTGTGGTGGACTGGAGTTAATGTCAGCTCTGCTCATGTTTGGAAACTCAGCTGGCACTACCACCTCATATGGTTGGGTGTTAATCTGCCGTGAACAAGCCTGCATTATGCCAGAGAGTTGTACAAGTGAGTGGGAAACAGGTGGCCTCTACTTTCTCTCATTCCTGGTCTGAGCGCTGGCTTCTGGACATAAACTTGGACAGCTTGCATTTCTTCAGGGGAATTTCCTTCCAAGCCACTTTATTAGTGAGTGAAAATAAACCTCAAATAATTCTCAAGTGTTTACATGTGTGGATTTGTACAAGGCATAGTTTTCAAATTTAGTGAATTGGCTTTAAATTATTTTGGTATGTAAGTGTTTTCTTATTTATAGATTGATGTAACTCCCATGTAGGTATTATAGAGCAACAACGGTTTGTTAGCTTAGCTTAGCACAATGACTGGACACATGAAATGTGAATGTTTGAATACATTCAAGCCCCTCCTCTTCCCCTCACTGCGGCTTCACAGACAAATAATTTTATGGCTTGATTTTAAATTTATGAGCGCAATATAATGGATTGAAAATGGAAACAGCAGCCCCATAAAACCTCAAAAGGCCTTCTTGTATATAAAGTGTCAAATTTTAGACAACAGGAGAGAAAATCATAAGCTTTTAACTTAAACAGTCTTTCTTGCGTTAAATCAACAGCTTTGTTTTGGCATTGATAGTTTTAAACCCAAATATAGGTGCTTCACAGATGTTTTGGTATCGTGATGGTCTGCTCAGGACAATTTTGATGAACTGTCCACCATTATTTATTTATTTTTATAAGTTTTGTTTTTGGGCATTATTGCCGATCTTAGACAGAACATCATGACAAACAAGAAGTGTGTAGAGCAGAGAAGAGAGGACAATGTGCAGCAAAGGGTTGTGGCTGTAAGTTAAACTAGCGAATGTTGAGATAAGGACTACAGCCCCTGTATGTGGGGCCACTACACTTCTTTACTTAAGTCCAGTGTTCATGCAGTGGTCAGGTTACGACGTGCCCTCTGCTAGATCAAATGGCAAACTTCGTACTTCAAATGGTCTGGACTGATATATATTTTGATTTTGTGTGGCTTATTAGAGTTTGAACCTGACAGCTCTCTCATCAAAACCTCCTTTATAGTTGGAGAAAACACTGATAGCTGACGTTTCAGATTAATAGGACACTTTGCAAATGCTGTTTTTTCTTATTGGCACATGATAATTTATCAGATTATCATGTACCATTTCTGATCTCAGAGTTGGACATGTGGGAAGGCAGCACAGTCATCTAATTATTTTATTATAATAATAATAGGATTGGCTTTTTGGCTGACTTTGTACTAAAATCTCTCTTTTATCCTGTTTTTCAGTCCAGTTTAGCCTCATATTAAATCTGTTGGGACAAAATAACAATACAGGCATACTGTTGTCCTGACTTGCTGTTTAGAGCAATACAATGCCCTAAACAAATTCCCTCATCAGTTTGACTCACTTTGTCACATCTTGTTGACTCCTCATGGTGGCACTTATGACATTAATGCTGCACGTCACTGTTAGGGGCATTTTGTGTTCCACAGTTGATTTGATACCATGATGTATTAGTAAATGATTGCCTTACAATTGATCAATTATTGCAGAATTGTTGTATTTTGATCTTCATATTGTAGCTGATGGGTTGCAACCAACAAATGCTTTAATATTCAACAAGTCATTCATGGTTGACACTATTAGCCAGCTCATGTTAAACAATGGCTCCCATTTAATTATTACCTTTTGCATTGAACTGAAATCATGTCATCAAAAATCAGAATTTAAGTCACATGTTTGTCTTGGCTTCTTTTAATATGAAATGTGATTGGTATTGTAATAAGGTTAGATTTTGCTCCACTGTAAAGTGGCAGATGAGGAGAAGAGAAAAAGATGAAGTGTTCTTGGGAAAATGGTCAAAGGCGAGGGACTGTGAATTCAAGAAAAATAAGGAGTTAGTAGAAAAAAAATACTTGTGGCCCTTTACTTTGAGCCGTTCAGTTGAATGTCACTGAAAGGCATCTAAAGAGGCTTTTATCTGAATGCTTAGAAGTGCCGTCGTGATAACTAAGACTTCTTTATATATTTTGCAGGAAATCCTTTTCACTTAAGGGCAGAGAAAGAGAGTGAAATGCTCTCAGAATGTAGAAGTTTTAGGATGCCATGGTGTTGCATCAGCTGCCTCGATCTGACCTGTCAATTCTTCTCAGTTGCACTTTTTCTGTCCTTTTGCCCTTCAGCAGCTCAGCTCTGGGGAAAATAAGTTTTACTGTACATAAATAACTTCATCTATACATAAAAGACAGCAGACAGTTTCTTATGAAGGAATGTCCTCTTTGGATCTTCAAAGACCCTGTCCACTGTTATCACTTATAACTTGGCTGTGGCTCTGGGAGTAATTCTAAGGATTTGTCGAAATTGATGGCAGATTGTGTGAGAGACTCTTTTTGGCTTAAGAGATTGGGAATATCTTTTCCTGCAAGTAAAAGTCATAAAATATCTTTTTTGTGTGTTTGTGTACACAGAGTTCATTGATCTGTGGACTTTTAGAGATGTTTCTGGCAGAAATTTGAGGAACAAGAGACATTACTGTGATGTATATTTAGTGAAACCCGCTGTGAGATCCAAGTTTCGGGGGTTCCTTATTTGATTGGCTGCCTTATGAGAGAAACCACATTTATCACCCCAGATATACAGAAACACACTGGTGTTTTAGAAACCAAGCAGTTCCTGGGTGATTGTTATTGTATGGTCTCACTCCAGCAACATTTTTGCTCAGGCAGTATGTTGCAACCCCAGTTTTTCACACTAATAGACAAAGTCAGGTGTCAGTCAACATTACCCAGACTGCCTGGGGAGTCGAGGCAGCTCTGGTCCTCTGGTGCTGCACTTGGACACAGATGAAAGAGTGTGGAGAGAAAAGGAGGCCTGCTTTCCATAAAGTTCTGCTATCCTGAGAGGTAGCCCTACTTCATAATCATAAATCGTCTGGATGGAAATAGAGGGTTCGTCATATCCCAACCTAACAGGGAAGTTTCAAAATCAAAAGATGGACTGGCGGTTCTCCTGACAGTTTAATATCAAAGGAAAAAATGTGAAATTTCCCAAGGTTTCTGTTCGCTTTTATTTGAAGTTTTGCAAGAGAAGGCAGCTGCAGAATGGTTGGAGTTTACCACAAGTTCAATTTGGAAAAAAAAAACGTCTTCTTATGCTGGATGTATATTATGGCTTTATTTCTTATCCTCTGAACTAATGGAGGTAAAAGTTAATATCTGGGATTGTAGTTTCCGTGATAGACTCAGCTCCTTTATCTCTCTCCTGGAGGCTGTGGACGACCAAGGTCCTCAGCCTCTGCATGTCTTGAGCTCCATCCAGCCCCAGCCCATGCGTGTAATGCTGTTTGTAATGAGAAATCTAAACAGGGAGCAGCAGTGAGGCATGACAGGAATGTGTTTCCATTGGAGAAGAGAAGAGAGGAAAAAAAAGGATAAAAAAGAAACGTTAAGGCAGAGTTGTGTCCAGAAGGAGCGCTCACTTGGGCCAGAGCGGAAGACTAATGTTATTGTACATTAGCTGTCGCTCTGCCAGCCCTCCCTCACCAATTGGATCGCAGTCTCCCTACCAGTTTCCCTCTACCCCCCCTTTCTCTCTCTCTCTCTCTCTCTCTTTCTCGGGACTCTGTTTGCTCAGGTGGACAGTGACACAGTTCTGAATGAGCCCCAGTTGTCCCCCCTTTTTTCAGCATGCCTGGATGTAGACTGTGTCATCGAGTCAGAGTCCGGAGGGACCTGCAGAGAGCTGGAAATTGGAGCCCCAACCCAGGTTCACTCTGGAGGGGAGGGAGCAGGATGTGAGGGGGCAAACACTTGGAGGAGGGAAACAAAGATGGAGAGAAAATGCCAATTTTAAAAAACGGAGATAAAGAGTGGTGTAAACAGAAGAGGGAAACAAAGAAATCTGGAGTTAAAATGAAAAGATGTGAGATGTAGAAATATTTGACCACCCATTTTGAAAATTAGAGAGGGTAGCTGCAGTCTGTGGAGGCCGTCTTGGTTTATGGTCCGTGGAGGATGTCTTGAAACAGCTCAGTTTAGAGTTTATTTTATCATGCCACACCAATCCAGAGCCTCTGTCAGGAATCTCATTTTGCAAAGACTAATTACAGTATAAACACTACATTAAAGTCTGCAGGCCACTCCACTCCACTATTTACCTTTTCTTCCTAACAATCCTGACAACCCTCTGCTGATTGATTTTCTCCATAGTAACAACCTCCGCCTCTATTTGTTTTGAAACTTGCATGCAATTCACGCTGGAATGAAGGGATAAACTCCTCAGAGAGAACCGTTTGAAAGACATCAGAGTTAGTCCCACCTACAAACTGTAACTTAATTTCACTCTGTCTGAAAGTAATCGAGTTTTACAGGAGAAAAGAGGACAATATAGCGAGGTTCAAGCCTTGGAAACATTCAGCAGATACATTAGATTATACAGTATGTTAAACAGATGCTTTAGAGTGGATTAATACTAAAGGCAGGCATCTTAATGTAACACAGAATTTCTTGCTCAGTCACACTAGGAAACTGTGCTTCATTAGCACATCCATGGCAGCCGAGTAGTGGTCACTCAGTGTCACTCACCTGCACAACCGAGCTGGACGGCATAATTGCTACCACATGGAGCCAAAAGGCCGGAAGAGACTGCTTTTAAGGCAGTCCGAGAGTTACGGCCTCCCGGATCCTTTAGCATTTAAAATAAACAAGGAGACTGCTACTGCTGGCTAGTAAACTGGTGTCACTGTTTGTACCCGAGAAGTTTCTTCTTTTAATCGTATAAAAAACCATACCTGAACCTGCCTTTGATTTAAGATAAAACACTGTGGCATATTTTGGCGGAATGTAGTTCAGTTGATAAAGAAAGTTTATTATAACACTAGTACAGAGTCTGAGCTGAGTCCTCTTAATTGCTATTTTTATTAAGAAAGAGAGCAGCTGTTTCGGGACCTTTTTAAGATATGTTGTAAGCATATTTTATGAAATTGTCGTTGAGTTACAGCACGGTGCCTCAGGTGCAAACGCGCCATGCCCCTCAGTATACAGGGAGATGCACTCATCAGTTCTGTAGCAGCCAGATCACTGTTAGTTTCCAATAGACTCAGAAATACAGACAACCCACCCACTATTAACCACAATTTGAAATGAGTAATTTTGGACACAGTTGTTGAGTCACTTTGGTGGTTAACATTACTGTTCGATTACACATGTTGAACTGCACTTGCTAACAATTATTGTAAGGTCTTTGAAAGCATAGCACACCCTTTGTTTAGTCTGTTCAGGCGTCCTGGCAGGAACAGAAGCTGAACATCCAAACATACACACAGGGAAACAAACCTGCAAGCTCTAAAGTGACTAAATTACAAAGGCCTTGTATTGAATAACCTTGGCAAAAACAGTGAAACAGACTATATCAGTGAACACACCCAAGTCCTCCAAAGTCTCCATCAGTCTCCAAAGATGCAGCCAGTGATTGACTCAGAGTACCAAGTGTCAGCATTAGTTCAACACAATTCGAATCACAAGTTAAAAAAACAACAGAATTGGAGTCATACTCGGGTCCGAATTCAGTACTTGTGTACTTCAACACTAGTATGCATTAAGGTGCTTTCTAATGTAGTTCGCTAAAGTGAAACTGTTTGTATCTGAGACAAAGGTTCATTCTTTATCAGCTGATCAAATATATAACATGCTAAACCCAAAATCAGTCCAGTATTTCTGGTTTAGTTGTTTAAACTGCACAAAAGTTACCATGAAATTGAAAAACATTAAGAGACAGACATCTAAAAAAACTTGTACTTAAGCACTGAACATACTTTCAGTCCACTGATTAGAATAAAAATGTGAACGATATTGTAATTGAGTACACAAAGATCAAGCTGTAACATTTCCCTCATGTTTGTCAGTATTTGCTGTAAGAGTAGTATTCTGTAGCATTTGTGTGTGTTGTATAATTCCTACCCTGACACCTGAGGAGTGTTGATACTCAGGCGGGGCCCGTTCACCCGGCAGCTGCCTGGGAGGTGTAATAGGTTGTCTTGCAAAGCACAGACAGGAAATGAACCCTGCTATCAAGCTTGAATCAGCCACATCTGGACTCAATTATTCATTCTGGTTGTTTTTGGCTGGTGATAAATGATTTAGTCAAACCACTGACACCATTGCACAAGTCCAAATATATCCATAATATAGCTCAATTTATTATTGTATGCATGTATTAATAAATGTGTTATTTTTAAGGATTTGATAGCTTATTGGTTGTTAAATATTTGCAGGATCGTATCATCTTGGTTCTTTGTTTCTTGATTTTTCTCCGCACTGTTTTCTCTTCTGTGATTAACAGCGATCTCAGTCGATAAATCTACACTGTGCTTTCTGCAATTTCAAAATAGAGCAAACACATTGTTATCTTTATCTTGACAGAATGCTCTGATGTTGCAGCTGATTGCTGTATTTTGTTGCACTTGCTCGCAGGGCGCGGAAGAGCAAACACATTCAAATACCTCTCGGTCCAAATCAAACACGGGCATTTCTGGAGTGACCACGGGAGGAAGTTTAATAGCTCCTCAGAGGTTATGAACTGTTGACAGTTAATAAGTCATAAAATTTCCCCTTAAAGAGGACACGAGATTCCATCTGCACCCAGTACAAAGAACCGGAAAGTAAATATCTGGCGATGGAAGTGGACTGGAATCTCTCAGTGGCGGCTCATGGAGAGTCTCTAGAGCATGTCCCTCAAGGTTTCCTGATTTCTAGAGGCATGAAGGAAAAATGAGCACATTACTGAGTCATTTTCCCTTAAAGTGAAATGACTTTTTTTCACTTCTGCAGAAAATGAGGCCTTGGGAGCAGAAGCAGCACATTGCAGGCAACTGACCTCTGTGATTACACCTCATATTATTGTGCTTGTCATCTATTTTCTTTGGCCCTTGGGATGTTTGCCATGGTAACGGCACACAGCAGGCTGTCTCGGCTGACCTACGCTGTCCCCTGCATTTCCAAACCTGGCTGTGATGAAGGGAAGTTTCTGCCCATGATCCCTAACCCCTGATGAGGAGACTTCTCAATTTCAGCTTCAGGTCCTGCCTGGGCCTCATATCCTTCTCTGCTTTTTTGCCATCACCACTGCCTCCACCCCCACCTCCTAAATCCACCACAGAGGGCATCCCATCTTTGAAAAGCAGTATTTTCTGAGAGGCTATGTTTGCCTTTTGAAAGAGAACAGATCCTGAGAACACTTGACGTTTCATTTTTTTAAAGAGTCACCTGTTGTGGAAAATGTTCTATTTCTTGCCAAACATTGAATAAGATGATTGATAATGCTTTAACGGCTAATTGGTGGAAATGGCACAACCACCACAAAAAAGCATGGTCAAGTATTACAAACTTTTCTGCTTTAACTCTTCCTAACTTTTGGTTGACCTTACAAGAGTCAGAGTAAAGTTTGGCCTCTAGCTTCCTGGCTTAAGTTGCAGACCTACTGACTAGTACCTAATTTGTCTCAAGATGTGCTGCTATACCGCTGCTTTAATTGAGGAGCCTTTTCAGTAAAAACTCCATGAAAAAAATGTTAAAAAGTTGTGCATTCAAGTCCGTGTTGCCAGATGTTGCTCTGCATAGGGAAGCAGGTGGTTGCAAAACAGTGAAAAGAAGCAAATTTTCACATACGCTGCTACTGTCTGCAGTTTCCTTGTTCCCAGACTAGGGGTTGGAGTCACTAGTGGCCCCATGATGTGATATTATCACAATACTTGGGCCACGATACGATATTATTGTGATTTTTAACATTTTGCAATACAGTGAGTATTGCGATATGATATATTGTGATTTATGAATTTTTTTCAACTGTTTAGCTAATTTAGCATTTGTCTTTCCTTTATGTTTGTCTTATGTACATTGTATGTTATCTTCATGTTTTCTTTTTTATATATATATTTGTTGTACTAACTTTCTCCTGCTCTCTGATGTCACCTCTGCCAACCTCACTGGACAGACAGTTGATTTTATTTTTCCATTATCATAGATTTGACTTCATATTAGCAATTAATTTGACAAATCGATATTTGGTAGATCAGACGATACGATATATCACCAGACAAATATCGTGATACTATGTTGAAACGATTTTTTCTCCCACCCCTATTCCAGACCAGATGCATAGCTAAGCTACACTCACCGGCCACTTTATTAGGTACACCTGTCCAACTGCTCGTTAACACTTAATTTCTAATCAGCCAATCACATGGCGGCAACTTAGTGCATTTAGGCATGTAGACATGGTCAAGACAATCTCCTGCAGTTCAAACCGAGCATCAGTATGGGGAAGAAAGGTGATTTGAGTGACTTTGAATGTGGCATGGTTGTTGGTGCCAAAAGGGCTGGATTGAGTATTTCAGAAACTGCTGATCTACTGGGATTTTCACGCACAACCATCTCTAGGGTTTACAGAGAATGGTCCGAAAAAGAAAAAATATCCAGTGAGCGGCAGTTCTGTGGGCGGAAATGCCTTGTTGATGCCAGAGGTCAGAGGAGAATGGCCAGACTGGTTCGAGCTGATAGAAAGGCAACAGTGACTCAAATAACCACCCGTTTCAACCAAGGTAGGCAGAAGAGCATCTCTGAACGCACAGTACGTCGAACTTTGAGGCAGATGGGCTACAGCAGCAGAAGACCACGCCGGGTGCCACTCCTTTCAGCTAAGAACAGGAAACTGAGGCTACAATTTGCACAAGCTCATCGAAATTGGACAATAGAAGATTGGAAAAACGTTGCCTGGTCTGATGAGTCTCGATTTCTGCTGCGACATTCGGATGGTAGGGTCAGAATTTGGCGTCAACAACATGAAAGCATGGATCAATCCTGCCTTGTATCAACGGTTCAGGCTGGTGGTGGTGGTGTCATGGTGTGGGGAATATTTTTTTGGCACTCTTTGGGCCCCTTGGTACCAATTGAGCATCGTTGCAATGCCACAGCCTACCTGAGTATTGTTGCTGACCATGTCCATCCCTTTATGAACACAATGTACCCAACTTCTGATGGCTACTTTCAGCAGGATAATGCGCCATGTCATAAAGCTGGAATCATCTCAGACTGGTTTCTTGAACATGACAATGAGTTCACTGTACTCAAATGGCCTCCACAGTCACCAGATCTCAATCCAATAGAGCATCTTTGGGATGTGGTGGAACGGGAGATTCGCATCATGGATGTGCAGCCGACAAATCTGCGGCAACTGTGTGGTGATGCCATCATGTCAATATGGACCAAGCTCTCTGAGGAATGCTTCCAGCACCTTGTTGAATCTATGCCACGAAGAATTGAGGCAGTTCTGAAGGCAAAAGGGGGTCCAACCCGTTACTAGCATGGTGTACCTAATAAAGTGGCCGGTGAGTGTATTTGCCCTCTGGTTCTCACTACATATTGAATGGTTGGATGTGAATGTTGAGTCTTCTCTAATACTCTGCAGGAAAGCAAAATTTCACTTTTTACCCCAGCCAGACTTTTGCTTGAGTGATGTTTGGAGGTGTTGTCAAGGTAAGGATTGATGTGTAGGTGTTGTGGCAGGTCGACATGGTTTCACATTAACAAGTTACTACAATGCTGATGATACAGAGCCAGCCACAGGTTTGACAGGGAAAAACATCAGAGGTTTTAGATGCGCTCATGCAGCTTCACCTGAGAGCAAAGGCAACAATGTTTTGGCTGACTCCTCTCAAAATCTTTGAGAAAAAAAAGGTTGTGTTTTTTGTGTCCTGTGGGGTTGAAAGACAAAAATCTATCTACAAAAGCATGAAAATATTTGATCACAAGCAGCAGGGGCAGGAGTGTTTTAATGACCTGATCCACAGGCCTCTGGCTGGCTGCAGGCTTTCTTAAACTGCAAAGAGCCCACTGGTCCGCCTGCCAACCCTTTGGGGCAGCGCTGAGATGAAACAGATAAGATAATTGTCTATAATGAAATCCAGATCTCCACGTCTGTCTGGTCCAGGAGTAGCTGAGCCTTTTTACCTTTTTCCTGCCTTTTTTTTTTTCTTTTTTGAAGAGGGTGTCCCGTATTGATCTTGAATTTGGAGAGAGAAAGAGACGGTGGAAGTTTGCTCCTTAATTCAAACCAGAGCTCGAGTACCAGCCCTGTAGGAGCTTTGATACCGTTTGAAGTTCTGCAAGCGAACACGGCACCGTCAGCCTGCTGGACCACGTTGTCATGACAACTCTAATTATCTTCCTTTACGGCCTCATTTTTACACAGGAAGGGAACCATTATGTTCTTTGGGCATTTGCATTTCTCTGGGGCAAGTGTTAAAGGTCGGGGAAATGAACCCAAATAACACATAATACGAACAAAACAGAGAAAACCTATGCGTGCGTTGACTTTGTAAAACATTTCTTGGATTATTCACTGAAACATATGTTCGCAAGGACAGCCAAGACTCTAGATTTCTGGAGTAGTCTGTCAAGGTTACAGTGAAGTACCTCATTGTTCCATAACTCTTACTTTTGGGATTTTCTTGCTTATTTTGTACCAGTGTTTTACAGCTAGTTCCTTTGAAACATAAGAAATCTGCTTCCTCTAGAACTCTACATAATATATGTCAAATAGAAAAACATCTAAGTCGTATAATCAGCCGCCACCACGCTTTAAATACGCTTTCTGTTCCACTTAAAGTTTTGTCTTTGAATAACTGCAGTCCTAACATCAAGCAATGGTCCTTCATTATAATGTGATAATACAGTTGTACCAGAATAAACATTGAGCTGTTTTTGCTGATGGACTGCCAACTGTGTTCAGACGTAGTTCACAGAGAAATCTCTGTCTTTGCTCTCAAATCATCTTGGGCCGTATGATGTTACCAGACTTTTTGGTTCAAATAAAAAGAGACCATATGCTGTAACTGTGACATCTTGTTATATTTTTCTTTTTAAAAAAGGAAAAGTAAATAACTAACAATCCGACCTCGATAAAATCACACAAATGAGGAACAGGGATTCGAATTATTGCATCAGTGGTTGAAGTTTTATTGTCTTCATTATATGATTTGAATGAAAACAAAAGTTACACACCAACAACAAACGACACCCTCTTTCTGAAGCGTTTTACACAGTCATGCAAGAGTGATGCAGCTGGTTTAAATGGAAACCTTTGAGCAAAATCTTTGAAATTTAATGCAAAATATAATCTTCTCATTCAGTCTGTCTGTCCATGATCAGTGAAATTGGCATTCCTGAACCCTGATAAAACTGCTCTTGAGTGCATTGGCTTGTCTTCAAAAATCAAGAACTACTAATGTTTTTTTATGGGTTTTGTTTTGCCAAAGCAATCATTAAAACATTACAGTAAAAGATTGAAAGCTATCCATTGGTTAAGTGACAAGATTGGAAGTTTGGTCAGTTATCTCCCAGAGCACTGTGCCTGAATGAAGTTTGCAGTATCGTCGCTCTGCTCTGTCAGGGGTCACTCAGATCTGGAAATCAAAGGACAGACTCAGAGGTCAACCAAACACTCCGTTCTCCCTCTGCCCTGGAGTAAAACTATCTGCCAAACACCAGTGGTCCTCTTTGAACTTGATTTAGCACTGAGGCCACAAAGAGCCGGCCCTCTGCTGTGGAGGACGAGCCAGCACCCTGATGACATGCAGATAAAGGAGATAAGAGGAGATTTATGCCGTCTAACACGCAGATTATCAGGAGCTTCTTAAATAGCTCTGGTTTTCAAGTTTATCTTTAAAGATAAAAAGGTATTAAAAAAGCATTTGAAGTGTGAATTTTGGGAATTCTTTGCAAAACTTGCAGTCTGCTGTCATAAAAGTGAAGTGCAGTCAGTGAAAACAACCTTGTACCAGTAATGTCAAAACACTTTAACTACTTGGTCATTAATTGTTTTGGGCAGTGTGTAAATACATCCCAATGACAGCACTAGTTAACACTGGAATTCAATGCATCTGACAAAATACACATCAGTAGTCAGCAATAAAACACCTTTTTTTTTTTTAGCTCAGCTTCTCTATCAAGATGCTTCATATGTAAACACAATTATTTCTCACATTATTACTCTTGTTCCTCATATTAGTGTGTCCCTCATCTGACCAGGTGTCTCCTCCGTCTTTGGACTGAGTGATCCTGACGCCGCACTTGTGAAGAGTCAGCGTCCTGCACCAACGCCCCTGCTGGGATGAGAGGAAATACGCGATGAGTCGGAGCTTTACAGAGAACATCCACACCAGGTGAGAACTCGCCCTAAAGACACACAGAGAACCCGTCCAGTTTACTGCTCAGTGACGTATG
The DNA here is from genome assembly GCA_962446985.1 of Xyrichtys novacula. NCBI lineage: Eukaryota > Metazoa > Chordata > Actinopteri > Labriformes > Labridae > Xyrichtys > Xyrichtys novacula. The sequence continues at coordinate 9,352,290 of OY660871.1, read as the reverse complement.
CTGAAGAGGTGATGAAACTAATTCTTAAACCTGAAAGTAAAATGTCAAAGCACTGTAAGAAATTCAACAATAACCTTTCCTGATCCAAAGATTAAACAAAGTGGGAGGTTTCACTCGTAATATTTGACAGCTCTGTAAATCAGAGTGCTGGAACAAAATTTGATGAGAGAACAGTTTTGTTTTAATGTGGCATTTTAAAGAGTGAAAACAATTTTTTGTACGCCTGTTAGAAAAACTGTAGAAACAAATCACCTCTTTAGTTTCGCTGACAGGAAAAGAGCGAGGCTTTTCCAGGATTTCTCACTGTGAAAAGAGCATTAATTTTGTCCAAATTGGGCATCCATAACTGCATAGTTGAACGTTATGCCCCTAGCTCAGGATATTCAACTTGTTTAACCCTATATTTACATGCATTTTCCAGTTTACTGCATTAATCGTCTCATACCAGTATTAAATAATTTGTTGTGAAGTTTTTTGTTGTTAAATTTGAGTTTCCTGCGCCCAAATGATGCCGCTCTGTTGCTTAAAATGTGTTAAATCTGAGAATTAAGAGGCTTCAAAGGGAACAAGGAAGTCATTGTAACTCTTGGTAACAACACATCATTTATCAGTCTGACATTAGAGTCCTGGTATTCAGCATTGGTGTAACCGATGGGGCTGCAGGTTAATGAAGGGAATTGGATTAATACCTGGGGAGGAGTGAAACCCCCTCAGGGATAGACACAGGGATGCTGCATCACTAGAGCCCAATTAACCCCCCTGAGTTATACACAATGACTTCATGATCCACTGAAAGCTTCAATAAGGGGTAAATTGTGCTCTTATTCTCTTCACACCCAGGAAACAACCAGGTCCCTTATTTATGCTATTATGGTGACATATTTCACCCTAAACACATTCTTAAAATAAAAATAATTCATCTTAAATTTATGAGAATTTGAAAACTTTGAGACTGAAGAGTAATGTGTGTGTGTGTGTGTGTGTGTGTGTGTGTGTGTGTGTGTGTGTGTGTGTGTGTGTGTGTGTGTGTGTGTGTGTGTGTGTGTGTGTGTGTGTGTGTGTGTGTGTGTGTGTGTTATAAGCTCTACCAGCATGTGGTTCACACTCATCACACAGCTAACAGTCTGTGCTGAGGTCCTCTTTTTCCCTCTTCCCTCAGAAAATAATCCTTTGTATTTCATGCTCAAACTGGGGCTACAGTTTTATATATACACTCCATCTTGATTGAACATAAACAGGAATGTTTGAAATCACTGTGTTGGACCATACGACCGCCCTCGTCTTCGTCTGTGTGTTTATACTTCCTGTGAGAGGCTCTCTATTTATGGATAACTGAAGAACACAAATAATCATCCCTCCGGGTGAAAAATCTGCTTTTATTATCTGCAAACTTTTGCGTTGCCTTTGTGTATGCTCACGCCGCTTTCTGATTGCCTGTTTATTATTACAGCGTTTCTGCTGAGCCAATAGGGATCTGGCCAATCCTGAAAGGTGCCAAGCCTTCCTCAGCCCTTTTTCCTGTGTGTGTGTGTGACATCATTGTGTATTCCTCTAAAACACCCTGATCTATGTCTTGTCTGCAGCCTGGGTGGCACACATCACACACAGGAGTTTCAACATGAGGTGCATGCGTTTTGACTGGAGTATCAAAGGACGTGTCTGGATCCACTCAGATCACATGCTTCAGTCATGGCGTCACTCCGTATGATCAGTGCATCTCACACTCTGATGAAACACTGACCTGTCAGGGCTGCACATTTTCTGCTGAAATCTGTAATTTGCCAACTTAAACACAGTGTGTGTCCACAAGCCTTCAACCCAGTTTATTTAAGCGTCCAGTTAACATTCCCTCAAACAGCTTAAGGTCACAATTACATCTGTTGTGTCCTACTTTATTCAAATATCTGAAACATGATTCAGCTTTTTAAATCTGACTTAGATCATTTATTTATCTCATTTTTCATACAGATTTCCAGACAAAAGCTCAAAGTTAGGTGACACTGATTTTTAAAACCTGCATCTCGATGTTTCTCTAAACAGAGAGACGTTTATTTAAAAGGTAATAGATAATTGGACTGTTAGTCTTGGTGTGTTTAAAGTATAAAGACTAAATTATTGTTTTTTATTTTATAAAAATGACCAATATGACTTTCAAAGCCCATCAAACTTAACTTTGTGTGCAGTGGGTTGACAGAAACACCTGCTCTCCTGTATTATACATGTTGACGGTTTTAGGTTTTGATTTAACAGACGAGCTCCATTCCTAACATCAAGTGAACATCTGTGGCTAAATTTAGAGTGTAATGCACAAAAAAGTACAAAGGTTTAACAACACACTCTTATTTTTACCAAGTGGTTTGTTTCTAATATAGGTTTAAATCTCCATGCTAAAATGGGTTAAAAACCCTTCTTAAAGGAGGCTGTGTAAACTGTCATTATTATTTTCCTACAAGAAACAGGTGAGTGATGGTGTAATTATTAAATGTAGCTCTTTTTCTGATGAAGCACTCACAGTTAGATGCCTGATTTCATATAGTGCTGTCACATAGACAAAAAAAACACCCCTGCACACAGAGGCTTCAAACATCAGTGCACCCAACAGGTATCCACAGCTGCTCATAAATATACAAATATTACACTTTATAATTTACAACTTTTAAATCATATTTAGAGCAAATTTAATCCTTTTGAAAAAGTTTTGCCTGTTTTGTTTGTTGAAACTTCTGCTTTGCCTCATTAAAGGGAGTGAGACTAAAGGTAGGTTAACGTTAGCAACAGTTTTGTTTTTTGAAACACCGATCTTTTGCTGTACATTTACACTCAAGATTTTCCACAGTTCTGTTGATCGTAGGAAAGGCGACAGTGCAAAGTGACTGCTTTTGACTTGTTTCAACAATTTTTCTTGGACCACAACTTGTCTAACATTTTTTGCATAATGAATCATATGAAGTACTAACCCCAGCCAAAAACAGTATTAAAAATGTAAATGTATTCAACAATCAGCAGGCTGCAGGAGGAACGCTCTGTATCTGTTTCCGTTTAGTCTTTTCTGCATCAGTTTCCTCGCCTGCAGATCTGCTCTCTGATGTGATCTCCATGCGGCCGCTCAGCTTCTCCTCAGTTTAATGTCCCTGCCCTGATGTGTTGTATAAGGTGTGGATCAAACTGCGTGTGTGGGCCTGAAAAAGGCAGATTATCAACTAGAGAGCTTTTTAATTTCTCACTGAGGCTCAAAGTGGAAAATCTGGAAATTCACTTCAAGTTGTGGAGCGAGCAGCATAATGTCTGCACCTGCTCTGCGTGGCTGAACTCAGGAGTAGACGTTCAAAGACATTGTTAAAAATTTAGTGTCCATAGTGTGTTTAATTATTAAAATTATTCAGAAGGCATATAGTAGCAGTGAAACTTCATATTTCTAAACTGAACTGGACTTCAAAACATTGATGCAAGTTTAAAAAAATTTAAAAAAAAATTTAAAGTAGAAAAGTTTAACCCTTTCCTGGCCACAAATTATGGCCAGAAAATTCAAATTGTTTTGGAGCTGAAATGTTTATTCCACTGAAAACCAAAAAAAAAAAAATCAAAATTTCCTTAAAATTTAACAGATATGTTTATTTATCTTGTTTGATACATTTGTTGTTTTTGGAACTACAAGAGGACATTTTTTTATCATTTTCATGTATTCGGGAATTTTTTTTTAAAGTAATTTGTTGATCATATTGATTAAAGTATCAAAAAAGTATGAATCAAATATGATACAAAAGCCAATAATGGGTTAAGTAGAGTGTGACAAACCTTAAACTTATTAAAAAGAAAATTTTTGAGGACACATTAATGGCAAAAAAATACAAATAAAAAAATGTTTTTGTTGTGTAAATTGTCCACCACCTGCCAGCTGCTGGTGCACGTGAATGACCAGATGATCGGGGTTCTATATTTACAACACGAGGAAAGACTCGTGACATCTTTTGGATTTCTTGCACCAGCAATAACAATAATAATATTAAACAACCCGGTACATAAATTCATCCAACTAGAAGCTCAATAGTTAGAGTGATTATAGTTATTATCACAACAGCCGCTGATGTTTTACAATAGGTTATTTTAAAGGCTTTAAATGAACTCTCGTATTTAAACGCGAGGAAACACGCACTTTTATAATTATTAAAGAAATTAGAGCAGTATAACTATTTGAAAGTGTTGTCTGAAAATGCAGAAAAAGAGAAAACTATAGTGTAGTTTGATAGTGCAGCTCCTTTAGTCACCGTTTCTGTTTGACTTACGGTGAATGTCTGACTCAACAGCTCAGACTCACTCAGAGGAAAATAAGTGTCATACATTTCTTTTTTTTCTCTCCCTCTATAGCTGGATGATAAATCCTCGTCCATTTTTTTTTCTTACAGTAACTCCCCTCCACCCAGCCCCCTCCCTCAACACACAGACACGCACACAACTGCGCGCGCACACTAAAGTAGGCTCCACTCCGCTTCAAAGTCTAAAAACCACGACGGCAGCAGGCCCGTTTGTATTGAAGCTTAAAAAAAACATCCTGAACTTCACCTAGCATCTCATATAGCAGCGAGTAAACATCCTCTATAAGCAGAAGTGTGGCAGTCTCTTTCTTTCTCCTTTTCTTCTCAGCTCACCTTCGTCTCAGCGCGGTCCACACAGTCGAAACCCACGCAGGTGTCTCTTTCATAAATCCATGTTAATCAAACATTCAGGGTAATGTTAAAGAGCAGAGTGGTCAGAGTGGCCGTGGACGTATGGCTCCTCGTATGCAGCTCTCCCTCGCTCTCTGCAGAGCACTAACGCTCTGGCTGCACGGCTGCTCGCTCTGAACATCTGCTCATTTCACGTGACTTTTTTAAAAATACTAACATCTGTTCTAAATAGGTTTCATTCTGTGCCTCTGCATCGTGTCAATTGCCAGCTCCTCTGTGCTGCAGAAAGAGAGGGAAAACACTGAAACCTGTTGCATTGAGTAGGACCGAAAAACACACTTTTATGAACCAAAAAATAACGGCTAAATATTTTTAAGGCCCTATTTATTTTTCCTGTAATGAGCGAAAAATCCTTGTGTTGACGTTTTAAAAAGAGCTTTGTAATGTGTGTGTGTGTGTGTGTGTGTGTGTGTGTGTGTGTGTGTGTGTGTGTGTGTGTGTGTGTGTGTGTGTGTGTGTGTGTGTGTGAAAGAACTTAACTGAGTAAGACTGTGTGTGTGTGTGTGTGTGCGTGCTCTTGTATAGACCTACAGCCTATAAGCACGACCTCCTTAAATTTCATAGACATCTGGGAATTCCATACATGCCTCGCAAGCCAATTACACACCTTCAAACGGACACACACTTTGATTTGGACAGTGAAAAACACTTTCCCAGATCGCTGAGATCAGTCACAGCGCCACAACATCGTGAAAGATTTATTTAGTGACAGTAATCGGGGTTACTCTCCTGGGCTGTTTGGCATGCGTAAAGACGCACAACCTCTTATCTGGGGGTTCACGTGTTGCGCCCCTGATATGTAAAAATACATCAGGTAATTGAAAGTAAAATATGTCAAAGAATCAAATTGAGGGTTGTGCTTTAATGCCATCGAGGTCTTCAATATAGACAATCAGATGTTGCATTTCCTGCTTTCTGCCGCAGCAAGAAGTGCGAGATATCTGAATAAATGCGCTTCAGGGATTGATATTTTTCTTTAGTTTCAAGCACAATAAACTATCCACTCCCAGTCCTAACATGAAGTTGACATGACCCCACTCTCACTGATTTACTCATAATAATGAGTTTAAATTGTAGCCTTTAATCCAACAGTCAACAAATACAGGAAAAGACAGAGTGGGGGGAAAGAAACGGGAGACAAAATCTTTAATTAAAACTGGACTTTAAACAAAGTTTTTACATACAGTTTTTTTTTCTACAGAGTTTTTCAGCAATAAAACTTTTTTCCCTCTGGCCTGTAATTGTATTCGTTATAAAGGAGGTAGAACTTGTACCATATCCAGATTTTTTTTTACTTTCTTGGACGTGTCATCCTATATAAAAATATAACTTTAGGCTCTCCAACGCATTTACGTGAGCCAATAGTAACTCCAAGTGTTTTCCCAGGTGACTGACGTTTTTGTTAATGTAATGTGAAAGTCAGACCACGTGAGACACGCAAGAAAAAGCTGTTTTGTTTCAAAGTCAGTATTGTTTTATTTTTCTATCAAACATATGAGCGTATTTTCATCTTAAACAGTTAAATTAGAGTCAAACACAAAAACCCAAAAGGAAGCACTTTCTTAGCTGTTTTCTTTAATGCAAACATGTACACACATTTACAAAAAAACGATAATAAAAAATAGGAATGTATTTGTATATTTCAGATACAGGATTTGTTCCTGAATGTAACACGTTTCACCAATAAATAAATAAACGTTTCAGAAAATATTTTTGCACAGGTTAGATCCACACAGTCAGCCTGTAATGTGAGCTACACCTCCAGTAGACAACGGAGACAACTGCTGCAACAATGCACTTTGACCTCCACAGAAATAAGTCCAAAGGCATGCATTGAAAAATACACACATGATATTTTGAACATTCGTTGTCAAACAGCAACATTAAAACACATCAAAATGATAGGGTTTATGGTGTAAAACGGCTGCAAGTCCCCATCGGGCCTCTTCAAATGAAAAGCTTCAGTCGTCTTTGGTTTAAATAGAGTGATCCCATGTATCCAGCATTGGACTCCAGATTTATCCCGTCAGAATGTGAGAAGTAGAATCAGCAGTCACCTGTAAGTTTGAAAATTCATTATAAGTTCATTATAACTAAACTGTGCAATGAGCTACCAGGTTGCATTGGCCTAAACCACAGTGGAAGCGTAGTAAAATAGTTCCAGTGGGTCATTTCCCCGTATTTTTAGGCTTAGATCATGCTTTTTTTTTCTTTCGCGAAAATCAAGCGTACCATTTAGAGCATAATTTCTGCAGATGTTAGTGTGATGTTGACATGGACCAAGCACCCTCCATCCTCCACACAGAGAAGGCGTAGCTCAGCCTCTCATGAGCCACATAACTACAACTTGCCATTTTGGAGTCCAGCTCGTCGCTCTGCAGCACCTGGTACAGAAAGTCGATGTATCTGGCTGCGAGTTTTAGCGTCTGTATTTTGCTTAGTTTGTCCGAGGGTAAAGTGGGGATAATTTTCCGCAGCGCCGCAAACGCCTCATTCAGAGACTGGGTCCTCTGGCGCTCGCGCACGTTGGCCATGACCCGCTGCGACTGGAGCTCCTCGAAAGACTGGGGGCTGCTGCTGCTGGATTTCTTCCCTCTTTTCCCAGGGGTCGGGCTATCTGAGTCCTCCCCGTTCTTCCTGCTCTGTCTCCTCTTTCTACCAGATCTCTTCGGCTGTCTGTCCAGTTCCCCTTCGCTGTTACTCAGGCTGTCCACAGGAGAGACAGGCGCGCTGCCTGACTCTTCCCCCAGGTTTTCCTCAGACATCTCCACTCTGGGTAGATGGCGCCCACTTAAGTGTCCACCCCCCAAAATTATTCCCCTCTCATGAAGTTAGGGCGTTATAGTCCACATGTAGGTCCTCTGCCTGGCTGTGAAGACACCAAGGTATCCATGGATAGGTTCCTGGGAGGACCAGTGTTTTCCGATACTTTGAGAAACGTCTTAGGCTCTTCTTATAGGCTGCATGGCGTAAACTTTTTAGGGGAAGGATATGATTGGCTGAGAAGACGAATTACGCGAGGAGAGGGGAGGGAGCATCCTATGAGCCATTAGAGAGGCTCCTGATTAAAAAGTCTGAGTTGGAGGAGACTGAAACTGAAATCTCAAATTATACTTTTGATACAAAAGCAGTTGAAAGTTATGATTTTAATTACTTGAGGAATTAAAAAAAACATATATAAACAAGTGACTCAAAGATTATATCCTCTCTTCTAAAAGAAATGTGCAAATTCTCTCATAAACAAATGTACATGCTTCTAAATGGAGAACTGTAAAATGAATGTATGTGCAAGTATTATTACCAGGGGACTAGAAAAGTGTTTTTGAATATTCCTCTTCAAATTCATTCAGTTTGTGAGCAGAAAATATCTGAACTTACCTTTACAAACTTGGTGGGAACAGGAGGGTTAGGGTTTTTTCACATTAATGTACCTTGAACTCACATTATGAATGCTGTTTTGAAATGTGAGGAAAAAACAGAGGTAAAGTGATCAAATCATCCTTGAATTTTCTTTACTTTAAAGGCATGGTTGGCGATTGTATTGAGAGATTGGTAATTATTATGAACCTCGTTTCTATGGTGATCACGGTGCTATAGTGTGATCTCCACAAAGTGAAGAGAAAAAAATGGAAAAAATCTGTTTACCCTAGCAGGTGCAGGGCTGCAAAAACATTGACCAATAGTAGCTATCCATCCTGGATGCAAAATTTTTTGGTAGGGGAAGGTCCCGCCCTCCTTCGCCTCAGTTTGGCTAGAAGTGCTGGGCTCCGATTGGTTATTCCTAATGGCTGTGAAACGTCATTGTCTGTCGGGTAAGGGTTAGGTTTAGGATTAGGATTAGGATGAAGGTTAGGGTTAGGAGATTCATAAGTGCTATAATGTTCTGTAATGTTCTGTCTGGTGTACAGTGCCGACAGCCCGTGTTAGGCTTGAGCATGTGATGACGTTTCCAGCTTTTCTAGCCAATCAGAGGTGAAGGAGGCGGGACTTTCCCCTACCATACTCAGCTAACAAAAAATACTTGTCAGAAGTAACAAGAAATTAAGTTGATATCCTCATTGAACCTAATGTAACCCTCAATACCAAAGCCATTTTAAGGCTGACTACTCTAAGTGAAAGTAACATATAGTGACTGCATTACAGGTCTGAGAGAAGACTGCCCTTTATCCACCTTTTGGCATCCTCTTCATTATGCTGCTATGTGTCAGCCACAATATCAAGTAGTCCTGTGAGTCAACATTTCTTCTCTATATATGAGAATTGAGCAACTTTGGCACATCTCTGTAAACCTAACCCACAAGGACTTTTGGATGTCCGTTTCCATCTCTTCTTGCTTAAGTCAAGCAGATCAAAGGACTTGTATAGGCAGCATATGATCCCAATCTTACATTTTTGTTGTGCAGCCAGTTCTTATTGTCAAACTTTCTTTTGAGAACCCCTGAATGCTCTTATTATATCCCCCACAAGAGAGCTTGTGTTTGTATACTGCAGTATACCGCAAGATTTATGTGAAACTGTAACATAACGTTTCTTTTTTTTCATCTACAAAACAATACGAGACCTCATCGTTCCCTGTTGCATCAGACGTAAGGAGAGAGAAGCTCTGTGTTTAAGAGCCCCTGGTGTTTACTGGGTTGGAGATACAATATCCATCTTGTTTAGTGGAGGATTACTTTGTTTAGGTTGAAGAGCCTGTGGTCCACAGAAGCAGCATCTGGATCAGGAAACAGGGGGGCAGTGAGGGTCAGAGGTCACAACACCAGTGAACATTCATTTACATCCTCAAGGAGGCCTGAGAGTGAAGTATTGTTTGAGGGAAGCCCATGGTTGTTAAAGTGTTTTGCTTGAATTAAACTTTTTAGATTTTAAAGAAGATGATTGACATTTTCTTGATATTCTGACTCAGAATTATGTACGAAATTACATTTACTCACCTAGACCTGAAATTTAAACTGTCATGTACTTGTGCCTCTCTGGAGAGCATGATGCTGAATAAATTGACATGACAAACAGATGCTCAAGTCTCCTCAAGGTGAGAATACCTGCCTGGTGGATCTGTCCATGGTGCTGATCTCAGCGCTCTACCTGCTGTTCCTCTCAGGTTAGCAGGCACATCTAAAACCGATTAGACTCTTCTCACCGTGAGTCTCTGCTGCTGTATCTAAGCATCTTATTTTCTGTCTTAAGAATAAAAGCCTTGTTAGAGCCCGATATGTAACATTGATCTGAAATGTAACAACTGCCCAAAATGTTAAGAAATGTTATAAAACCCAAAATGTAATAACTGACCTAAAATACAACAAGACGCTGAGCCCAAAATCTAATAACTTTTTGCTCAAAATGTTGTTACATTTGTTATTTCAGTTTGATTTTATTGCATGTTGTTATAACATTTTGGGCTCAGAACATTTGTCACATTATCAGCCAGTTGCTACACTGAGGGTTTTATTACTTTTTTTTTACATTTTGGGCCATTGGTACATTTCAGATCATAGTTACATATCGGGATTTAACAAGCCTTATTATGTTATTTTTGTTGGCAGAGAACAAGGAAAGGGTAAATGTGACCAGTGAGTCTAAGATGGTTAAAGACTTTCTTTATATTACAAAAGTAACTGAATAGCCAACATGGAGCCTAAATTACTTGATTACAAGGTTGACGTGCCTTTCTTACTCTTGTGTGTTCAATAATTTAAAGGGATATTCCGGTGTAAAATAAAGTTAGGGTCAAACAAACCGTAACACCGAGTTAGACCCCTCCTCGAGAGATGAATGTTGCTGACTGCTTGCTTCTCTAGTTATACCAACTTTAGTAATGACCGCATGATAGCAATACAGACTCAACCAAGCGCTCAACCAAAAAGCCTCTCTATAGCCACAAATAATGCTCAGAACAGCACCTAACTTCATCAACAGTACATATAGGGTCCCAGCCACAGCACTAGCAACCAAACATCTTTTTAACTTGGCCTGATTTCTTTAGCAAAGAGACTAAACACAACTCACCCAATCTCTTCCAGCAGCCGCTTGTTTGTACAAAGACCTCCAGGCGACAGCAGCAGGGTGACGCAACTCAAGGAACAACATTTATGATCATTTCTTCATGGAAATGCACTCAGACCAAGACGCTAAGGCAGAAGAACTACCGTGTCTGCAGTGCAAAATGATTAATATGATGATTATCAAGGAAGTGATAAAGAAATGATCATAAATGTTCTAACGGGGTGTCTAACTCGGTGTTACGGTGTGTTTGACCCTAACTTCATTTTATGCCGGAATATCCCTTTAACACTAACTTGGGGTCATTCTGCATGAGCGTGGTGTTTATTTTTTGTACTTAAGACATGTTAAAATAATTCTTCAGTTACTTGGTTCCACGCTGGCCTTTAGAGATGTATTTTGGTAGTGTTGTGTTTTCATTATATTGATTTGATTACTTTTTCCCCTAGCTCTGTGCCTACATTAAGTGACGAAGTTCGTAGGAATGAAATAAGCTGTTTTTTTTCTTTCATCTTTTTCCCGCCCTGGCTTTGTTTGTTTGTTTGTTTCATTCCTGGGAACTAACTTTAATTACAGTTTTTGGAAACCCATTTTTAACGACTTAGTAAGAACCCCCAGGCGCCCTCTCTCACCTGCATGTATCAGCTGAGCTTCATGATTATATCCTTAACTCATGATGTTTTGATTAAACAAATTAGAATAGCAAAACTTGTTTTTGTTGTGAACCTGGTCAGCATTTTAGATCATTACAGGCAGCGAGGACACTTGTTTATCCTTTATATTAGAAAAACAACAATAATGCTAAAGCTAGTATTGACACCCACTCTACATGTACATTTCTTGGCAGATAACTCTGCAGAGTTCAGCTCTTTGCTGCTGAAGTGACTCTGAGAAAACACAGCTGCTTCTCGGGAATATGATGTCATCACAGGACGACTCCTCCAGTGTTGATCTTTAATAAAGACGAAACCTTCATCAGCCAGTTATACGTCGTCAGGGTCTGACAATCACAAGAACAAGCAGAGGGGATAAACAGGACTGATAGTTTTTCAGTGCGATTTATTCAGCGTACACTCCTGTCTGCTTCGCGAACAACAAATGAAGAAAGCCTTTGTGCTTATCAATGAGCAGCGAGTGGGTGTTATGATAAAGTCAAGTGTACATTACTGACTCATGCAACTTGACACACCAGTCATGAATGACCCCAGGGTGTCATTAACCGAACCCTCCCCGAGGTCGCATCAAGGCAGACACAACTCAGGCTCTCACTCACTAAGTCCTGAGCCAGATCCAGATCCACAGAGACCTGTGTATTTTCTCTGCTCCAGTCCTGCAAGGCAGTGTTTCTCTATCAGCCTGCTCATATCTATTGAAATAACAAACCGCAGTCCTCCACATGTACGAGGCTCCCACAATTGACAGTGATATTCATGTTCACTCCATTAAACGTTTAACCGCAATGAGTTCAGTGCCAGCTCACCAAGATGGATCAACTGCTCAGGATGAGAAAAGACAGGGAGTGTGTTCTTCAAAGAGAAGTCCCAGATAGCCTCTAATCAACCCTCAGGACTAACAAGGTCAAACAGCAGAGGTGGATGACAGCATTTTTTCCTTGTCCCTAAATGTCTCGTTCTGTAGAGAAATACAGACCTCATATCAGGGGATTTCTGATAATAGCAGTGGAGTGGTGGTGAGCGCAGATCTGGGGTGTTGAATGGGGAGGTGAGGATGAAAACAGCCCCTTTATAAGCTGTCTGGACACATAGGAGCCAGGACTCCTGAAGCTAGCAGTAAAAGAAAGCCTTTGAAAGCCGAGTGCTTTGAAGTTGCAGGTTCTAATCGTGGTTTCAAGTCTGTATTCCTGAAGCAGAGCACAATCGGACTTTGTCAGAGAGAAAAGCAGGCCTTTCCCTGGAATCTTATCCCATGAAATTTGGTAGAAAAATTGTTAATTTTGTGCATTATGAGGTGCACATGAGCATGTTCGAGAGTGTGATAGATGTTCTGTTAAATCTATTCATTTTGTCCTAATGACCCCGTGGGATATTAGACAGCTCTACCACACAATGACACTTTATTAGCCACAAAGAACCAACAAACCTTCAGTATGTTTTCACAGCTTGGAAGCACGGGTGATGTGGGGTCTGTGGAAGACCTGGCATCCCAGTAGTATAACCCCTGTTGGACACACACACACACACACACACACACACACACACACACACACACACACACACACACACACACACACACACACACACACACACACACACACACACACACACAAAACAAACACAGGGCTTCCGCCAAGGGTTTGAGAAAGCCTTTCACTGGTCCACATTCAATTACAAAACAACACAATAGTATGAATGAAGAATAAATCTAATTGAATAACTGAGTTGTGGATGTGAGTAACATAACTTCACAGCCTGTTCATGCGGACTGCAAAATTAACATCAGCTCTAATATTTTGTGTCCTTTCCATGTCTAAAACGAACACCTAGGACTTTGTTGTGACATGTGCTGTCTAACAGTTTCCACCCACAAGACCACACACACACACACACACACACACACACACACACACACACACACACACACACACACACACACACACTTTTACCCTGTCTGCCCCAGTATGAGGACCAGTGCACTGACCCACGCAGTGAAAATATCAGTGCAGAAGTTACAGTAGCTTTACCATACTTTGGCCAGACTATAGTTTGACAGATGTGACTGTGAGTCTTGAGATCTCGAGATAAAGAAACAGGATTGTGTAGAAGTTTTGTAACTGTGAGAAACACCATTTTTGAGCATAACTTGCTGAAATAGATCCAAGATGTGTTGTGTGTGATGAAGCTCATTCTGCTTACTTGTTCTAACCCCTCCAAATACACTTAAAGTAATACCTAATGTCCAGGTAAATTATTACCCAACTTTTCTACTGATCACCTGGCTGTGTTAAGTACTTGATAATGATCGCCACATGGTTATTTATTCTTGATAGTAAAAAAAAGGCAGGAGTTATGGCACATACTGTTTATTATTCCACCCCTTACTTAAAAGAAATGTTGACCAGTGAAAAAGACATGTCTGTAATCACAAAGCAACTATACACCCCCATCATTAGAGTAGAAATGTAAACAGAAAGGTTAAGGGGTAAGACAACCTCAAACAGGTTCTACTGTTATTTATTGCATCTATTGAGAATGCCAATGGGACAAAAAAACATTTTTAATGTTGACACTTTACCATGAATGAAAATGTTAAGTGATTTCCAACAGTAAAGAAGAATAATTCTGAATAAAAATGTTTGATAATGTGATCCCCACAATGGCTAAAGAGAAACCATGGCCATTTCTGTCAGCTTGTATGTATGGTTAGTTGGTTGCTGGGTAATATGTGGGAAAATGTTAATTAGCACATTATAACCACTGTAAGATTTAAAACAATTCTTAGCTCATGTTTCAGCTAATGTTGTCATCAAGTAATATTAGACATTTTAGACATTTTAATTTGCTGTTGGCTTTTTTTTTCACGTTGCTAACTTGTCTGCTAACTTTACTGTTAACTAGCTAACATAACTGCAAGAAAGCTGAAATGAGCAAGCTAACATTAGCCTTAGCTAGTTCACGGTTTATACCAAGTTTATAATGGACACATAGACTGTATAAAACATAGACTGAATAAATCAATTGGCTGTGTGATCACAGACAATATCTTGGTACTACTTAGTAGCAGAGCACGCCCCCATAAAAATTGTTGTTCAGAGCTGCGCGCAACATGCTTACTCGTGCTTCCTACTTACTCGAGTACTGTAACTGTTGTTCTGGTTTACATGCAACATTTTTTTTCTCATTCATAAATCAGGGACATTTACGTGGACAGTTTTAGCTGGGGACAGGTAATCCAAATCGGGGACTGTCCCCGGAAATCAGGGACATCTGGTCGCCTTGCCTTAATATATTAAAAACAAGGCCGCATGTATCCTATATCATATTGTATATAAAAATGTTATTTCATTGTATCGTATTGTATCATATAGAATTCTATCGTATCATATGGTATCATATCATGTAGACATGTATGGTGTCATATCATAGCATAAAAAATTGCGTCTTATCGTCTCGTATTGCATCGTGTCATATTCTGTCATATCCTCTCTTATCTTATCTTATTGTGTCCTATCAATCATATAGAATTGGAATTGTTTTGTACAGGATTATCATATTTTATTGTGTGGTATCGTATTGTATCAAAGTGTGTTGTATTGTATAGCATCTTATATCCCTTCTCATCGTATCATATGCTATTCTTTACTGCTGTATTGTATTGTGAAGCACATCTACATGGAAAAGGTACTGAAGCCCTTTGTAACAATTGTGAAATAGAAGAACACAGTATACTTATCAGTGGAAAAAGTTACTCATGAGTTTTTATATATACTTATCTATACACATACTTTATAGGAATGCTTTACTCACTCAACATGCTCAACAACCTCACCACTAACATTCATGTTTTTATGTAGATACTTTATGTGCCAAAGTTTAAGGGCAAATGCTTCTGTGATTTCTAATGCTACCCACCACCATTGTTATTTCTGGATGCATAACATTTAGATTTAAGCTTTTAAAGTATTAAACTCCAAAACAATGGCTTAGTTATTCTCCATAATCCACAGACCTCAATGTTTTTATAGGAATCCTTTTAAATTACAAAATAGTCCCAGTGAAATGTTTATTATAATACAAAATGGGTTAAATATCCTATACTGTCCATTGGATGTGAACTTAAATGGCCACAAATAAAACTGAATTTAGCACTTTAAGCTCATGGTAGAAACTTTCCCATAGAAGATAAAACCCACAGTAAAGTGAATATGTCCTTGTTCTTTATGACTGTGCTGTATAAAAGTTGGGCAGATCCTTAAATTGAATATGGGTGGGAGGAAAATAACACAACTATCATGTTATTGTACATCAAAATATTGTGAAATACAGCAGCACAAAACCTTCTCCTTCCATTTAAGAAAAGTCCTGTCAATGTTGAAATGTTTGGAACGGGCTGTCTTTTCAGTGGGCCTGTGTGCAAACATGCATTACGAAAGAAAAACATTTGTAAATAAATTATTTTTATCTGCTGCTGTTATGCTATGATGAGCTAGCTTTCATTTCTCTGTGTCACACACTAAGCATCACCGACTTGGCAAAGACCACCTAACTGGAATGTCCTCTCTCATGCTCCAAATATGAAATAATAAAAAGGGAAGTAATGGTTGGGAATTTAATAGCTGTGTCTTTGACTGTGGCTTTAGGCCCAGTTGGAAAGTGTGTAACAGGCATGTCACATTGACTTATGTCAGTGATGAGCTGCATAATGTCAGTAGTCCGGTGTGGTTCTTCATTTTAGACCGCAAGTGCTGCATGGACTCCTACCACAGTCCCTGTTAATAAGGGCTCAGTGAGGAGAGGGGAGGTCAAACAGAGTGCTCCAGCTGCACATGAGGATGAATGGAGTACAATGATAGGCAGAGGTGTGGGACTGCTGCTGGAGGGGGGCTGGGAAGTCAAAGACCAAACAACACAGTAGGTCTCTGCTGAATATAAAATAAGCTGTTTTTTTTTTTTAGGTCATTTGATAACATTTTCATAGTTTTAAATAATCAGCCATTAGATGTGTGCTTGTGTTTCTCTGTGAATGTAGTTTTAAACATTTATGTAAGTGGTTGGTTAGTATACAGGGAAAAAGTTATGTATAAAGAAAGGAAGATATTATATAAATAGAAAAGTAGCTAGCCAAGTGGTTAGCCCATTAACAAGGTAGATAGAAAACTAACCAGGTGTGTAGATATCGGAAAGTTATATTAGTTTGCCAGCTGAATAGTGAATTCCACTATCTTCTCCCAGAGTCCATTTAAGTGACTTTAAGCCCCAAACATTTGCAGTACAATAAATTCAAAGAGATTCACAACCTTTGCAAGCAGTCAATTGAAAATAATGTGCGGTATCAGCACTAACTCTCCTCTGAACCGCAGCTGTGTTCCCATCTCCCCCAGATTTCTGCTCACCTCTGCTCCTCCCTGTGTGTCAGTCAGAGGCTGCCTCCTCCTCCGCCTCCAGTTAGAGCGATCTGTCAGGACACAATAGGCTACCTCTCCAGCTCTGTTGTTTTTGGAACAAGAACCATTCAGCCCTGCTTGTTCTTCCCTCTCTGGGTTGACAGAAATTAACCAAAAAGACACTTTGGTGTGAGGGATTTATCTCATCACTCTCGGCTGAGTGTAGTGCTTTTTTCCCCCCTCTCTGCTCGTGGTGTGTTTACTTTGACTCATCAATGTGGAAGTTGGGTGATCATCCCATCCCAACTGGGAATCTTGTCAAGATGTCAGTATTTATCTCTTTCCATGAACTGAATATGAGGTTTTCGTTTAAGTCTCACAAATTATTTGATCTTTTTGTCACTGTTGCCAACATAACTTCTATATATTGGGGTGACATACAATGCTGTTTGCTCAGAATGAAGGTGAATCGCCTGGACATCATTCAGATCCTGAGGTCTCATATCTGTTAAATACATTACTCTCTGTTGTGATGTGAAGACACCTGCAGCTTTAAGCTATATTCTCACCATCTGCTTGACATTTTTTAAGTAGAAGCAGGTAACGGGAAGGTGTCAGGGTTATAAAAATAATCAGAAGTCAAACCTCTTTTTTTTTTTAGGATTCTCAAGTCAGGAAGAAAAAAATTCTCATTGTAATGCACAGAAATTCAAAGGGAATTATCTTAACTTATTAAGCTCTGTATTGATCGTATGGCCAAAAAAGTTATTCAGATGAAGAGTCCATAAAAAAACCCTCATTACACAATGCAACTCTACTGTTAGATTGTAACACCGGACAATACAGCAATGTCTCGGATGTGACACCTAGTATATTAATATCGATCCATCATTCTGTCATTAAGAGATGAGGGTATGAAGGTGTAAGACTTGTACGTTTGTACTAATGTGTGTTATAATATTTCTAAGTCCCAGGGGGCATTTTTTCCAGTAAATTTTTTGGATTTAATTCTTGCCTTTTGCGTTAGTTCTTTTACCAGATGTAGGACCTGAAACAACAGTGACCCTAGCTTTATCAAAACATACACAAAACTCCTGAATTTCTTTTAGGATAGGCTGCATGTGTGAACGCAAGCGACCAACATTTATTTTTTTGTTAGTTTTGCCAGTACCCTAATCAAATGTGTGACTATACAGCATGTGACATTAGCAAAAATTCAGAGAGGGAGCAGGAGGGGTGATGGCATTTATGACCATGGGAACCAAGCGAAACGTAACAGGATAAGGAATCGTAGTTGAAGATGGAGAATTATTTTTATGAATAGAACAGCAGAGATGTCTGCGCATTCGCCTGTTTACATCCAGTGGGAACCTCTGAGATTGAGAAATAAAACTGGTTCTAAACCCTGCAGTTCCTCTGGTGTTCACTAAAGGCTTACTGCTAAAACACTGGGGGCCACATACACACCCATTCAAGACAGCCGATCTTTGCAGCCAAAACAACCGTGTTTAGAGTCTGTCTGTTTTCTGTACAGTCTGTGGTTTACTCTAGTTTTGCAAATGTTTAGTATTTTCTATGATTGATCTTTAGAAATGCGAATGATCAATTCTCAATTATTGGTATGAAAAAGTTTTTTCCTATAATAAAAAACAATACCACATGCATTTTCCCCCAAATCATAAATGTACCACAGTGACATACGGACCTGATATGACTGACGACATCAACATGCAGAGCAGGCTCATAGAAATCATCTCCACAGTTGTGTATCTATGCAGAGTGAGACTCAAACTACTAAATGTAGAATGCTGTAACTAAGAGGACCGAACAGAAAATCAGGCCTACTTCAGACTTTTAGTCTTCAGTTTTTGAATACTTGTCCTTATTGATAAAATCAGCAAGTCTGCATTATCAGGTCACAATCAGTCAGCAGAAAACACATGCTTACAGGTATGCAGTTATATCTTTGCAAAAATCTCTGCATTCACTTTTCAGCAGCCTGTTGGCTTTGTATCTAAAGATGTGGTAAAGTTCTCAATGTCTGCGTCCGTAGTGGCGGCTGTTGCTTATTGCTCCCCAAAACAAGCTGGCTTAGATCTAGCGCTCAGCTGCAGCTGCGTCTGAGCATTTCTACTATGTGCAACAACTTTTGGCAGTTGGTTTGGTTACATCTGCAAAGGTGACTTACTCGATACTTGATACTTGAAGTTATTGGTGTCCAATAGCATTTATTTAAATGCAACAACAGTGTAAACAGCATTGCTTTGCCACAGCCGCAATGTAATTCTTACAACTCAACTGCAGACTGTGTCATGTTGATGTTTGAGCTACATACAGGTTATATGCTGCCTCTTGGGACTCATTTGGACCTACTTGCACCCTCCACCCCTTAGCTGAGTGGGGGGCTTCATGCTGTGAGATAAATGTTTGAAAAAGAGACTTGGGCATTTTTTGAAGGACAGAGCTTTTGTGTGTTTAAAAGAGGCTCCTGACAGTGTCTGGAGGTTTTGGTTTTTAAAGAGAGGCTTTTGTTTTTAATCTGAAATCTGTAGGTAAGAGGCCTGTGAGGTTTGAGAATGGAACAAAATCTGTTAAGATTTCACTTTTTAAGAAGAAGCTATTTCTCAAAGACGAGAGGCTCATTATCACAACGTTGTGCTGAAATCCTTAACATTCCCCTGTCTGATTCCCAGCCCTGCTCCATCTGTTTTTTAGATTATTGACGGACTGGGAATGTCACGGTTGGTACATCAGACCTGTCAGCAAACACCCTCTCTGCACCTCCCCCACACCATCATGGTACACCTGACAAAACCTCTTACTGCGACATAGGAAGTGATCACATTAACACAAATAAACTGTCTGCTAACAGGAGGAAGACTTTGCCATCACCAGCTGGCTGCAAAGAAACCTCACAAGACTTTGTTGTGGTCTGAGGCGCAGATGCTTTCTCTGAAGTTTATTGGGATGTTTAGGGGCTTGTTTGTGTCTTCTTGTTTTCCTCAATCTTTATCTTGATTTTGTGTAATGACGAAACCCTCCTCCGTCTGTGAGGTTGGTTGATGGAAAAAGTGAGAGTGAGAGCAAAGTGGGGTGTCCAAGGATGTGGAAGGTGATTACTCACAAAGTCACTGCGAATGCTGCCAAACACTCCAGGTTGTGTTTTTTTTTTCTTTCTGTGAGTCATTTGGTAAAAGAGCTTCCTCCTTCCCAGCGGTGGTCATGAGAGGAGGCTCCAAGCAGGCTGTTAGTCAGCACAAAGGCATCGAACTCTGGGCAACAATCAACACCTTGTAACAAACACCACAAACGTTTTCAGCTAAAAATGGAAAGACAGAGACTACAACAAATCTATAAAACTACAACAGAGTCTGCAGAGTCTCTGATTTTGGTGTCCTAAAAGATGGTTTGCGGGACGTATGTGCATTCATATTGGCAAAATCTGCCGTTTGATGTGCTTTTCAGTGGAGGAAGGTAACTGTAGTTGTGTGTAGCATAAGCACCAAAGAGAAATGAAGTGCAACCATAGAAACAGTAACTTGTCTGACTTATCTAATCGCTGAACTTTCTCAGCGTTCACATCATCTATTACCCCATTAATAAGGTGCAATGAGAAAAGGGGTGGAGGGGGATGGAAATGGAGGAAGGGTAGGTTGGTGGGTGTAGGAGACACTAGAAGCACCTTTGCAGTGTACATAAATCACCAGGCTAATAAATTGAAAGCTAAATGACTTCTTGCCCTCAACATATATCATGGAGGCAAACCAAATGAAGCCTTATATACCCCAGAGGACAGAGGAATGCTTCTGTTCATAACAGTGATTTGTGGATGGCTCCCCTGGCTGCTGGCTGCAGAAATCACTGTTAAACTGTTTGGACTCCAACCATAGTTATGTTTATGAGATAAAAGCAGAGGAAATAGTTTAAGCAGGGGAAAAAAGCCCCCTAAAAAAGCCCCCTGACTACAACATCTACTGTCTTAATTTATGATTCTTCTAAAAACGTTTTTAAACAATATTCTCTCATAAACTGTTGATGTTACTTTTAACATTAATGATTGCACACTAAAGTTTTATTTAGGAAATGTTGGTTGACCACAATGCACTCTGGTATGCACACGTTTAATTCAGTCAACATCTATACAATGGCGCCACCCACTGGAGTAAGAATAAATGCTTGTTTTTTATCAAAGACAAAAGGCATTCGGTTTCAAATACTTTTCAGGGGTTGTGTGTAGTTCTAAGTATTCTGAATGTTGACCTTAATTTCTATGAATAAGGCCTTTAAAAAACTTTAAAAGTAAATGATTCAGAGATCAGGAAAGCTCTTTGTGCAGTCATGTTGAATAAAGCTTCACCTCCTCAAGTTACTGGAAAACTTTGACCCTTTTAGCACAGTAATTATTTTGTATTTATTTATGTTAAAAAATGTCAACATAGCATATTTTTACATGAAAAATTTAGGTAAAAGTAAGTGTTTCTTGATTTTAAGTAGCCGGGGAAAGCGCCAGATAAAACAACAGTGTCATTGCTTTTCTTTCTGAAAGAACAGGAAAATAAAAAAACTCCTGCCAGTCTCCTCCTTATCCCCCCTGTATCAGCATAGCTAATTGATAAGCAGAGATTAACACTGCTGTGAAGTCTCATCACTGCCATGATGAAGAATAGAAGGTTAAAACACAATCTGTGGTTAATATTTGCCCTACAAGAAGAAACGAGGACTACAACAAAAGGTGTTCTTAACAACACAGAGCAAACCATAGTTGTGTTTAAAAAGCTCAATGCATTTGTCAAATTTGAACATTTCTGGATGCTCTTAAGATTTTGCAAGAGTACGTTTGAGTGCATTTATCCTTTACACAGTTTACAGGAGGGCAAAGAGTGTATTTTCTCTAGTACAGTTGAATATTGAAGCTCAAAGGCTGGAGGAGGACAGTGGTGTGGATTAATGTGACAAAGTGTGAGGAGGAACAGCAGTGGCCTGTGTTGGTACAAAGCTCTGAAGAGAAACACAACCATAATCTGGAGAATACAAACACACTGTGTGATCAGTAAATTATCCAAATTACCTTTGTGGAAAATAATAAAGCCCACTCTTTTATGATGTAAAAATAGTGTTTTATAAGAGAAGCAGCAAAAATAAGACAAACTGTTGTCCTGAGAGTCCACAAAAGATGAGTCTTAAGTGCAGCCTAGTCCAGAAGAGGATGAGTCAGTGCGGTATGCCCCGTGTTGCGATCTCTCTGCTGTGGCCTAGTTTATTTTCATGGATGGACTGAATGAAAACCAGACAACCCCAAAGTGAGTCATTCAGAATAATAATGCCCATAACAATGAACAGAGACTCTGATGCTTACTTTAAAAAATTATGACAAAAGCCCAATGAGAGGATGAAAATAAAAATGTTGAGTTTTTAGTTTTTTGTAGTTGTTTTTGAACTCAAGTGAGCGACTGTTTTACATCTTAATGTGATAGTTTTGTAGTTAGTTATGTTGTTGTGTCTGTGTGGCCATAGGAGGGCAGCACTGTGACAGACTTCATGTGGCGCTCTAATTATCACTCACTGAATTCTTTGTGGCAGTGCTTTTGTTTAGTGAAATTAAACCCTTGTATATAAATCTTTTTTTTTTTTTCATGATGTACTTAAAAAAACAGATCCTTAAGATAGTCAATTCCACATAAATGAGTTTGAGGTCAGAGATGTGAAATAATCTTTGTCTTGGACAAATATGAAACTTTGTGCATTCATCCTAATAAGCTGTTATCTGCACTCTCAGACTGCAGCTATAAAAAGCTCCCTGAACAAAAGTGGTCACATTTCATCAGTAACAAAGTTAAACGCCTCACTGCATCTGAAAAATTGGGACGTGAAAAGGCATTGTCCATTTAAAAAACAGAAACCACAAACATTTTTCACTTGTTTCACTCTGTACCCAGTCATTGAGTCAGTCCTTCAGTCAAAGCTTCATCCTTTACATTATAGATGTCTTCAAACACACTTCACTGCACTGAACAGAAATATCAAAGAACAGCAAACCCTTTTGAACATTTGAGTCATTTTCATCTGGATTTTATTGATGTATCTTTCATAAGTCAGCTCTGTATTTGTATTAATTTATTCATATGTATTGCTCTCTCACATTTTGATAACTCCTGATAGTACTGATTTTGCACCAACCATGATGTTTGAAGTTTAGATGTTCACAGCTATTTAATCATTAATGTTTGGTTGTATAACTTATTGTTAATAGTTTATCACTGATGTTTGAGTCAGAGAGTCAGGTAGATAAACTAACAGAGAATCCTTCCTCTGAGCTGACCCTCACACAAGGTCAGCTCTCGTCCAAACAGTGAACCATTGTTCCCTCTAATAAAGGATGCAGTGAGAGCAGGGCTCACAGACCAGAGTAGTTGGTTTATCTGAGGGAGTCCTCTCAATGTTTCTAAGTGCTTTATACACAGTTTATCCATTTATTTTGGTTCAGTTAGGACATGTGACTTGCACATTTAAATGCTTTTTACACATTTTAAATTTGCTCAGTAATACTACATTGCAGTTGTGCAGCTCTGTGCACAACTACAAAACACATTTTAGGGGAAATGTAGTCAGAGAGAAGTAGTTGTAGTTGATGAAAAAAGCTAAAAATGAATCAGTTGGACCTGCTGACTGAAACCATTTACATAAATTGATTTTGTTTTTCATGTAGTCTATTCAGTGTGTTAATGTGAGTGTAGAGAAAACCAACGCACAGTGCTCTCTGCTGAAACTAGCTTGAACAAACAGTGCAGGTAAAAGCAAACAGAAAATCAGAGAAAAACACTTCAGGGGAAAGTCTCTTTTTTCAGTGTCCCTTAGCTAACAAGATTACAAATACCACAGATGTTGTTCTAATTAAAACATGATTGAGCCAAAATATTACACAGAACTTACTCTAGTTTAACCAGGGAGAATGAAAAAGCCAAATCAACTATTTTATCACTCAGTATGTTTTAGTATGTATTCTCTTTTTCAGCACTCCTGGGAGAGGCAATTACAATTTCATTGCATTTTGATCTGGAAATTAATGCCTACATCTATCTACTCTATAAATGAGCTTATACAATAAAAGATAAACAGATCATTTGGTTTTCTGCAGTAAACATTTATTCACTATATCTTATGCGAAACATCTGCTTACAGTATTAAAGATAATCTATAAATCATTTTCAGCTTCTGAAGGCACTGCTTGCTGTATGGCACCACTCTACATGATGACATTTCAATATGGCCATAAAAACATTAAACATCAACAGTTAATTTGTAACTTTAAGCCAAAGTGAGGAGTTTTGAACTGACATATGGAAATTAATAATGATGCTTTTAAAATCCGGTGGGACTATCAGCCACATGACAGCAATAATGCAGATTTTAAAGCCTGTAACAAGCTGCCAGGGCGTAAGTGTCAGACCAGATGTTCGACAGCATGGAAAAACAGCATTTTCTTAAAGTTTTCCAAAGTAAATATTCACAGTGAGTGATACAGTTTAGTTAAAAGAGGGGTGCCAAAATCAACACCAACCAAAAGTTCCTCACAGCAGCTTTACATTGTATAACACATAAAATTTTCTGCTTGTTACATATCTAAAACATTTCAATACAGTACAAAAATAGCAAATACAATAATATTCAAGACATTAATAGTTTGTGACACTTGTGCAGTAGAAGCTCTACGTGTACATGTATCAGGAAACTTTCACTTTGGTAAAACATTCTCATTTTGACTTTTCTAAAGAAAGATGGCAGTGTTGCAGTTGTTGGCATTGTCAGTTAGCAACAGTGTTCACATTTAAGAGTATCCCAACCTTGTCCTTTTAGCCACATTATACAGAAAATTAAGAGTCCCTCTGATAACCATTTTCATAGGATCCAAATTAATTTGTTGATTTGGATGATGTATTTTTAGAAATCTCATAATGTACTAACAAAATATGTAGCTTAAAAACCCGCCTTTTACCTTTTGTAAATAAGTACAAACATTAAATAAATTGTTTCTGGATGTCAATACATCAGTCGACATTACTGATCCTCAGGGCGGCTGACTCGAGGAATTTTCTACACTAGACTATAAATTACGCACCAACACTAAATTCAACTTCATAACTTAATCACATTTTCTAAAAAGTGTCAAACTACAGCTCATTTTTTTGTTCCCAAGACTTAGTGGCAACCATAGACTGTATATAGAATGGACGTTGTCTGCCTCCTCGCTGGGTGAAGCCTCTGCGAGAACAGCACCCCGGGCTGCAGTATAGGTCATAAATCCTGCCTCCGCCAGCAAACCTTATGGAGTTGTGGACAAATTTTACAAATTTATTACACAGAATATACATTTTTCTCCCCCATGGTTGCGATGTCGACACGTAGTTACTGTAAGACTGGTTTGTGCTCTTTTTTCTGTGCAGGGGTGGTTCCAGGAAGTGTCGAAATACAGAGAGCAATTTGGCTTCAAATTTGTATAACGGCGGAAGGCGGAGCCAAGTTGTCCATAGTATATACAGTCTTTGGTAACAACCCTTCACAGCTCAAAAATGGTGATGCCTTATTTTACACTCACCCAGTGAGATCTAAATAGTAGTGCAAGTATCTGGTGAATTTCAATAAAATGCCCATGCTTTGTTCATAAATGAGTAAAAATCAAAGCAGGCAAAGCTTTTAAACAACAACAAGAAGAGGCAAGTACCATCAAAGTAACATCAGCACCTCAGTTCTGTGTAACAAACAACTGACTGAATGAAAGTGGACTTGGTAACTGTTATGTGAGGCCCCACCTCTATATCCACACAGCTTCATTGAGGAATTTACTTAAACTGGCAGCATTAACTACAGTAACATGACTTTTGTTTCTGAAGGTATTGGTCATAAGTACAAAAGAAGTGGGGAGGGATAATGCATGAGCCAAAACCAATCCTGGACCCACCAGCTATCATCTGAGGACTAGCTTTACATCTGTCAATACCAAAACACATTTGCTTATAAGTGCAGCTGATAATCTAGTTGTAGATGTCATCTACTGACTCGAACTCCACTTTCAATCTTGAAGTTACTAGCAAAACTGTTAACAAGGAGCAGCACAGAAAACCTTATGCCGTAGCCTTGGGTTTTTTTTATTATTTTCTAAAATTATAAGACTATAACAGAAGACTCAACAAAGGGTTGTTGCTTCCAGAGGCAAGCGTTTGTCGTCAGACAGTAGCTGATGATAAGCTTTAAGAGACCATGACTTAGACAGCTTTAAGGCACATCTTTTGAAACCAAACACTAAACCCTCCTCCCATAAATAGTGTTTGACAAAAACCTGTCTATCTCAGTGACTCAGGTGTACGGATGGTACGGTCTTCACTTGAGTGCATTTTCATCTTGTTTCAGGCATTTGGGTATGCTGAGGTTCTGAAGATATCCAGACAGTTCACTGTCATGAGAACACCAGTGAGCTGCCTCCACTGTCTCGTGGCAGGGTTTTTCATTTTATCCAGGACCAGGTGCAGATCCTGGATCATGTCTCTGTAGCTATTTCCATAACGCAGACTCCAGGAGTACAGGAAGTCATAGGCAGGCTTCCACATTGCCTGAAACAGATCAGGAAACACAAAAAAGTGAGGTAGGTCATGTGGAATATTCAAAGCACATTAGAAATCCCACAAGATCAGAATTTTCTCCCATAACCCATAACTGTGTTAATACCTGAGAACCGACTTCACCATTCTTCCCTCTGTGTGGTGCTTCATAGCCAGCTATCTGAGCACTGGAGAGTTTCCCCATCTTCTCAGCGAGCTCCCGCCATCGAAATCCCAGCTCTACAGCAGTAGACAGAATGACAGTGTTCTGGATCAGCTGGGCCGCGAGATTCACAGAATCCATCCTCAGAAGACCCTTGAGGGATAAACACAGAGAGAAACAGTCAATCTTGCCCCCTCCATTATTTGTTAACTCCATTAATCCTTTAATAATATTGTTTCCTTATATGTTAAAGGTTGCTGTATCCTAAACCTACCACCATGAGCTCATGCAGAAATTTCCTGGTCCTCTCAGCATGGCAGTCTTCTTTCAGTTTCTCCAGTACACAGGCCACTTTATCAGCCTCTGTCTCTGTGTACCTCCGTGTGATGGAGTCCAAAGACAGGTTTCTGTACCCCAAAGCATCAGCAAATCCTCTCCAGCTGCCGATGTGTTCAGTGACCAGTGTCTGAATGGCAGAGTACATGTAGGTAAGCTTCTTGAAGGGCAGCGTCATGTTGTCCAAGAGGACTTCTGTGGTGATCTGAATCCCGGTGAAGTCGATCACTTGATCTCTAGTGATGAGCTTGACATTTTTGCAGTGCACCAACCCAGTCCTGCCTCGGAGGAATCCAATGTACCATTCCTTGACTTTCGAGTTACCCACAGATCTAACAGTCTCTCTGGACAGAAGAGCCACTGTGTCTCCCTTGAAGTACTCCAGAAGATAGTCTACTCGAGGCTGACGGAGAACTGACTTTAGAGCTACACCGTACCACTGAAGGTTCACAGGTCTGTCCGTGAATTTGGGAAAATCTGGAATACTTTCCTCAGGAATTGGTGCAGTTCTTGCCAATTCAATCCGCTTGTCTGACTGCCTGTGAACCCTCTTTTCTGATCTGATGGGTGCTCCAGGAGGAGAAGGCACTGGGAACCGTGCAACCGCGGCCCCACTGGAATCCTTTACCTCCAAATCTAGTGTAAAAGGAGTCATTTCTGCATTACAAGAACAGGATAGGGCGACTGGCAGATGCACAACTGTGCCTATTCTAAGCTGACTCTGTCTCACTTCTTTCAGTTTGTCCTCGGGTTGGATTTTGAATGCGGAGTCTGTGAGGCTAATTCCCACATTCAGGTTGTTCAGTTTGTCTGGTTTCAAACTGTGTTTTCCCCAGAGCTGCAGAACCAGTGGAGGCAGGTTTTTATTCCCTTTGCTGATAGCTGAAAATGGAAGCTTGGGTGGGACATCCTCATGACAGCAAACCACTAGGACAGCCTTGAATGAAGGATGGATGAACCTGGGACCATAAACTGCAACAGTGATTTGGCGGTTGAGGTAATCCCAAACTGATGAAGCAGGGGGTTGGATTGCAGAGGCCTCTGCAACTGCAATCACGTAAAAATGTGTCTTTAAGTCCTGCAGCTGCATCTGCATCTTATTCTTGTGAATCTTACAGTCCTTTACTTTGAGATAAGGTCCCTCTCTTTTGTTAGACACCAGTCCAACCACAGTGGTCATCACCTGACTTTGTGGATCACTCTTGATTTCTCCAGACAGTTTAATATCCAGAGAGATGTGCTTCTTTGTGTTGATGTTGCTGAGAACCACCTCCAGAAGTGGACTCATGGTGGTCACATAGTTGTTGTTGAGTCCAGGAGGAGGATCTAGCATTGCTTTGAGTGTAACTTCTTGGACTTCTCCAGGAGGAACATGGCCCTCTGGAATTTGGATCCTGATTTCAGAGTCTGGTAACTGTACTGTCCCTCCAGCATGGCTGATCTTGGATATGACCTGAAAGTTTGAGGCTTGGGTTTGAGCCCACCCTGGACTCAGACTCAAGTCCAAACATGAACGGGTGAGCTGCCTGTGGCTCAGCCAGGCCATCTTGTAAGCCTCTCTGTCATTCTTCAGCCACTCAAAATCTGGAGTCAGCACCGGCCCAGGCGGCGTGAAGCAGTTTTCCTGTTTTGGCACTTTTGTTTCCAGGATGTCTGAAGTACTTCTCCATCTTCCTGATCTGTTGCTCATTTTGTGTTTGTTCGCCAAAAAGTTTCCTACATTACCTTCATCTGAAGATGTGCTGATGATATCATCATTTTTAGTGTCCGCTTCTTTTTCAGTGCCTTGTTTTGCATTTGATGTGTTGGCATCGTGATTGTGTATACTGCTGTGTACAATGTCATCCAAAAATGGATTTGATCCAGACAGTTTGTTCCAAAAAGGGTTTTTTGTCTGTGTTGAAAGTGCGACTTCTGTCTGTACAAGTGGCCACTCTGAGTTCTTTGTTACCTGTGTTACATACCCACCTGTTAAAATAACAGAGTTTGATTAGGACATTTAGGAGCATTTTCAAACTGGTCTTCAAAATTGGAAAGAAAGCTGCTTATAATAACATATCTAATAGAATATAATATCAAGTTTTACCATTTATGTTGTTATTAATCGAGCCATTGTCAGTCAGATCGATTAGCGTCCCTTCAGATTTACTCCTCATTAGACTCCCAAAACGCTGGAAGGACTTTGCTTTTCCAGCTGCCATGTTTCATCTGTAAACACAAAAAACATTACCTCTCACCTGCAGCTGTTTCTTGTCAAAAAACACTTGGGGTTTCTGTTATTTCTGTAAACAAAATCAAAGGTCCTGAGGAGAGCTTAATTAGTACCAATCACATTTGATTAATACAATATTCTTTTTTAATTCTCTAAAGCTCACACAACTTGTCAAATATGCAAATATGCAAATGTATGATGGGGGGTGCAGATTTTTCAGACTCCATATTTCCTCTCTGATACCTCTTTATCATCTTTACCTGATTTTCAGATCCAAAAAGACCTTACATTTTCACAGTGGTGTATTGAACTATTATTTCAGCCTCCATCTGAAACGCTTCATTTTAGTTGCTGTCTCTTTAAACTCAATAACTTTGCATACATGTAGCATGGACACCAAACTTTGTATATTTGCAGTTTCTGTGGAAGCACATCAACCAATAAGGAGAGTCTATAATTCTTATGTCAGTCTTAAGTAAATCTCGCACATAAACTGTGGTCTCGCATTTTTGTGCGTTTGTCCAAGATTTGAGCAGCTTACATCTACTTTCTCAGATTATTACGAAAAACGTTTACCCTGTGATTTGAAACTTTGCTTGAATGTATTATGGACACCAAACTTTGTAACTTTACAGTTTTGGTCGTAAATTTGGAAAAGCAGGATACCGCCCGCCCCCCCAAAAAAAATTTCTTGTTGACAATATAAAAAAGACTTCCTTGAGCATGTTATCTACCCCTAGAAGAGGCACCTACCCCCTTTCTGTGGTTTGGAGCATCAAAGCATCTGGTCTTATTTGCTTTTGTAGATGAATCAATAAGATTTCAAACAACTTCAAAACTAGTTTAAAACTCCTTTATCCACACACATTTATTGATTATTATTATCAGAGAAGAAATGTCAGACACTCACTGATCACTGCCTCACAAGTATTTGATGTCCTTTTCTTCCTCTGTTTTAGTAAATAGGGCTTTATATTATCAATAATCTGCTAATGTAATACATGCTATGTTACAGAGAATTCAATTAAATACAGCAAATGTGTCATCTGGGGAAATTGTGAATAAGGTAAAACAGTTGGTCTGTACTCTGTGGTAATACTAGCAGCATGTTTACTACTTCCTGTGCTACTTTACATTGTTACAGTGTATAGTAATGTAAAGATAGATCACACACAGCCTGAAACACAATACAATATACAATTGTGAGATTTTGTTCGTGCTGTCATCACCATATTAATCAATTTTACAGCACATCACATATTTTGTTCACATACCAGCACGCTTATTGAGAATCAGTAGTATGAGAACCATACTATGGATAAACTAACTGACAACATGTCGTTGATGATAAAAGATACCTCTAAAGGAAAATTTTCAGTGCTGTCTCTACAAGTTTTACATAAGATAAGAGAAAACTGGTTAAGTAAAGGTAATAGGAGGGTAAGCATCTTAACAAGTGCACATGAACAGTATTTTTTGAAATGCTGTGACACATGACCTTAACCAGTTCCTAGACAATAGAAAATATGAGAGTAAGGTCATTGTGTTTACTGCCGCACAGTGAGCCTCAGGCTTTCTGTCAGTCACAGGAAACTGTTCCAAAACAGAAAATAAAGCCTGAACTCTTCCGCCTGTCACTTGTTTGCGAAAAAGGACACTACCCATTCATGACTTGTCACAGTGACTCAGTCATTAATAATGTGGTTTCTTACACCAGTGCACAAAAACAGGTTGTTCTTGTCAAGCTTATGTGACACAGTAGTCGCTTCTCTCAGTGCGGCTTGCTATGATCAAAGTGCAGTGGTACTGTAATGTAGACAGTCAAATCGTCTTTTCTGCTTTAATACAGCTTAAAAGCCTGATTTAATGTGCAGTGATTCCTCTAGCCTACCACTATATCCTTTCTTAAGATGAATCCATATCAATCACGGGTTAATTTTCACGTTTTTTATTAACTTTTAGATTAAAAAGGTGCAAGTATTTAATACTAAATTCGTGAAAATTAAAAAGAAAAATGCCAGTAAATAAACTAAGTAGCACCGATTCTGATTAAAAATCTCTGAGCTGAAGCTTAAGTGAGCACAGCAACAACACGGCGAGCCCAACAGGTGAGTGCAGCCTATAGTTACACATTAAAATATAAGACAGGCTATTTCTGACACTTCCCATAATGGAAGTACGGCATGAAAATCCACCCAATGCTAGAAAAGTAATCAAAGTTTAATCTCACCGTCCACACGAGGAGGTTGTAGTTTTACTTGAGCGCTTTCGCTGGAAGAGTCCACTATCATTTACTCGTTTTGTTTTTTTCTAGGGCGTACCTGCTTCTCACGTTACAGCTCTCTACTCCTCTGTTTGCGCTCGAGCACGGGGCATTTTGGGACTGAGAGTTTTTAAGATAATACAGAGAGCCCTGCGGAGGAGGGGCCTCTCCTGACTAGGAACTACACTACCTAGAATGCACCGCTGTGTTTACGCACGCGACTTACAACACCTGAAACTGAGCGATACTTGGAGTATCGACAGGAGTCTGACTGAAGTGATAAGCATGCTGACACAGGCTGGAAGTGACTGACTTGACAGTGAGAAACTCTGTGACATGTTAAATGCTAACTGTGAGTTCTGAGCGTTAAAATGCATCAAAAGACAGGTCTGAATCCACATATTATTTGAGGAAATAAGGCAACTCAACAGGTGCTTTCATACTATTTGCAGGAGTTGGCCTATTTCTCATGTTTTGCCCTGTTTCTCTTCTATACTGGATGCCATCTTCTCTGCTAATCTGTATGATGGTGGGTCAAAGTCTCAATGAAGTGAGAGGCTAACTAAACTTGATCTCATCAAGAAAAAGAGTCATGGCTGAACATGTGAATAGATCAATAATTGAGACTCTTGTACCCCATTTGATATGAAACCCTATTATCAAATACAAGGGGTTACAACAGAGAATTGTCCCTTTCTGCATTATTTAAATCCCCTTATGTAGCTTTATTTCTATGTGATGAAATGACTGTAGATTTCAAAGTCTAAATATTCAGTCGTGATGAGTTTTTGCTCAAGGTTTATTTTACTTGGTCATTATGTTCATGACAGTCTAATTATAAATAAGTAAGTAAATTTAATTCATATAGCACTTTTCATAGATAAAATCACAAAGTGCTTTACAACAAGGATAAAATGCAACAAAATACAGAGAAACACAATACATATAATGGCACAGATACAGGCACTTCACAGAGGCCTCACAACGTCGACATAAGTTAAAAGCCTTCTATCTATCTCAGATTTCTCTCCAGCAGTGGTTCTCAACAGGTCTCACTTTGGCACCCACATTTTCTCATGGTCCTTAAGTCGCAACCCACTTTTATAGAATTCAAATCAAGAAAATGTATTATTTATATAAAAAACCTTTGAAGACTCAAATCTTTAATGTAAATACACCCATTTTATCAAGTAAAATGCATTTCAGAGCACGTGAACTGAGGACGATAACTACTCAAGTTGCATATACAGAAAATATCAAATTTTCAGATTGCACAAAATGTAGACCAGCAAAATGAAAAATTTGGCTTATATGCATCTCTGCATTCAGAGCATATTCAGAAGAACCTGAGGAGGACCATGCAACAGCATAGACAAAAGTGAATAATTATCAAATTGCACAAAATGAAGACCCAAAAAAGAAACAAAAAAAAAAAAGGGAAAAAGGAATTTTACTGCCACATTAATAAGACACCAATTAGGACCATGACATAATGCGTGCCTTTCAAAATAAAAGACATGTCAAACATTAGACGCACATTAAATATTTAGTTTTTTGACCAGCTGTTTGCGGCCCATCCAGAACGTGTCCATGACCCACTTTTGGTCAGGACCCACCAGTTGAGAACCACTGCTCTACAGTATGGTCACAGTAATGTCAGCACACAGTCAGATATGTTTGATGTCACACTGAAACTGAAATAGAGAACAGACCTGTGGATAAATCCTGCTCTCTTGTGGCTGCTTTGGGAACACTGACTTAAACATTATTGAAAGGATGGCTAGTTTCCTTTTAAATGGCAAACTGCTGGTAACTCATAACATGTCCAGCTGTTAAAGGAAGTTACCAAGTCTTCTAAAAAGTAGAGGTCAAAAGCATTGATTGAATAGAACATTTTTATTGTGGTTGCCTCACAAAAAGCGTGAAGGGTTTCTGAATGTGCATATTAATACAGGGAATTCAGAAGCTGTGATTATTGCTATGCTAGTGGAGCAACTGTGAGGTGTGCTGGTAGGACAATGCTTAAAGGAAGAGTCACTTCATTATCTTATCTGTAGAAATCAAAAGTCACAACAAAAATAAGGAACCTTGTTTGTATATTTTTATGTCAAGTGCAGTTTCCTACTTGACCGGTTTTACCACCATGGTACATGTTCCTATCTTATTATAAATATAATAAACATTTAATAACAGTAAAAACTTGATTCCACTTGGTCAGGACTAATGCACTGTTGTATTGACACACTTGGAAACTCGCTATTCAAAAGGAAGCATTCTTTTCAAAGTGTACTTGCATTTTTATTACTAATAGACGACGCAAAAAAGAGAGAGCCTGTTCTTTTGTAATCTATCGAATATGGCATACAGGTGAAATCACATATTTTATCACATTCAACTCTCAGATTTTGTGTCAAATGGAGCTAACCGTCTTTGCTTTTTAAAAAGGAGAATAAATTAAACTAATGATATTCACATGTCACTGAAGTTGAGGAATAACATTTGTTAACTGAGAGCTGCTTTGTTACTGCATGTCAATTAATAGTCACAAAACCTTACCTCAGGGCCCAGGCTTAGAAAGGGGGTCTGAAAGTTCAACGTTTGAGCCACTAGATGGAGCCATTTACCCAGTATTCAGTTGATTGGACATTATCCAATAAGGGGAATTGTGCACACTAAAGCAGAGGCAGAGAATCTTAATGTTGAAGCTGCACACAACTAGGAGTTGATCATATACAAAAACAACATCAGATATGTAGTGTTTCTAAATAATTTTCATTATGCAAGAATTTACACCCAAAAGTTACCCTCTCAGGGCAACTAAAGCTTTCTTTATTGATTCATCTGCTGGTTATTTTCACTGCTGTTGATGCAGTTACTAACATCCAAGATTCCTGAGGTCTGGGTTGATTTCTTCAAGTGTTTTATAATTCGATTTATAATTAGTTCATATACAGTCCAATTTTCTAAAATAGCTATGTTAATGTAAGTTAATGCATTACAGTTAAACATTACTATGATTTTGAATAACATTACAGAATATTTTAAACAGTCAGTTGTTTAGCATTTTTGCATAATAAATCTATGAACAAACCTGTCATCCACATAGCAGTATAATTGTGACGTTCAGCATTAGTTAGAGGCTATAATAGAGCTTTGAGTAGCACATTTTTAGTCTTTATTTTAATGTAAAGAGGATAAAAGATCCAGTCTAAAGCTTTACCTGCTATACAGATGGTTAAATATAGGGCAGAAGTTTGGGTTTATTACAGTTTTAGCAGCCTTTACAGCTATGTAAGGACTGCAGATATCATAAGAGAAAATAGATTTTGTCTCTGTTTTTAATATCAACCCTGTTTTTTTTTTTACTTCAGAAGTTTATTTCAGGTAGAATAGTTTGCATTCTGGTCCTGAGGTGATGTGAACTCACTCTGAAATAATTTAGTGAATTTTGAGAAAAAAAAAAAAAAAAAACTAGCAGAGTTTCTCTGTTACGTGCAGTCTGTAGATTTCCCTCTTGAAAAAACCACCTGTGACATCAGTGAATCACTGAAATCATTGTGTAAAAGCAGCCCTCTGTCAGCCCTGCAGCAATTACTGTAAATGATTTTGACTCACCTCCTGCCCTTGTCAAATTGTCTTTTCAGTTGGTTTGATGACAATGTCGGTGCAGTGGCTGGTTTTAACCACAAAATTGGCCACAGCGTGATAGGTGAGAGATGTCCCTACCAAGCTGTGTGACTAGTGGGGCATGAAAACATAATTCAAATCTTATTATATCTCATCATATTATTAGCAGGTCATGTTTCCCTGAAGACTGAGATAAAGTTCGGATTATAGTCAAAGAAATCTAATCTTAAAGTCACTGAGACATCCAAATTTAGAAATATTTTATATTTCCGAGCTGATTTGGCTGCCCGTGCACTGTGAGCTCTAAACCTCAGATGCTGTTGTGGCTTCATCTACACTTTGCAGCTCAGCCCCCTTGTCCTGGCATGTGTGCGTGTCCACCCTGAGACATCGGCAGGGTGTTCCTATGAGGCCGAGGTGGCGCTGCGATAGTTTTGAAAGGTGCGATTAACATGACAGCATAGAGCCAAATACTCTGACACTGAAGGGCAAAAATGACTTTAATGTTTCATGATTAGGCCTCTGCTCACCTGTCTTTTGTTGTGTGCAATATAGATTAATATAACATCATAGTATTCCCTCTTAAATAGAAGAACGCTAAGTTAATTTAATACAGTTTGAAATAGAAGAAAGGTGCCTTTTCTTTGTACACTTGTTATTTTATAAACTACCAAATCTTATCAGTGTTGACAACTTATTGAATTCAGTAATAATTATTTTTTAAGAGTCCAGCTGTTAACCAGTTGTTCACATATTCCTCTTAGTCTCATCATCAGGGTGTGTTTCACTTCCTTGACTAAAAAAAAAAATATATATATATATATAAATATATCTTTTCTAGCTGTCATTTCTTATTTTTGGGGGGAATTTTAAAGAGATAATTTATTTGATATGTAACTGCAGGTCAAGTCCTTCAGTGCTTCTCCAACCCAAAGACATAACTGCAGTAGATTTTAATGGAATCAGCGAAGGTGAACTCTGTCAGAGCCCGTCTGCTCAGCTCTGTCAGTGTTTCATATTTAACTTGAGCCCACTCTGGTTTAATCTGAAACTTTGACTGTTATCCCCGCCACTTTTTCTGCTTTACTGCAAAGCTGAAGACAACATACTGACAGGAAAGCGAAAGCAGATGAATAAAATACAAAGGCTAACTCGAGCGCATACTCCTGTATACATGCATATGAATATACTGGTACATTTTACTGTGTACCAGAATGTACTGGGAAAAAATTACTTCGCTGTGTTATTGTGGTCCTTTTTCAGCGCAAAACAGTCAGCATCACCCCCCTGAGATCCTCATGCATGTCCCCTGCATTATGTTTACAGAGAGATTGAGTTACATTCTTCTAAATACTTTTACTTTAGTCAACAAATTGTTTGACGCATTTTAAACTATTTCTCCAAGCCTATTTGCTTTTATTGTGCGTCTGTCTTCAGATTCTGTGATGATGTGTGATTGGCTTGGCTTAGGTAGGTTACTTTGCATTTTAGTTAAAAGTGTGAATGTCTCCTGTGGAAAAATATATATAAGAGGTTTACTCTGAAGTTAGAAGTTGAAGTTTTTCAAACCAAAGCCTCGAGTTTTAGTCTCAAAGTTCTGTAAAAGTAGTTTGAATGGTTTCATGCAGCAAGACTGATGGACAGTTTAGTTATGGTACATAAAACATCAGAGTCCAAACCAGGGATTTCTCTGACTGGAGAGGGTCCAAGGTGGACAGGGTAGATGTTGGTCGCGCTAGATGGCGCTATTAAATTGCGCATGCAGAGCACTGGGAAGTGCCGTTTGAGAGACACAGGCTTTAGTTTACCAACAAGAGCAGCCAAAGAAAAGAAAAAGCAGCTGAACAAAGTGTCAATAATTTCATGATCGGTTATTATCCATGCCCCTAATTTTAGTTACAAAGATTACAGGGTGGTCTTAACGATCAGTGCGCAGGCAATCGTGTGTTTTAAATTTGATAAATATGATTCTGAAAAAAATAGATAAATGAGAATACATACTGATTTTGCTCTTTTACAAGCTGTAACTGACTGGAAAATTAGGCATGGTGAAAGTTTAGAGAAAATATGGTAATCACCAGTGACCCGTCTGTTTTTACTTAATATCTGTCCCAATACGAATATTTGTTACTTCACGAATTAAAACTATTTGAAACCAAGTCTATTTGCCGAGTCCTATTTTAGTGGTTCAAGTGTTTTTTTTTTTTGATAGACAGAGTGATTGGTCCAGCTTCAAGTGCAAATCGATCTTCAAGGGAACAAAACTTGTTGCCACGGACCATTTTCTGAGACTGGAGTTAGCTTTTAATTAGGAAAAAAACACATTACTCTACAAAGTATACGGTTACTAAAAAATTATAGAGTTATTATATAATGAAGTTATTCAAAATTCAAACACTGAACATACTGCCCTATGAAGACAATCTGTGGTGAACCAAAGTGCGTAATTGTGGAGAGGGTCTGGTAATCATTATCGGATTTCGCGGGAAAATATCATAACGAAAAATTGATTAAAATGTTTACTGGAAATGTGGTTATTTGTGGGAATTTATAGTTTAATATTTTTAAAAGTCTAATGATTAGAGGGTTAAAAAGCGCTTGTGAGCAGTGTTGACTTGGACCTCTGGGAAGTTTGAAATCTCATTTTTGCACAAGACAGAAAACCAGACTTCGGCTGCCAAAAGGGAAAACAGTCTGGAGTCAAATTTTCCTACAACATTTCTTAAAATTTCTAAATACCAAAGCAGACTCCCAATTTACATGTTAAATGTTGATGTTAAAATGAGATAATTATCCAAGGAAGGCCTCGAGCTTCCTCTGGGCCTTTCCCCCTCTGGCCCTAAAAACGTGCTTGCAAGGGGGTCATGAACGCACCACCTGTATTATTACACATGAATAAAAACGATATGATGTAAAAAATAAATTTCAGACCATCGTCGTTAAAATACATTAAATCGACTCAACAATAAGACAAAGTGAGTCGATGGGCTGATCTGAATTCATACTGACTTTATTGAGTGGCTCACATAAGAAGCCAGTCTCGGAGGAAAAAGAAAAACAAAAATATCATCGTAAAATTAAAATCACTTTACATCATGCTTGCTTAAATTAAACGAGTGGGTAAACAGGGAATGATTTCCAAACCTTTAACAAATAAATTCAAAGTGCGCCTAATGATAGACTCCTAAATAAAATTTAAAAAACAAAACAACTGGTGGTTAAATAGAACTCCACACAATACATTTCATATCATGTCAAAGAAAAATCAAAGTACATTTTCTCGTATATTTCAAATATTTACTAGAGTCCATATACAACTAGAAATACCTATACAAAATCATCATCGTCTCCTGGACAAATACATTACTCACCTTTACATGGGGCTGTCATTATTCTAACCTACATTTCTCAGTATATACAACACATTTTTGCAGCAAAGTAACCCCAGCTGGTTTACTTACAGACTGCGCACATACTGTAGGTTGTGGCGTGAGTATTAATATGTGATATGAACATACAGCTGATGAGGGGATCAGACGGCTATAACAAATCAACCACAGCCCAAATCTTCCAAACTCTACAGGTATTTGTTCCTACACCGAGCAGCCCGTCACACATAAGCAATGTCTCCTGCTCGTGAATAAAGTGCCACAGTTTGGTTTTGAACATTATCTATCACAGCAGTAGCACAACTTACACTGCAGGCCTGCATTTTTTTTAAACAGCAGGGTTTTTCTTTTTTCTTTTGCTTTTTTTTGCGTATTCAAGAAAATTAAAAGAAGAATTTCAAATCAGACTGCAAAAAACATAAAAGTTGTGCCCTGTTCCAGTGTGCCAACAAAATGTGATTACACTTCCAGTTGTCTGAATGAGAAATTGTGATAGTACAGCTATGAAATTCTGCGGTCATTAGTCTGAAACTCTCGGAAATAGTCAAAAGAATGAGTCCTTTGCTTACTCAGTTTTAACACTTTGCATACACTCAAGTATGTCCACTTTCAGATCCGCTCGGACATCACAACACTTTGTTGTTGTTATTGTACAGTTATTTTTGCTTCACTGAGGGGACTCTTAGAGGCCGTTCATGCCCACTCCCTGGGTCGACTCAGGTGGGTGCAACAGGTCGGGGGAATGGCACGGAGGGCTCCCCGGCGCGCTGTGCTCGCTGTCGGTATCACTCCCCCTCTTCCCTCCGCTGCCCCCGGACCCAGAGCCAGCGGACCCCCCGGCGCTGTGAGTCTTTACGTGTTTACTCAGGTGATCGCTCCGCATAAATCTCTTGTTGCACACCGGGCAGGCGAACCTTTTCTCCCCGGTGTGCGTGCGTAAATGTCGCTGGAGCTCGTCGGAGCGCGTGAACCTCTTACCGCAAAAGAGCCAGTTGCACACAAACGGCCTCTCGCCGGTGTGCCACCTCAAATGCGCCTTTAGGTGTGACGTTTTTCCGTACACCTTTCCACAGCCGGGGATGTGACAGCTGTGAAGACCTTTCCTCCGGAGGCTCGCGCCCGCCGGTCCCAGTCTCTCCGCTTCCTGGCAGTTCGGACAGTCGCACGTGGCTCTGCCCGAGTACCGCCGAGCTGATGACCTCGGGGATCCCGCCAAAGACGCAGGTGGAGCCCCGGAGAGCATAGTCCCCCCTGCCCCGGCTAACGGAGAGGGGCTCGTGTCCGGATATGAGGATAACACCGGTTTGAAACCGTCCATCAGGTGCTGCCCGGTTGTCAACAGGTGTGGAGAGGGGCTCGTGCTGAAGGCAGAGTGACTTAAACTGGAGTAATCAGAATTATATCCGCCCAGAGGAGAGTGCAGGGAGGTCTGCAGCCCACCGGAGTGTAAGGACGTCTGAAGTGCTGCTCCGTTAGGGTTCTGAACATCAATCCATCCCGCTCCCACGTCCCACCACGCGGACGCTCCGGTGGTCCCAACCTCACCAGCGGGGATCCCGGGGTGAGACGATTTGAACCAAGACTCGTAGGGATGCGCCACGCTCATCCTCGGATAGATGCCCTGAAGACTGTCCACTGAGGTGTGCACTTTGGAGATGAAGACCGGCTGGTGGCTGGACTCTTGAGAGCTGCTCGAAACAGACGCTTGGAAAACCGAGTAGTCGTTTCCAAAGTGTGAACTAGTCGAGGTACCGGACGTGAGGGAAAAAGCGCTTGATCCACTCGAGCTGTTGGTGCCGAAAGAGTCCGTGATGCCGGATCCGTTGCGGGCCACTCCGAAACCGGACAGGCCGGATCCGAGGCTGCAGCTGCTGGCGGCGGCTGCTCTCTTCCATGGATGGAAGCCTTTTCCAAAAGACGAAGAATTATCCGAAATAGTGGAGGGTGAAGGGCTCGGACTCCCTATTTTGTTGCATGTTGCTGCTAACATGGCTAAAGGAGTCGATCCTAACCTCGGCTCCTCCTGAGGGGAACAGAAAAGAAGTGAGTGAGTGAGTGAGTGAGTGAGTGAGTGAGTGAGTGAGTGGTCAGTCGAACAAGTTAAACAGGTTCATGCAGACATTTCTTTGAAAGAGGAGCCAGCTCAAATAATAGTTTCAAAAAAAGTTTTAAAACAAGAAGATATGATTCTGATTACCTCCTACCTGGACAAACAGAAAGTAGACAACTGAAACGCGGCACAACTGCGCTTACAAATGCATGCCAGACAGGACAGCGAGGAAAAAAAAAACCTGCATTTGTTGTAAGCAGAAGCAGCATAAATGTCTATCCCGTAAGCAGTCTGAGCTTCACTTCACACAACAAGCGCTTCTTCAAACTATAACCAACGCACTGCCTCCGCTGCCTGCTGTAAGTTTAATCCCCCTCCGCCGGACAATGACAAGAACTAATTAAACCAGCAAGAAAGTCCTTTCGACTCACCCCTAGAAGTGAAGTTGCCATCACACAAAAACAGTGCCCTCCTCAGAGGATCTTTTTATATTTATGAATCAGAGCACTGTTTTTTTAGAGGTGTGCAATACAATGATGTGTTCCGCCCATTCTTCCACAATTGTAGGCTCCTCTCCGGGCTTTGAAGTGCCGCTGTGACACGGGCGACCAATCAGCGGCCTCGTCCCGCCGCACCGCCACACAAACCACCGTGAGGTCATCAATAGAGCGCCCTCAGACAGCTCTCCACCCTCCTCCACCACCCCCACCACCGCCCCCTCCATAAGAAAGACAGCGGAAGGAAGGTAAAGTTAAATGAGAGTGAATTAGGAAGGAGGAATTAGGGGGCCACTTATTGAAATTTTACAGAACATCACGTTCCATAAATTTGAGAGTAGGACGATGAGTGGGGCTATTTCACGTCGGCTGACTGTGGTAAAACAAACTAGACTAAAACATCGCTAAAAAGGTGCACGAGGGAGTAAACCGCTCTATTTATACCATTAACTCCTATTGAAGTTCTTTTTTTAACGCTCAGTGCTAACTCTCCCCTTAAAAAACCCTCAAAAGTTAAAGTAGGTCACTTCTAACTCATCCTGGACCTGCAGGCTTTTGTGAAATTTCATATCTGATGCAGGTGTTTTGCTTTACATTGCCTCCTCATAAAGTTTCAACACTTAAAAATGTCTCTCTCTCTCAGCACCATCCTGGCTCTTGCGTGTTTTTCCACGTTTTAACTTTTTAAGACTTAATATACACAAACAATTACACAACATACAAAGGTCGCCTTGTTCCGAGGAGTGGACCTCAAACTTTCACTTGACTGTAATTGTGCTCAATTATCTTCAAGTGTTTTTGATTAAAAGTGGTAGATGGAGCATACCGCCGGAGGATGATTCGTTTTTATGCTCTTAAAACAACAGAAGAAGAAGAGGAAGATGATTAGAGTGAATGACTTTGGATCATTTTTCTCTAAATTAGAAAATAAGAAGGGGATATCTCTCTGAGGGGTCAGTATTGGCAGGGATGCTGCGTCAGGTTAACAGAAATAATTCATTAAAGTGAGAGCTCACCCCCGTGTCAGACTGAAGATAAAATCAGCTGCTTCTGTTGAATGGGTTCATCACTTTGCTTACTGACATTTAGCTCAATCTAAAGCTGAATCTGCTGTTACATAAGAGAACTTGTAGGCTAAACGCGCGTTGAACCCTGGGACTCTCTGTGGGCGCTATTAGCATGCAGTGTGCACCGGAGGCATAAATTTCATTTGAATTTCAAATTTAATAACGCAGGAGGTTTTTAATCATCCGCACTTTTATTTGTTTGATATTAACATGCTTATTGACCGGCTCTGTTGACCAGCTTGGTCATTACAGGACAGGGAAAAGTTAATTAAAACGACCAAGGATTATTCATCACATCATCTGCCTAACCCATGTCGCTTCCTTTATTACACGGCGTGATAGATGGACTCTCTGATTAATTCTTGTGTTTCTAGGATTGGACAACAGCTTTTTGGATTAATTTACACTGCTTTACCTTCAGGCGTAAAAAATGAAGGGGCAGGGAAAACTAAAAAGAGGCCAAAGATAGTCAAATGTAACTGTGTAAAACAAAAATCAAAAGAAAAAGAAAAAGCCCGGCAACACACATGTATTCAATTATTATTCTTACAGCTCGTGTCTTATTCAGAGGCCAATAATACACATAATTTAGAGAGAATTATCTCTTTTTGACATATTTCATGAATTCAACACCAATCTTTATTTCTAAACATTCTTATTTAAACTTGTCCATAAACTCAGGCGTGAAGTGTCAATTTAATTAATTATGGGTAAAGATGGACAAAGGTATGGCACGAATTTATAAAAGCAAGGACAGATTTTAGATAATCAGGAAACACACATACACACACACTTGCCTTATTGACGTTGGAGATAAGAAAGGAGCTTGTATCGATCTGTTTTCTGCTCATTTGTTATTTTTTATACCCGCCAATCCAACTAATCAAACAAACTGTCGAAATATGATAGCGTGCTGTGAAAATCGCGTAAAAAGCGCGTTTAGAGACGAATAAAACATGTGACAAAGTAATGAGGAGAATAAAACCTACGTACCGTGCTGCTCCGCTCCACACTGCTTTCATTGATTGACCCTAGACGTTTGCTCTCTGCAGAAGGAAACACAGCATCTCCCGCTGCCGGTGTGACTGTGCACCGTGCAGGAGAAATCTTACACTGGATATTCAATTAAGAATTACTTGGGGAGTGTAAAAAAAAAATCGGTTGAAAAGCTTCTTCTGCATGCAACACCTATAGGGATTAAAAAACGTGCAGACGCTATTTAAAATTAGTTCTGCAAAAATAAAATAAAAATAAAAATAATAATTCAATGTTTGTGCGTAAAATCTGGTTTTCCCCTTAATTTCCCCCTAAAGATGATGGCCGTTCAATTATTGTGCGTAATAGGGATTTTACGCATTTGGAGAGCAGGGTTTGGACTGCAGCTTTGGGGGACATGTTGGCCTCTGGTGACAAATTACCAAGTGATCATCCCAGCAAGGCTGATGTCAGAGGTCAGTGTGATAACTCCCCGACAGGAAACATCTTCCTGCTGAAGCCGTAAGAGATATTTAATCCACGTGCGCTTCGAAATCAAATTGCCTAATTTATTCTAAGCGCAAAACCTCCCCAAAAACAGCCCTTTGTTGCCTGTTGCTTTCAGCACGTTAGAGGGTCGGTAATAGTTCATATGGTGCGCACAGGTTGTTCTTTAACGCGCGGCTGTAACTGTAAGCCCGCATTGAACAGATGTCCCCATTGAAGGCTTTCTTTCTCCTGCGCACAGGGGCTATATTACCATCATGAAATCAAACTCAAAACCTGTCCCCTTCCACATCATAATGACCGAGTTATTCTGGGCCGCTGAGCACGAACAAAGTGTGTTCAATATTGCGTGCTGCAGAATCAGTGCGCTTAGAGAAGCCGG
Organism: Xyrichtys novacula; assembly: GCA_962446985.1. NCBI lineage: Eukaryota > Metazoa > Chordata > Actinopteri > Labriformes > Labridae > Xyrichtys > Xyrichtys novacula. The sequence goes on along the minus strand of OY660871.1, from coordinate 9,308,444 downwards.
GAGAAAGGAGTGAAAACCAGAGATGCAGAAATTTACTTTAATGTGAAGGTTTACAAAGCAAAACGATAATCTAAGGGGCCTTCCTATCACAATTTTCTGGGAGGAAAGAAAGGGTAATCACTTGTGACTCTAACCTGAAATTACCAGACTGCTGTTGCTCTACAAAAAGCACCCAAAGTCAGAATGTGTCACTATTTTCTAATGAAGTGATTTTTTTTTTAATTTTACACGTTTTTGGCAAATGTAAGACAGAAAACTTGAATAAACTATACTGTCATAGATAGATAGATAGATAGAGCTGCTGCCACTAACACTGTCACTGTCCTCAGTGTGCAGGCAAGTGTGCAGGGCAGAGAGTGAGAAAGCAGGCTCTTTTGCTTGTTGTTTTCTCTCTTCACCAGGAGGTTGCAAACAGCAGATGTCCGTCTGCACCCCGAGCTGCCAAGTGGGTCCGAAGCAGAGTGAGGGGCAGCCACAGACACAAGGACCCAAATGGTGTGACAAAAGATGTGCAGGAAGCCCCTCTCCGCCTGGGTGAGCCGCCGAGAGGGTCTCTCCCCTCTCTTCTCTGCCAGCCTGCAGGGACACTCACAACACGAGCCAGGGCGGTGGCAACAGAGCCATGTGTTGGAGGGCTGGGACGCATGGTAAAGCCACACTCATATTTACACAAACATAAACACACACATGCATATGCAGGAATGTGCAAATATAGGCTGATCCCCAGTCTCCTCACACCTGCACGTGGCACTTAGCTGCAAAAATGCACACATTAATGCTTTTTCTGAAACTTTCATATAGATAACACTTTTATCTTTCAAATTAGGTGCTGACAATGACGCACAGTGTGTTGATATGAAAATCAATGATGTGAATATCACAGGAAAATAAACACAAACAGCTCTAACTACCCCTGTATTTATTTGGTGTTTTACCGGGGATCATGTGTCATTTATTTTCTTTGCCCATGAGGTCATGCAAAGTGGTCAAAGAGGCCCTGAAAATGTTCCAAGCACAGGTGTGCAGTATGGCCGGCACCAAAAGGGGTGCACTGAACCATAAACAATGATATAAATGTCTGGCAGATAAAATGGCTAGTTAACAATCTTTTGACTGCTCTAACCCCTGAGCCTTTGTCGGGTATCGATCAGCCAGCTGTTCCGGGCTTTGTCCTGCAGGACGGGAGCCTCTGGTTTCTCCTGGGATGAATGGAAAGAGACGACAAAAACTCTCTTTTTTTTACTTTTAAAGTTGTTTTTTGTTGAAGGAGAAAATTTAATTCAATACCATCACGTGAAAAAGAAATCATTAAATCAGCTTGTCAGGTCATTGAAAAGATTTCATTCAAACTTTCTTCATGTTTTGAACATTTTTGGCCTCATTGTTCGTAGTTAGTGTGTTGCTGGTTTAATGGAAACCATGTCCATGAAAACTTCAACAGGCATAATTTGTCTTCGTATAATTATATGTTAAGTAACGAACATCGCCTGCGTCGCAGTGGGTGTCATGATGAGACATGTCACACAAATATGTCAGGACAGGGTGCTAATGATCCGTCTGAGCACCTGTCAGTCAAAGCTTGTCTGATGCCAGCAGCAGCGACCTTCTGTCCAGGACTTTTAGTTTTAGTGTGATTTCTTTTTCTTGCCAGTCTGAAATTAGTGACTTAATTATTGAGGATATACTTTTAAAGTTTTTTTTGGTGCTATGATGTGTTTTTTTTGTCTGGCTGTGTTTTCTCTCAGTGAGATCACAATGCTTCAAACCTAGGTTGTTTATGATAAACAGACATATTAGTGAATTTTGCCACCGTTTGACTCTCCTGCTACATCTGTGGGCCATGAGGTCTTCTTATTGACTTTCCCCAAGCCCAACATCGCACTTTGTCAGTGTGAGCGGCAGCCTAAGAGACAAGCAGGCGAGCCGGTCATACAAAGTGAAGTACTTAGGATTAGCCCCAGCTCTTCAAGTTTCAGTAATTATCCTCCTGGAGGCATTCTTGCTGTGTTGGATAATAATGGAAGTCCGGGTGCATGCCTGTCACCTCTCAAGTGTGGGTGGAGGAAGCCGATGAGAGGCGCAGGACGGAGAAATGTTTGCTTTTTCTGTTATGTCATCACAACAGTAAGGCAAACTCGTACTGTTGCCTGCCTCCAAAAAAAACAAAAAAAAAAAACACAGACTCTTTTTCTACTTGATCTGTAACAACACATAAGAATCTCTTCAGCCTCGGATGTGATAATGAAACATGTTCTCCAAAGGTGATAATTTGTTCTGAGATCAAGTGTAATTACCAAGTGTCAGGTATGTTTTTTTTCATAAACAAATCTGTTAGAAACACACAGTTGCATCATTTGTGGCAAGTAAGGATCCTGTGATTGGCACTGATTATGTTCTCAAAATGTTCAAATGAAAAATGCTTTTTCCCTCCTTTTCCTTAATTTACATGGAAGCATAAATTTGTATTTATTCCAAATCCTGATGTGTTGTTTAACTTGTCCATCACATTATCCTAAAAGTTTCATTCAAGAGCGTGCCGGTCCATCTATCCAGCCCAGAAAAAACACAATGCTTTAATTAAGAGTCAGTCCGATTTCCCAGAGGGGAGATTGTCGTCTTCCATTAACTTAGTTTATCATATAATAAAGAGGTTGCCTTGTCCTTCCCTACCCAGACAATTGGTTTTAATCAGCCAGCGGGTCTTTCATGGCTGGTAATTTATGCTAAATTGACAAGGGTGGAGGATATCACAGAAAATCATTGTGACAGGCCTCAGGTCACTGCCTGTCACCAGCTTGTTTTATCCTGTCGAGACAGGAGCTGGAGGACAACAAGCAAATTTAAGAAAGACAACTAAATGTGATGGGGATCTTACTCTAGAGCCCGTTTATCTCATGTTTTAAAATCATCATTAAGAATGCGTTTGAGCACTCAGTTTATTATTGTTATATTATTTATTAATAGAAGTCAGTCATCAGCCTTTTAATAGGGTTGTGTAAAATACCACATTCAAAAAGGGGATCAACAGGTTATTCTCCTGATAACACTTCATTTAAACCATGTAAGTTAGCTGCCACAATGACAAATCCAGGTCTGTGTCAGAAGAAAAACCACAACACACTGAAACAGATTATGTTGTTTCACTGTGGAGTCCAAATATTTCTGATTTGACTTTGGCCTTTAAGTGTGGACTGTGCATGTGGGAAAGTACAAATTGTGATTTGAAGCAAAGAGGGGGGTGGGGATGGGGGCGAGGAGAGGAGAGGAGAGGAGAGGAGAGGAGAGGAGAGGAGAGGGAGATGTAGGATGAGCATGAGGAGGAAGCTGGGACACACTTCTCGCCTTGCAATTTAATCACTGTATACCCAGGGAAGTATTGACAGTTGTCCTGTGGAAGCTATTAAAGTTGCTGTCCAAGGTTAAATGAAATTGCAGTTTATCAAGGCAGCATTGAGAAAATAAGGGAATCTGTTCATGGCTGTTGATTAATGTGGAGCGTGATCAACACAAGGGGTTCATTAAGCTATACATCACCGGGGTAATTTAACATGTCATCGCGCCTGCTGTCGCTCCCCTTCACACCTTTTGTGTGTTGGCGGTATATGTGTCGATGTTTGTGTGTTAAAATCAGGAGCTCTGACCTCACATTTTTGAGACGTGATCATACCTGTATAGTGTTGTGTTTACACTTTCAAACGTCGAAATCCCTGCTGTTTCCATACAAAGCATGAAACTAAACCAGAAACACATTTTTTATTATTTCATTATTAACTGTCAGATCTCTCCACAGACTGACATCAGACTCCTGGGTAAATTATTTGAATATAGCTTAAAAAGTACAAGAAAAGGGAGATCCTTCTGTAGGATAAGGGAGTTTTCTCAAAGTATCAAAAGTTTATTATGATGGACTTTATAAGGCATGCTTTTTTAAATTCCTGATTATCACTTTAATTTAGACAGATTTTAATCTAGCAGCAGTCTTGAAGGTCTTTCCTACAGATTGGGGCATTTTCCTCCCAAATCAATCCAAATTTGTATACTGTAATTACTGGAACATGAAAAAATGACAACACAAGTCTGATTATGTGTAGTACCAGAGCAGATGAACAGTGTACATAGAGCTATGATAATCAGGCCTGGGACCTGGAGCTGCATGTATTTTTTTTTCTTTTGCCTTGTGGATTTGTTTACTGGTGGATAATTGATGGTGCTTGAGGGACAGGCGTGAGTCGGACATGAATCACGAGCGACAGGGCTGGTGATAAGGAGCTGAAAGTCGCCTGTAATTAAGCCGGGCACTAGAGACCAATTGTTTGTAGAATGATTTGGTCGGGGCTAATTGACACTAATTGTTTAATCAGATTTTCTTCCCCTCCGTACTGCAAGCAAAGTGTGCTCTACCAAGCAGCAGCTCCTCGTCAAACAAAGCAGGGAGAAAAGCCTCTTGATGTGAGAGCGTTGTTGGAGAAGGGAACAGCCTGAAATCAAGATGTCTGGTTATGATATCTTCTTCTGTCATATGAGGTCACATGACTACAAGAAATCCACATATACTGTACATGCAAATTACCCCTGTTTTAGATATATTTTATCACTTCTTTGTCATCTGTCTTCTCATATGGGAAGTGATCTCTTAGGGCAAGTTTGGTGACATCTTTGGCATTGATAATGACTCATTGAGCAGATAAAAACATGATCAATAGTTGCCCCATACTGTCTGTCGTAAATGTTGATATCTCAAAGCAGATTTTGAATGAGGGAGAGTTGATTATACTTGTTTATACTGTAACCACATACTGTTCTCTGAGCTCTGTTGTACAAAGCAGAGTACATTTTAGAGGGTTTCATAAATAAGTGACGTTCCCTTATGTAGTCGCTATTAAAGTCATTCTTTTTGGAAATATCCCAGAAGTACTAGTGTGTAATTAAAAGCACTATTAAGAGGTTTTTAGGTTTGATAGAATGGTGATAGTGTACCAATACAAAACTTTTCAACTCGGCTAAAACAGAGAAAACTGCACCAGAAATGCCATTTTGACAGTTTGTAAGATACATTATAAAAATTAAAAAAAGCATTGAATCCATGCAAAAATTCATGAGTATAATAGTGAGTATAAAAGCCACAAAACAGACTATGGCTCATTTACCAAAACTCTTATGTGATGGATGGAAATGAATTTTTCTAAAATCCAGCTGTGTACTTTACTTGTGCACATGATCTCTTTTCCTGCACTCTAAATACAGTTGCATTGATGTTAATATGAATGATGCAGTAAAACACAGATCATGATTTTTATACAGCGTTAATCTCCCGTTGAAACATGAAGCATCTGTAAACAGGGCCGTATCTAGACTTTTTGATTAGGGTGGCCCAACCACACCTACACAGGCAGGGGTGCCCAGGGTATGCATGTAAACACACACATTAACAGCTTTTACAGTCTCTTCTCTATCCACTCTAACAACATTCAGAAAGTGTCATAAAGATTTTATATTCCAGGGTATAATAATTTTATATCGGTCAGGAACACAACCGAGTGTCAACACGTTAACATACGAGAAGATCAAGAAAATGAGCCACATTGAATAAAAAGAAAGGTACTAACAGCCTGATAGGACAGTCTCAGTAGTTAGATTTAAAGTTCTGCCATTAACAAGGCTGATGGACTATTATAGTTTAGGATTTTGGGATGACAACATGGGGTGGCAATCAGATCTCAAGGGGAGGGGGTAGTGTCACCCCTGGCCACCCCTCTAAACATGCCTCTGAGTGCAGTAGTGTAAAAATATGCAGAATTTCCAGATGAAACAAGTTTATAGGCCAAAATTGAATAATGTATTCATTATTAAAAGACTAAGAGCTATTCAAAACTAAAGGCTTAGTAAGTTGGCTGACAGGTGGTTGTTCTGTTTACAGGGCTAAAAGCCTGCCTCAGGTCACCTCTGTCTGTCCGGTCTGCAGACTGCCACTGATGTATGATATCACTAAGATAACCTCCATCTTTTATAAAACTTTTGAGCTTTTATGTGGGCTAAAATTATTCATTAATGCTTTTCTCTTTACTATTTGAGTCATTATTATTTAAATGTAAATTGATTGTGAAATGTTTACAGAAACCAGAAACCGAATTGAGTAGATATGAACAGATAGCAACATAAGAGGAATACTAAATGTTCATATTTAACATTAGATAACCATTGTAAAGACACCTAACATAAAGGTGCAGCCCATGTGTGGAGCCAAATGAAATAGAGCATATAATTAGACACAAGTCTTCTTTTCTTTTTGATTAAATCTAACAAGTCTGAGTAATGAGCTTCTGATGGGAGGAGCATGAGATCTAATGTTGTTACATTTACCAGCAATTAAACATGTAGCTTTTCTAATCAACACAAACTATGATGGGAAATTGATGGTTATTGCACAGGGGCCAGCAGAGGGGATTATTGGGTTTGATCTCTCCTAATGTAAATCACACGTAGTACCTGAAGACAAATAAAAATGAGCCACACTGTGCTTAGAGGTTCACAGCTGGTCATGTAACTATAAAATGGTTGTCTTACACATAATAAAATGCAAAGAAATACAGCATGAAATTTCATTACTTAGTTTTTTTCTACAAAGTTCATTAAATAAAAAAAGACAACATGACCACACATGTAAACGTTACATCTGTACTAAAGATATGTTAATGAAGGCTAAGCTCATCCAAATCACCAAAAACATCTTTATTCTAGTATTATCTTCTCATGTGGGTCTTTGTTTTTTCAATTGTTAGAGGTTTTAGATTACTCGATTCCTACAGCAACCCCCAGTTTTATAATTAAGATAATGTGGAAACAGTTTGGAAAAAATATAAACAACAAGCTGAGTTTAGGCTAAGACTGAAATCTCAGAGTCTGACTCCTGGAAGCGTGGCTCTTAAGGTTTCCATATTTGGTTTGTCAGATTTGTCATAATTACCTGTAACTGAATATCACCGAAACTATGTGGTCAAGTTTATTAAGCTACTTTTTCTTTTCCAAATCTAGGTTTGAATTAAGAATAAATATATAATCAACTCATTATAATACCTTTTCATTTAACTACATAACACTTTAAATTTATTAGAATAGATTATTCCATTTATTAGAAGTACCAAACATTTGAAAGATTTGTATAAAGTGGTCCCTTCTAAACCAACTGCAACCAAAATAAGCTATTGATGATCCAATTTGAGGAACTTTCATACTGACAGAAAGTATTGTGCATCAGGAATAGTATTTGTATTTTATTTTTTTAAGTTGGAGTCAATGTTCTTGCAAATACTATTACACCTAAAATACAGTTTTTGTTGTTGGAGTTTTTTAAAACTTTATAATCAAGTGTCAATCTGGTATTTTATTTTAAGTATCCCTTCTACTGAATTTGGGTGAACTGACCCTTTAATGTCACATTAGCTGGGGCATTTCTCATGTGCAGCAGTGAGGCTTGAAAACAAAAGTGTTAAAGCAGGAGTATAAAACAAAGTTTAAGTGTCCATATTAGGTTCATTCACATATTTTTTACCTCCATGAAATTAAACTCAAGTGAAGACCTTAAATCCGACCATAAAGAGATGTTTTAAAGTTGTCTTTATTAATTTAATTCATTTGTCTCAAACACAGAATTGAGCTCTGAAATCAAGCTACAATGCCTTCACTCTACACTGAACAAAACATGCTATTACTTAGCACTTTCGTTTGGAGGAAGCTTACAGTATTTTGTTAGTATTTCACATAATTCCCATTCCAATTAGCATTTATCTTGTCTGTGTCGCTTTTCAATAAAGTTTTCTGATTTATCGTGGACGGCTGCCTTTACTTTGTGCTAATAATTGGATGCTATTGAAAGGATGAGTTTCATTGATTTTGTGGATGACTGGGAGCATTACTGGCCTAGACCATAGATTGTCAGCAAGGTCTGTGTTGGCCTGGGATCGATGCCGCTGAATCTTCTCCTCTGCTTTTTATTTACTTCTGTCTCCATTGATTGAAACATGCAATAGTTCAGGAGCTATTATCACACTGACGCTAAGTTTCTCTGTCTCCACCGTTGAAATAGCTCCCTCTATTCCCTGGCAATATCTCACTTCAGCAAGTGCTCCCATCTTTCCCTTTCTAACTAATGAGTTAAGAGTATTGCTATGACCTGTAAACATCAATCATGGATGAAGAGGGAGACAGTGACTAACTGCGGGAGGAAGAGAGGGACGAAATGAAATGAAAAGTGTACAATAAAAGAAACATTCAGCTGGGTGTTTGGTGTAGAAAGTGAAATAAATAACAGCAGAAATGACGAACGATAATCATCAGATGATTGCTAGTTTGTCCATTTGTGGTAAAAATGGAAAAACTGAAATTGTCTTAATTAATGGAAGTTGACTAATAACACCCTGAGACTATTGTTGCAAAAAATGTGAGAGGAAGACGCTGAAACTTTTGCGCACTCATTGTGAATTCAGCGGAGTGCTCTTAATCCAATTTAGTGCTCTCCGAGTCTGAAAAAAGCAATGAATCTCTATTCAACTGTTAAAATTAAACTCCTTCCAAACGGATAACCTGAAAAATCTGCCCTGTAGTGGCTGCCTGCCTAGATTGTTTCCACAATACAACATAGAGATGGCTCAGTGTAAACGCTCCGTGCTGCGTTTACATATCTTATTCCCTGACAAGATGGCAGAAAGGTCAGCGTCCTATCCAACTGGGACTGTCATGATTGAATGTAATCAGTGTGTACTTGTTATTCTGAGTGCTGGGGCCTTTTCTTTTATTTGCTGGCCCACAAGTTAATTTCCCTGGTGACCTTTTGTGTAATAAAACAGTATTATCTGTTTCTGGTACCACAACAAGGAAGCAAATTAGCTTCCTCAGCAGCGTTTTGTCACAGCAGGAGATCAGTTATAAGTTTATTTACTTTAATTAGATTAAGGGCGCAGTAAAGGCATGTGTTTGTGCAGGCATCATCCCTTGTCTCCTTGCATTATCTGATTGTCCCAGCCAGTGAGTCGGACAATGGTTATGCATTTTAATGATTGTTCTCTCCAGCCAGTCAATGGAGACACTTGCACATATTAGATAAGTGATTTCTGCCCCTGTTTTTGCAGCATAAAAGATCAATCACTCGCTAGCTTGCACTTGTTGACTATTTGTGTTAACCTGAGCGTATTGCCTTAGACAAATTGTGAATGCACGCACTTAAAAGAACACAATCAAGCTGTTGATTTCTCACACTTCTGCACGAACATATGTCACCTGATACTGTGGAATTCCTCTAATCCTTCCTTCACTTTGAGTGGGAGTGACACTTTTTCTTTTAAACTGGATCCTTTTTTAAGTGCACTCAAACAAGCTTCAGTGAATGCTGTACATTTCCTTATGCACAATTTGTACCATGACAGCCTCTATTAGCACTTTGTATAATAGTTATCACAAGAAACAGCAATACTCTGTTAACTATCGCTGTTAAAATTAGCCTTAAAATGTTTAGATGTAAACTTTTTTTTTAAATATGAAAACACCAACTTGCAGTACCGCTTATAACTACTAATACTCTTTTATCCCCCTTTTGTCATTTTGTACCAGGATAAGTAAATAAAGAAAAGGCTTTTATATTGCCTCAATTTCTGTCCTCAACTCTGGAAAAATATAAAAAACAGACAAACAAACAACAACATATAAAACCTAATAATGATGAACGTAATAGTGATAAACAGCTTCCAGAGCTTTCAATGTTGCTCCTTCTGCCTCAACTGCCTGTCACAATAGCAACTATAAGAAACAGAATTAATAATAATATTGTCTGTATTTCTTTTTTCCCAGGAAGAAAATTGCCCTTTTATAGGTTAAAAAGTTTTCCAAGTTTATCACTTTTTCCAGGACTCCCTGCCGCCACATATATATCAATGTATATAAACTTATTCAAACTGAAAAAACATCTATGTTAGCTTTAATCTCTCATTTTAAAACAGTTTCAGAACACCTTTTGGGTGTTTTTATTGTAATTGTCATTTAAAAACACACTCCTCTCCTACTGCCTACAAAAACTACTTGAATATTGATGTTGGTCACGTTTTCTGTCCTCTTGTTACAAAACTTACGCTAAAGAAAAGAGGCTGTATGCTAATATTTTTTTGTAAAATCCCTTCCCACTATTTCTGCTACAGCCTTCAAAAGTAGCCAAAAGAGCCGAACTCCACATTATTATCGACTATTTCTCCCCTATTTTTCATTTTATAAGTTAAATTATTGTCCTAAAAAATTCAATTGCTGTTTTTTTTTTGCCATGATTTCTTTGGGGATATCCCTTAAACTTCCTGGATGCATTTTCTAAAAAAAAAATCTGTCAATGTTGTTGCAATTTGGACTAAAAAGTGACTGTGAGTGCAGAGGCTGTGAGCTGTGGAGGCTAAAGTGAATGCAATGCTTTACTGACCCGAGGAATCTCTTTTATTACGGCCTCTTTGTGCCTCTCCCTCCGCTGCTCTGTCAGCCCATTCAGACCCAGTGGCAGCCACCTACATTATATCCTGGATAGGCAGGACATTCATGCCTTTTTAACCCATTGTCCTTCCCCCTGGGGTGAGGGCCCAGAGCGGGATGTGAGAACCCCAGGCTGGGCATTGTGTCCCTCTGCGCTCTTCACACACCCGGCGGGGGACTTCCTTTCTGGTGTCACCGAAACCTGTGTGGTGTAATCCGCTAGCTCCCCGCTGAGCAGGATGGGAAGGTTATTAAAAAGTGCCTCTAATGTCTCGTTAATAAATCGCTTCCATTTTCCGCTTCATTTCGAAGTAATCGTGTTGGGAGTGTGGATGGGAAGGAATGTGTTTCCCCCTGTTTTCTATGTTTCCAGTATCAAAGCAGCAGAAAAATTAGCATGTCTTTTTTTTATTGTCAGTTACACATATCACACACAGATGCACAAGCACAGATCCATTAGAGATGTGACCCTCACATTAGAGATCAAGTATGTGGACCCCGCTGTGTGACGGGGTCAAACTGCAAGGTGTTGATGCTGTTGTGATTGCAGGAGGAGAGATTTTTAAACAGTCCAGTCTGGAGGTTTCAGGTTAATGGTGTCTTATATTATGACCTGCTGGATGCTGCGTGCAGGTCTCCTCTGGGGGTCGGTCTATAAAGCAGCAGAGGTCAGCGCAGTTAGAGTGCTGCTGTGTTAAGAGGTTAGAGAGCAGAGGTCCCCACAGCGTGCTATCACAAGCACTCTCCATGATGCGTTAAGGATGCTGAGGCCTCTGATTGCCACAGAGGGACCTGGAGCTCAGCTTAGGGATGGTTCAGGACTGCCGGGGTAATCCCATTAACTGTGACTCCTGTAGCCCTCTCTCCCACTATGCATGTGTGTGTGTAAGTGTGTGTGTGTGTGGGTTTCGGAGAAGGAGACTGTCTGAGTGAGTGTGTGCAGGGGGTGACCCAAAAGACATTAGCGTGCCCTGCAAGGTCAAAGGACAGACAAAATTAAAATACATGTGAATCATTTATCAAATATGAGCGTCTCTGCTGTTCTCAGCGAGCGCTTAGTGTGAGTAATTACCTGTCACAACTCACCGAGCATCAAAGTTTGTACGCCATGACCACAGTAACTCATCCTTTCTCTTATAGTTTACCTTCAGCCTCTTTTTGATCCTTAAACCTTCATATTTACTACAAAAAACACCTATTGGTTTACAATGAGCACTCAAAGGTCTTTAAATTTTTATTATCTTGAAGTTTTTACGGCGCTGCTCTTAAATGTGATGAATAGACGAACAATATTCTTGGCTATAAGAGAAATTTATGATGTAAAATTTGCTCAAGAGCTTTCTTTTATGAAAAAAAAGAAAAATTCAAGTCAACATGTGCTTCTCCTTTTAAAACAACTGTGACCACATAACTCCACTTTCCTCAGCTAACTTTTAATCTGCTCGCTCTTCTTCTTCTCCACGATCTTTGAACTTTCACTACAAGGCCTAATTGTTTATGACAACCTCTCCCAAGTCCTGCAGTGTTAACGAGGTTTGAGCAGTTTTCAGCAGGCTTCTTGATTGACAATTGGAATTAAGAGTGGCTGCATTAATAAGCAAGAGAGTGGCAGATTCTTTCAAGAGTCAGTTTGTTCGTCTTCGTTGTGTTATTAAAGTCAAAAATAACCAGTGGGAATAGATAACATTTCCTTCATGATTTGTAAGTCCAGTGTGGTGGTTTTTAATTGGTATCAATTATCACTTGTCTCTAATTGTGGCGCACAACAATCAACCGTCACGAAAAATGTGCACAGATGTAACCACTGAGCTGAGTTTCACTGCTTTGTTTTTTAAAGTTATGCCATACAGGCTACTATGTGCTGTTAAATGCCTCGTTCAGACCAGAGTAGACCTATGTCGCAGCTCCTGAGTGGAGGATAACAAAAAGCTATCAGCGGTTCTGAATAGAGGAAAAATAGTGAGGAGGTCAAACGTCAATGACAAGGAGTAGGAGAGTGTTTGAGGTTGTCAATAATGGATTCAGTGTGAGGGTGGGATATGCAGAGTGAAAGGTTTTTTGGTGGGTGGGATGTGGTGGGCTAAGTCATCCAGGCAGGAACATTATATCATGTAGATATAAATAAAGCAGATAAAGCACAAAGCAATTAAGACAGAGGGGAAAGTGTGTTTTACTTCTATATATTTAAGTGATGCAGGAATAAAAATAAGAGCGTTTGTCTGTGTCTCAACTAAAAGAAACAAAGGGGAAAACAGGAAAAAAATCAACCTTTTGCTGTAAAATTGGCCAGTTTTTAAAACAAAATCACATATAGTTCCTTTAAAGAGTTTTTAGCAGCTTATGAACTGGACTAAACTTAACACTCATACTTCTAAAAGAGCTATAAAAGCAAACAAGAGCATCAGCTAAAGGAACTTATCATTTCTATATAATTTAGATTACCTTAAACTGCAGCTGACAGTAAAATGTTCACATTTTTTGAGTTAGAGATTTTTGATGAATGACACATGAAATAAGACGTAGCTTTGACCAAAGGTGTAAAAATCAAGTTTGACTCATGAGTTTTTGGAGCTTCGAATCTCATTTGAATGGTGAGAATACATTCAGCTAAAATGAGGAAAATAGGACCGTCAAACCAATAATTATTTCTATTGCAAAATCTCAATAGTTAAGCAGGATAATTGCATCTTTAATTGTATGTTAATTCCACTTTTTAAGTGCATGTTCCCAATGCAAAGCAGCACTTACCAGTGTCTTGAATTGGGAATCAAATGGATGCAGTAGAATAAAGTTCATGTTCTTGAGTTTTAGATTTGTGATTCAAATAAGTGCTACACCAGTGTGGTCTAAAACCATGACTTTAGGGTAGAGTCTCAAAGAGATTATTCTGTGGACTGGAGAGCTCTATAGTGTTTTTAAACGATAACACAATACCACTGTCCTTTTTGTCCCCTCACTTCTTCAGTATGTGGCTTTAGCTGCCTCTATCAATATTGTTGCCCACTGACATCGCTCTGATTTGTTGCCACTTGTATGCCCAGCTTGTAGGTGGTGGCACAAACTCAAAGTACTTTGGAGATACTTGAATTCTGTTTAAAAGTTTGTTTGTTTTTTGTGTGATTTTAGTGCCATTCACTAGGGCAATGTTAGGGTTTCCATCACAGCAGCAGCAGGAAAACACTGTGGCGATGCAACCATGGTGAAAGGGACAACAAAGCATGTGATAAAAAAAAAAGCTTGTGTTAATTTGAGACCTTGATCCAAGTGGGATAAACCCATTTACACCATCAGTACTGCTATAAAGTTTAATGATTTTCTTTAGGTCTTTTTACTCTAGAGGAAAAATATGAATATTTTAAAAAGTTATATTCATTAAAATACAAATATATCTCTCTATATGACTCATTGCATTATACATTTGACAGGTAGGATCATCCATGTTAAAAAGGGCACATTTAATTATTTGCCTGTAACCAATACAGTTAAGATGGATATTCACAGCTATTGGTATTTGGAACAATATGGTGAGTGTGTGTATCGATCAGGCTGGAGTCTTGTCGTGTCTGTCAATACCAGTAGATGAATCTAATTATGGTTCCTCTTTCTACTCAGTTAACTGTCAGCATGGGAGCCCTTAGCCTGTAAGTCTAGTACGGGCTCACACACACACACACACACACACACACACACACACACACACACACACACACACACACACACACACACACGCACACACACACACACACACGCAGCTATCACAACATTAGGACAGTTGGCTTAGAGTCCCACCTCCTTCCTTAACATCCCACCATAAAGCTTTAACACTGGTGTTAAAGTAAAGGAGCAATGACGGCTTATCTTAGCAAGGCCCATCTGTTGCAGCATTACTGGAGTTTCCTTTTATCAAGTTTACGCCCCAATTTCAAATCCACATTTTGTCTAAAAAACTTTGTTTATTATAGAAGCTTAAATGATGAGTGCTTTCACTCTTAATAAGAGAATCAACATCATGTTTTTGCACACTGTGATTAATTTTCTGTGAGACTTCATCTCAGAATGTGTTAGGATAAACACAACACAGGATGTAGAGTCCCTATAGATTTAACACTTCCACAAAACACAGGCCTAGAGGTGGAGTTTGCATCCCCCTTATGGAAAATATGCAAATTAAGAAGGAAAGTGCTTTTATTTTGAAGAAACATACAAATGTGTGAAGATACTGATAATTATCTGAATAAACAGATAAAGGGAATTGAAGTGATTGTTTTATGAGGTTTAGGTTGACAGCTGTCTGTGAACAAACAGTTGCTGATAAAAATATAAAGATATGTGGTCTTTTTCAGAGTTTTGCCTGCAGATTTTACACATTTCATTCCTCTGTTGCTTGTTCATTCTCGACAAATCATCGATTTTTTTGTCCTTTTGTGGTACTTTTTAGTTTTTGGCTAATTCTGTGTGAAGCTCTGCTGCAACCTTTTTTTGAAGTAAAAACTCTGTGTGCTAATTCTAACAGAAAAGTTTTTGATAAATGGCACACACATGCTTTCTGTGATCTCAGTTGTTTTGTACAACATGTACAAATGCTCCTCATAAAGATCCTCGAAATAAAAAAAACAAACAGGAAATAAACATTTTGCCCTTTTTTTATGGAGACTGTGATTCGAATTCTGGCAACTTGCAACCTATATGTCATATAAACCTCAGCCCCCTGTTTTCAAGGATGGTTTGTTTTCTGTAGACCTCACCCTTTCTCGTATGTATGAAAAAACAAGCTTTACACGTCACCCTCAGACAAGACAACACACAAACACACAAGCTTGTGACTCTGTTTGTTCAGTGTGTCACTTCTCTGAGCTGCGTGTGGCCGTACAGGGACTCCCCTATCTCCAAAGTTTTTTTTTTTTTTCCCTGGGAAAATCATTCGAGTTCGAAATCTTCTTTGGCAAGTGCAACACTTCATCAAGGGTGAAGACTCCCTGGCTATCAAAGATGTATCAGTTGGTCTGATAAAGCCGCTGCCCCGGTCCCCGCACAGCAACATCCCATCATAAATAAAAGCAGCAGAAAAGAGGCCTTTGTCACTGTTTATCTGCACTGCTTTTCTTCCTCGCCCTTGATTTCCTCTTCAGAAAATTGATGCACCCTTAGATTGAAGCGGAGGGCTTGACAGGTAATGGTTAGTGTGATAACTGCTCAGATTTCATCAGCCTGGGCCTTTTTTTTTCCCTTTGTGTGCAATTGTGTGAACTTTCAGCTAGATTACCTGTCATCCAGTGCATCAGATAAAAATGCAGAGTTGAGGAGATACAGCCAATACTGGAGCAGATAGGAAGAGAGAGATCTGGATGGACAATGTTGGATGTGAGAGGAACAGTGAGGGCACAAATGAACATTTATCTGATAGTGAGGCAAATACAACATATTATTACCAGCACAATCGCAGGCGGCTTCCTCTTGGCACAGAGATTTGGGATTTGTATTATGTGGTTTAAATGGTGTACATGTTGTATAGTTTGTTAGTTCGCAGGGGAAATAAAAACATCTCTCTGCATATGATGGCCTCTGCGGCTTGTCTTTAAGTCTTGATGTCCGCTAAAGTCAAGATTTTTATCAAGTCCACAATCTGACATTTTGGCAGAACTAAATTTATGAAATGTTTCATCAAAGTTTGACTTCTAAAAAATATTAAAATGTATAAATATGTCCTCTGTGAACCACATTGTTTCCAGATTAATCCAAAAACCACAATTTTTCCTGCAGTGCAAATCTTTTTGATAAATAAAACTTTATAGATTTCTCTGTCAGGGGAGAGACAGCCTATTCATGTCTTTAAAAAAGTCAAATCTGCATTTAATCTTTTGGTCCACTGATGTTGTAGTAGCCAATAGAGCAGAAATCTTTGGCAGATGTGTGGCAGCAATTTTTCTCAGCTATTATAGCATTATAAACACTCGGCTAGAGTTACATAAAACATGAATATTTTTGACTGGGAAATTTTCTGACGAGAGAAACAGCTGTGCTGGCCTTACAATGCATTAAGTATTTCATCCCTTTTAGATGGTTAAATTGTGCATGAAATGTTGCTGGCGCAGGGTTCTCTCGAGCTAGACTGATTAGGCAACATCTGTTACATTGGGAGAAATCCGTGTCGTTTCTAATTAGCTGTCAGGCTGCAGCTACGTTGTGCCTGATGGTGCCGAGGATCTGCCACAGGTTCCTCTCCTCGTACTGTCACCTGCTTATGTCCCCCCCTCCTCCCTCCTCCTCTACTCAGTCTCCCTCTCCCTTATCCCCCTTTCTCCCCCCTCACAAACACACACACACACACACTCTCATCAGCTGTAATTAGAGAGCAGGGTCCATACAAAGGAGCGAGCTGGGAGCCAGGCTCGAGCCCATCTGTGCAACCCCATCATCAACAAGGCTCACAGCTCCTCCAACGCTGGGGGCCGCTCCCGAGCCGGGGCCCCCGTATGCTGATCAACCCGATACACACACACAAAACTTTGCCTCACGACTCCATCCTGCCTTTATCTTTCTGTTCCACTTTGCACTCTTTCACTCTGTGCTGAAAGAAAATCTATGGGCAGCAGGCTAATTCATCTTGCTTTAATAAGGCTCGGATGCTGGTAAATATTAAATACACCACAGAGAGAGACAGACAACACTGAGAGCAGCTATTGACAAAATGCAGCCTGAGAGGGATGGAATGAGACGAAATCTATACAGACAAATTAACAAACACAGGAGTCTCAAAGAGACACTTTAAACTGATGGTGTTTTCATTCACACACAACACTGCCGTGTTGTTTTAAGACTGTGAGGATTTCAGCTTTGAATTCAACTTCCTACACTTGCCCCTAAAATTGTTTATTATGAAAGAGAAGAAAAATATAAGATTGAGACCAACATATTTTTTTGACCTTGTTAACTGAATCTGTTTCATTCCATTTATTACTGTGTACATTATATGCCACTGCTATAGGTCAGCATCAGTACCAGTCATCACAGTATCTGTCAGATCATTCATTTCAGCAGCTAATCCATAATTCCTGTTGCTGAAAACACACACACACACACACACACACACACACACACACACACACACACACACACACACACACACACACACACACACACACACAAACTCACACAAGCATTAAAAAAACAAACACATTTTCTTTCTGTGTTTTGCACATCGAATTCTCTCAGTCTCTTTTTCATTTAAATGTTAAAAAATAATAATCTTATGGGACGAATACATCATTTTTTAACAGTTTTGGCCAAGCATTGCTACAGCTTAAACCAGAACAACTTAAATTGGCTGACAGTATTAACATCCCCTGACTGTATTTCATTTCCATATAGAATAAAGTTTTGACTTTAAAGGAAAACTGTAATTTTTTTTTTAATTTTACATACTTTAACTCACGAACTGGTGTCTGACAGAGCTACAGGAAATGAGGTTAAAATAGAGTTGTTTCTCTTTTATAAAAGTCATGAAAACTTGTCAGTGGTAAAGTGTTTAAATATTTTTAAATGAGCTTCAATTAACTGTCTGCAACGGGTTATTGCCCTGAATGACAATCTGTATTTTTCAGATGTTCGGTTTATGTACAAAAAAATTACAAAATATTTCAGATGAATACATTAAAAAAGTGAATTTCTAAAATCAAACCAGTCTGTGCACTCTTTTATCCGTCAGTCATCTATTTGCCTCAACAAAGTAAAACTTCCTCTTTCCATTCGTGGACCTCTCTGTCTGGCTCTGGCCCTGTCATCATATAGTCAGACAACATACACATCTGTCCCCTCCGGCAAACTCTGACAAGTTCAACAGGAGAGACTGCCAGATGAGGGGAGGAGCTGCTGGCCTGAGCCAGAAGATCTGCCTGAACAGTGCCTTAAGGGGGCAGATGAGACACAAAGACAGTATTGAGTGTTTAAAGACACTTAACTGCAACTTGGAGAAGTCCAAGCTATTCCACCTTAAAAATCAGATGTTTACTTTGAAAGCTGACTCGTACGACTTGTCATGTACGAAGGATTAGAACAACTCATGTCCTTTCAGGTGTGAGATGTGGTCTTAAAAAAATCAGCTTCCCATCACTTCTTTGATTGACTCATCTAATCTCGGTCATGTTTGGTCTTCAAGGTACTTAAGAATTGTGGGAAACAGTTCTAGAGAATTGTTTTGAGTACATGGGTCATTCGCCTCTAGGTGAAGACTGAGATCGAGGTGAAGTTGCTGAAAAACGGATTTCTTTGGACAGGTTTTCATGGTTACTAAGACAAAAGCTGTTTTTGCAGCATTGAGGATATCGCTATGTGCTGTTTGTATTTTATAGATTTTATCCACTAGATGTGTTTTTCGGGTGATTATTTCAAACTGTAAAAATATTTATTTATTTGTTTTTTGTTAATTGATTGATTTATTTTTTTTCTTATTGTTGCATGATTGTACATGGAAAAACAGTGGGAAGTGAAATGGACATTAGTGCCTATACAGCACATACAGTACATTCAGAACTTGGTCCTGACATGAATAATAGTCATGTACTGAGCAGAGAAAAATACAGAGCAAAAGTTCCGGGAAGAAAAAGATTAGTTACTGAAGTAGACATGTTGCTGTCGCAATTCTGCTGTGAGCAAATCAAGGCAGAGGGGAAAACAGTCTGCGACCAAGAATGACAGGCCTGGGAGAATGTCACAGCAATTGTGGGGCCATCACTGGCAAGAGATGATGGCTGATTGCTTTGCGTTCCATGGCAAGTCCATCCTGGAGGACATTGCACACCCTTGCTCATCTGTGGCCCAACCTTTGGCGCTGACATTTAAAGTGTTGATTTTGGAGCACTTATGCTAATTGTTGTAATTTTCCTGATGAAGCGCCATTCTGATACCTTGATGTGGCCAAGATAGTTTTACATTTTCTATGTGCTCCTCTTTGCCATTTGCTCTGTGTAGTGTCAGCTCAGAGTGCTACTGAAAGCAGACAAAATTGCAAGCAAATTGCATCAGATTGCCAACATTGTGAAAAGGTAAATTGCTTGCAAATCTATTTAAACCACTGGCCTATTTTCATCAGCTATGGTACTTGGTATTCATGATTGCTTAATTGACGACCTTTTCTATTGTGTAGTGCTTTATGGTGCGATGGAAAACAATCTTTACCAAACCAATTACCCTTTTTTTCCCCTCCTCACTACTACATTAGAGCCACGATTGCTACAGCTAGTCCTTTGTAAATGAACTTTCTGGTTTCAGAGAATAAAGTGTCATTTATTTAATATGATGTTTTTTTTTTTTTTTTATAGTTGAAAGCTCTGATTTAAAAGCTGGACTGTTTTAGTTATGCCCTGTCTGTGTGTGCCAGTAATAAGCTCATAATAACCTTGTCAATGTGAGAGACTTGTTAAATATAGAAATATTTTGTCACTCTTTCAATCATGAGCATTTACCTACTGTTCAGGCTTTATAGAGCTTTGGATGTGGCATTTTAGATGTGAACATTTGTTGCAGTTTTACAACAGTTGACAGTGGAGTAAATGATGAGCTTTGACTTCAAGCAGAGCTGCTTTTTTAATGCTGGAAAGAGACTCTTGCACCCTCAAGTACATTTTTTACTCATAGAATTTTAAAAGGTTCATTTGTACCGTTATATCTTACAACCTTTAGCCTTCTCTCTTTTTTATGTGTTAGTGGTAGTAAAGGCAGATTGTATTTATTTAGGCCTATTTTGTCCTTTTTGTGGTAAATGGAATTCAATTCTTTGTAGATTTGTTCAGTATTTCCTCATCTGATGAGTGTTTACTGTGTTTCTACTGTGACTCTTGTGTGCCCTGTCTATAACTTTACATCCTGCAATAAAACAGTATGTTAAATCGAAGCTCTATGTCTGCCTCTAATTTTCGCTGTGGTGATATTTCCTTTACAATACTTTTCTATCACTTACTTTTCTTTATTCCTCTTTTTATGTTTGTACTCCACATGGCTATCATGCTTGCCACAGCCTGTTAATATATTAATTTCTGTAAACTAGATAAAAATCACTGTAACTGGAATAATTGCTGCTGACTTGAATTTATATCTAACTAAGCAAATAGCATTATGGATATATATATATATATATATATATATATGTGTGTGTATATATATATATATATATATATATATATATATATATATATATATATATATATATATATTTTTTTTTTTTTACTTCTGGGGGAAAGGCAAGGGAGCTTATTTCATCAAATGCGTCTCAGAATAACTGGTTTATCATTTAGACACAGAGGTGTCATTATGTCTTCCCTCCACTGACTTTTTTGTTAAACTTTTTTTTGTTCAACATGTTTGAATATCTGACAGTCCCAAGATTCTCTTTCCCAAGACAGACTTAGTACTTCTGTTCTGACCATACTGAGCTGCTGTCAGTCTGCTCAATTCTCCTTTGCCAAACAGGCCAACAGAATTAACCCTGGATTAACCCTCCAGGCCTGAGTGCAAGGTAATGGCCCTGGATAATGGCCGTGTGTGCCCAGTGCCAGGTACTATTGACTCTCGCTGGCACTGTTTGCTTCATCTGAGGGGCAGTGTGACAGCATGGCCATTTCTGTACAGCTGGCGTTTGAAAGCCACTGCCAGACTGGGATAATACTCAGCCATGCCATCCCACTCAGATCATAAGGAGCACTGCTCTCTGGCCCTACGTCCAATTTGACAAACATGGGAATGGATCCTCAAGGAGAACATGAGCTATTTACCATATTCACGTGGCGGCCATTTTCCTCTGATGTCACACTCAGGGTGAGAAGCTAAATATATTGCCTGCTGCTATTTTCCTGCAAGAACCAACCTGAATTTGACAGCGTTATACAACAATAAATAATAAAATCCTCGCTGACATTACTGCTGAATTATTTCAGGTTGTCAAGTTGTATCCAAATTTAGAGGCTGCATCCTTTGACGGTGGCGGTTCAAGACCAGCTGAACTGGTGCATTTCAAGCTGTCTCAATTTGAAGTTTTATTTGAATGTGGCAGACAAATGCATACTCTCAGGCCATGGGGGATGCATTGGGTGCATCCTTCTTAGACTAGAGTCTCAATCAGGCTGCAAGCTCTTGGTGTTGAGGAATGAAACCAATGCAGAAGTGCTAACAGCCGCAGCTGCTTAAATGTCCACTTAAAAAAGCACATGTAAAAGTCCTTCCTGACAGGAAAATCAAATGTTTACCACTTGATTAAAAAAAGCTTTGATTGAAATGATTTTGTCTCTAGCCCCTATCTGTGATTTTTTTTTTTAACCCAGTGATTTCAAAGACATTCGAGTGCCTCAACTCCATCTCTTTTTTTTTTTCTCGTGTTGGTTTGGCCAAACGTTCGGTTTAGTCAGCATTTCCATCAAGGCCTCAAAACTTTGCTTTAGAAACCAAGAGGCGATGTCCCTGAGACTGGATGACCATACGTCCTCTTTTACTCAGACATGTCCTCTTTTTGGGGGGCTGTACGGCCTATCCAGCCTTGTCTGGCCTTGTTGAGGGGAGTTTATAAAATCCTTTAAATGTCCAGGGACTTACTGAGTTAGTAGTGTGTGAAAAACACTCGACTCGACCAGAAAAAATCAAAATTTACTATGTGCGACTCCGTGACGCCGCCCCGGGTAGTTGTGTCCTCTTTTTGGGGATTCAGAATATGGTCACCCTACCTAAGACTAAGCCCATGTATTACACAGTCTTTGGTTCCAACTCAATCAGGCGGCCCGTGTACTAATGATGAAAACCAAAAGACCATGATGCTCAGAATTGTCTTAAAATAATGGGTAAAGTTAGGTGGTCTACACAGACTAATGATGCTACCCCCACATTAGGACACAGCTTAAGTGTGTTATCTTTCTAGCTCAGTGGGTTACACTTACAATTTAGCTCACCAGCAGTTTAGGAAATAGGAGAAGCATACCCTTGGTTAATAAAACTTGAATTCTGGTGTCAAGTTTCTCCA
Organism: Xyrichtys novacula; assembly: GCA_962446985.1. Lineage (NCBI taxonomy): Eukaryota > Metazoa > Chordata > Actinopteri > Labriformes > Labridae > Xyrichtys > Xyrichtys novacula. The sequence goes on along the minus strand of OY660871.1, from coordinate 9,285,943 downwards.
GATTTTTGTGAACTTGTGACATGGTCCAACACCTCCCTGTTGTTTTTAGATGATGACTTACCCCAAAAAAGTGAAATGATAGTAGTATGTCAGATGTTGGCCCTCTCAGGATCTGAGCTGACACATGTTTTTCTGTTTTCCCAGCTGGTCCAGATCTTCAAACTAAAAACGATAACATCTTGTAAACAGTTTGTCATTCACCGACTTTCAGATTGCTTCAGTTCTTATCGGCCTGACACTTTAGAAGCTGTGACAGGCTTTATTTTAGTCCAGTCATATTCTTCTCTGGCAGCTCTCTCTGCGTGTAGTCGCTCTTGTATATAAACAGCTCTCATCCTCAGTTCTTTTGTGCTCATGTCTTTGCCTGAGGTGAGGGAGTGTAAGTGTAATTCAGGCAGCGGGGGGAATGAGGAAGGGGACTCAAATCAGTCTGAACAAGAAGAAGGGGATCTCTTTTCTTTTATATTAGCTCATTTTAACTGCAGTCAGGGTTTTATGTGGACAGGGGATGGGTCCAGTGTGTGTATATGTGGGTGTTAGTGAGAGGAAGAAGAGGGGGGTGGGGGGTATAACCCTTCCCTGCTATTTTAACAGACCCCAGCCCCCCTGAATGTGGAGATTGGGGTGGGGGCTGTGAATTTTCTCTGAGTCAGGGCAAAGCTGATTGATCTCTGAGGGTAAAATCAATAAGGAGACACTGTCATTTTTGTAAAGGATGAGTTGGAAAGAGAAAATAAATGAAGACTCCCCAGACTGGGCTGGATGTGCAACACGCTGAAGCTCTGCTCTCATTAATTCGGTGTAGTCGGGTGTTTTGGTAATGTTGTGTCCACAGCTTCAATCTCACAGGTGCCTCTCTGTGGCAGCAGCAGGGCCTTTATTACACTATGTATATTTCATGCAGACAAATCAGACACTTGCCCTTGCACCCCCTCCACGTCTTGATTTCTGATTAATCTATTTTGTTATTTTCAGAGGTAAATCACACCAGGGGTTGATTAAATCAGGAATTGAAAGCCATTGTCTTTCTTGCATGTCCCTTATCAGAACTAATGCACCGGCTGTGGTCATTTGTCTTGAGTTGTTATAAGAAATAAAGACTGGTGCACTTTTCTGTTCCGCAAGATATTGCAGGAAGATTAATTTACTACTTCTCATCTCTTAGCTCCCCCGTTTACTGTCTGCAACGTCTCCTGTGATATTTTTCACGCTTAGATATGCTCTTTTCACTTATTCATTCCTGTTTCACCTTGGTCTTCTCATCTATTATATTACACTTCTTGGTAGCACTGAGAGAATATAGTCCTCACGGCCTTATTAGATTGATGGTTGCAGAAAACATTGCATAATATCAACTTTCAGCGGGCCATTTTTCACAGTATGCCCCCAATGTTTCATTTGATCAGTGCTCGTGATTTGCTTCATGCTCACATCTCAAGCTAGTGTCTTTGTTTATACCCTTGTGCTTTGTGTCATGTAGGACATCATTGTCTGAAGCTGTGTATGCATGAGCAGTGTGTGCGTGTGTGTGTGCGTGTGTGTGTGTGTGTGTGTGTGTGTGTGTGTGTGTGTGTGTGTGTGTGTGTGTGTGTGGCTTTTATCAGCTGGTCTCTAATGTGTCAGTTGTTGCAAAGGATCCACTCATCACGCTGCTGTCTCTGCTGTTCAGCAGGGCCATTAAGGACACATCAGGCTATCAGGAGGCAGCTCTTCAGGACTGGCAGGCATAAAATACACCCTTTGGCCTCTCTCTGAATAATCTTCAGGTCAGAGGGGCTTGGCACAAAGCTAGGGGGCTTTAGAGAAAGCGCTGTGGGACACAAACCTGACAGACTGGAGCCTTAAACAGTCACACATCATATTTATGGGTCCGCTTTTTCAGTTTACAGACCCCATGGTTTTTTTCTCTTTTTTTTTGTCAAGGCAAGACCTGAACAGACAGTGTTTTTCCTGAGTTTCATGCATCTTTCAACGTCTGAGGAGCAAGACTAACAAGACCGGATTTATCTGAATGTGAAAAACAAAGCAAATCAGAAATACTCAAGAGGTTCAGGGACATCTGTGTTTTGCAAACCAAAGGCGTAATTCCTTAAACCAAAGAGGTGAAAGGAGATAATTTGTATGTGAAATACTCATTTAATTCACATTCACTTAGCAGGTTATCAAATTAAATCAGGGCTGTTAGGCCTGCCACTTGGGCTTTTGGGCCAGGCTTCATGTGTAAAATTGGCCAACAAGAGATTTGGGGGAGCGCTTTGCACGCCCCTGTCACGTCATCTCTTGGCTCCCCTCAGGAGGCCGATCCCGGGGTCAGTGCTTGTGGAGAGATGCCTCTATGGACTGCCACAGGGCGACAGGACCACAACACCACCTCCAGCTGGGCGACTTATTACAGCCCTGCTTTTTCTCGCCCCCTCCTCACCTGCCCCAGCCCATTCACAACATCATCAAGCCATCACATATTCATGAAGCTGGTGGTGGAGTGTGTGTTTGTGAGGGATGGGTAGTGGTGGTGACTGTGGTGATGGTGCAGCGGTTAGGAGAGTGCAGTCAGAGAGACTGTAGGGGGGTGAGTCTGCAGGTGGCTGTCACATCCGTAATTGCCTCATACTTCCCTCTGCAGCGTAAAATTGTTTTCATTATGTGTCATGCACACAGTGCCAGGCAAGGGCCCCTTGAGAGCGTTCCCAAGAGCCAGAGGGAGGAGGCACTCCACTTAAACAGCCGCTTAGCTTCAAATAAGAAAGGAGAAAAGGAGCAGAGAGAGGAGGTGGAGGAGGAGGAGGACAGGAGAGAGGGAAGGGGTGTGGAAAAAAACAGAGGAAGCTCATCATTAACTGTGTTCGAACAACAGCAGACAAGTGTGAGCTCATGCACAAAAACCCGGGCAGAGCTTATCCCAAACATCTCAGTTACTGGGAGGGGGGGAGTTGTAGCGGCTTCAACCACACTGTGAGCTCCTGGAGGGGGCTTCCGTGGGCAGAGGGGGGAGAGAAAGCAAGGAGCGGGGGAAAAGAAAAGGAGAAGAAGTTTCCACCTGACTGGAGTTCCCATGGTTTGCCATGCAGGAGGGTAAGCAGGTTTTAGCAATAAACTCAGGCATTGTCAGGCAATAATGCTCAGTCAGGTCCCTCCATTGGGATTCAAGGGTGTCTTTTTCTCTGCTCCCTGCGCTGCACTAATCACAGGCCTACTTTGTTTAATTGCAGCAAAAGGGAGAAAATGTGTTCAAGAAGTCATCCTAATCCCTCCCTGCTCCCTCACCGCAGCCCCAGCTCTGCTCCTCCGTATTCCTCTGCTCCCCACCCCCTCTTTCCTTTTTTAATGAGTTGTGGAACTTCACAGAGACAACAAACAGCAGAGCCATGATAAATAAAGGACAGAGCAGAGGGGGAGTGGGAAAGGTAAGAGCCTGAGGTGTTGGCTAGTTATCTATGAAAAAGAAAACACTTCCGCTGGGTGTAAGCGCCTGCAACAAGTGCCATTACGGTGTTTCTTGGATGCTGCTGCTGGTGCACAGGAGGATCAGATTGAAAATAAATCCTGCTGGTAGCCCGCTGGGCATGCAGCCTCAGAATAATCACTGCTGTAAAAGCATGTCAAGGCGTTCTCAATGGACACAAATTCGCTCCCTCTATTTTTCAATTGCAGATTTAGAAACTTGTGGTGCTGCGCATTGTATTTGATGACTCTGGGGTCACAAGCATCAGGGGGGCAAGGGAGGGGATTTATCAATCAGGACTCCTCGTCTTTCTAAAGCTGAATAAAAAGCAACCCATGAAGACACAAACCAGCTCTTCTTTTAACCAAAGGCCTTTCTTATTCATTAGATCCGGATTCTGGCTTCTCCCTTTACCTCCTTTTCTGGAGTTCGAGCCATCGGAGGCGTAGAGAAACGTTCAGTGAGACAAAATTCAAAACAATCCTCGCACTAAGGTTCAAGATGATGTCAGGCAGTCACCCTCTTAGGTTGATCATTATTCTAAGTTTATATTTCGACCAGCTGACACTGTGTTTCATTAAATCAAAATCCTGCAAAGATTCGATGATCCATTCAAACATCAGCTCTTAAGATATCAGATGATTGACAGTTTTTATTGAAAATCTATTGTCGAGTATAGCCAGTCATTTTATGCTGTTCAGTCTTGTTTTTGCTGTCAATCATTTTCCTTTTGAGCAGATTTGATTGACAAAAGGAATATTCAAATGTCAACAAGTTGTTGAGTAATCAGAGAGACAAGTGTGAAATAACTATGCATGCAGGAAATTTGGCGTGAACGCTTTATGGGAACCAACAGAAATGTCTCTGAATCATTTTAACCGTCAGCTATCTTTATCAGCTATGAAAATGACACCAAACCCTATTGGCTGCATGAACTGCATATGCAGTGAGTATTTGACTATTAAGTACTCCTTTTGATTTGTTTTAATGGATAGAAATAAAGCCACAAAGGTCTGCATTAATGAAGTTTTATCAGATGAAAAACTGATAATGAAAAAATCTGTATGAGAGCTTTGTAAAGGAATGTAAGAAACCCTCCTTTAGGCCTAAGTGGATAAGGGTTTAGATGAGAAAATCCACCCTAAGTAAACGACTTCCCATGTGACCTGGGGCAAGTCACTTAACCTCTGTCTTCATGCCCACCACCCAAGTTTAAACAAGAGGATTGCTCAGTTCCATCCCTATACACTCCTGAGGACCCTGCACACCAAATCATTTAGCTCAGGGTGAAAAGCCCTCCTCACAGAGCTCTCAGAGTAAACAAATCCACTTTTTTATAATGTCCCGACAACACTGCAAAGTCACATCTAAAGCAAACATGAATACAAGGCAGGACAACACTGCCTCTCTCTCTCTCTCTCTCTCTCTCTTTCTTTGATTTGTCTAAAAAATGATTGAAAATTACCCCAGCACTGGTTTTAATCCTCTGAACCAAAAGTCAGAATTTAATGTGTTCGTATTTGGATTTTCTGAGTCTGATGCTCATATTCACATTGTCTTAGTTTTGCATTTCTCCCAGTTTGTCCCTTAACCTTTGTGAATCCACCAGAGACTGTTGCAAGCCAATGATCGCCCGTGGTTGCCTGTGAATGTAGCATTATGGCCCAATCTCTTTCTCCCTCTCTGAAAGACTGTTTAAATGGTTTGGTTTATTATTGGCCGAGGAAGGCTAAAGGCTTCTGTCAGCATTCGGGGAGAGGGAATCACTGCCTCTTAACTGGACAGCTGTTCCGGCCTTACCCCACTTTTCATATGGATATGTATGTTAATGACAGGCAATGGACTGGAGATGAAGAGGCCTGAGCGCTAGGCCTCTCTTCAGCGCACTTCTAAAGCTGCCACAAAAGGAGCAGTAAAAGAGGCTGCAATGGTGAAGCTCCCACTTTTGTGCCCTGAATTAGTTCTGCAAGCAATGAAAGTGATCTTTTCTGGACGACCGGGGAAGTCTGCCGATGGCTGGATCGGCTCATTAGCACAAAAGTCTGTTGGGACGTATAATTGACTGATGCAGATCCCCCGCCTGTCACAACACAGCACAGGCTGTGGGAGAAAGCACATACAGAAAGACACCTTTCCTCTAAAATCTCACCTAACAGTTTACATTACAGCCCCCTCCCTCCCCTGCTTTAGGTGCTGTCATGTTTACTTCCTTCATGCTAATGTTGCATCCCACTGCCTGCTGATGGCTGAGAATCACCGCTTCCTGTGGCTGTCAACACTGTTGATGTCACCTCTATTGACTTAACCCAGGAGAAAGAAAAAAAAAACTGATACCTCAACCTGTGTTTGATCTGAAAAGGCCTCGATCTTTGGTGTTTAAGAATTTCAGAAAATTAAATATTGTGTTTTCAATGATTTAATCCAGATTATGATGCCAAAAAACAACTTCACAATATTTGCTAAACTCTGCTGCATTTCCTGACTGTGCCGGGGCGGTTTGCAGTTGAAAATCGGATTTGATTTACCACGTCTTGTGAGAGTTTCTGCATAGAAAAAACATAAAATCACAAGTTAATAGCATGTACAATTATCAAACTCATTTTCCTGGTGTACACCATGAATCCTTTTCTCTTTTTAGTCACATTTGTGGATAGAGTCTGGAGTAACAAATATGCCCAGCACACCAGAAGCCCCTAATGGCTGCATCATGGTTAAATTGACTGGAAAATGCTGTTTTAATTTCCATGTTAATTGAAATGGACTAATTGTTAATATATTCTGAGAGCAGAGCGCCAAAATGGAATAATTTCCCAGAAATTTAATCCATTTACAAATGGCTTTGGAGCTGATCATAGTTTCACAGTGTTTGTCTAGCCATGCTGAAAAATGAATCAAAGATGACAAAATAATTCAAGTTTTATAAAGTTCTTGTAACTTTTCTCGCACAGCAGACATTAATAGTATTATTTTCCGGTTAAATTCAGAGACTACGACAGTGTAAAGGAGTCCACTTGAAAACAATTGCCATTGTTTTTCCATTTTTAAGCCAAAGAATTTTGTCAAGCAGCTAAATAGGGTATTCTTCATGGTCTCCCTTCTTCACAAGCAACTATAGAAATTAGCCCTACGTTTCTCGGCTCTCACACATGGATACACACGCTTGCATGGACACAAGAAAAATTTCTTTTCTTCTGTCAGCATTCCTGGCCAACAATGGCTAGATTAGTGGACGTGAGGGCCCCCTCGGGGGCACGCATTGTGGCACAGAATACCCTCGGCAGGAACAGCTGGTAGGGGTTAATGGCTACTGAACCTCTCAGCCGGAGCCCTTTCTCTATTGTGTGTTCCGCTCATGGGAAGGAAGGGGGCCGCTGACAGCTTCTGGGGTGTGAGGAACCCTCAGAACAGCACCCGGGTCACCCCAAATAGGGAGCAGGGGCAGAGGGTGGGGGGAAGGAGTAAGGGGGAGGGGGACCTTGATGCAGAGGGTGGTAGGAGGGTGGCAATGGGGAAGTCTCTGTGGACCAGGAACCAAAAAGCTGCACATCAACACAGCCAGCAGCAGAATTAGCATCAGTGTATATTCAGCAGGTAACAATAAGGGCTGGACAAAGGGAGGGGCAACTGTACACAAGAGGGAGGGGTAAAGATGACAGTGAGGAGAGAAGGAGGGAGGGAGGGAGGGAGGTCTGTGCTGAGGCTGAGTGACAGAGGCTCGTGAGTTTGTGTTTACATGGAAAAAAAAAAAAGTACAACCAGTGGTGTCAGTTTAGAGACAACTTCAGGTTCCTGTGAGTTTTTTTTAAATAACACCACAAAATTAACTCTAAAACAGCAACTTTTGAAAAAACACCTAACCCTGTAAAGGTTATTTACACTTACGCCATCCAAACAGTCCAGTGTGATGAGCCAGACAGTTGGTATTAGCACTGTGAAAGCCCCCTCTTACATAAACCATCTCCCGCTCCACCTTAATGATCCTTTTGCCTCATTTAAGCGATAGCCCGACGTGATCTGGGGCTGGGGTCACTCTGCCTGGTCCTTTCTCCTCTCTAATAGCCCTGTGCATTAGTATTCAAAGCTGCAGATCCACAGGAGCTAACAGTTGTCGGTTGCTGCCTCTTAGCTCTCCCCTCCAGTCTTCCTCATGTGTGAATGACCGTGTGTGTGTGTGTGTGTGTGTGTGTGTGTGGCCCGTGTCACCCTGTCTCTTCAACATCATGGAGCTTGAGCCTTGCCACCCAGAGGAGCCCCTCTCTGGCCCTGACAGAGGGACCGCACCTCAGATTAAATCCCCCCTGCTGGGCAGCGTGGAGAAGCCCCTTCTCCCTGATCCATCCGAGCCTCTCACACCAGTGGCCACACTCATTAGCCGGCTGATTATGATAGTGTGCCGGTGTAATGTTTAATCGAGTCTGACACCTGATTCGCTGTGTTACAAATCCTGTCATGCAAATTGAGCCATTTGTGTTGTTTGATATGGAGAGATGGGCTATGAAATGAAAGATTAGCCCCTGAAATGAGACACGGGGGACGTGTGGCCTCTGCTCCTGCCGCTGTGATTACAAAGATCAGAACAAGCATTTTTTTTCCCATCCCTGCTGGGACAGGACACATTAAATTAACATGGTGGTTTTGTCCCCGCTGGATTCAGAAAAGCAGCTGATCACAGAGAGCGTGTCTCATCTCGGCACAGGATAATGGGCCTCTGGGAGCAGCTTCTTGGAAATCAAATGTAACAACTGATGAAAATAATTCAAACATCCTCTTAGGTTTGGCGCCACATTGGAAGCAAAATATGGCATCTTATAGGACCCCATCTGAATCTGTATCTACATGAAAGTGTCATTTATGACATGAAAGAACCATCTGCCTCTGTTGGGAAGAATTTCAATTTCATTTAAAGACAAAACAAATTGCTGATCTGGGCCCTGCGCTGAGTTGAAATTGTAGGTCGACATACAGATGGTGTAGATTAAATGTGGTCCAGCACAGCTTGCCATTTTTCACCGCCCTGTAATGACACCTGTTTCTAGAATGGCTCTAGCAAAATGTGACAGTCTGAACAAGTGGCCTCAAACGCCTCGTGTGGCCTCTCTTATCAGCCCCTGTACTGTAAACATTTCATTTCCTTACCCTGTCAGAAATGTCTTTGTTGCTGCTTGTTGCTTAGGCTTTTAATCTGAAAGACAAAGTCAGCCAGACCCCTCCTCTGCTTTCTATTTGTCTTTCGCTCCCTCCTCCTCTCTCATCTCCTGTGACAGCGTCGTCTTTCGAGCTACTTAAGTTCATGTCTCAGTATTTCTTGCCCTTAATCGAAGGTGTAAAGGTCCTGTAAAAATGTTGCTTTAAGTGTCTTGCTATTTGTCTCTTTGTCAATCTGAGGTTACACGGCTGATGTTTATCTCCAGGTCAACAATGGATTACATTACCACAAACACTGTCTGATACATTCAGTCTGGAGGGGACTTTTTTCTTCCCTCCCAAGAGCATATTTGTGCAAATTAAACACTGCGATGATTTCAGTGTGTCTGGGCAGGCGGCCAGAGCTTGGCTGAGTTATTGCAGCAGCACAAACCTTTTATGTGAGTCAATTCTGCTCTCAGTGGAAATCTACCTGTTTTTACAAGTCATATCCTCTGAGAAACACCTGTACTGAGCAACAGGCTCATTGTTTTCCTCTCAGCTACATCGTAAAGACTGAGAGACGGGGGAGACAACAGCAGGCAGGTTTGCTGAATCACTCGCGCTTCCTGGCGCCACTCGGCTGACTGAAGAGTTCCTGTCAAAAACACTCCATCATGACTGAGAGCCTCTAACTTGTTAGTACCATTACATTTAGCTTCACAGGAAACATAAGCTCATGTTGGGAGCTGTTACAACTTACCGTCATTTTGATGGATGGCTGCTAAATTACCGTTTTTATCATTTCTCGCTGAGCTATGTGGGAAATGATTTATCTCTGTGCTGAATATTTTGGTAAATGAGAGCCGAAGATTGGCAAGAGTTGGTGGATTTGTGTGCGCAATTTAATATAGATTTGTTCAATGTGCATCCGATGGGCCAAATTAGAGCCTCACAAACTCACACTTGACCCTTCAGAAATAGTAAAATCTGTTACTTTGTGCACGTTTCACAAAAAAGTGTTTAACGAATGCAGTAAACAGGCAGATCAACAAAGACACAAAATTAATCAAAATGGCTATAAAGTTTTAATTCAAGAAAAATCAGGGAAAAAAACTTTTATGAAAAACAAATTTAGGAAAACTATGACTGAAAAGTTTCAAAATAGTTTTCAGATTAAATGAAGCAGTTTGGCAGCGAATCACTAAGTTATCACAGGATCTTAGTTTTTAAGGCTTATTATTCAGCCCATTTCTTTCTTATGGCCGTTAAGCATGGACTGCATGTTTTTTAATTTAATTTTTATTTTTATGTACTTTCATTTAGAGGATAACACTGTGGATGGAAAGGGAAACCAGGAGAGAGAGCGAAGAGTGACATTTGGGAAAAGGACCACAAATAAGAACAGCCTTTATACAAAAGGGGGCATGATTTATCCAGCCAACATGATGCTCAAAAGAAATGCGGGTTTGATTAAAAAGGTTTTAAATGTTTGTGCAGAACTTAATCAAAAAGGCTCCTTTAAAGCAACATTGTGCTCAACAACTGAAACAAAAAACCTTCTTCTCTATGTTTGGAGTTGCTTTGTTTCCACATATTTTCCTGGGTCACTTTAAAACAGAATAGACTGGCCCCTCGGCTGTTTTTATTTGAAATCAGGCTCTTCTATAAGATAAACTGAATAGGTCTGTTTAAGTTGATTGATGGGTTGTTTTTAGCATTTTTCCTCTTTATTGTGAAAGACAATACACCCCCCCCCCCCTTCTCAGTGAGAAACACAGTGTGACTTATTTTCGTTTTAAATTACAGTCAAGCTCGTCTTATCTGTGTTTTGTTGAGTATAAAAGAGTGACTTGCTCTTTCCTGTTAAATATAAATGTTACTGTTTTCCAAAACAGCTCAGAATATTGTAAAGTTATTGATTAGCTGTCATGTTTTGCGGCTCTTATTGATGGTACAAGAATGTGAAAGTAGCCAGCGACCTGGATGTAAAGATCAGGATTTATTGCCCAGAATCTTGTGAACAATTTTATCAAAAGCCCATTCCACTGTGACATTTTTTTTCTCCCATAAATCAGCGAGGGGAAATCTATCAGTGGACAGTAGTGAGAGATAGATGAGCGGAGGGATGAGAGGGTCAGCAGAGATTTTTCACTGGTCCTCCCCATCACAGCCGCAGTCTCACTTTTTCACCTTTATGAATTGGTCTTTTACTGACTGGCTGGGCTTTTAATTTGTCCCACACACCCAGGAAAAAAAAAACCAGAGCATTTAGACTTTGCACATAAGATAATGTATTGATTGTTAAAGCACTGACTCATATTTAGATAGCACAAACTTTAGACAAATGGTTCTGGGGAGATGGATCAACCCCTATGTTATTAATATCTCGGATTATTCCACTTTGAAGCAGAGATATGGAGCATCAGAGGTCTTAATACATGTAATTTGTAAAACCCACAGTGTAAATTCATGAGGCTGCATGAAAAAGGAAAATGGACAGAGTATGTGCAGTGGTCAACACTTTGCAGTACTAACAGATAAAATGCTTGGGATTATTGGTAAAAAATGCATTCTTGTTCTCAGGTACAAAGGAAACAGATTGCATTTCTGAATATAAGGAGAGAGTATGTGGGTGTAGCACTGCTGCAAAAATAAGGGGAAGCATGCAACATGGTGCATAATTCTGAGTGGGTTGTAGTTTTCTCCACTCTGAGTTAACACAAGGATGCATGTTTTAAATGGTTGCTGAATGGGAAGAAGAGCACACACATTTATTCAAAACTCCTCCAAACTGAGTCTGATGTTTTCTTTCTGGAAAAACACTGTCTCATTGACCCTGAAAGTTTTTGTAGTTCCTTTTTTTTTTCTTTTTATTTGATGGATTTATCTCTTTGTCATTACTCTCAGTGCTGTGTGTTGGAGTACCAATAGACCAACCACCCAATCTGACTTGATTGAAGGCCCACATTTGCTATGCGGCCATGTAAAGTAGAAGCCCTGAAATATCACACTGACCTTGGTGTTCCTCTCTGATTCATTTTTCCCTGACACTCCTTCTGAGGATGGGGTTTCTCAGTGGTTACACATCCTGCTGATATACTTGCACTGTAATTCTTACTGTAACTCAGTGATAAAATACTGTAAAGCAGGATCACAGAGTATATTTGTTTTTGTGTGGGTTAAAGATGAGCAAATATATTATGCCTGAAGACACTTAAAGGTTGTAAGTCCATTTTTGTGTTATCCTGCATAAACAGGCGTGTTAATAGGATCATTTGTTAGAAGAATAAATAACACTCAGAGTGATTTTTCCGTGCTGCTGGTTGGGATTCTGCTCCAAACTCAAGTTTTCAGTATTTTTGTAGCAGTAGCTATTTTGGATGTTTTATTATGTACTTGATGCAATTGATGTTTCAGCAACTGATACACCATACACTGGAAGTTCTCTGTCCTTAATCAACCCTTTAAAATATAAACATCATGGATTTGGATGTCACTTGATTATTTTATTTTCCTAAGAAGATTAGTTATTGTTAAAAGATGGACAAATAAGACCTGAAAAAACTTCATTTTTGTAGTTATTTAGCCCTTTAATGCCTTTTGTGTCATATTTGATACGTACTTTTATGATACTTCTATCAAATCAATATGATCAACAAAACCCGAATACAGTCTGATAAGTGATAAAAAAAATGTCTTCTTGTGGTTTATCAGTTTCCAAAAACATCTAATGTATCAAACGAGATAAATAAATATAGTTGTTAAATTTTAGGGACATTTTGATTTTTTATTTGTTTTTCAGTAGTGAAATAAACATTTCAGCTCCAAAAAATTCCAATCTTCTGGCCATAATTTGTGGTTTCAAGCATTAAAGGGTTAAAATTGTTTAGATTTTTAAAACTGATTTAACAAACACGGAGAGGACAACACTTGCCAAACAAATATTATTAAATATTATTTGTTTGAAATTACTCCATATTTGTCCAAAACTTGATACTATGATACAATGCATTATGATGATGCATTACGATTCAATATGATACACTCAATACAATTCAAATCAAACCACATCACACCATACTTTCACAATCCAACATATAGTGACTCATGATTTACATTATTAGTTGCTCAAACAGGAAGTAGTTAATTGTGACTTTACAGTATTTGGTGGAACACATAACATGTAATATGAGCAGATATGCTTTAACCATACATTGCAAACTTTCCCCTGTGTGACTTATGTGTGAAGATTTAAACACTGCTGTGTAATCGTGGTTTTCTCTCTCTTTACTTAGCACCCCCCTGCCCCTCCTCCTCTTAGCCATCCTGTGAAACAGTTTTGCGGTGAAAAGGCTTCACGGTGTTGTCAGGTGACATTGTTGGCATACTTGTTTCCTGTGCCCTCTGGGACAGAAGCAGTGAACACAAGGGATGAGTGAGCCGCCTAGTGTCGTCTACCTGTCTGATTTACTGTCCCTCTGTGTTTGAAGTAGGACAGGCGGAATTCATTCTGCTCTGCTTCTTTGTGATCAGTCTTCCCAGATTACAGCCCAGGTGAGGCCCCTCGCCATCCACCACAGGATATAGGAAGTACCTGTCTGTCATAGCCCCTGGACGTAGGCCCTGAACTCTCTGTCCTGAAGTCAGCCTGTGTAACATGTTTCAGTGTGTTAGTTAGACTCATGCTTATTCATGGTAACTTGTGCGAGTGTTGGCTAACTTTAGAGCTTAAAGCTGTAGTGTTTTCACATTCCTCCATAGGACGCCGTATGCATGTAGTGTGAGAGTAGCCTGCGGCGATTGCACTGTGGTGTTTTAACCTGTTGTGCATCCAGACAACCCAGTGTGAGCCTGGCGTCAGCAATGTTTTCATTGTCAGACCTGTTCAACACGTGGTAACACAAGCCAATACTTGAAATGCAGGGGTTTGGTTTTTGCTCTTTTTTGACAACAAACAGCAACAATCTCCGCAGCTGACGATAGACTGGTCTTGGGTAAATGTCAGCACGCTGGCTATGTTTGGTACTGTCATAATGATGTGAGTTTGAACCTGAAAAAACATTTTTTTTTATTCCAAGCATCGATTTCAGTCACCTTATAGGCCTCACAGACTATATAACACTGTTTCCATACCCATCAAAACTGCCCTCATGTTTGCAGAGCGTAAGGACGTGCTAAATATTTATATATTTTCCAATTCTTCACTCTTCCCTTCTAATCAGCCACCAGAGTATCTGAGATTCAGGACAGAGCGAGGCTGTTACGGTGTGTCTGATTAGAGTCAATCAACAGGGGGGTGAAACCAACATTTCCTTCAAAACAACCACACACAGGTCCAGAATTTGTCCTCTCACCACATCAGCTAATGGCAAAGCCAAAAATGTGCATAGACCAAATGACAGCCTGATTGTGAGCAGCACGCTCATGTGGAAATGGGATGCTGATTTGGTGCAGTTAGAGGGGATCCAGAGAGGGACAAGGCAGAATATAATCAGCACCTCTAAAAGTTCAACACCACACCAGAATCAAAGAGATTGATTGGGGGAGATTTTGTAAGGTAGCTGATATATCCTAAGAACAAACACAAGATGCCTTTAAGGTGACATTTTTTCACCCAGCACAATCAGAGTGTTGAATCAACAATGTTTTGTATGATTGAGATGTGAAATTGAGACTCTGGCTGAAGTTGATATTCAGATTTGAGTGCACCAGGTGCATAGTGTGAAATTCAGTCCCAATGATGGGTACATCTTGCAGAACCAATAAAAAGAATGACATTTTGATAGCTTAATTAGGCTATTGTGAAGATTGATAAGGTGTTTTAATTTTTCGTTTTGTTATACTTTTCTTTATTGCCTCAAATATTTTCATTTGCACTGACTTTTGAGGTTTTTTTTGCTCTGTCAGCATAAAAAGGATAACTAAACTAAAACAAAAATGCAGCCCTCTTTTCTCCACCCTGAATTGGCTGTTTTTACCTATATCAGTGTTTTATATCTGTCTGACCTCTGAGAATGCGGGCTTTGGAGATTATTTGCAGATTGTAAAATGTATTTTGATAACACGGCTTGATTATGTTGTCAAATGATATTTGAAAACCTGTGATTTTCTAACACTGACGCACAGTAAACTATAGGCTGTTGATTTGTGTCATCTTGACTCCACCAAGTCTCCAGCTAAACCATTTAAAATTTACTTTTGGATGATATATTTGCTAAAACATTGCTACCTTTATTTTTTTTTAAACATCTTTGTTCAGTCTCATAAATCTGATCAGTTTCTTCTTAAATCAATCAGTTGAATTAAACCATATTAAATTTATTGTACCCCACAATGAGAGTAGCAATATTGTCCTATTGACCGTGATGAGGTCAAAGGTCAAATTGACAGTAACAGATAAGATTTCAGATGCAAAAACAGCCTTTTATTTGACAATAAAGTGAATGACTGCTGTGAAATAAACATCACTACAGGGATGTACATTAGCATGTGTCAGATAAGAGACTTTCAAGTGTCTTTGCTGAACTAAATAAGAACCATTGATCATTTAGCATCTCAATGGCCACCTTAACTCTCAAAGCTGTCATTGTTTTTATTTAAGGCTCAGGCCTTTGCTGCTGCTGCTATCAGATGAGTTTCCCATTGAGGAGGAAATCAGAAGAAACCAACATCTAAGTAAAGATGAGAGGCTGCTGAGAGTGGAGGGCTCAAATGAGCTGTTTTTGTCTTGCGTCACTGTAGAGTCACTTCAATGCATCACTTCAAGGGAAGACAAGGTAACAGGGTGAGCTCTTACATAAGAAAGATCATGAATATTGTTTGCTTTTTAAGATGACTCCCTCCTCTCAATTTATCCCCGTATATCTAATATCTGCCCCTGGCTGACTGACACTTGGTAATGAAGTCTTGGCATGACATCGTTTTTTTCAAAAAGAAATTTCGGAAAGGCTGATAATTGGAATGTAAAAAAATCGCTTTATCTACCCCTTGACTCTTAGCTTTCAAAATAAATGTTCATTTTGCTCTCTAAGAGCGTAGCTTTTTTCGAGAAAGGTTTACAATCTCTAAGACACCTAAAAAGTAAGTTTAAGTGAGGTCAATATAGGTTTTGGTTTCATTTTGCTGAATGTAAAATGCTGATTCTTTTTTATTTTACATAAATAAAATGTTAATGGCTAATGGTTTGATTTTTGTTTTTAACTGTATAATATATTTTTTCTTCTTCTATCTATCAGTGTGGTCTGATCGTCATTATCCGCTGCTCCAAGTGTGCCTGAACTTACCCTGGATTGACAATGCTCTGTGTGTGGGGTTCTTGAGGCAGCAGCGAGTCTCAAATTGAATTACATGCACATTTCTCAGTCACAAAGGGGAGCCATCACTAATTAAAACCATGTGATTGATGACACTGACGCTTCATGCCAAAGGAGGATAAATCACTCTAACAGTCACTTTGCTGCATTGCTTCCTGTCTCCACGCCATCAGCTACTGTAAGTCCAACACTTCCTCTGCTGAGGGGTATAAACAACAGGAAAAACACACTATTGTTGCAGATGGGTAGTTACTAATGCTCTGTTGTGTGTAATATCTTAAACACTGTATATTCTCAGTTGTATATGTGAAGTAGTCTGAAAAAGTGCCACTGCAAAGGCCATTATCGGTGCATGAATCTCTGCATAATGTACAGTACATGAATTCAACCTTCGATTAGCACCGAGTAAGTACATTGTTTTATGTTAAGCTCTGTGAACTTTGACCCATTAAAGGCAAGCTGTCAATTTACACATCCAGGGACAGCACTTTATGAGTCATCTCTCGTCTAATGGCTTTTATTCTCAGTCAGTTTATCACATGCTTGTTGCTCTTATATACTCACTTACCTGAAGCTTCTGACCTGTTTGACTTATAGACATTTTCTGATTTGCTGTTTTGTTCCACATCCATGAACTACGGCAAGACTGGCACAAGTTTATGATGGTGGTATGATGGTATGACGTGCATCTAAAACGAAAGAGTGAGAGGAAAATTTAAGACTAAATTTTAACTTTTAATCCAAAGAAAAAAGTTATAATAGTTAATAGCAATTATTATTTGGCTTTAGAGCTTTGTCACAATATTTAGACACATTTTATCTCTTCTTTTAAAAGTCTAAAAAAGTTTCCCATTAAAAAGAAGAAAACACACCTCAACTTTAATAGATTTAAGAACGGTCCAGGAAGAAAAAGGGAGAAGAGGAAATCTCATATCCCCTGCCTCTTACTTAAAAAAAAAAAATAAGTTGACAATAAAAATTCATGCTTTGCCAAACTACAAGGCAGCAGCATATAATAAACTGCATCATATTCATCCAACCCTCTAAATATTTCACTAAAGGATTCCACAATCTCACCCCTACCGCAGAAATAAATTGACATTTTATATTTAAACTTTTAGCTGAAGTCCAACCCAGACTGATTTCACAAACATCACTTCTAGTTAGACTGTCAAATTAAATTGCCAAATATGTAAAAATTAGTGCCCCTCCTTTCATTAATCCCTCTTGATATGTTAACCTGCTTTTTTGCCTCCTTTCCATGACATGCCCACATTGACTTTTCTGTGCTCGTGACTTAAGCGTTAGTCTCTTAGAGTGGTTTGAAGCTGCAGTCTGAGGTCAGGAACAATTTTGCACTCTTAAGCTGCATACAAGTCAGATCCTGTCAGTGGGTTAGTTTTGTTCAAAGGACCAATTAGTGGGTCCTACCTTAGCCTGCAGCTAAAAGGCCTAATGGTGGGGGTATCCACCTGAGAGGTGCAGCGCTCACCCTACTGGGCTTTAATTTGAGAGAGGGGTGGGTGGCTGCTTGTGAGGCTTTTACCATTACACAGGACTCCATTGTGGCTACTGACCGTTTGATCTTAAAATAATTTACTTAATGATCTCACCACGGGAGCAATTGGTGCTGCTCGATTAGTCTGCAAGGTCTAATGGACATGGGAAAGAAAGAGGAGCAGCAGGAGGAGGATGGGGAAGAGGAGGGAGGTACAGTGAAGGCTAAATGAATCTGCCATGTAACCTTGAGGATGTACATTTTTAGCATAAATTCAAAGGTGAAATTCTGATAGTGCTACAGAAATTCAGAGGCTTTAACAGTTTGGGCGTTACAGCAGTTTAACAAGCTGAAATATTTGGGGACTATTGTAGCTCTCTAATTATCAGTAACATTCCAGGTTTTTCGGCAAAGAAGGCTTTATGCAATGTGAGTTTTTTTTTCATGATGAATTACATTTTTCTCTGTCTGTGGTGGTTAACTTTGCCACAAAAATGTACATGTATGAACAAAATTTACACTTAAAAACTGAATCCCCACTGCATTCAGAGTAACCCCGATATAGACATAACTTCAATCTTATTCAGTTAGTTTATACATTTTCGGCCAATATAAACTTTTCTCCTGCTTTCAAAGACAATTGCTTGATGAGTCTTGAATTGTTAATAAATACCAGGAATATCAGAACTTTTACATTAAATGAGTCTGTAACACCTGTATTAAAAGTTTGCAGCTTGTAGCAAAACAGAATTGAAAGGCATATGTTTAAAGTAGAAAATAATCATCTGTGTATAAAATTATTTTCATTTCATTTACTCAGAATACGCTTTCATATCTACATAGAGGTGAGTTCACTTTCTCGGAGGCTGCCATCTTTCACGCCATGTTTCTTCAAGAGCACAGAACAGGCAAACTGACACCACAAGCATTTTTGTAGCCAGTGAATGGCCATTGGAAATGCTAGGAGACAAAGAAGGACAATGACAGAGTGATTGCTGTGCACAAAAGAATTTTCATTGATTAAAGTTTTTGATGGTAAAATCTTCTTAACAAATTTTCCCGTCCTTAAAAGCCACTGCTGTTTCACTGTAAGGAGGAATCAAGGGAGCATTTCATTGTAAAATCTAACCACCAGATATTGCTAAACATGGAATTTTCTACACACTTTTTTTGATATCTTGTTGAAATATTATCCAAAATGATGCATGGAAATAACTAAAATAGTCTGCATCATTACATCTGGAGGGATCCACAGTAGAGAGTTGAAAAGGTCACTTCACTTCCACTGATAGGCCTTCCTGACCTCTGCACCGAGATAACAGATCACACAAGAAGTGGAGGTCTAATGCAGCCATTAGAGGACAAGACAGTTGCAGGTAACTCAGAGCAGTTTACAGCAATCCCTCTGGCAAAGTATGAAAGCGGAAGAGGGAGGGAGGGTGATTAACACAGATCACTATTATTAAATCAAGCTGCAAGGTTGTTAGTGCACATGAAGTTGTCTGTGACATGTCATGACAAAATCTTGCTCACTGGCAGCGAGAAACGGAATCTCTAAATGAAATTTTTTTATACATTACGGGAAAATGCAGAGTGATTGGTGTCATCATCTTTCTCTTGTGTTAGCATTATAACCATATTCAGATAAAAAAATTGATTATAATAAAAGTCAATTAATGACTGCCTGAGCCTTTGGACGTTGGCGGTGACTGTAATTTTATTTTTATGTCACATGCATGACGTGTTAAAAACTCATTAAAAAAAAGTTTCTTTCTTTCTTTTGTTCATGCAGCAAAGTCTGCACTATTTTTTTTAATCGGTATATTCAATTTCAAATGACATCAAACCCATGATTTCTGCTAACTTTGCATGACAAAAGGATGATCTCATGGAGATACCCAATAAAGTGTTGGCCACTGAGAGGACAAACACTCCAGCTTTGAATGTTTGCACTCTTGATTTTATACTGAGACTTTTATTGTGAGAAGAGCAAAGGCCGGCCTCTTCAATTTCAAGAGGGAACTAAACACACATTCAGCAGTGAGTAATTAACAGCCTGGAGGACTCTTGCCAATGCCTTTACCAGTCTATTTTATGTATGATATACACGTGCTGAAGTTATCATTTATTTTCTGTATTTAATTTGACCTTTTATTTTTACAACCAGATTAGCATATTATGCTGCAAATCCAGTTTTCTTGAGATAGATAACAAAAGACGCCAACATCAGTCCTTACACTTTAATGATCCTGCATGATACTGTACCACTGCTGAGAAATGCATGCATGCTTGCATAGTAGCCACCAGACTGTAAGACCTCAGATGAATTTTAAACATTTATTGACCCGCCCCTCCACACACTGAATGGCAGTAATCCTTGTGCTGAGGCCCTGCCACAGACCACAAGGTGTGCATATTAAAAGTTTTTACTGAGGCTCCACAACACCTGTGATCCTCTCACCATTGAGCCCTGCGTCACCAGAACATAAATCACGGCCTGTGAGGGGAATATCTCTCAGAGAGCCAGCATTCCTCTGCTCGTGCTGGGATTAGGAAATCAAAAGGGCACACACACACTTGCTCTGCAAATGCTACACGAGGCCCAGAGGAAGCCAGGGTGTTGAGAAACAGCCAAGGAGGTTCAGTCAGCTCTGTCATTTATAATGGTGGCCAACTGACAGAAGCCCCTGGGACATTATCGCTACAACCCCCAAACCACTGACTGTATGCGCCATCCAAACAAGTACAAATTATGGTCTAAATGAAGCGGAAGAGCCGCTGCAAATTGCAGGAAGCGTTTTGCAGCATGTGTCTTCATTATCTTGTTAGTTTTTAGATAAATGTATTTCTGTAGCATGATTAAGCTTTGTCTCCCAGGGACAGACGAGATTAACGGGATATGTGCAAAACATTCAGATCAGATGTGGATATATTTGGTAGTGATTTAAGAAATGATTTTTGATTATCAGTGCAGACTCAAACAAAAAAAGAAAAATAAAGAAAATTGTTTTTTGAAATATCCAAGTATTTGATATGCAAAAACACACTCTCCATATCTTTGGCCTGTGTTAGTCCAAACATTGATGAGATCATTTGCATTTATGGAGTGAATGATTACACAAATACACTATATGAGGAATAAAGGGCCCGGCTCAGGTTAAGGCTGATTGACAGCAGTATTGTCTGCTGAGGCTTCACTTCATTTTGACTAGCCTCCACTGACTCTAGGCATTATGGCCGGTGGGGGCAGTGCCAGTCTCTGAGGATGCTGATTAAGTGGGATAAACCAGCCCCCCTCAGACACAAGTGGCCCAGGCGTCCTCAGGGGAGTTCTACCTAACCGCCTGGGCCCTGCTTCCTGCACTTACACCCCTCACCCGCCCTAAACATAGACACACACACATGCTTACACAGACAGTAGAGCAAGGATACACACATCTGACAAAAAATACAAAATGACTTAATATGTCAAAAACTACAGCTCACACTCTCAAAGTCATATTTGCTTTGGATTGATCTGCAGTTAGATCTTTCAAATACAAACAGTAATGTTCATTTGAAATAGCAGAAAATTGAGTTAAAAGTGATTTACATGCAAAATATCTATTAAAACAATGGAAAATGATGGGGGGAAAGGCTTTTTGTTGTGATTTTAGATTAAGATCAGAAAACAATTAATTACTGACTTAAGAGGAAGGAAATACATGTTATTTCATTTACATGACCCACGTTAAGCAGTAAGCCTAAATCTGAGCCTAATACATGGCATATGCTCTAATACATGTGTGTGAACTAACTAAACAATGAGGATTGTACGACAATTGTAAGGTAATGGGCGCCCTTTAAGCCTTTGTTTCCCAGCAGAGCAGCACTTAAAACAAGCCTTTCAAGATAAGCGGCCTGCTGTTGACGCGAGGCTTCCATAGTCCCCCAGGACAGCATATCCATCACCACATGCCCCCGGGTGAGGGCTAACAAATTTGTTCATTGCGGGGGCTTACATAACACCCCGAGAGCTTTAGCGCGATTTGGTGGGATTTTGAGTGATCTGCCAACTGAGATACCACTGCCACGCAGTCAGGTGAAACTCACAGCAATCTGAGTTTTTCCACATTTATTGCGGGGGCGTTCATCCCCTGTAAAATAGAAAAAAATAAATAAATCACACAACCTACGATTATCTGCCAATAACACGTCGAAACGACATGATCGAGGCAGTGTTTTTCAGAGATCTGACTTATGACGGACTGATTATTATTCAGTCAATGCGATCAATCATTAAGTTAACGGGAGGTCACAGTCTAACCCTGAGCGCGCGCTTGTTTCAGTTTTTTTTAATGTGGTATTTCTGAACTTATGTTGTAGATCAGCTTCTATCTATCTATCTATCTATCTATCTATCTATCTATCTATCTATCTATCTATCCATCCATCCATCCACCCAACTTCTCAAACTCTCTCTAAACTAACTTACTTTGCTGTCTTTCCTCTTTTACTTACATGGCCTATAAAGTGCATGACGTGTTGTGAAAACAGAAAAGCTAGTGCCCTCTACAGGACACCTCTAATGGTGACACTGTGCTTACATCTCACACAGATGTATGTATCCAGCTCCAGAAGCTCTCATGGACCAGTAGTTCTCAGAGGAAAGTTTACCCTCAGTCTCCACTGAATTTAAAAACAAGAGAATAACATTTGAGAAGAACCGACTTTCCTTTTTGTGAGTGTCTGAGTAACCCTCTGATGTGAATATGTAGTTGTCCATTATTGAAATGAAACAGATGTAAATGTATTTAAGAGGTAAGACATAATTTTACTGAACATGGAGATCACTTTGTATTCACCTTGTGGTTCAGATCCGTGATATGATGGGGTCAGATGTTTGCAAAGAACAGTGGCGGCTCTTGGTATCAAGTATAATAAAGAACTTCATCTTCCCTTTAAGTGCTCCAACAGCCTTATATTACATCTTGGTCCTAAGAAATATTGTCAAACTTACAAAGCAGTCTAGTTTGCCAAAAGAAAAAAAAGCTTCCCAAGTGTAATGTTGAAAATAACCTGATACATTTTGAAACGAAATAAAATGATAATCAACAATGGTGAGGAAAATTATCTACCTGATTGACCTAGCTTTAAGTTTATGTTCCTTGTTTTTTAATCTATAGATGGTGCACTTAAGTTCTCTTTGACATAATGTCACTGCCCAGTCATTGAACATCAGTGTCTCATTTGGAGTAATAGGGTCCTCTCTCATTTATTGTGACACTGACTAACAATATGAGTGTAAAAATAATCAGGAAAATGATCATGTGCTGCTTTTAGATTTACTAAATGAGAGACATCTTTATTTTACCCCCTGAAAACAGCTTCTTTAAGTAAAAAAAAAGGGGGAGATAACTCAACCTGTGATGCACAGCTGTATAACAGTGAGTGTTGTTACTTTAGCTGGACATGGACAGCTTGGTTTTTAATAAAAAAACATTTGATCCAATCCTCCCCGATATCATTCTCAGCTAACACACTTACTTGCTTGTTGCTGCTGCTGCCTGTTGGATTGCCTGTGCTGTTATGATGGAGTGCTGTTTTGTGATTCAGTTTGGGGATCAATACAGCATCGTCAATGAAATCCTGTTAACACTGTCTGTTGTTGATGAGCTGCTTGGTATTACAAATGTATCCAGTGCAGTTTTGAAGGCCAAAAGACAATATACAATTAGAGCAAAAACTATTATACTGACGCAGTGTCAACCTATTCTGCACAATAAGTACAAAAATCATGAGCTAACAGAACACAAATTTTAATCCTAACAATGAAAATTAATGCAAGTGATAAATAAAAAAGGAAGGCTAGCACAGCAGTGTAAAATGGCTTGGAAGGGAAATGGTTGAGGCTGCAGATACAGAGCCAGATTTTAAACAGCATTGTTTCCTAAGGAATGGCCTTTTGTTGCTTAGGGGGACACTTTTGGTACAGCCTGTCTTGTTAAACTTTATGCTATGATGCTGAAGCTTGAAGAGAGATATTTTGTTATCTGTTCTTTATATTCTGAGAGGGAAGCCTTCAATGACGCAGGAATGAAAATAAACATACTGAGCTATTATTATATGTGAAGTGAATTGCAAGATATTGACTTTTCTCTCTCTTTCCGTGTTGTGGTGATTGCTGTAATGACCCCATCTCATTTGAGGCTGCAAAAGGCTTTCTGGTCTTTTCTCATGTTCTCATCCATGTTAACATCTGTGCAGATTTTCAGAGTAAAATGAGCGTGTAGATTACATCGGGACCATCTTCATCTTAACTGCTTGGATGCATTGCCTCCAACTTGTTATTAGCGCCACAGGCAGGTTATCTCTTCTCTGTAGGTGGTCTTGTCATTGTTCATGATGTGGTCCAAATCAGTGGTGCCACCTGCAAACCTGGGGTGTTTGTCTCACTCTTTTCTCACTTTTTCTTGAGGATTGATTTTCTTCTGATATAAAGAGCAGAGCATGTCAGTAAGATGTGTCCTTTTTAACTGTGCAAACAGTTACAATGCTTCAGCGCAGAGAGCAAAGAATCTTGTTTACTTAGTGGCTATGGAAAGATATTGAAAAGGGATCTCCTGGCATGTCTCGAGAAGTATTTTTGTCCCCACTTTAAGGCATTCAGACCCCTGGGCTGTTCTGAAGTGATGTGCAGTAAAGTGCCTTGTAAATGGCAGTTGCTGGGTACAGTACTTTGCTGCTAAGACAACGGTCAAACTACCCCACACACATATGCATTTTTACATTTTTACCACAGTCCATGCCGCCAGTGCTTTGACTCTTTTATACCATGCAAGAGGCCAACTTTTTTTCATAGGGGCTTAACGAAAGCTTCCTGAATCATTATATCCGCATAGACTAAACATTATTGGCCAAGAGCCCAATGAAATGACTAAAGGGAGTGATTTGCACATGCCAGAGAGTAAAGCTTTCAAAAGACAGTTTGATGTCACTAAAACTTAAAAAATCAGCCTCCACCTTTTTAACTTCAATTTAAGCTGAAATCTTTGATCTTTAAATAACACATAAGGTAAAAAAAAAATAGGACAAGATATAAACTCAATTGAATGACAAAGCAAAATAATCAAGCTACAGCACAGAAGAAGTTCAGAAAAAGAAAAGAAAAGGGCACAAGGGAACATACAATTTTTAAACTTCAAATGGGTTATGGGATACAGTTAAGAATATCTTTTTCAGCTATACCTACATTCAAAGGCTTTGCAATGTCTGAAAATTACAGCAACAAACTGTAGCCACAGCCTGCTATGCTATGTTTCCCCTTACTGCTTTGCTTTACACTAATGGTTTTTGATATTTGCTAGTTGTTTGTGTCTTTTAAATGTGAACGCAAGTATACAGAAGATGGTGTTTCGCAGCAGTGAGCCCAAGTTACTTGAATTTAATTTGACAATAACTAAGAAGACCAAAGAATTAGGAAGTAAAAAGTTCCGTTTTTGCAATGTTATCATTTGGAGCTACCAGTGTAGATTATTGTGGGACTGCATACAGAATGACAAAAATTAACCACTTAGCAATATAACCCCAATTTCCTTCAAATTTTCTGTCTTATTTTCACTTGAAAACCCAAATTTGCATATGGTCATGTGAGGACGCAGGTGTTGATACACACAAGAGTTTTAAATCTACAGCTCAAATAACATTACTTAGCCTACTGATAAACTAATATCAAAATTGAGGCTACACCGACCAGCTATGATATTATGAACACATGGACATCCAACCAAATCTAGTCGCTCTAACTATAAATTCTACTTCTACAAGGTTTTTGCATTTTCAGATTTTGTTGGCATGGTCAGTCAGGTGATAAGTGTTCTTCAAGTTAATAGCTGAAGTTCTAGTAGGTGTTGGTATCTTTTTTTTAGATGAAAATATTATGTAAGAGTTGTAAAAACAAGGCTGTTTCTTCAGCAGCTCCACTGACACCTATACAAAAATTACAATATGAAAATAATCGTTCTTGTCACGGATGAGTTATTATTACTGAAGATTTCAAAGCTCCTTGAAAGTCAGTGGAACTAGATTGCATTAACTTGCATGTTAATACAATCTTAGTTATATGTTTAATATTTTGTTTTGGTCGGCCCGTACTTATAACTTTAATATAAGGTAAAATTATCTGAGTACAGTTTTTGGCCCTCACGCGCTGGTCCAAAAGAGCACACCTGACAGTGCTCAGCCAGTGATTGAGGAGAGTGTCGGTTGCTAGGAAACGGAATGCTGAACCGCCCCCATCCTGCAGGACTGTAAAGCTCCTTTCACTTTTTTATGCACAGATGCAGCCGTGTAACTTTTAAGATAAGTTAGAAGTATTCGTCTAGCTTGAGCGAACTTGTTTTAGAGCTGCCGAAACTAGTTGTTATTTTCGGCTTTGCTGAAGTGAGTGACGACGCTGGTCATGGTTATAGAAAAATCATGTCCGACGACGAACAAACTGTGCCAGGTTTTCTGGAGGACGTCAAAGTAAAGTTCATTGAGGCGAAGGTTTGTGGGCTGCTCAGACTGCACCGTCGAAAATGGGAGGAGAGTGCTGTAAAAGACGAGTTTCAAACACTCCTGACAGACTTTCTCGAGAGGGAGTCTGTAATATATTTCTGTTTGTCAAACAAAGGTTTTCTGCTCACTTCCAAAGAGGTAAGATATGGTCTTATACTTTAACATTGAGCGTTAGCCAGCTGGCTTTAGGCCTATGTGTTGTTTACACTTATTGTTAAGCCAACTGTATTTAGCATTAAGGCTTACAGAATAATGAAACTGACAAATGACACAGTCTTCTGTATTTAATTTACTTTCCATGAAATAACAGGTAAAATCCTCGTCATTATTTCATGCAGGTCCCACCTGTTGCTCAACACAAGCAGATTTATGTCCTTAAGAAAACACGTAACACTGTCACAGCAGAAAACTTGAAGGAAATGTTGCTTTTTGGCGTTCTGTCTCCATCACTACTACCACAGCTGTCAAGCACAGTTGAGCAGGTGATTGACAAACTGTTCCACACACACGCCTATGCTTTCTCTTTCCTATTAGTTATCATGTATGGTGAAATATATCTGTCTGGTTTCCTAGATATGTTTTCCACTGCTGTCCAACAATAAGAATCATCAGATGTGGCCAAATTTGATGTCTGAAGACATCATTCGACATGTTGAGAGCATGTGCGTTAAGACATTGGTGGTACAGGGGCAGGCTATAGGTAAAACTGTCCTCCCCATCACAACTGTGACTGATTGGATTGAAAAATCAGACACCACTGTTGCAATGTAAGAAAAAGCAAATACAACTTTATTTCAGGGACTAGATTTTTTTTACGTATCTGAAGTATTAACATCTGCATCTGTATATTTTCACACTCAGGTACACTAATTATGACAGGGCACTGGCCCATGCAATAGAGACCCAGGTCATCAACTGGACAAATCTAATCCAGACAATTTTAAAAGAGGATTCATCAGACCAACTCATGACCGCATGTAATCAAGGGCCCAATGCAGAACTGAAGTTTTGGGCGTCAAGGAAGAGCAACTTACAGGGCATTTATCATCAGGCATGCTCTCCTTTCCTACTGATTTTCACTACAATGTTTAATACTTTCATCTCCTTATATTCCACTTGCTTTTAAACTGTCATTTTTTTCCTGTAGCTTTGGAGTCCCACTGTTCAGAAAATGGCAAAGATGTTGGAGATAATGGAAAGCAGCTATCACCCCACGGTCAAGATGCTCATGAGAAATGTATTTGATGGTACGATAAACAAAAGGAAACTAACTCCAGTTAGCACATTTTTTTTCCTGCAGTATGATATATTTACGTACACCTATTATTTCAGAGTATGTTTTCAGTAGGTTTTTTCTTTCTTTATGAAAAGCGCTTCAAGAAGCCAAAGACATTGACCTCCATCTGCAGCCACTAAACTCACAACTGTCTCAGCTGGAAAAAGAAGAGTTTCCTCAGTGGAGAACATTACTCCCTGCACTGTTCCATACTCTCTATCTGATCTGGACTAACTGCCAAGCCTATCAAAAACCAGCACGCTTTGTGATGTTACTGCAAAAACTTTGCAATCTGCTCATTGAACAAGTAGGAATCCTTATTTGAAACACCTATGTTGATATATTATGTTTTTTAACACTTTTAGGAGAAGATGTTGCAAAAATGTCCCAACACATTATGAAACTGCCTGTTTTGCATCTTCCATTCTTTAGGCCTCTGCATACCTCTCTGCAGATCTTCCACTCAGAGAGGACCCAGAGGAAAGTCTACAAATGGTGACGAGGGTCATCAAAGTGTTTGAGTGTTTCAGAAACTGTTACCAGACTCAGAGGGAGAGGTTGTCTAGTCATGTGAAACACGCACCCTGGGATTTTCCATCTTCCATGATTTTCACACAGTTCAACCAGTTTTTGAAGCGTATGCTACAGCTGGAGGTGAGATCAGAGTTGTTTTATGTAATCATGTTCCACTGTGGAGTTGTTTAACTGCTTATGTTTTATTGGCAGGACTTATTTGAAACAATGCTAGACTTTCAAAGGATGGAAAAGTTAGAATTTGGTGGACTGAAAGGCAAACTCTACTGTGAGCAGGCTGCTCAGATGTACTCAGAGTTTAACAACCACTGCCAATCACTAAAGAGCAGCAAAAACAGCCCACTTGACCTTTCACAGGTAATCCGTTTTTTGTAAATAGTAACTTCATGGATTATTAAAACACTGGTCTAATACTGGCATCAATGATCACAAACTGTTAGCTTTGTTTTCATCATCAACAGGATTTTGAAACTGCATACAAAGATTTCAAAGTAAAGATAGTGGACTTTGAATGTCGCCTTGCCAACCTGCTTTGCCTGGCCTTTAAGGATTGCTCAGGGCTGGAATCAGCGTTCAAAGTAAGAGAAAATAGCACAGTGGTTATGACAATATTGATTGAGTTAGAGAATGAGAGAGAGAGTCTTTCAAGTGAAAACCAATATTTGTTTTTTGTCCATTAGTTGCTAACAATTGTTGGGCCTTTCTTGGAGAGAGGACAAATTCGAAAGATATTCAGACCCAACTTTCTTCTCCTGCAGCAGCATTTCCAAAAAGAGCTAGAGAAATGTGAATTTCTGTTTAAATCCCAGCTCAACCAGGTAATGTAAAATAAATCTTAAGAGCAAGCAGGGCACAATATGTTTTTTTTTCATGCAATAACTTCTTCCAGTCTCTTCTTACAGATGGGAAGTGTCCTGACTAAAAATGTGGTTTGCACATCTGAGGCTTTGAAGCGTGCAAAAATGCTCAGAGAACGCATTCAAACATCATGGGAAAAACTGAAATCACTGTTTGACAAGTTAGTGAACACACTGTTAATACCATGTTTAAATGAGTTACATGCAACGATGACTTAGAGATACTGTATATAGATATGGGTTTAAAAATGAGCAATTATGCCATGCAGGCATGCAGAAGGTGAAGAAATGCTGAGTGAGAAATTCATGTACATGGAGTTGCTGGGTCTTCTGGACCAATATGAAGAAGACACGTACTCTAACTGGTGTAATGGTTTAGAAGATGACTGCCTATTCAACCTAAACCAGCCCCTCCTCTCTCGAGATACCTCCTCTGGCCTAATCTCTGTCAACTTTAATCCAAAGGTAATAGATGTAGTATGCTTAAATTTAAATCCCTCATTGTAAAATACAACATCAAATGATAAATAATAATGAACCTTGCTATGAGACTGTAAAGTCTATCTGAGGAAAAAGTTAAATTTGTGCCTCTCACAGGCCCTCAGGATCTTTCAAATTGGTATGTCTGTTATCACCATTTACCATAATAGCTGCGAAAGTACAACAATCTCTTCTTGAATTAAGAGCAAATCTGATCAAAAATAGACAAACTACTGCTCAACAGATACAAAAATATAACTAAAAAGGTATGATGGCAGATGGTATTGTCATCAGTAATATCTAACTTTTGTCACTTTTTTCTTAGGCTTTTGATTAGAGGCAAAATGTTTCACTTCTAGGATCTTTGACTGTCAAAATCTACCCTATCTTACCCCTCAGCTGACTGAAGTCTTGAAAGATGTGAAGTATATCCAGACTCTTAGACACATCAAAATCCCTGCTGCTGCAGTGTCTGTTTTCGAGAAGCGCCTCATGTTCTCAAAAGTAAGAAACAACAACACCACTCCCTGGGTTTCCTGTTACAGTGATGAACACCTGTTTGACTTTGAAAGTTTACAGAATCTCTGGTGATCTTATTTTACTGTACAAATCAAAAATTAGTTTCTCTACGTTTTGTATTTTCCAGTATTCCAGCAGTCTGCAGTTTATTGTGCAGTGGTATAACAAACTGAAGCAGATGGTGCTGGAGGTGGAACTTCCTCTAATCAGAGCTGAGCTGGAGTCCATAGACCTACAACTGGCAAGAGCAGAGTCTGACCTGACATGGCAGGATCCAGACTGCTGGAGTTTCATAAGCGCTACAAAAGATGTCGTCTATGGCCTTGTGTGTCGGGTCAGCAAAGCCAAGGAAAACTGCGAAGCCATCCAGTCACTGATGAAGGGTTGGAGCAAACAGGTTCTGTTTGGCAGAAAAGACAACAAGAGGGGCTCGCTGATTCAGCTGGAAGACAGAGAAGAGCGTGTCAACAAGAAATACAGCGCTGTGAAAAAGGACGCAGACTCTATCCACGAGATGGTAAAAGTAAGCGTTGACTTATTCATGGTAAAATTCAAACATATAATAATTGTTTTCTTGACTATTTGTGCAGCTTAACTTTGAACTGCAGCAAAAGGGGTTTGTTGCTAAAACTTTGAAGAGGGTATATTACCCTTTTTACAAGAAATATTTAGTTAAGTATCACATGTTATTACTTAACATGGACAAAATTTCATATTGTGAGTTAATGTGCTTAAAAATCAAAAGGACTTGAAGAGGAGTGCAGGAACATCCCTTGTATTTCTGTTCACCTTCTTTCCAATTTTCTGAAATTTCATCAGGAGAATATGGCTCTTTTCCACGCGGAGCCTGATTCAGAAGCTTGGCAGTGCTATTTGGAGTATGTGGATGAGATGTTGGTGGAGGGGCTTTTCAGCTACATCAGCCACTCTCTTCAGTTCTTTTTGGACAACATGGAGTCAGGGCCAAAACAAACACCTCTGTTTGAGGCTCAGTTGACACTGAGTTGCTCAGGAATGGTCTTCCTACCCCCATTGGAACAAGAAGCAGGAGATGGCTTCTATGAGTTAATAGAGGGACTTATCAGAGACATATTCAGGACTTCAGAGAACATTAGCAGGGTGGCTGCTCATCTTAGCATGGAAAACTACCAGGTACACCGCTGTAAAATGCATGTTAGTTCCTGACATAGTACAGGGGTTTACTTTTGTTTACCTCTGTCACATTTCCATCTGTATATTGAACATTTTGCAATCGTACTCATAATCCCCTATTTGTGAATTCCTTAGTTAATCATGATTTATTTGAACCCACAGCAAAATAAAAATCTATCCTTCTACAATGCTAACCTTTTTAAACCCATTACAGAAGATTCTTCCACAAGCAGCAGATACCTCTTATGATATATATCATATAATGACACTCTTGCAGGATGTGATGGATAACATGCTAGATTTGCTGGAACTGAGACAAGAAATAATGGAACGAGTTGATATCGTCCTCAAGAAAGCAATAAACTACCAGAGAAAGTTTGACTGCTACTCCCATCTCTGGCAAGATGACAGGGCCGAGTTCCTCAGCCAGTTTCTTTTGTTCGGGCGAGTGCTCACAGCTGACGAGATGGAAGCTTATGCAGCTGATGCCCTCTCTGAGAGCCCACCCACAATTGAGAACTTCAAAGAGCAGGTAAAACAGTGTTATAATCATGAATAACAATTTCCCGTACATGGCAGATGCCGTCATTGTTATTTCTGTGGTCTTTGTTTTACAGATTGACTACTATGAGCATCTGCACGCTGAAATTTCAAAGGTGAAAGACTTCAGCATATTCAATGGATGGTTTCGGGTGGATATCAAATTCTTCAAAGTGCACCTCCTCAACATTTTGAAGAAGTGGAGCTGGCTTTTTAAAGAACACCTCCTAACATATGTCACCAACAGGTACAGTTAACTCCTGCAGGACTTTTAGATCCAAAATGGTGTTGCAGCAATTGTTTTCACCTGTTTTCATGTGCTTTCTCACTTAGCCTTGATGAGCTGCAGAAGTTTGTCCAAGTCACTGTTGAAGGACTTGGCCAGCCGGTGGCTAAAGGAAACCACTGTGGCTTGGTGGAAGTGATGAGTCACCTGTTGGCTGTGAGAGACAGACTGGCATCCACTGACAAGATGTTTGAGCCTCTCAGAGACACAATAATCCTCCTGGAACAATATGGAGTGATCATACCAGACCAGGTCTATTCTCAGCTGGAGGTAAAAAACTAAAGCTTCATGTCTCAAAGTAATATGGTAAACATGATAGCGTATTGACTAGGAATAGGAATATGGTTTATTTCATGTGAGTCAATACTTTTCTCTGTAGGAACTTCCTGAGAAATGGAGCGAGGCAAAAAAACTGGCCATAAAAGTGCGGCATAATGTGGCGCCCATGCAGAATGCAGAAGTTTTGGTTTTACGACGACGTTGCTTGGAGTTTGAGGTGGCTGGTTTCTTCTAGCTCTTCTATCCAGAGGCATAATTTATGCACTGTTCTAAAGTAGTTGATTGAGTACCAAAGAGTGTTGATTCTAAAATGGGACTTCTTATTTTTCAGATGAAACAGATCAAATTCAGGGACACCTTCAGAGCAACGGCACCTTTCAGACGTGATGCAGTGTGTCCCTATGACAGTCTGGACAAAGTAGGACTCAAAGTTTTGCTTGATTAGGGGACTCAAAAAATTCGTATTCCGCAGTACACTTGGATAAAAGATAAACTGTAATGATGCTTTGTTTCCTAGTCTGAAAAAGCAGTCCGAGATATGGAGAGAGAGCTAGCAGAGCTTCAGGAGTCCACAAATCTGTTTGATGTCACTATTCCTGACTTCAAAGACATCAAGCTCTGCAGGCGACAGATTGTGGTCCTCAAAGAACTGTGGGACATTGCTTTGTCAGTGCAGGTGAATTGCTAAGAAAATGTGATATTTCTAATTTTTGTTTCTTTTTGATTAAATTGAATTACAGCAGAAGATTCCATCTATCTTCTACAATATCTCAATAACTTGATAACCTCCCCTCCATAAGTCTTTCACTGATTTTTCGCACACCCTGTAGCCTCTGAATGTCCCCATGAAGCACCCTTAGCCCATCAACCCCTCTGCGTTTGTCTTTATCTAAACAGAGCAGTGTGGAAAACTGGACAATGACCAAATGGAGGCAGATAAACGTGGACCAGATGGATGCAGAATTGAGAAGGTTTGCCAGGGTGAGGTCACCAACAGTGCTACATCACACCAGCACAACTCTCCTGCTGTCTTGCTGTCATGCACCATTGCTGTTTGTAACAGATGCCCCTAATAACTAATTATGTTTACCTACCTTCTGTTTGTGTAGGACATGAGGAAGCTTGACAAGGAGGCTCGCATGTGGGATGTGTATTCCGGGTTAGACCTTTATGTAAAGAATCTGTTGACGTCACTGAGGGCTGTGAGTCAGCTACAGAACCTGGCAATAAGAGAGCGCCACTGGGTGCAGCTAATTAGAATGACACAGGTGCATAAGTACACACAGCAGAGGTCTTAGAGTACAGCAACCTTTTGGTCTTGTACGATGGTAATCTAAGGCCTTGCATTGTGACAAAAATATCTTTTAAAACAGATGGACTTCACTGTGACTGACTCCACCAAGTTGGGAGACCTCTTAGCTCTGCAGCTTTATGTGCTTGGAGACAAAGTCTGCAACATTGTGGATAAAGCTGTCAAAGAAATGGCCATAGAGAAGGTTAGTCTTTAATTAAAGACTGGGGTGAAGCCCATCAACTGCTTTAAATCAGGATGGATTTAATGTAATGGCTTCAGATAAATCTTGATGGTTAAAACTGAGATCTAGAGTTTTAATTAGAGGATGCTTATATGATAAATAATGCCATCAAACTAGTATTAATTGTGCCCATTGTCTTACTATAAAAATAACACTTCCAGTGCAGACAGTTTTGGATAGCTTCTTTAGTTCTAAAGGGATTTAATAGTTATAAAATAGTTTAACTACTAGATGCACGAGTTATTATGGTTAGACGGGTAATAGTCAGGCATTTAAAATTATTGTTAGCTAATGTTTTTTTTTTTTTTTTTTTTTTTTTTTTTTTACAGGTTGTGGCACAAATAAGTCAAACATGGCAATCAATGGAGCTTTCGTATGAAAATCAGTACCAAACCTCTGTGCCCCTGCTTAAATGTGATGAGGAAATTGTTGAAACTCTTGAGGATCATCAGGTAATTATGCGACTATCTGGTATTTATATTAGGACTTAATGAGCAACTTTTAAGTGAAGAAAAATCCACAGTGGCTATAATACCCAACAATATTTTCTTGAGACCAGTCATCTGTGAAAAGCACCGATAGTAAAGCACTGAATAGAGATGAGAGTGCAGACAGGGGCCGTCCTGTCTGACTGTCAAACAGCCCAACTGAGAGCAGAGAGATCCCCATTGAGTCCTCAGATTTATAGCAGCTGTAGGACAGAGGGCATTGTTACACTGTGCTGGTCTTTGTACATGAACACCAGCTGTACTGGGGGGTTACAGCCAGCAATTAGAAGTCTTGCCTCTCTGGTGCCTCCATCTTTATGTAAGTAGACTGCCCCCCTCCCCCACATTTTTACGGTGTGGTACACAAATGTGGTTGAATGTGCACTGAAGTCAGGCTAACCTTCTATGACCGTTTCTTACCCGCTGAGAATGAATCCTGCTTACATTTCTTTGTCCTGTTCTCAAGGTTCAGCTTCAGGGCATCTTTCAGAGCAAGCATGTAGATCATTTTCTGCAACAGGTAGTGGTACTACAGAAACAGCTGACTGTGGCTGACTCTGTACTGATGGTCTGGATGGAGGTCCAAAGGACATGGGTGTACCTGCAAAGCATTTTCAAAGGCTGTGATGACATTTGCCAACAACTGCCTGCAGATGCATACAGATTCCAAGCAATAGACGCTGAATTTCAGGTTTGCCACGTTGCTATCACACAATAATGCACAGATTATTGTTTTCATCACTATAAACATGGAGGTTTTGGTTCTTTCAGGAGTTAATGATGGACAGTGCTAAGACTAAAAACGTCATTGAAGCCACGAACAAACTTTCTCTTTTTGAGAAGTTAGAGGATCTACAAAAAAGGTATTTTTTGCTTGTTTTCTTCCAATTACAGGTTCAGCACATAACACGTAAATTATAAAATCACTAAAATCTCTAAAGTAACTGCTTTATTTGAGTTTATCAATAAAAATGTTGTACATACTGGTCTACTGTTGACACTGTTTATGCTGTTTGTTCAAATGTTAACGTAGAATTATTAAGATGATCTATGCATAATCTGGCATGAAAAAAAAACAACAACTGAACTCAGTGGGTGTGTTTTCTAGAAAAGAAACATTATAATCACATCATAGTCAGTGACCTGTGCCAGCTTTTGCAGAGTCTCATTGCGGGCTTTGCTCACAGTTCTGTCATATATTTTCCTTCCCTGTACCACTTTCTTTGACAGGCTTGCATTGTGCGAAAAAGCTCTTGCTGAATACTTGG
Source organism: Xyrichtys novacula (assembly GCA_962446985.1). NCBI lineage: Eukaryota > Metazoa > Chordata > Actinopteri > Labriformes > Labridae > Xyrichtys > Xyrichtys novacula. The sequence goes on along the minus strand of OY660871.1, from coordinate 9,250,811 downwards.
AGACAAAAAGACTTGCTTTTCCAAGATTCTACTTTATTTCATCAACAGACTTGTTGGATATCCTCTCAAAAGGCAATCAACCAATAGAGGTACATTTACGTAGATAGTTTGATTGTGTCTGTGCCATCCCTTTACTTATGTGTATATCATATAAGGACTAATTTTCTCTTGCAGGTAACTCTTCACCTCTCTAAATTGTTTGACAATATGTCAGATCTTGACTTTGCCAAATATGGAGAGCTGGAAGGTCCTAAACTTGCAGTCGGCATGTACAGCAAAGACAGGGAGTACGTCCCATTCATGACTGAATGCTGTTGTCATGGACCGGTAGGATTCACTCAGTGTCAAGGAATCTGAATTAGCTATGGCATTATAGGAAATACCCTAACTCAGAGCAATAATGCTTGGTCTTACTGTAGGTGGAGGCATGGCTTACTTGTCTGGAGGAGACCATGAGAGAAAGTGTCAGGGGCCACCTGTCTGAGGCTGTGTCTGTGTATGAGGATCGCCCCAGAGAGCAATGGATTCTTGACCTTCCTGCTCAAGTGGCTCTAACTGGATCCCAGATTTGGTGGAGCAACGATATGGAGCTTGTGTTTAAAAGACTTGAGGAAGGGTATGAGTCCGCACTGAAAGACTACAACAAGAAGCAGGTACAGCTATGCTGAGTAAAAATATTCACATGAAAGCCTTTCAAGTAAATGCAGCAGAGTTGACAAAAAAAGGCAGAATGAGATCCAAATTCAGAAACAATAACATTTAAAATATTTTATAAATGGGTACAGTCTGTTGTCAGGATTATACCTCATCTTCAAGTTGCTGATGCTAGAGATATGAGCGCGACAGCGGTATTGATCCAGCACTGCTATCATTTATTTGTGTGTTAAATTGGATTACACTGTATAAACACTATATCATAAAGTAGGATCCAATACAACACAACCACAAACCACAACCTCAAAACCTCACATAAATCAACACCTCTTTGGATAACCAGCATTTTTGATAATGACACCAGTTAGGGAAGTTGACCTTAGGTTCAGAGAAGCATCCCAATGATAAAAAATACTGAATAAAAAAGTAACTGCTTTGTTTGAGTTTATCAATAAAGATGTTGTACATACAGGTCCACTGTTGACATTGTTTATGTTGTTTGTTCAAATTAAAATTATTCAAATTAAATTATTATTCAAATTAGAATTATTAAACCGATCTATGCACAATCTGGCATAAAAAACAAACACAACTGAACTCAGTGGATGTGTTTTCTAGAAAAAAAACCATCATAATCAAATCATAGTCAGTGACCTGTGCCAGGTTTTGCAGAGCCTCATTGCGGGCTATGCTCACATTTCTGTTATCATTCTTGTCAGTTTCATCAGCACTATTTAAGGTTAGCATGTCCTTGGTTGCTGTTTGAATAATCTCTCCATCCCTTCAGTGCACTGTGCTGCACTGATTGGATCTGCTGTCAAAGAGGGCTAGTGACAAATGTAAGATATCCAGGGATGTTTTGGGTGAAACAAGAACACGTATGCTGTAGTTTGTCTTAAAAGTAGTCAGAGCTTAGACAGTGTTTTTGTAAAATTCTCAACATGTTTGACTGTGTATGTTTTAATGAATAAATGTAAGTAATTTTGAGTTCTTGAAAATGCAGCTCCATATGAGATTGTTGCCAGTTCAGTTTATTAGTATGTTGATCCTCGTCTAGACTTGTGTTTTTATTTCCTTATCTTTAACTTCTCTTTTTTTATTTCACCAGATTTCTCAACTCAACTTGTTGATCGGCATGCTGCTGGAAGAGCTGAGCCCAGGAGACAGACAGAAGATCATGACTATATGCACTATTGATGTCCATGCTAGAGACATTGTTGCCAGTCTCATGGCCCAAAAGGTAATGGTAACAGAATCCTACCCTCAATCAGCATGGCCCTCTTTGTCCATTTGAACTAACTACTGCATAACACCAAGTATAACTCATTATATCATATCAATATACAGTAGGTGTGTCAAAGAATCAAACACTTATTCTCTATTTTACTTTGTAAAATTAAAGGTGAATTTTATGGTAGCAGAAAAATTAATTTTGAGTCCACATTTACAGCAACATCAAAAATTTCAAATGGTATAAAATACTCTTGTAAAGTGCTTGAAGAAATACAGCGCTTGAGTTTTTAACATTTAATCTCACGAGAAAAACAAGAGAGGAGACAGATGAGTTTAGCCTTTTCGTAAAATAAATTCAAATTCCAACAAGTTCTCTTCGTCAGCTTGCTTGTACTACAAATCTTGACATTCAATCTGTATGACATACTAAGTAGTGTGCAAATATAATGGCAGTTAATGTGTGTTCACAGGTCACCACCTCACAGTCCTTCCAGTGGCTTTCTCAGCTCCGGCATTGCTGGTATGAACAGCAGCATCACTGCTTTGTCAACATCTGTGATGCTCAGTTCCTTTACTCTTACGAGTATCTTGGAAATACGCCACGACTAGTCATCACTCCCCTCACAGACCGGTAAGCCTCCTGCACTCAAAACATGTTATTTTGCCCTACATCAACCACAGTCAGCATTGGCTATACTGTTTGTGGTTCTCTGTGTGCTGTTGCCATTGGCTTGTTTAGGTGCTACATCACCTTAACTCAGTCACTCCACCTGGCGATGGGCGGAGCCCCTGCAGGCCCCGCTGGAACCGGAAAGACTGAGACCACTAAGGATCTAGGAAAAGCACTGGGTGTGATGGTGTACATCTTCAACTGTTCTGAGCAGATGGACCACAAAGTAAGAATTCAGAAGTATAAATTTAAGTGTTTTTTTTTCTTGTATGGGTGTCATATTTAACAGTTATGAGCATATTTTGTTGTTTTGGTTCAGTCCATTGGAAATATCTACAAAGGTCTGGCCCAGACTGGAGCATGGGGCTGCTTTGATGAGTTCAATCGTATTGCAGTAGATGTCCTGTCTGTGGTTGCAGTGCAGGTCAAAACTATCCAGGATGCCATTCGCTGTGAGAAAAAAAGGTAACGAATTAAAAATAAAGACATGAAGCTGTAATTCTGTAAAAGTGAAAAATGGACTAAATCTCTTTACAATCTCTCAGGTTTCAATTCCTTGATAAAGAGATTGTCTTAAAACCCTCAGTGGGGATTTTCATCACAATGAACCCTGGTTATGCAGGCAGGACAGAGCTACCTGAGAACCTCAAGGCTCTCTTCAGGTACGAGAGATATGATAACTTCATTTACTATGTGTCTTTACCCAGCATAATGGTCTTTGTTACTGCCGTCTATGTCTTACTTTAGACCCTGTGCCATGGTAGTACCAGACACTGAACTTATCTGTGAGATCATGCTGGTGGCAGAAGGCTTCCATAGTGCCAAGCTCCTAGCCAGGAAGTTTATCTCTCTGTACAATCTCTGCAAAGAGTTGCTCTCCAAACAGGTATGAGAAAATGACTTAATGGTATTTCATCATATTTCATTACCTTGGGTAAAAAAAAAAGCAGCACAGCAATAAATAAATATAATAGTCCAAGAATACTCATTTCACTCCATTAGAACCACTATGACTGGGGTCTGCGTGCTGTCAAGTCTGTTCTTGTAATGGCTGGGACGCTGAGAAGGAGAGACAAGAGTAGACCAGAAGATCAGGTAAATCTAAAATATGCGTTATCTCCGTTGGAAGAAGCAAAGTGTTTGTTTTTATATTTTTCATGTATGTTAATATTACTTTCTAGGTGCTGATGCGTGCGCTGAGGGACTTCAACCTGCCTAAAATTGTGACCGAGGATGTGATCATCTTCTTGGGACTGCTGGGAGACTTGTTTCCAGGCCTGGAGGTGGAGAGGGAGAGGGACTTTGAATTTGAAAAGGCCATTCGCAAGTCCACACTGGAGCTCCGACTCCAGCCGGAGGAGACGTTTATCCTTAAGGTTTGACACAGTGTTGTGTCACTGATCAGTGCTTGAAATAAGGATGTTTTTCTAAACACTTCTTTTGTCAGGTGGTGCAGTTGGAGGAACTCATGGCAGTGCGTCACTCAGTTTTTGTTCTTGGAAATGCAGGGACTGGGAAAAGCAAGGTTGTGTCGTATTGCCTCAAAGGTTATGAAATGGATGCCCCAGACTGAATTGTAAGGCACTTCCAATTAACTTTATTTTTCTTGCCATAGATATTGAGAGTTCTTCATAACACTTATGTAAACTTGAAGAGAAAACCAGTGTGGAACGACCTCAATCCAAAGGCAGTGGATAGGGATGAATTGTTTGGCTTTATCCATCCTGCAACTCGAGAGTGGAAAGATGGTAATAGAGCAGGCCTTCAGAAGGAAATTAGAGAATTATCACACATTACATGAACCTGTGGTAACTCATATTGGAAGTCTGTAATCAGCCTCTTTTTGTGTTCTTTGATCTCTGTATAAGGTTTGCTTTCATCACTTATGCGAGAGCAAGCAAACATCTCCCACAAAGGACCTAAGTGGATTGTGTTGGATGGAGACATTGATCCGATGTGGATTGAATCACTCAACACAGTGATGGATGACAACAAGGTACCTCCCTCCTGGTCAGCCATACACTATTGTACAACACATAGCAACCGAGGTGGTAGAGTTAGAAAAAGATGTTTCTTTCTCCCTCCTTCGGCAATCACTTCCTAGGGTGTGAGTACTTAGAGGTCTTTACCCAGAGCTATGTATCATGTCGCAGTGATCTTGTTCCTTTAATACTCCGAAGCAAATCTGATCAAATTGTGAACCTGGAAATGTGTCTGACTTACCAGCCATTGAAATATTATCACATATATTCACTTGTGACATGTTTTAGGTTCTGACTCTGGCCAGTAATGAGCGTGTTCCACTGACTTCCTCCATGAGACTGGTGTTTGAAATCAGTCACCTTCAGACGGCCACTCCTGCCACTGTGTCCAGAGCAGGAATTCTCTACGTCAACCACTTGGACCTGGGCTGGAACCCGTGAGTTACACAATTTTCATTCACATCATACTAAAATGTGTTTGAGGTAGTTTCTGTGGTGGGGATTGTGTGAAATCATCGAAATACTCCCAGTATGAATTTGAATAAACATGGTGTGCTTCAGAACAATTAAAGTCCAGATAAGCAACATAAAGTTGTAAAAACTTTGACTGTTACTCAGGTATGTTACAAGCTGGATTGACCAACGAGAACGCCAAACAGAAAAGGCCCACCTCACCATCCTGTTTGAAAAATATGTTCCTCGCTGTGTGGAACAGATGCGAAACACCTTCAAAACTGTAATTCCAATCCCGGAAAACTCCATGGTGCAGGTAAAAAAAAGAAACAAGCACAAATTACAGCAGATTCATTGCCTATTTAGGATGCCAATACAGGTACAAATTATGATAAAATTATCATTTCATTCTCTTTCAGACACTCTGCACTTTGCTTGACTGCTTCCTTGTGCCAGAAAATATTCCACCTGACTCTCCACGTGAGCTTTATGAGACCTATTTTACTTTTGCCTGCATCTGGGCTTTCGGTGGAGCCCTGTGTCAAGATCAGGTACTAGTATGTTTTTTTTTTTTTCTCATCTGATGCTGAGGACAGCTTAGGAATTTGGATTATGTCGTCTTTTACGTGTCTACTTTTACAAGACAACGGTCAGCTGATGTGCACAAAGATACATAATTCCCTATGAATTCCTCTTGTTAATGGTCCACTTACTTATCAGTTCACTCACTCTTGATGCTGTCTTTGTTCTATTGTCAAAAATGTAAGTATGGGGAAATCATGACCAAGGTTAAATCCGTAATGTCAGAAGACTAGGAATAGTATAATTTTATCTGTAGTAATAGTAGGGTTCTCTGTTGAAACTACGAACTATATATCTTCTTTGTGTTTTAGCTCTATGATTACCGTGTAGAGTTCAGCCGGTGGTGGACCAAAGAAATGAAGACAGTGAAGCTACCAGCACAGGGTACAGTGTTTGACTACTACCTTGACCCTCAAACCAAACGCTTCCTGCCATGGAGCGATACTGTACCTCCATTTGAAATGGAGACCTGTATGCCACTACAGGTAAGAACATTCAAGCCACTTCAGAGAGGGCGTTGAATCCTCACGTAACTACACAATCGCAGACTTTAAAAAGTACTTTGACTTATAATCACATACACAATCAAAAGTAGCAGCCCTAATTAAGAAAAATTTACCAAAAATGAACAATGCAGTCATATAAAAATATATGTAAGCCTCAGTGAACATAATAAGAGAGGGCAGAGTCACATCATGAGGTTATGGTAGGGTTGCGAGGATGGATGATGGGCTTTCCACTGTGTCTGATTACCATCTATCGCACCCCATACCAGACTGTGTGGGGGTGAAGGCATGAGCAACAAGGCTTGAGCTGTCACCCACGCGCTATTGTCTTTCTTTATGCTCCTGCGTACAGCTGTGAATGCTCCAAAGGCTCTTGCTGAGCCATAATTAGTAGGGTTTTGTTCTGAGCAAATGATGCTATTATGACAGAATAGTTGTAGTGTACTGGGAAAATACAAGAAATTATAAATCACATACAACTCACTGAACACATGTCTGTCAATAAATCACACTCAAAGAAAGCCATAATAACTATGTATGTTTCTGCTCTCTGTCTCCCCGCTGGTTCTATGATTGCAGGCTGTTGTGGTGCACACAGCAGAGACTCTGCGTCTTCGCTACTTCATGGACTTGTTGCTGGAGAAGAGACAGCCGCTGATGTTTGTGGGGAACGCTGGAGTGGGGAAGACTGCACTTGTCAGGAACAAGTTAGACTTTCTGCCAGAGAGTTACATGACTACAAAAATACCTTTTAACTACTACACTACCTCCCTCACACTGCAAGGTTTGTGGGCTTTTGGGATTGTTCTGTAGTTCATAACAGCACATCAGGTAAACTGTAGCACCATCTGCTGGTAATTTTCAGATTCATTAAGCTTGAAAGGAGACAAAACTTTAGCATTGGGTTTGATTGCAACATAACCAAATTGTACAATAACCCTCACAATTTTATTTAATTAGATTTAGGAAAGATTATACCAGGACTTTAAAAGAAAAAGTACCTCTGTTTAATTATGAGAGCGATAAAGTCCTATATATCCTCATCTTAACATCATAAGAGGATGGCCTTTATGGCATCCATTGGTTTGAATATTTCTGCTGTTCTTACTTGAGGATTTGTAATATAGATGTACCTCATTATTTGCCACTCTGCTCTTTATCTTAATACTTTTTAAATAGATATATATGTGTACCATGTAAATAATAACCTCTTGCCTTTACGAATTACAATGTCTGAAAATGTAGCCAAATGTTGAGTCTTTTTTTCTGGTGTTTTGAAAATTGATAATATTTACCCTGTGTGGCACCAGTAGTTTGAGTTATCTGTTCATTTTTTTCTTCTTTTCTAGGGATCTTAGAGCAATCATTGGAAAAAAGAGCAGGTCGAAGCTATTCTCCTGTGGGTAACAAGAGGATGATCTACTTTATAGATGATTTGAACATGCCGGCTGTTGACAGTTTTGGAACAGTGCAGCCTCACACACTCATACGCCAGCATCTGGATTATGGTCACTGGTGAGGGGGGTCCTGTAAACCTCACTGTAGTTTTTCTGTTAAGTGTTGGAGTCTTTCACCAAACTACAAAATGAGCTAGTGATTAAACCAAACACTTTCATTTTCTTTCCTACTTTGTACAGGTATGACAGACAGAAACTTACACTGAAAGAAATACACAATACCCAGTTTGTCGCCTGTATGAATCCAACTTCTGGAAGCTTCAATATCAACCAAAGACTACAGGTTACTCTCTGGGTTATCTTTCTTGACGATACAGATTGATTTTCTTGTTTTGCCATCTTGTTGACTGTCATGGTTGTTAGTATTGTACAGTTTTAGTTATAAAGTACAAAAACCATCAGTTGAGGAACTGTTCAAATGCTGTCGAAAATGTTCAGCCAGTGTCCTATTATAGTGATTACTCACATTAAAAAACTTATAAGAGACAAAAATTTATATTTATTTGGCTTTAAGAAGCACTGAAAGAATCACTTAAAAACACAATATCTATACTCAGCATGAAGCAGCGTGAAATGAATGTCTTTGGTGATTAAGAAGCTGCAGCTACTATTAAAAAAACAACCCTGTGATTTTTTTTTTCCCAAATGAAAAAAAAAATTGATTTTAAAGTACCTGCTCAGTAGATTTCTGAGGATAGATTAAAGTCATCCCTTGAAAAGTGTCTATGATTTCATCCTTATACACTGTTTTACAAGCTATCATCTCTGATTATACCCTGCTCTATACAGAGACATTTCTCACTGTTTGCGGTGAACTTTCCTTCCTCTGAGGCCCTGATGTCCATCTACACACCCATCCTGTGTGGCCACCTGAAGCAAAAACGCTTCAGTCCACAAGTTCAGAGGACTGCTACAGCTGTGATCAAAGCTGCCATAAGTTTTCATCACAAGATGCTTCGCAGCTTTCTGCCCACTGCCATCAAATTTCACTACACATTTAATTTAAGAGAGTTGTCCAACGTCTTTCAGGTAGTGTTGCCAGTCATCGGTAATCTCAGTTATCACAGTATACTTCTGAGTGTGGTTTTGGTTTTTATGATTATCTGTGTGACTCAGGGCATCCTCTTTGCTGGACCTGAAAGTGTGAAAGAGAGCACTGACCTGGCACTGTTGTGGCTCCACGAGTCCTGCAGGGTGTACTCAGACAGACTGGTAGATGTCACGGACCTGCAGCTCTTCCGGAGGCTCCAGATGGAGACTGTGCATGAATGCTTTGAGGTGCAACACAGATTCTGATAAATAAACCGTATGAATTTCTGTTTTTCGCCTTCTGATCTCAACATACACTCAAAGATTTAAATGATTTATTATGCTTGTCCTCTTTCAGGGACTGGAGGACAATAAGGTGACAAAGCAGTCCCTCCTCTATTGCCACTTTGCCCACAAAAGCGATGAAGCCTCCTATACGCGTATTACAGACTGGTCTGCCCTCAAGTCCATCCTCACAGATGCTCTGGAGAGCTACAATGAGCTCAATGCAGCCATGAATCTTGTGCTGTTTGAGGATGCTGTGGAGCATATGTAAGCAAAGCTGGTTTCTATGGTGTAATTATAGATATAAGGGTTCTTGGTGACAATAAAAGATTTTCCTCGGAAAATGATAATTTGACAACAAACAAACAACATAAAATTATTGAAGAAAGAAAGAAAACGGGTATATATATGAAACTTAATGAAATCTAAAAAAGGAAGCTGATCGCAGGAAAGGAGATTAATAAGTTATTAAACATCATTCAAAGCTTCCATGCTAATGTGAAGAAAGAATATGAAGAATTTTAGATTGTACAACATTTGGTTGAATATATACATTTTGTGACATAACAAGATTGTGTTGTTAACAGCTGTCGCATCAGTCGCATCCTGGAGTCCCCAAGGGGTCATGCCTTACTGGTTGGAGTGGGAGGCAGTGGGAAGCAGAGCCTGACTCGGCTGGCTGCCTACATATCCTCAGTGGAAATCTTCCAAATCACTCTGAGCAAGGGTTACAGCATCCAAGACCTCAAGGTAATTATTTAGTTGTAAAGAGGTTTGTTGGTTACAGCTAAACAAAACATAGTCTGACAGAAAATAAGGAAATTAATGTTCACAAGAGGGCTGAAATACTTATTTTTAAACCGTATTCTCATGCTGTGGAATTCATCCGCCCTCTTCTGTGCACGAGTCTCTGTATTTTCTGACAAACTTGATGTATGCCATCACCTGCACCAAGTTACAAGGACTCACAGTGCTCTGCAAAGGAGATCTGCTTTTGTTTGAGTTACTAGTATAGAATAGAATAAAATAGAATATTCCTTTATTGATTCCCCATGGGGGAAGTTTTTTTGTCACAGCAGCATCACAGACAAAGATGCAGTTATAAAAATACAGATTGTTATATTAAGAACTTAAATAAATGTTATAATTAAGAAAAAAATTAGAAAAAGGAAAAGGGAGAAGAAAATAAAACTATATACAATATACACAATTTAAATGCCAGAAAAAAGTGGTGGTGTGAGTCCAGTTTTATTACAGTTCATTGTAAAGTCTTATTACAGAGGGGAGGAATGACCTGCAATAGCGCTCCGTCTTGCAAGCCGTCCTATAATCTACTTAAATATGTTTTTAAGAAAATGAAAAGTCATTGAGAAACATGTTTGCTGGAAATCCTTCACTCATCCCAGATCCTTTACAACAATGTCTCTTTGTCTCATTGAGGATGATGATGTAGTACAGTTCTGCTGAGCTTCTCCACTGACACAGGAAATACTTGTCCAATACTATTTAAAAACCACCAGGAAACGTTTCAATGTCTGATTGATGAAACAAGTTTGTCAATTGAATCAATAAGGAGCCTCATCATGGGTCTTGTGCTCCATCACTGATAATCATTGGTGCTTTTGTGGTCTTTGTGTCGGTGTAAACGTTGTACTGTTGCAGTCTATTCATGCCATGTGTGTTTACTCTTAGATGGATCTAGCAGGCCTATTTCTCAAGACTGGAGTGAAGAACCAGCGAGTGGCTCTACTCCTTACTGATGCACAGATACCTGATGAGCAGTTCCTTGTGACTGTGAATAATTTGTTGGCGACAGGTCAGCACCACAAAAATCGTACAATGTTTCATCTGTTTGCGCTAGAAAATGATCTGCCGTGGTTAGATGTTGTATTCTCTTCATGAATTTTCATCATTAAGCAGTGACTGTGCATATTTAAATTTGTGAAGAGAATATTGATCGGCTCATCATGATGTCTGTTATGATTACTCCTTAGGAGAAATTCCTGAACTGTTCACTGAGGAGGAGATGGAAGGTATCGTGTCAGATGTGAGAGCTCAGGTCCGAGCGCTCGGACTGCTGGACAGCAGGGAGAACTGCTGGAGATTTTTTACAGACCGAGTTAGGCTACAGCTTAAGGTATAGTCTTTCACATTTTCCTTCCAAATAACATCACTATTCATTAATGTTTGCACCCAAATCAGTTGGATTAAATTGTTTTTTTTTTTTTTTTTTTTTTTTTTTAATTAAGGTTTTATGAAATTTGGATTAACTCTGTATCTGCAAAAACTCAAAGACTTAAAGGTTATTATTTTGTTCAGTCTGACAACTTAACTAAAAGAAGATCATGTATTTCAGAGGTAATATGTTAAAATAAACTGTTGCTCTGTGGTCTGTTGCTTACGTTAAATTATAATGTTACTTTTGCAGTTAAATCAGACTGTCATCGGAACTAATTGCATTATGACTGTCAGCCTCTGTTTGTCTGTGGGCTACCTGGTTTTTCAATAGACTATGTTAAAACAAATCTGTGAGCTAACAGTTAATAGAAACATTAAGAAATTAAAAGCACAGCTGCTGTTCAGTGTTATTAAATGTGTTTAACATGCTGGACTAACGGAGCCAGATGAACTAGGGGGTTAAAAGGAAGGAAATTCTTGTCTCGGTACACATGCGTGCCATCCAGCTAATGACTATGCCAGGGCCTCTGGTAGCGTCACCGTCTGTTACAGCCAACAGGGGATGTGGCTGCCTGTCCTCATGCCAGAGTGATGAAAGTGGGGGCACAGACGGCTGCCAGTTATGGTTTTCCTTTTGAATGTTTAAGCACTGTCTATAAACAGGGATGATTTTCAGATGTATTCTTGGCTATGTCTTGTCAAACTCTAGTATGTGGATACATGTTTGTAAAAACCCGTTTCTGTATGTCTAACTGAGTATCTCTTTGTTTCCTTGCTTTCTGCCTTGTAGGTGGTACTGTGTTTGTCTCCAGTGGGCAGCACCCTTCGTGTTAGAGCCCGTCGATTCCCCGCTCTTGTTCAATGCACCACCATTGACTGGTTCCACCCTTGGACCCCAGAAGCTTTGCAGTCAGTTAGCTTTAGGTTTATTCAAGAGATTGAAGGAATTGAGGTAAGGTTTTTATCTCTCACAACCCAACCTTTCTATTATTCCTGTATTTTAATTTTTCTGAGTCCTTGCTTTCCCTTGCACGAGGATACAATATAATATCATTGCAAATAACGATACTTGTTGTCAGAGATTCATCTATGGGTGTAACATACAGGAGAGTTTACCATGTACCTCCTCATTCTGGACTGAGTTAGACTTAAATGAACGCCATCTAATTATAACAGTGCAGCTGGATTAACTTCTCCATAGATCCCTCATCATTAGTTCTCAGCTGAGGTTCTGACAAATTGCTGAACACATGCCTGGAGACTCACAGTGAGTGCAGGCATATCATTGTTTTCCATCATAGCAGTGGAACGATCACAACCCAGAATCATTTATGTTAATGAGAGAAGAGTGATTAAGCACATAACGACCCACTAAGGAGGCACAGCTGTCACAACCAGGAGAGTGTCATCACATTTGTGCCAGACTGTTACTTTCCGCTGCACACTGTCCATGCGCGGAAGTTCAGGTGAAGCAGAAAAAGTGGTGTAATTGTCGCTGTTTTGTTATTAAAGCATTAGTCAAAAAAATTACATAAGTAAAGGCTTGTTTAGTATCAAAGATTTTAGAGTCTGGAATTTTTTTTTTCAGCAGCTGTAGATTAATATGCAAGTATTATAGTAGTTTCAGCATTTGGTGGATTGATACATTAAACAATTAGTAAAGAACTAATGAGAGCAACTCTTTCAGTGTATTCCCTCCATCCCCTTTGAATCCTTTCTAAAAAGTAGTTGTAATGATGAAATAAAAAATTGTTGTCTTTGTTACCAATGCCAAGATACACAAAGATACAAAGAAGAGCACACATCAAACAACTAAGAGTGTTTTTACAGAAAGGATTTTGAGTTTTTGCAAAGTATGAAGTTAAAGGAGGTGACAAAATGAGAGACATTACTGTATCGTAAAATACACAGAGTATTTATTTTTATTAAAGATGTAGGGCAATGAGAAATGAAATGATCATTTATTTAAAGTTAGGAATGCACAACCCACTGGCAGTTGTCAAAGAGGCCAATCAGTTAAAACATCTTGCATCTGAAGCGAATGTAGGATGCTTTGTCAAAAAGCATAATGTCAGATCTTAATTAATAATGATTTTTTTCCTACTGGCTCCATGGTCATTAACAATGGCTTTTTGTGAGTTATGGTGAGGTTTGATCCTCTGTATTCTCTGCTCATTTGTTTTTACTTTAATTGATCACTACCTGCATGATTAATCCAGGCTCTGTGTCATTGAGCACCACATGATAAATACCTAGTTTGAATGAAGCACAACAGCAGCTATAGACAGTGTTTAGAAAGTTAGAGGACATCAGAGATAATGTAAACAGTGTGCATGAATAACAAACTGTATGTCAGTGGTCCAAACACATTATTTTCGCAGGGGTTTCAAAGCCTAATCATTCCTGCAAGCTGCACCTAAATTTCAGATTGAGTAAGTCAGGGCCAGCCGAGGAAGATGGCAAAACTTGTAGATGAATTCAAAATTTATGAAGATAATATTTCAGTCCCCATCAGGTTGGGGATGTTAAACTCTACTCAATCCCACTCGCCGCGTTCTCCCTCTCCCCCCTTGTCTGCTTATTTTTACAGCCTGCCGTCCAGGAATCCATCAGTCTTTTCATGGCCTACGTTCACACCAGTGTCAACCAGGCAAGTGAAAAATACCAGCGCAATGAGAAGAGGTACAATCACACCACCCCCAAGAGCTTTCTCCAGCAAATCACCCTGTACAGGAACCTTCTGGAGAAGAGCAGGGCTCAGCTCCAGCACAAGATGAACAGACTTGAAAGTGGCCTTCAAAAACTCCAAACCACTGCCACTCAGGTATTAACCTTTTATTGTATACAACAGTAATATCAGGATTTGTTTTGGTTGAGCTGGAGTAGAAAAAACAGGAATGGTACTATTGCTTGTTTTTTTAAATGTAGGCTTCACCTAACACTGATGTATGCATGAACATGTCGTCCCCCTATTTTAGGTGGAGGATCTCAAAGCTAAATTGGCATCTCAAGAATCTGAGCTGACCTTTAAAAAACAGAAAATTGAGGCTCTGATTACAAAGATTGGACTGCAAACTGAGAAGGTTAGCAGCAAGAGGGAGGCGGCAGATGTTGAGGCACAAAAGGTGAGATGTGCGACCATATATTGGTTTTTGCACCTTGAGTGTACAGGTTTTTATTACACAACACTCACAAAATTCCCTTTTGTTATTCATGGTTGCTTTGCACAGGTTGCCGTCATCCAAACAGAGGTCTCTGCCAAACAAAGGGATTGTGAAAATGACCTACTGAAGGCAGAGCCATCACTGACAGCTGCCACAGCAGCACTCCATACTCTCAACAAGGTTCTTAATTTTACAAGCCAGGACAAAATGCGCCAGATCTTCAGTCCCCCTAAAATATATAAATAATTATGGTCACTGTTTTATTTTTTAGGTGAATCTCACTGAGCTGAAGGCATTTCCCAACCCTCCAGCTGCAGTGATCAATGTCGCAGCAGCTGTGATGGTTTTGTTAGCTCCCCGCGGTCGAGTGCCTAAGGATCGGAGCTGGAAGGCGGCACGGGCCTTCATGGGCAAGGTTAAGCTGTCATCATGTCAATCACATCTGCCTGATTAATGCCAATCTAATTTGTGACTAAGCCTTGACCCTGGCCCTGCCCAGCATCTCTTCAAAGCTCACATTACAGCTAGATGGCTTTATGAATATGCTCAGTCAGAGGGGGGGGGGCAAGTGTGCCTCAACCTTTGACTGTTATTAATGGGAGTATGGCCTCAGAGGATACATTTCTAATCTGTAAAAATGTTGGATTAGGGTGAATTAGGGATCCGTGCCTTGATGCCTTATGTTATTTTTACACACAAGGTTTTTGAATGTGTTGTTGGCTCTTGATTTCTATAAAGGAAGAAACTTTGGGACAACATAAACCTACAGTGACTTTTATTGGTGTGTGGCTATAGGTTGTCAACAGACAATAAAAGGGAAGTCAATGCCAACAGCTGTAGATGTAAATAACAATGATCAAAACAGACAGATTTTTCAAAGAATTAACAAATTCAGATCTTCACCTTTCTGATTTTTTTAGTTCAACCTCAATAAATGTCAATAAAGATGACGTATTTTTAATTTCATAGAGACATACATTGTAATTCAAAGTTTTATCAAGGCTGTTTATGATATTTATATGTCTAATTTCTAGAATTATAGCATCTGATATTAACATTAGCCTTAAGTTCTAGTGCAAGTATTAATGTAGCTCCTGATTTTATGTACCAGGCTGATGATTTCCTGCAGGCTCTGATAGCGTATGACAAGGAGCACATCCCTGAGTCCTGTTTGACTGTGGTGAAAAAGGAGTATCTGAGAAACCCAGAGTTCCACCCTGATCTAGTCCGGACCAAATCTACAGCTGCAGCTGGTCTCTGTGCCTGGACTATTAATATCGTTAGATACTATGAGGTCAGTTAATGTTTTCATACGTGTTTTTCTGGAGTTTGTCCTTCACTTTTTTTTATTTTCGGCAAGGAAATTGCTTCTTGATTATTGTATTTTTTCATGCCCACTTCTTTTTTTTTTTTGCAGATTTATTGTGAGGTTATTCCAAAGAGGCATGCATTATCACAGGCTAATACTGAACTCGAAATAGCAACTGCCAAATTGTCAACAGTTCAAAAGAAATTGCTGGTGAGTGCCAAGTTATGATTATACTCAATTAAGTCACTTAGTCTAAAAGCTACATTCTGTTAATGGTTTCCAAATTCAATTGCTTCCTTTGGTTTGTTTCTTCAGGACCTTGATACCAGCCTCCAGGGCCTAACAGCTCAGTTTGAAAGGGCTATAACTGAGAAAATCAGCTGTCAGGAGGAGGTGCTGTGTACCACCCAGACTATTGAGCTGGCCGACCGACTAGTCAAAGGCTTAGAGGTAAACAAGGAGAGATGGAGGAGTTATAGGTCTCACTAAGGCTTACCTGGCATAAGGTACAGTGTCTGCACAGAGGCATGCATGAAGAGAGGCTGGTGCATGATGGAATTGCACCAGTAATCTGGACTGGAAGTTGTTATGTCCTGGCAAGATACTCTTATGGATGTGTGGGTAGATCAGGCAGAGGGAGATTTTACAGCCTGACCCAGCAGCACACTGATGACTTGTGAGACAGGTAGACAGGGCTGGGCCATAGAGAACGCATGGCTGAACTGGGCAACTGGTCGTCTGAACGTTTTCCAAATTGAGAGGATCAGAAACACAACAATAACACTGCTCTCTATCTGTGCGGGTCTGGTGTGAATTTTCTGTATCCATGTGAATGTGTGAGTGTGTGTTTTTACATGTTTGTGCTTGTGCATGTGCACTACTTTGTGTGTGGTGGAACTAAAATCAGTTCTCCAGGTTTTCTCATCAAAAACAAAAGCACTCAAGGGGAACTTAAGAAATATGAATATATGAACTACACAAAGATTGAATGTTGCATGTTTGCTAGATATTATACTGAAATTAAGCTTTCCTGTATATTCATTATTCAAGACATCATATCTGTTATCCTTATGAATGCTAATACAAAATAAAAGATGGTCATTTCAGTGGCCATTTTGTAACTTCGACTTTCTAATTCCAGAGAATAAATGTGGTTTGCATGAAACAGCTTGGCTTTTAAGCATATCAAGATAAATGTTTTGTCTTTATGGCATTGACCTGGAAGCAATAGTGTTCAGACTAATAAATCAGGCCGTCTATGTTTAATCATTAACTTACCTCAAAGACTCAACAGCTGTTGGAAATTAACAATGTCTCACCCCAGACTGAGTGATATTACAGGCAATCCATAATACATTAGAGTAAAATTATAGTGATTTTTAACTGTCTGAGAATTTATTATGTGACATATTCTGGATCCACAGCCCCTTGTAAGAAAATGCCGTGCATGATTTATTGTTGTGGGGCTGTCACAGTCATAGTATTGAAGGTTGAAATTAATGCTGAATTAATGCTGAGCGAATCTACAGCCAACTTCCAAAGCTATTTCGAGGGATTGTTGTTGAATGCTTTACTGCTTATATCTTCTTAATTTAAACAATGAAAGGAAAGGGAAGCTGCTCCGACTGTGGATGCTTTTTTTTTCTTTAAATCAGTCTTGCTGTAAAGAAGGTTTCTTTGTGTGTCCCCTGTGTTTGTTGAATGATATCCAAGTCTGTCTGTGTCTCTTGCAGTTAGAGAAAGAGCGCTGGTCAAAAGCAATAGTTCAATACGAAAAGCAGCAGAAAACCCTGTGTGGTGATGTCCTCATCACTTCAGCATTTGTTTCCTATATGGGCTACTTCACCAAGTGGTACCGAATGGAACTCCTTCACAAGACATGGATCCCCTTCCTTAAGTCGCAGAAGGTGAGGCCAGTTTTTTTTATAATACAGTTGTTCACAGTGTAAGATAGTCCTCTCTACAAACAGCCTGCAGAATCTATGAGCTAGAACTTATTGTTTTGCCACACTTC
Organism: Xyrichtys novacula; assembly: GCA_962446985.1. Lineage (NCBI taxonomy): Eukaryota > Metazoa > Chordata > Actinopteri > Labriformes > Labridae > Xyrichtys > Xyrichtys novacula. The sequence continues at coordinate 9,233,295 of OY660871.1, read as the reverse complement.
CCCAACTAGAGTGACATCATTGCTGGTTTTCTGTTCCAGGTCTCTGTGCCCCTGACAGACGGCCTGGATCCAATCCTCATGCTTACAGATGATGCCACTGTGGCTGCCTGGCAAAACCAGGGGCTGCCAAATGATAGGATGTCCACTGAAAATGCTGCCATCCTGACCACCAGTGAGCGTTGGCCACTCATCATTGACCCACAGCAGCAGGGCATTAAGTGGATCCGAAACCGGCAAGGACCAGAGCTGAGGGTGGTGCAGCTCGGACAGAAAGGGTATGAGGGCCTGCATCATAAACTTCTGTTCTTAATCACAATGTGCGTTGATAGTTGAAAAAAAAATAAATAACTGAACTGCTTTTGCATTTCTTTTAAGATATCTAGATGTGATTGAACAAGCCCTTGCCTGTGGTGGTACAGTTCTGATAGAAAATCTGCCCGAAAAAGTGGACCCAGTCCTCGAACCTCTTTTGGGCAGAAACACCATCAAAAAAGGAAGGTTTGTACTGAGCCTGAATCATAAGATTAACATTGTTGTTTAAAAGAACCACACAAATAAATGACTCATCAAATCAGCCTCTCGATAGAGAATTCTTGGTTTTGTAAAGGCTATTTAACATAGATCTTTGAGGATCAATAGATGGTTGTAGTATCCATGTTAAATCCCAAGTTGATATGCCCACAAGCTGTCCAAATGTCTGTGTTGTCAGACAATAAGGGCAGGCTTACCAGATGGCTGAATCTCACTGAGCACTGATACACCAGTAAGACATGACTGAATGCATTATTATTGCCCACTCTTCAGATTATAAATGAATTTGCAGCACGTGTACAGAATCCCTGAGGCCAACTTATCGATCTGCCCCTCAACACAGGTGATAGATGTATATTTGTGTGTTCATATTCTTTAGGTGTGATGAATATTGAACAGCTGAGCCTCAGTGTAAAAGCTGAATTGAGGGCAGTCATGGTTATGTATAAGGACTGCTGTCAGCCACAAAAAGATGGCATGTAACACACTAAATCCAGCGCTCCTCCATCATCATGGCAAACTCAATTCATCTTTAAGAAATTCATAACTTGAAAGATGATATACTTGTATCCATCTGCATTTATTTAGAATCAAACTAATATTGTTACTATACTAACTTGAAACACAACTTTAATCTCACTAAGAAAACTTTGTAGATTTGGCTTGTTTAAAAAAATGTAACAGCATGTTAATTTTAATGTCATGAGGTTGGTGAGTTATTTATGCTTTTGAAGAGGACACATTTCTGCTACATATATCAGATAAATCTGCCTGATTATTATAAACGTGACTACTGCTTTACTCCACTTCATGAATTTAACAGAGCTGTGATCCGTCATAACCTTTGTTCTATCACTGCTAACCCCCAAATCCAGCAGCATCCCACATTTTTAAACCAACTGCTGACAAAAACACCAAATAATGACATCCTGTTTTGACTTCCCTTTCAACAATGTTTACAGCTGTCTTGCTCTGAATTATGACGAACCATGAATATTGAATATTTGGTGCATGTGCATTGAACTTCCTCTGAAGTCCTGTCCATCCAGACATAACAATTCATCATGGTAAATCTGATTATAAGTTTATCCCTTGTAGATGACCCACACACTTGTTTCTGTCGATGATTAATACAACCTGCTGGGGCAGCCATGATGGATCTGGTGGGGATCCACAGCTGAAGTTCATTAATAATTGGAATGTTGTAGAGTGTGAAGTAATGAATACTAATTATTCCTTTCATGGCTGACGGAAGACTACAAGCCAATCCATCAGCGAGGACTTTAATTTGGTGGAGTAATGGTTCTATCAATAGTACATTAATTCTGGCTTGTGAAGATATAGAGTTGAACCAGACCCAGGCCATGAGGAACCTGTGCCGTAAAATTGGGGCCTTGCCTGACATCCAAGGGGTAATTAGAGAAAAATGAAAAGCCACCAGGTTCGTCAAGCCAGTGCTAATTTAATTGAAATGCAGGAAGAGATAAATATTAGCTGCTGTGGTGATAACCTTTCTGATTTTTCCAGCATTATTTCTCCACAGTTCAAGTGACATCTGGACCCAGAGTGAAGTTTTTGACACATTTAGAGATGCAAATTCAAATGAGAGGTTGATGGGGTGACATGGAGTACCACAGTTATCAAGATAGAAATGGTTTTAACCACCAAAATTCAAATATTGTACAGTATCACCGTCATTGTTGTTGCCTTCCTCATTTTTTTGATTATATTTTATTATTGCCTTTGTGATTGTTCTCACTGTCCCCTTACAGAAAACACTGATTATTTCAAGAGTTATCCTCAGTTATCCCTTTTTAACTTTGAATTAAATGTACTGTAATAACAGCACAGCCATCAGATTATTGTTGGCTCTCATGTGATTTTATTAAATTACAATCTCCTTTTGTGTAGGTACATTCAAATTGGGGCAAAGGAGTGTGAATACAACAGTAATTTTCAGCTCATTATGCACACAAAGTTGGCCAATCCCCATTTCCCACCTGAGCTCCAGGCGCAGACGACCCTGATCAACTTCACAGTGACCCCTGGGGGTCTGGAGGAACAGCTATTGGGACAGGTGGTGTCCCGGGAAAGGCCTGAACTGGAGGCTCTCAAGGTAATTCCAGAAGTACTCTAATTTGATCATTTTTTTCACAGAAGTCAGTCCAGGAAGACAAATAGAAAATAAGAAATGTTTCTCCACTTTTCACAAGATGGAGCTGACCACACAGCAGAACGACTTCAAGATTGAACTAAAGAGGTTGGAAGATGACCTGTTGAATCGCCTCTCTGCTGCCCAGGGTAATTTTCTTGGAGACATTTCTCTGGTGGAGCAACTTGAAAACACCAAGGACACAGCCGCTCACATCCAGCTCAAGGTGAGTTTATTAAACCAACAGGCTTCCTCATAGTTGTCCCGCTGTAGCCAAGTGCATGTGTTCATTTTCTTCAGTCACATCAGTGTTTCTGGGCACCACACAGTCCCCTCATTGCACACACTGCAAATGGTGTTTAGTTAGGAATATGTGTAATGAGAGGGTTTTGGAGCATGACTGAGAGCCTAATAGCTCTTGTTGTGCAACTGGAACACACAGGTGGTGGAGGCCAGAGAGAATGAGACAAAGATCAACGAGGCTCGAGAACTTTACCGCCCAGCATCTGAGAGAGCGTCACTCCTCTTCTTCATCATCAATGACCTCAGCAAGATTAACCCCATGTACCAGTTTTCTCTCAAGGTGAAACCTTTATTCCTGAAGTGTTCTCGGGGGTTACATATCTTCTTCTGAAGGGTTTCAGTCGGTGTCACTCCAACCAAAAGTCATTGAGGTGTAACAGTAGACTGTAGAAATCAGCTTTAATTGCTGCTTCGACATCAAAGCTTCAGTTGGTTTTGGTTTAAGGCAGCTAACAAGTAAAAATCTTTCATCCTAGATATATGCACGTTTTCTTTGTCAACCCCTTGTTTTTTATTCCAGACCTTTAACTCGGTGTTTGAAAAAGCGATGGAGCGGGCAGAATGGGATGAAGACGTGAGGACCCGAGTGCACACCCTAACTGAGGCCATCACCTATTCTGTATTCCTGCACACCAGCCAGGGCCTGTTTGAGAGAGACAAGTTAACCTTCTTGTCACACACTGCCTTCCAGGTGAGGGACTCGGGGCCGCCTCAAAGGTGGGGCCCCCTGTCATCCTCATCAATCAAAGTACTTTTCTGCCCCCACATTAACTTCAATTAAAAGCAGTCAGCAGCACCATACGCTGCTATTGATTACCTCTCACAGCGTCCCTCATGGCGGCTGTTCAGACAGTTGGTTCTGACAGGGGGGCTGGTTCTGATGGCATAATGCAATTATCTGTCATTGGGCCAACTGTTTTCATCTTAGAAATAGTGCTGCTCTGAAGCCTGTCCTTCATACAGCTATGTTACATTCAGAGGCAATTATTCAGCCTGTAAGAGTTCACCTAATGGCTTTTCAAGAGTTTTGTTGCAGTTTTTAATTATTGAGGACTTGATTGAAAAGAAATCAATGCATCATGGATCATTACCAACTGCTCTTGGACCTTCCCCTCAGATTCTGCTGAAAAAGGGCTCCATCGATCCACTAGAGTTTGACTTCCTGCTGCGCTTTCCTGTGGAGGCCAGCAAAGTTAGTCCTGTGTCTTTCCTCTCTCCTCATTCCTGGGGAGCCATTAAGGTACGGTCTAGTAGACAAATTGGATGTCACATAGTTTAAAGTGTAACGTATATTTAACTGATCATTATAAAGAGTCTCAAAATTCCTGTTGCATACAGAAGGTTTTACTATGTACTTTACTTGTATGTAGACCCTCTCAATAATGGAGGACTTCAGTGGACTGGATAAAGAAGTGGAGAGCTCACCAAAGTGCTGGAGGAAGATCGTTGAGTCCAGCTGCCCCGAAAAAGAACGACTTCCACAGGAATGGAAAAATAAAAGTTCCCTCCAGAAGCTCATGATTATTCGAGCACTTCGCCCTGACAGGATGACTAACACACTGAGGTGAGTAAGTGTCCCATTTAAAATCAGTCTGTCAGTACTGTAACTCAATTAACTTTTCTGCTATAATTTCTTGAAGGAATTTTGTTGAGGAGCACATGGGGACAAAATATGTGGAGGCGGTCAGGCTGGAATTTGAAAAACTGTATGAGGACAGTGGCCCAGCGACCCCTATGTTCTTCATCCTGTCTCCAGGAGTTGATCCCCTCAAAGACATTGAGAAACTAGGTAACGTGTGTATGTTTCATTGTTTACACTGCCTTTCTACTTAATACTGTTACAATTCTAAACAATTTTCTGTCTTTGCAGGACTGAAGCTTGGATTTTCCATTGAGAAGGGCAGTCTGCACAACATATCTCTGGGTCAGGGGCAGGAGGAAGTGGCTGAGAGGGTTTTAAAAGATGCCTCAAAACTTGGACACTGGGTCATTTTGCAGGTAGAAAGCATCTCTGTTTAGTAACTGAGCTACTATAGTGATTCCAGGATGCTCCACTCGCCAGTCTGTAATGCACCTAATGATATTATCTCACCCGGTGAGCAGGAGAAATAAACTCAATTTGGTTCAATAAAAACCATAATTGGTTAGATCAGCTCCATAAATGGCTCCTTTAAAAGGAGAAGCATGTAGCCAAGAAAGTCACTGAAGGGTTTCTTCTTGTTTATATCACAGAGGGATGTTTTTTGAATGATTTTTGAACAGAACTGTGCAGAAAAGGGTTTTTTTTATCATATTTACATTTAACATCAAATGTTCAATCTCTTTGTAACCCTGAAACAATTTTAGAAAATCAATGCAACAATACAAAAACAACTTTTGAAGTAGAAATATACCGACAAACTCGCCATGAATAAATTGTTTGATCAATTGTTTGACAATCTTGTGATTTTTAAAGATGTTAATTTTTTCAGAATGTGCACTTGGTGGCTCGCTGGCTGTCCTGTCTTGATGCTCTTTTGGAAGTAGTAGCAGTGGACAGTCACCCAAACTTCAGGGTGTTCATTACTGCTGAGCCAGCACCAAGCCCTGAGCAGCATGTGATTCCCAGAGGCATCCTGGAGAACGCTATCAAAATCACCAATGAGCCCCCCACCGGCATGAATGCCAGTCTGCATGCAGCCCTCAACAACTTCAGCCAAGTGTGTTGATTTTAACTATAATACATGCCTTACTTATTGATTTTCATTTGATTTGAACATAATTGATAGATTGTATTTCTTTATTTCTCTCTGTGTGCTCTTTCAGGACACTTTGGATATGTGCTCCAGAGAGCAAGAGTTCAGCTCCATGTTCTTCTCTCTCTGCTTCTTTCATGCCTGTGTCACAGAGCGTCGTAAATTTGGCCCCCAGGGGTGGAACCAAAAGTACCCTTTTAGCACAGGAGACCTCACCATCTCAGCCAGTGTCCTGCACAACTACTTAGAGGCCAACAGCAAAGTATACTCAATAATATACAGCATTTTATTTATTTATTTTTATAAAATGTTCCGTTGATGTTGAAAATGTTGATAAAATCAAAATAGTTCTTTTAGCTGCTACTTTCCCAAGTTGTGTAAAATCTCTGACAATAATGGTATTTTGCATCGGCATTACTGTCAAATGTAGATGTTGCATTACAGCACAGAGTGTCCTATTACTTATTGAAATCTTTTGTTGTAATATGTTTTTTTTTTTGTTTTTTTTTTTGTGAAAGAAAAATGTTCATAATTGTCTTTTTGTACACTTCTGCACTTAGAACAATAGAACCTATAATTTAGCTTAATTTCATGAAGACAAAAAAATCCATTCTTGGTGTGCTGCACCCCACACAACTCCTAATGCATTTCTCCTAGAACTCCTATTACTCTGGTCACAACCAATTATGTCTTGTAGGTATTCTGCCCTCCAAAAACGAATGTCCTTCATTATGTTAACCAAACAGTAACCTGGATGTGCGTATACAGAGAATTCATTAGGGGGGCAATGAAGCGTAATCCTAAATGTAATTACATGCAGCCAATGTGACAGTTCACAACGCTACATAAGTGATCACTGCAATTAGAGCTGATGAAGGAAGCAATTTGCAAAACAATACAGGTACAAATGATTGTGAACCTCCAGCTTTTGTAATTTGTTATGAATCACAGGTTCTTTTCTTCCTCCTTCACCCTCACAGATCATAATCCCCTGCTGAGGAAAAGACTCCTCTGTCATACATTAGACCAGTGTGTGTACAGAAACATAATTCTGTTACATTTTCTTTAACATGATTAAGGAGCTCATTTAGAAACAGGTTACATCCTTACTTCTCAAAGTCCTAAAAGAGTTAAAAGTAGTGCAGAAGATGCTCCTTAAAATGTGCTGAAAACTGTCTTTGTATTGATCCTGATATCCCCCCTGAATTATTTTAATATCCACCTTACCCCAGAAGTTAGCTGAATACTTTTTACTACATCTGCATTGTCATTTCAAACTGTGTCTGCTTTAGTCCATGCAGGTTCCCTGGCAGGACTTGTGCTACCTTTTTGGGGAAATCATGTACGGAGGACACATCACTGATGACTGGGATAGAAGACTGTGTAAGACCTATCTGCAAGAGCTTTTGCATCCAAAAATGGTAAACTTTACATGTCAGAAGAATATGTTCAAGTTTTTCTTTGTGTGTGATGAAAAAAAAACACCCCATAGATATTTTTGACCATTTTAATCTCTTTAAGATCTTAAGATCACTTTTTGAATTTTTTTAATTCATTTTAGGTTTGATTATTTTCACCGACAGAAAAAAACTCTCAACTCCATTTCAATCTTCCTGTTGTTGTAGTTCATGCGTAGTTCAGGTAAAGGGTGCCCTCTTGGGATATAAATCTAAACTGCAGCAGTGAGTTTAGATTTGTTGAATTTTTCTGTCTACAATTTGTGAGAGTTACTTCTCTTTGTATTCTTCACCACTTCCATGAGCTCCAAGTGTTGTAAGGTGAATATTTGGGGAGCATTTACCCAGTTGAAGAAACTTCATTAGGGATTTTCTGTGTTCGTTTCACACAATCAAACCTCCTCCAGTTTGTTTCTGCTGAGAGTCACTGTTGATCAAAGGAGATGTGATTTGGACAATCAGACACCAATCAGTGTTTTATAACGAGTTTACTCTTGTGCCGCTATTGATTCTATTAATCTGTGACCAAACACAGACACATAAGACAGTTCAAGATGGATATTCTTGTTCTCTTTAATTGTGTGCCGCAGCATCTAAGTTTTCATTTTTGATTTTCAATTCACAGTTTGAAGATGAGCTCTCTCTTTGCCCTGGGTTCTTTGCCCCTCCACTCATGGACTACAGCGGCTACCACAGCTATATCGATGAACACCTCCCACTTGAGAACCCCACTCTGTATGGTCTCCATCCTAATGCTGAGCTGGAGTGCCTTACTGTCGCCTCAGACAACCTCCTACGATCTATGCTGGAGCTGCAGCCTCGAGACTCCTCTAGAGGAGAGGGGGCCGGTCAGAGCACGGAGGACAAGGTGAAGAACTATTAAAGCCGAAAAAGTAACTCTGAATACACTCATCTGCCTCTATGAGGACCCTTACCATGAATATAATTCTTTTCAGGTCAAGTCTGTCATTGAAGACTTCCTTGATAAGCTTCCTGAGGATTATAACATGGCAGAGATCATTGCAAAGACAACAAAGCGAAGCCCCTACATCCAAGTCTGTTTCCAGGAGTGTGAGCGAATGAATCTCTTGCTAGCAGAAATTAGGAGGTCTCTTAATGAGCTGGATCTTGGCTTGAAGGTGTGGTCACTGTGAGAAATTATAGCTCTTTTGTAATTAGTAAGACTGTAAAATGATGGGATTTAACAAAGTGCTGTTAATCCGCAGGGGGAACTCACCATCTCCTCCAGTATGGAGACTCTGCAGTCAGCCTTGTTCAATGACTGTGTTCCAGATTCCTGGGCCAGAATGTCATACCCCTCCACTAAAACACTGCCACAGTGGTACCTACTCCTGTACAACTACATAAACACTGACCTTTGTTAGGGAAAAATACCTTTAAACATGAAGTAAATCCTCAACGCAATGACATGTTGTGTATTTGATTTATTTTGTAGGTTTAGTGATCTCATGTGTAGCTGTCGAGAGCTGGACAGCTGGACTCAAGACTTGGTTCTTCCTGCAGTTTTTTGGCTCTCAGGGCTCTTCACCCCACAGTCCTTTCTCACCGGTGAGGTCAAAATCTCTAACCTAATGCTAGTGATTATTGAAAAATAAATCAGAAGTATTAACAGGCAGATTTTTTTTTGCCCAGCTGTGCTGCAGAGCATTGCTCGCAAAAATCAGTGGCCCCTGGACAAAATGACCTTGACTGTGGACGTAACGAAAAAGACGAGAGATGACTTTGGACATCCACCACGGGAGGGGGCCTACATTCACGGACTCTACATGGAAGGTCAGAATTGTTTAATTGTGATTATTAAATTATTTTCTTGCAGTTAACAAAGATTTTTAACAGTATTTTGAAACAACACAAGCCTGTCAGATTATCTGGTGATCAAACCCAAAGTTGAGCATGTCCTGTGTCCTCTCAGGAGCTCGTTGGGACACTCAGTCTGGACTCATCTCTGAGGCGGTTTTAAGGGATCAGACTCCTGCCATGCCTGTGCTGTATGTCAGAGCTGTGCCTGTAGAGGAGCAGGAGCTGAAGAATACTTATGAGTGTCCGCTGTACCGCACTAAACAGCGTGGGCCCACATATGTGTGGACCCTCCACCTTCGAACCAAACAGCCGCCTGCCAAATGGATTGTTGCTGGAGTGGCGCTGCTGCTGTCTGTGTGAGTGAGTCATTTTAGGAGCGATAGTAAGCTTAAATTGTCATATGTACTTCTGTTATTGTGCTCACAGTGTTAAAAACAAGATCTTTGTTCAAGGAGATGCAGTATTTGACCGTGTTATGTCGCCACTTGCCCTTTTTTAATCATGTTTTTCAAGTAACTCCTCATGTATTGTGCCACACTTTTTATCATGTAACTCTTTCATGGTGTCAGTTTTAGTTCAGACATAACAATGCTGAAATTATAGTCTCTTAGTTTGTAGTTTAGATTAAAAGATAATGGACGCAAAAAAATAAAGATGCACTTTGAGCCAAAGACAAACCTGTTGTGTCTCACGCTGTTGGACATCTCCCTTGAGATGGCTGAGTCTGGCCGTGATTTGCTGGGAGCTTATGTCTCCATTTTGGACCATGTAATTCTGGATTGGGAGCATATTTTATTGGAAGGTCAAGATTAAAAAAGCTCTCCAGCTGCCCTCTACTAACTGAGTGATACACAATGCCGTCTGGAGGATTCCCGGACAGAATTCCCAGGAGATGATGTGCATGGTTGCTATTGACTTTTAAATGAGGTGCATTTGACATTGACCTTTTGTACGTCGGTGGCAGAATACTAACAGACTAGTGTAATTCATCCAGCCAGGCCTGTTGGTGGAACCTATTCAAAGACACTGATAGCTTTGTATAAGAAGGAAACACATTAGATTACCCGTCCTTTATCTGTCTGTGCTCTCTGTTAGCATCTAATTAACTGAGTATGAACCAAATAAAAGCTTCATCTCCGAATGGGTCCAAATAAACAGCCATCTAATCTCAAATGTTATCTTTTTAAATAGATATCATAGAGACTGGTTAGAGAAAGAAGTTCAGATTAAAGTTTGAGAGTGAATATGCAGAAACATCGGAGGAGAAGTGCTCGGATTATTCATGCGTCTCGAAGGTTCCTGCATGCAAAATGAAAATGTCAGGGAAACCCCAGAGTCACAGTTTCAATCATACACAGTCGGACACACACAACAAAAGTTTAATTAACACAAAGAAAAGGTGCTTTAAAGGAAATTTGTGCAGAAATCAAACTGGGATATAAAGATAGAAAAATAATACGCTGCATTTATCAGTCAAAACAAACAAGTTTACAAGCTCAAGAAGAAACAATTCAGGTGTAATATCATCCCCTGAGATAAACAAGTGACCTTATGATGTTCAAATTACAGCCACTGAGTCAAGGATTTTTTTTGATAGAAATCAGCACTCTCATCTTCTCACATGAGATTTTGCGAGCACTAATAACATCTGTGTTGCTCTTAATTTCTCTCACTGCAGACACACTATGTATCGCGTATTGTAATGCATGGAGGAAATTAAGGTCTGGTTTCCTGTAGTTTCTCTTCATCTGCCCTCTCTTCCTCTCATTAGCACGACACGGCAGCCAGCCAGTCATTTGGTGACAGGGAAATGATACAGTGCTGGCAGTGTTTAGGAGGAAATGGCAGGGTACAGAGCCCTGCGCAGCAGGGGTCGTGCCACAGATAGTCATGTTAAAGGCCAAGCAGGACACCTGGTTAAAGTCAGCAAGGGCATCTGGGTCACATCTCTGCCTCACTTCACCAGGAAAAGACATCGTGTACCCTTAGTTTGTTTCCTAAAAAAACTAACGACTATACATCTTGTGCTTTTTTACACTACCTTTTATGTAAGAAAGCAGCTTTATTTTTAGTGCAAAAAAAAAAGTAAGACCTAGCTGAATCAGGTTTCCTTAATCAAAATGGAAATAAAGGCAAAGTCTTTTAAAAGAAAATTTCAGGACCTGATAAACGCACTAGGGAGCAGTGCAAAATAAGAGACAAGAAAAGAACTGAGTCTCTCATAACCAAAACCAACATTCTTGTCCACTTTCTTTGCATTATTCATGTATTATCTTTATGACATATTATTCTAAAACAAAATTTTACAGTAAAAAAAAAACATGTCATGTCAAGAATGTAACAACAAAAAAGGCATTTGAGGCTACCAAGAAAATTTTGCATAGAAGTTGTCTACTCCTGCAGAAAAAAAAGATACCTCTTATTTCTTTAATGACCCAATGCAGCAGCTCACATGTTATTAAAGAATCTCCTAATGAAGGAAGAAATCCTTTGGTCTGTGTGCTGAAAATTGCATCTTTTGACAATGAGCCAGTGGCAGTGGTGAAGAGTTATTTTTGTAGGTAATAAAGGAGCATGAGTGATCGTAGTGTTTTAAAACCTGTTGAAAACCATTCACTAACTCATCAAATGACCTTTCTGTAGTGCGTATAGTACTAACAACCACTTAAACTATTTGCAAACAACTACATAGATTGTGCCGATCATGTCTTGAAGCAGAAAGACTGTGGTTATAAATTTGTGAAAACTTAAAAAAATGATCTCATCATAACAGGAAAACTTTCTGGGCTCAATGCTTTCAAAAGAATTACTGTTCAGTACCTTTTGTAGCCACAGAGGGGCAGCAATGCTTCAATGGAGACCAGGATGGTTGAATGAATAATAGGAGGGCCGACAAAGTGATCAAATGTCAGTAACTGAATAAAAATCCATGTTTTTCACAAATAAAGATTTAAGTCATTAAATAAAGGCTGAGGATAATCAATAAAAACACGTACTTGGTTCCGGACCCATGAGATAAAAAAAGTTTTTTATTACATGCACAGCTGACAGTGTTGGTCAATCCATGGTTTGCCACATCATGCAGACCAGCCATTCAGTGCATACAAAACCAAACATGAAATCAAATGGCATATGTACAGAGGAAATAAATAACCATGAAGTAAATAAATAACCTTATTCAGGACTTCAACAAATATACACCAGATAGACTGGTTCAGTTGTACAGTGTTGCTCAAAACTGAAATAAGATGCAAGTGCACATTTTCTGTGTAAAATTGGCTTTAAAATCCCAAATATACAAATAAAAATGTACAAATATAGTGAAATTAAATTCCATCTTTAATACTTTAACAGCATCTACCGCAAAAGGCCTAACCTCGCAGTAAGAGTGAGAGCTATCTGCCATCAAATCTAAACAGTAAATATCATGTTTTCTATAACTTCACACTATACAATTGTTCTTTCTACTGTTTGTTTATCAGAAGGTGCTTTAGAAATGAATTTGGCTATTGCTCTTTGACTAAAGGTATAGTTCAGCTAAAAACAAACACCATTTTCCTCCCCCATAGACTTTAGCAAGTTTATTGAGATTTACTGCTGCTTGGTAGTGGAGTACTTGACTTGGCGAGCAGCTTTTAGTAAATAAATAGCAAAACAGAAAAGCATCAGTGTGGGTCTTCTGATTAGGTGAACTGATTGTCTACAGCGCGACTTAAACTACAGCTCTTGAAAAATACAAACATTGATCATCCATACATGTTGACATTTCAATGAGTTTTGGCACTCATGTACATTTGAATAAACCTCATGTCAAACACGACAGTTTTTTTCATTGTAATGTCCTGTTCTAACATCAAGTGTGTGACTCCTTAATGAATACACTGCACTTCAGAGATAAAGACAAAGAAAAATACTCCTCAGTGTTAAAATAGATCAGTTAAATACTTGAAAATGTGACAGATATTATAATCGCTTCAGTTTTTTCTGCGATCTATATTAGTCAGTGAGACATCAGCATGTTGTGCAAACACTGAGCTGATTTATAAAGACTTTCTCCCACATGTAGAAGAGACAGTATCTGGATTGTGAACTCTGAGGACGGACAGACAGACAGAAGAGTGTGGACAGTACTGGACTTGAATACTCTTTGGTTTAGACGGATGTTCAAAGTCTTTGCTGCCAGATATACAAACAGCACCTGGATTTTTTTTGTGTGTTTGTTGTCTGTAGCTTACAACTCATGGGAAGCACTTTGCCTCCTCCAAACATACTCACCCGCACTGGCCACTGAATCCACAGGGAGGAGCTGTTGAGTCTTTGTGAGAGCAGCTCTACACCTGTGTTGTCTGGTCTGCGGAGTTGTGTTCGTAACAGTGCAGTGAGAGTTAGACTTCTGTTGTGCTGTTAAACTGTTTGATGATAACCTTGGCTGTTTTCTAGGTGATCTGTATCAGTGATCTTGTTGCAAGATTCCTTCAAGCCCCTTAAGCCTAGATAAGACATCTGCCACCTTTTCCATCTGCTTGATGGTGATTCCTGATAGAGCGGCTCCCCCCTGTGGTCAGCTGGGGTTATGCAGTCTCCCACATGCTGCTGCCTTGTGTCCTGAGAGACAGATGACAGTGACAGATTGTTCCTTGGCAATCTAGCGGTCTTGCTGTAACAGCAGGAAGTGCAGGGAGAGCTGCTCTCTAAGCACGGGGCTCCAGCCGCTGAGAGAGTTCAAACAGAGTCTGCTGATTGTCGATGATATGAAGGTAATCAATGTAGGCTCGCACGTCCAGGCTGCTCTTCTGCATGATGCCATTTCCTAGAGGGAAAGGAAATGTTTTACTCTCCAGATAAGAAAGCATCAGCCATGAATACTGTTCTCTTTGTACCTCCACAAAATAAGGTAAAAACAGCCTTTTACAATCAGGCTTTTTTGTCCCTTTGGATCACACATTTGTGCAACAATTATTCTAAAATTTTCACTATTCTTAAAAGTGGCAGTAAGCAAAATGTTTGACTGTTTGACACAGCTGGATGAGACATTCAGGGTTGGTTTTTCTCCTACCAAATGTTTAAAATGCAGCAAAATCACAGAGTTTAAACATACAAGAATACCACATTAAAATCCCTCAAACATTGCTCATTTTGCTTCATTAAACAAAGACTGACCCATGTGATCTCTCTGACACTGTCGGATGAGCCGCACTGTGTCTGCTATCATGTGCTGAAAAAACAAAAAACACAGTAGCATCAACAAAATTGACAATACAGGATCATAATCACAATATGTTACTCTGTGCTGAAGAAGAAAACACTTCATCCACTCACCAGCTTTCCAAAATTGACCAGGTTGTCATGAAACGTCTTATTGCCCTCATGAATGAACGTGATATCTACGACAGACAGACACTTTGTTAGATGCTTGTGGAGCTCAGATGTCTTACTGGATTTGCTGCCTAACAAATGAATTTCAGCACTCTCGTCTTACAGTTAGATTTGTCACAGGGGAGCTCAGCAACTGAATATTGGGTGTACCTTTCAGTAGCAGAGGAATGAAGGGGATCTTTGGTGCCTTCATCTTCTTGAAGGAGTCCCTGTAGGCTTTGTGGTTCAGCGACGGATCCTGTGAACAAATTGTCAAAACCAATGAATCCAATCCTCTGGGGAGGGGTGTGTGTGCCTGAGCGTGCTAGCTTTGTACGAGCCAAAATAAAGGAAAATTGATGAGTAATAATCATCCAAACACCTGAAATTTCTCCTGATGTTCACAAATGAAAACATCTGTTAATCTTAATACAGACGTAAAGGTTTACATGCCTCACAACAGTGGCTTCATGTTTTCTGTTCTTTGTGTTTAAAAAACAGATGAATACAGAGCAGAGTGTGATGCATATCACTTACTGTCATTGTCTCCAGCTCTGAAAACAGCTTTTTGAATTTCCCTGGGATTTTCTGCCGAGACAAAAAGACAGCAAATTTTTATCCATCTTTTTTTTTTGCACATTGGATTTAACATGACTCCAGATGAATTAATGTCTATTAGAAAAAGAAAATATTATTACCTCCCATGTCTGACTGAGGCGGCTAACAGCTGCAGCGTTGAGGCCCATTATGATAGCAAAGAAACAGTTGATGTTCCTCTGAGCTTTGCAGCTAAAAAAGAAAAAAAAAACAGATCATACATTTCAGTTTCAGAAAGGGGTGCAGCTGACCAGTGCAAAAGTATATGCAGTTCACTAATTTGCCACAAGAGGGGGCAGCATCCTGAGATTTTGGGTTGACACTCTGTAGTGTTTGCTGACACTGTATGTGACCATGTTTCATGAAAATGCAATTAGTGACACTCACTGGGCAGCGATCTTGATGAACTTCTTGATGAGTTGGACTCTTTTGCAGAGCTGCGGGCACAACAGCACCTCAGTCATCACCCACAGTTGGACCTCATCACAGCGCTGCAGTAGCAGCTCCAGCGCCACAGTGTGCCTGCTACTCCCATGGCGGTTGAAGGTGAAATAGACAAGCTCTTGCTGTAAAAAAACACAATGTGGACCTTTTAATAAAGCTGGGCCAAGTGTGTCTTATGCTTCTGTGGCTGTCTAGGCCTTTGGGTGACAACATTTCAACACAGTGATTAAAGTTCTGGGACAAACCTCGTGTACTGAGTCAAAAAAGATCCAGTCAAAATTGGTGAGAGCAACAGCCACGTCCCATGTGTTTAAACTGAGCAAGCGAGCCGTCCTCTGTTGCAGCTCTGAGTTGTCAGTAAACGGATTCTGAGGATGGAAAACCCAAGAAAAGACATCAAACTGCTTGTTCTTCTAGTTTTTCTTCAGACACCATCATATGGAGGACATGCATACACATGCTGAATTATACAGATATTATTATTATTATTATGCTCATTATTAGCTTCACAAAGCACACGTCATCTAAAAAGACACTGTTTTGACACCACAGCATGCTGTATGTGCTGAATTTTTTATGGTAAAGTGACACATTTCCTCACCAGGACTTCTCCCAGATCTTTCCTGCAGACATGCAGCCTTCCGACCGGCCGTGAAGAATCAGGGAAAACTCTGTCATGAGGCTGCAGGAGGAGCCGACCTGCAGAGAAAACATATCACCAGGAGGAATATGTCTTTAAAAATCGGTCGGGCAGCGTGTAAGCAGCTATCAGTGGAAAAAGATAAGCCCCTCTCTCTGAGGTAGCCAGACACTTCAGTCACTGATAACAGATACCGGCTTTCTATCACTGGACTGAAAATGCTTTTATCTTTAAACCAGGGAGATATTTGGGTCAGTGCAGATGATTACAATCTCAGATATTCATGGGTGGGCTCCATGAAATAAACAAAAAATGTTATGAAATATTAAAAAAATAAAAGTGTTATCAGATATGAATATTTTAAGAAGTTATTTAAACACAATTTCTCCAAAAAAGAGATCTTTACGTAGAAACTTTAGAATCACTTTTTCTGATTTACTGTGTAGAGAATCACTCACTGGTATTTGATCAATGTTGAGCACGTTATTTATTTATTTTTAGTTTTTCAAAAGAAGAAATAATTCTGTATTTGTGCTGGCTAATTCTCTCATGGCATGAAAATGAAAGAAATTTTAGATGCAGCTCAGACTGTTATTACACAGAGAAAACATCATCAGTAAGCCCTACATGCTGTTTGTGGTGGTGTTTGATTTGCACTGTAGTGCTGTGAATTATCACTGTGTTTACCTCCAGTGTAAGTGACAGCCACCAGCACCAGCTCACCCTGAGGAACCTCCATCCTGTCTGCCACCACCTGCAGAAGCTCCTTGGCTTCTACACCTGCCTGGGCCTTCATACTCAGGTATGAGTCCATGGTGATGTACACATGGCACAGCACTGAAACACAGAGGAAATGCTCCTATTATAAGGTCCTGCTCTGCCCCATCTATGTGAATTATGAGGCAATAAAAACAGGCGGTTGGTTTTACCGTCTGTCTCCACCTCAATGCATTTTAAGGTCTAATTCGAACCTTCACACATACTAATTACTGAACCCTCATGAACTTTGAAGTTGTCAGGAATGCAATGAATCAGTGTGTATATCTGTCAGGGCTTATGATGGAACATAAAGGGGAATGGGACATACGGTCATAACATCACAGGCAGCTTTGAAACAAGAGGAAGCACTAATCAAAGAGAATAAAAGCTGGTTTCAGTATTCATCTGTTTCTCTTGCATTTCAGTGTTAATATAGTTTAATGAACTATCAAAAGTTACAAAGGCATAAATGTTAATTCTTTGTCAATATAAAAATCCTGAACAAGTCTATAGATGTGCTATTAATACTCACAAAACGATTCATGACACAGTTGTACTCACTTGATTGTGTTTGTTTACCAGTTTTAAAACTCTAATCTGTCATTGGCTGTTTACTTTGTCAAAGGTGGGCTCATGTTGAATAGCTGAGCTGAACTGAAACATGCCACTTAGTACCTTCTTTGCATTTTAGTGTAGTGCATTAGCTGTTGTTGGCACTTTAAACTGTGACTCTATACAATCTCTGTTTTGGATTTTAAAGAATTTAAGACCCGCTCCGATGAAAATCATGTTATTCTTGTTGTCTACATGTTCATATGGCATTTTTCTGATGCTTGAGGACATATCATGAGAAAACTGAGAACAAAATTGCATTTCTTAGTAGGCCTATTACTGCATTCAAATCACTGTGAACCACTGGCAGACCTACATGGCAGAATCAGACACAGTGGAATTTTCAATGTCACAAGTCCCGCTCTGCAGGCTAGACTACGAGAAGTAGAGAGGACGATGGCAGAACAAGCGTGTGCAGTAGCAGATTGCAATGCTGGTAAGTAAGCTAATTATGATATTAGCTTTCATCATGCCCCCTAAAGACAACTTGCCTTGCCTAGTGTCTGAAAGCTGAACAGCTCCTATGTTACCTGCCACTTCTGCTGCACTTAGGTTGCAAGCTAGTGTGGAGAGGAGGGTGCAGAGCAGTGCTGTCTCCGCCCGACTCAGAGGTGAATTGCTAATGATCTACTGGAGCTCCGCAGAAGAAAAGCCCTTGAAAATGACACAGGTAATGCGATTTTGACTAAAAACTTCATAATCATAATTTAAAGACCACTGAGAACATTTTAAATAGTAAAAAATGATTGGAGGGGGACTTTAAGCACAGCTCTTCTTTGTGGTGTCACTTTTGAAAGTTGAATAAATAAAACATATTAAAAAACATATACATTATATGAGCCTTGAACCACTTTGGTAAAGGTAGCTGTTACTGAACAAAATGTCTCAGTAGATGCTATCTGGACTTGTGTGCTCAGGTTCAGGTTACTGTATTTTTTACCCATGTAGATTTGTTCTGCAGCAAGCTAATGATATCCAATTACACACATACTTTTCTCCATGCCAAACTTACTGTCTCCACACAGCAAGCGCAGATAAAATCCTTCGTGCGAATAAATTACATGTTGAGTCAATGCAAAGACGCGATTAGACACTCCTACCACTCTGGTGGCGTGAATGACGCGAATTGAGAGGAGCTGAAAATGTCTCAACTTGAGCGGATATTCACGTCGTGATAACCAATCAGCACAAAGGTTGCCGGGTGACGTATGAAAACAGACTGTTATGCACTGTCATATAAAATGGAGGACAAACTGATCGTGTTGGTGTGTGGGTGCCCTGAATTATATGTCTTTTCTTTCAATTACCAAAACCGGAATAAAAAGGAGTTCGCCTGGAAGCAAGTGAGTGAGGAGGTCGGATTACCTGGACCTCTGTCTATCACTGGATTCCGCCAGTCGAAGTGGAAGGGATTACAGTTGAAATTACTGTTGACGCGCAAATGAAGCGAGTAAATACTATTCATTCATGCGTCTATATTGGCGTGAATTAAGCGAGTAGATGACTTTACTCACGCTTGGTGTGAGCGCCCCACAAAGATAAGTCAGTGCCCTGGTTTGGCCACCTACGTAAAACAAAGTCTGGATTCACCACTGATTACAGAACCCAAAGATGAACACTATGGGAATCCCCTTACAGATATATAATTTGAGCTCATTTTCAAATAATTTGATTCCCCACATTTCCCCCAGGCTTTCAGAGACCCAGCAGGGTCTTGATCAGTTCCCCACTGATGAAAAGCATTTAGGCTGGGGTCATCTAGAGAAGGAGCAATCAACATCAGTGTTCAGTGGAGAGCAGAGTTAATGTGAGATTGCTTTTCAGGTACAAACACGATTTCTATCCATTTAGCTCACCTTCAACCTATAATAATGTGTCAATTAAGTCACACAAAAGAAACGATACAACAGAAGTGTTCCTCATTGATAAGGTGACCTTGAGCAAAGCCAATGACCCTTATACTGTTCCAGTGTAACCACCAAGTGACAAACTGCTGATGGCTGTGGAGAACAGTTCAAGTTAACCCTTGTAGGTCGACAGGGACACTTTGTTTTGTCCAAGTTTCAAATCGAGAACTATTTTAGTTTTTAGGAATGAAATATCGAAAAAAGTTTTCCAGATTTTTAGTTTTCCAGAAGTAAAAACTCTCTATCAATGAATGAAAGAACAAAGTGTGACTAAATTGTACAAGATTCATCTGCTAATTCTGTATTTAAGGAATGAAAAAACGGTTTCCAGTTCAAGGAAAAGGAGTCTGAGGTCATTACTGAAGAATTTTGCATTTCCAAACCCTCTCCGTCATTCCCTGGAAAGTTTCCTATTGTTCTTCAGTTCAGACTGAAAGTCAACAGCTTTAGAAACTGCGTACGATGGGAGGAATGTGTGCAGAGCGTCATGTTTTATGACTTACCTTCCTTGCTCTCCCTCTGTGTTCCTCTGGGCTGCAGCCCATTCTCCCTCAGACTCAATTGGTGGAAAAGCACTTTGCTCTGAAAAGGAGGGGGAAATGCGTGATTTTGACACACATTCACTTTGCATGTGAACATTGGGCATTTTGCTGGTGCTGCAGAACAATGTCTCTGACGGGAAATGTAAAACAATGGCTCTGACACTTCAGCTTGTTCCTTGAAACTGACAGCCACTTCTGTTTCATAAGTCCTTCAGCCTTCTGGTTGTAAAGAGAGCATATACCAAAGTCAGGCTCACCTTTCTTTGAGGAGAATATTCATCTGCCGTGCTGAAAATAAAAAAAGAAATCCATTAAAAAAGAATCAACATGCAAAAATTATACCTGCTCTTATCAATCTGTAATTTTATTTCCCTATTTTTTGAAACACTTTGGGATGCATGTATGAAAAAAGCCGCTGTCTTAATAATTTCGTGTTGAGCTGTTTATTTTCTTCAGGCTTTGATTTATTCCCCATCCACACAGTCTATAATCAAGGTAAAGGTTCATTATTCAAGACAAGTGTCTGGGGGAGATTGGAGTGCTTTGTAGACTTTTAGACCTTCCAACATGATCCCTTCATTTAATCACCCGATTCTCATCAGTTAGCCAAGCTAGCATGATAGATGGCCCCATGTCCATTATCATCCCTCAGCTCTTACTGAGCCCTGCATCACAATAGGCATGTTGGCACAAAGCCTGCCCTCAGGGATCTCCTCTTACAGACCAGCAACAGCAGCAGTCCTCAAATAAAAAACCTCGATTCCCACTGTTATGTCTAAACAGAGTGCGCATGATCCAAGTCGCCACTCTGGATCCAGGGAATTTAAATGTGAGATCAAGTGCTTTCATTCCTTTCAGAAATGAATGACACCGGGTTTCTTTTGCAAAAAGACCAAATGGAAGTGGACAGGAGCAAATGCACTACATGACTCTTCTTTCTATAAAAAAAAATGACACCTTTCAGTGCTTCACTCAGCAGCAGATTGCCACAAAGCAGTCAACCTTGTCCTCCTGCAGTGAGAGCCTGATTGTGAAAAGCTCATAAATAGTCGAGTATGTCAGTTAGTTACACCCACACAGGGTCCGCTGCTTTAAAGGAGTGCATGCTGTGGGTATAAACATGAATAAAGCAGGCTCGGATAAAGGCAGCAGAATCAGGTTAAATTATCTGCACTGCTCTCTAATGGGCGTCAGGTTGAAGCGTCCCTAGGGACAGGATCTGATTGGAGGCTGTGGTTGTTGGAGGGGAAGGGGCACATGGGTGTGTCAGTGTATCTGGTGACTGGGGGGATTGTTTACACTGTGATATCAAAGGGAAATGTGATGCTTATCCTTAATCAAACAAGAAACTGTAGCTTAGCAACAGATCGATTCGACGCTGACAATATTGATGGTGATTAAAAAACATGATGACTGAATGTTGCTAGCATGTAATACAGCGCACTAATCAACAATAATGCACACATGTAGCTCTTGACGTCTTTGAATCTTAAGACTCTGAAATAAATTACTGAAATAAATAGTCATGGTAAGAATTGATCCAATAATTTCAAAAGATGCAAAAAACAGAGTGTGTCTGGTTTAAACTCTCTAAAAATGTGTTCATAGGGTAACATTAATGCATTCATTATTTATGTATTTGATTTATTATATTATTTCAATTGGTTTGATGACTTATCTTGGGTTTTATGATCTTATTCTACTTCACTGGATCAATCAGTTAGTCCTTTGTTATCTTATTAATATAATCTCTATTTTGGTTATTTTAGCTCCACATCTGGAGCTTTAATATTGTATTCTCTCTCTCTGGTGTGTCCTCATTAACATGATCGTGTTTCCTCAGTTACCAGCTCCCACATTTACTGAGTCTCTTATTTACAGGAGTGTTTTCTGTCTTGTGTAAAGGTTCAAACATGGCTGGAACAAAACTTAAAAATAACTTGTTTATTTGATCAATTATACATACAGTACAATTTTACACAAGGAATTTCCTATTTTTTGGAGATCAAAAAGGAGTAGGTTGAAATTCTTTAGCTTATATGTACCTACCCTCATTCCTTCCTTTTCATTTACCCTTTACATGTCTTTAAGAATTTCTGATGTTGCCAAAAAGTAACCAAAGCTCCAAAGTCTAGCATGAGTAGATAACTAATCATTAATACTAAAACCAAGACTTTATACATACATATATACTTCCATATCTATGCACGTATATACAAACAAAAGCTATCCTACATTAAGCCAAAACTTTAAGTCCTCACACATGCAGTGTATGAAGTATTCATGATGCTAATTTGTGTTCAAGTTTTCATTGCTGTAAAAGGTTTTGCTTTAATTCATCATTTGATGTCAAAAAAATGACTGACTCATGACTCTGATAGCTTTCTTCACAAACTGGCAAGGTAGAGGAGGACCAATAAGGACCACAGACAGAGTCTTGAAACTTTTCATAAACTTGAGTGTGTGTGTTTTAAACCATCCTAAGACTGTTCTGCTGTGGAGTGTACCAACCTGTTTTTTTTTTTTTTTTTTCAGTTTACTTTCTTGTGTTGCATGCACATGTTCGAAAAAAAGAGTCAAAGTAAAGCAGAGCAAAGCAAACCTGAGGAATCCCTAATGTTATATTTGTTTATTCAAAGTGTTTTTATCAGCTGAAGGGGTGTGACATCAGTCCCACAGCTCAACCAGCCAGATTTCTTTGCACATGCCTTTGCTCACCAACTCAGTATTTCGGCACCAGGTGTATCTTGGCTTCACAACTCATGATTGGAAGGAGGTGGAGACAAGGCAAGGGAGAAGCTATTGCGCGTATCTGTTATATTATGGCTCTACACATTGTCATAAAGCTGATACCCTCCAACACATTTTGTACGAGCTTTCATGTTTTCTTTTTGACCACAGGCTAAGTTACATAATCACTTAACAAGTCAGACGCCGTTAGGATGTGTACCACGTTTTTTTTTTTTTTTTCATGCTAAGCAACAAGAACTTGGAGACTTTCAACTAATGCTCAAAATTCCTCAAGAATTATTTCCTCATTTTAGTAATCTGGACATAAAAAGCTCTGTGACCTTCAAATTTCTGAGCATAACAGCCAGAACACAGTGATTACTCTTCAACCTCTGAATGGATTCATTTATGAGAGGATACAGAGAGCCACCAAGCAGAGAAGGAGCTCATTATATCTTCACAGCGAGTGTCTTTGCTTCTTTCCAGATCTCAAACAAAATCAGTCAAACCCACTGGTGTAAACACGCCGCTTGATATCAATAAATGCATCACTTTTCATGAATGATTGATTATTTGTATCGATATGTTTTGAGTTATCCTGTATCTACTGACTTACACTGACAGAGTAAGTAATGAAGTGGTCACTCACTGTCTGAAGCGCTGAAGCATGTACAGCTGCTGCAGCTCCCTCACATCCTTCTCCAGTGCTGGGTGTTCGTACAGATCGTCCAGCACGTAGCGACACAAACTCTGGAAGGAAATGTCATTTTTCATTTTTCTCATGTTGAAATCACCTCCTGTTCAAGTTCCCCACCCTTTTCCTTGTGCAGTGCATTGTTTACCTTCATGAACAGTTTGACGTGCTCGTCCTCCCTCAGGAAATCACTGCAGAGAGACACCCACTGTGACACCAGGTGCAGCACTTTTCGTTTCCTCTCCAGAGCCTCCTTCTTGTCTTCCTTTCCTTTGTATCGCTTGGAGCAATAGGTGAGATTTGGTTAAGGATTCAGCTTGAGTGGAGAAAGAGGGTCTATTCTCTGATATTGAATGATAAAAGGGACGGTGCTTTTGTGCTTTTGATGTCGACTTAAGGATGGGCAGCGAGACAGAGGTTGGGCAACTTGAAGTCAATACAGGACTTATGATTATACATTTGACATCTTTGTCTTTCTGTTGCTTCTGCTAAAAGTGGATTATTATGTGAATTTATGTAGTAATGGTTAGGGTTGGACGATATGGCTTCAAATCAATATCACAATATATTGAGCAGTTTACCTCGATAACAATTAATGGATGATAACTACTCCACAAGCTGCTCACTCCCTCCCACATTAACATCGTCTCTTTCAGCCGACACTCCAGCTTTTGAACCGTACTCCATCTCCTCACCTGTCTTTCCCTCTTTGTTATAGACTGGATGGGGTGGAGTCACATCTCTGACGTAGGACAGCGACTTAAAGGGACATGAGACCATAGCCTACCTACACACATCCAAAACCAACTTTCATTTATTTATTTATTTTGACACCAAATATACCGATATGGGTAAAATGATGTCAGTTATTGTCGTAAATTCGGTATCTGTAAATTTTTGGTTTATCGCCCAGCCCTAGTAATGGTCCTGAATTAAAGGATATTGTCCCAGCAGAGCTTGACATAAATCGCTGGTTGACATGAACACTGGGTATGTGAGCAGAAAGTCATCCAGGAGTGTATCTGCAAAGAGAAAACAGACAAACAAAACATGAACATTTTACACTTAACATGTGCAGCTTCAGTTCTTATGCAGCCAGAAGTGGCTGTTTATATAACAAGGATGCCTGGGATCTGAGGAACTTCACGACTAACTTTGTGCACCCATTACATAAACTACACACTCCACCTCATTACATTTGTTACAGGATGCTGCAGGGAGTAGTACACAGGTGACCTTGACAAGAGTATGATTAATGGCTGCTGGGCTGCACAAACAGTAGGCCTGTACTTTTTATTGAGGGAAGCCCGCTTTAATGTTTCCCTCATTAATAAAACCAGGAGAGCTCAGTCAGTCTTCAACGTGGAATATCGGTTAAATCAGTAAGCAGAGACACTTTTGTGGCACATTTATCTTCATGGTCTTCACTGTGAAAATTCGTTAGTTCAAATTTTCTCCTACAAGTTCAAACAGGCCTGTTCTGCGTCATCAGTCTCATACATTGCAGGCTGTATCACTGAAGATAAGCTAATGTTAACGTCCCAGTCGACTTTCCCTGACCTCCAATGATGTCTATGTTTTGGTCATGATTCTCTTTAAAACAGAAAAGCAATCCGGCGTTGTCTCGCCACCTTCCTAATGTGTTTACATGATTTTCCCGTGTCCTTGTTTGAATTCTTTTCAAGGTTACCCATGTGGAAATTAGTCAGTAAATGGATTAAAGCTGGTCAAATAGATCACCGGCTCACTTTGACACATCCCCACAATATGAAGTGCACTTATAGTCAACAGCATCACAACAATTATTTCTCATTGTGATAAATGAAAATAATAAATATGGCTTTGATTTGTTAGTTTTCCTTGAAGGTCTCTTTAAGAAAATCTTTAATGAAATGTTTGTAAGATATTAAAACATATAGTCAGAAAGAGACATATGAGCCCCTTAAATACATTTCTTATGCATATAAAAAAATGTCAGGACAGTGATTCTCTGACACGAAGCCTGACTGCAAGCGACAAACCTCACAAATCCTGTTGGGGCCAGCCTCCTCTCAGGCTGTCTGTACGTGTTTCTCAAATGCAGAATTGTAAATTCTGCTCTTTAATTTCACACTGGCTTCCCCAGGCCTTTGTGAGCGTTCTGGTCCACAGGACTCCCTGACATCATTATGTTAATCCGTGCTGAGCAGCTGTGCATGCATCACTCACTGCTTATGAGGGGTTACACGTGTAGCTCCAATAAAAAAAGAAAGAAAAAAATAAAAACAACAACAGCACCTCAAAGCAAAGCCAGAAAACAACTCAAATAAATCATCCACCCACATACTGTACTGTTCCTCCTCCCCTCTGCACACATTCACTGTACACTCACTCACTCAACAACTCTGCTGTGTGTTTGTTTTTTTCCTCCCAGCTATCTTAAATGGAGCACTTTCTAGTGAGTAACCCCTTACATTAGACCCCTGGGCTGTACACTGAAGTTTTTTGAAGATAGAAAACAGAATAAATATTTAATCTCAAACCTAAAGTTATACTCAGTTATTTCTTGGTGTTATTTTCTTGGTAACACAGCAAAGAGGCCTCTGTCCTTCCGAGCAGCGTTACAATCAATTTGTTTTATTCTTATTTTTTAGTCAACCTTTATTCAACCAGGAGAAAACCCTCATTGAGATTAAAAAAATAATCTTTTTCAAGAGTGTCCAGGCCAAGATGGCAGCAGTGAACAGAGTGTCAGACGTACATAAAAACAGTCATATTCACACAAAATTATACAATATATGTTTAATTTAAGCAAAGATATGTTTGATTAACTGGGCCAAGAGACACTAATGCAAGAATTGGGCTGCATTGATAAGGTTTTTTGAGTGGATTTACTAACATGCAAATAATGTAATTTCTTTATTACACTTTCTAGTCACCAGCTGGTATGAATCGATAAAGAAAAGTTCACTTATAGCTCTATTTGTTCTGGGAATGCCTCAAATACTGCTCAGAACTCAAAAGTATCAGTATGGATTCACAAGTAATTCCTCATTTTCCATTGGCTTGACCCTGAAGTATTGATTTTATTCTTCCTAAAACAGTGCCAAAATATCAAAATCACATTATCTTTGGTTGTCACTCGATGCTTTAGAGGAACTAATTTCAAGTGATTTATTATTTGAGAAAAGTGCACAACAACAGTTTGGTGCTATTGGTGAGGAAGATGCTAGCCAGGGCTAGCACATTTACAGCAACAAGCGATGAACCCCCTCCTTGTATCTCTGTTGGAAAGGACAACAAAGGAGAGGCAGTAATGCAGCTAAGAGCCGTGGCCAGGGGCTGTATCCAGTGACCACCATAGTATTCATACTGTGTATGGGGTATGCTATAAAGAATACTTTGGTGCTTTAGAAATTTGTATTCAAGCTCATGGTGGACTGGGGATGATATCAAATGATTTACAACACACCATCCAGACTATTTCTGTTTATTTACAGAGACAGTCAATCCATCTGTGCAAAGTCAGCTGTTTCACTCCTCAAAAGCAGCTTCTGTCTGCAATAGCACAGGAAGAGCACAGATCTACTGATGCTAAAATAATCTGAATTTAATGAATCTATTCAAAACAGTTTGATTGTCCGTATTTCTGTGCAGTCAGCAGACAAAGACATCTGTCTAGGGCTCAGGCTACTTACTAGATCTTTACCAGTCAACAGATTCTATTGGGTCAACTGATTGCATGCCTCTGCCTGAGCATTGTCATCAAACAAAATTAACACTATTTCACTCGAATATATTCCACAATCACCTCAGGTAGCCTTGTCTTTTAAAGGGGCCTGGTCCAGACAGAAAAGCCCCTGTGTACTGAAACACTTCGAGTTTATCCTGACAGCTGCCAGTATCCCAGAGAGAGTGGACTCTACAGTGAACCACCTCATTGCACACTTCACTTTCAGAGCTGATATTGCAGACACAATCACAATACAACAGCATCAACACCAGAAGATTAGTACACAAAACTTAAATACAACATGATTCCATCTTTTATGGAGATATTTGGGAGAAAAACATGTCTTGTATCCTGGTCAAAGTGGTAAGTAAGTTTCATGTAAAAATTAGTATTTTGAGTAGGTGCACACTTGTGGACACTGCTCGACAGGCAGATTTGTTTATGCCAGCATTGAGTTGGCTTGTTTTAGATGCTAATTTTTGGGATTGGGATTCCCTTAGTGTACACAGAGAGATTGCACTTCAATTGTGTTCATATAGGGTTATAAGGGCTCACTTTTTAAATGTAACTCTTATAGATGTAGTTTTGTATGAACCCAGCAAACTAGCAGTGTTGAATTGGAAGAAAAATTGCAAGAATTGTAATCAGTACTGGAAATAGAAATATTATACCAGAATATTTCTACAGAGAAGATGGCACCAAACTTCCAAGCACTTAAACCAAAACATATTCAGTCTCCTTTTAAAGGAAATGTAGTATGGATCCATTGATCCAGCTTGTCAATTTACTGTGAAGCAATCACCCTGTCAATCAACCTGCCAATCTCTTTTGCATTCCAATGAGTGCACATAAGAATAATCAATGCAGCCTTTAAGATCATAATGTTAATGTGTCATTTATTGGCTCAGTGACAATCACAACCCAACCTCCTGGTGCTAAAACCTTAAATTATCATGACAGTCTTTGATTAGAAATAAACACCTGCTCATTTGCTTTGCTGTGTTTTATTTTTCTATAAAATAAGCATCAGCATCTCCCACCGTTATAGAAAGAGTTACAGCATCCTCACAAGGAGAAAAAAAGCTCCCTCTCAAGAGCAGACAGAGTACAATAAAAACCTGTGCAGAGGAAAAATGAATGGCTACACAGAGAAGACAGCTACAAACACTTGTCAGTCCTAAGCACAATACTAGCAGAAAGAGAGCAGCATTTCTGAGATCTCAACACAGTTCAGTCGACTCCAGTGGTTCACGTTTTGCTTTGCCCCTAACATGCCTGTGGTGCTTCCAGAAAAGTGCCATCTCTTGCAGAAACACAGAAAGCTCCTCTGCATTCTTAATGTTGTGTGTTGAGTAAAAAAGGAAGCATATGATGAGATAAAACTGGCTTTCCTAATGTGCTGTGCAGCTTGTAAATCATAAACTCTACATCAATAATCTGCTGCAATCATCTGTCATGTTGCTGCACAATCTCTCTCTTAGCTATCCTTAAGTGAAAGACCAAACATGGCAGCTTGGTCCATGTTCGTATAAATCTCTTTTTGATGAAATCAAGGATCTCATGCTGTCATGGTTCTGCTGAGCTGAACCTCCAAGGGCACACTTGGCAGTAGCACCCGAGCATGTTGCGAGGTTTAGCAGAGAGAAGCAAGGCCAGCAGGAGTCGGGCTATTAAACATTACTGAGAGGAGATCAATTGCTGCTCAGGACTCGGGTCATTCCTTCTGCTTCAGGTCTGTGGGTCTTTGACCCTGAATATCGTTCAGGATTACTCTAAGGTCTTCCACTCCCAAAGGAGGTTGACTCCAATACACTAATTGCAATGTGAGCTAATAGTGAATGATTAAGAAAAAGCCTCTAGAATATGAGCGAGAAGGTAACACTTAGAGGAGTTAACAAGACATGTACTGAGCAATGGAGAGATTCCTTCGTATTTCAATTTACACCAATCTACACAATATTACAACTCTGTTAGAGCAATAAAATAAGTAATTTTACGTGAAATATTGCTCTCTTGTGCATGTAAAATGCACCATTTTGCATCCACATGCATGTCTCCAGAGAGGACACTTAGATCAATTTCATTCACTTCCTCATCAAAATGAGTAATGATCTCTGGTATGGGATTAAGCCTGCCTCCATCTCCATGAGAGACCATGTGTGACCGCCTCTGTCTCCCAGGGAAAATATGCGTTTCCTTGTTGTATCTAATTCCAATAACCAGTGCAGGGTAAAATCTGCTCTCTTGTAATCTTCTGTTTGTCTGACTTTGCCATTGATCTCATTTATCATCTCTGATTGAATCATCTTTCCAGCTCAATCAAAGAGTCTCCTCTGCCTTGGCAACAGTGTCACATTATCATGTACCTGCTGGGATGAGAGGAAATGTGTTGATTTGTCATCACTTGGATGCTGGACTGCGTGACATGCAGTCAGCTGCAACATCGTTTATAAGATGTGAGCAGCGTTTATCTCTGTCAGAGGCTTTCAAATGAACAGGCTCCAACTTAGTGGCATTCTGGGAATGATATCACATGATTAGCTCTGTAGTGTTGCCCAGAGGGGGCTAATGTCCCAGCTCCTCCTGAGAGAGAAGGGAGGAGGTGACAAGGGGAGACTTAAAACTGAGAGTAAAGGGAGCTAGTTCTCCATCTACTTTTGTCTGTACTTTAAGAACATGAATAGTTGCTCAGTTGTCTAGTTAACATCTAATAATCTGACATTTCGAAATACAAAAATTGCTTTTGTGACATGAAAGTGTGTATGCTGACCTGACTCTTTACTCTGTGTGGTCCCCTGCTCCTCGTCCAGTGTCAGGTCATTCAGAAGGTGCTCCAGGATCTTCTCAGGGGTCCCTGATACCACCACATACCTGTCAGAAACAACAGAATCAGTGGACAAGTCCTCCTCTATTGAGGACAGAGAGCGACTGCTGCTCCATTCCTCCTCTCCCTCAGTCCCCTCATCATCTATGTAGCGAAAGTAAGGAACGTCAAAGGTGGGCATGGTCAGCGGCTCTGCCCGACTGGTGCTGTCACTGCTGCACTCTTCGGAGCCCTCCTCATCGTCCTCATCCTCCTCCTGCTCCACCAGGGCAGCGTGCAGCAGCCCGCTCTCCTCCTGCCGCAGGTTTGGAGGCTGCGGTCGAGATCCCATCCTTTTAGAGAGTCCCTGTGCCTTCACACACAGGGCTACGTTGCCAGGGTTACAGCTGCATGCCCCCTTCACCTACCCATGGGTCCACCTGCTGCTGCCACAGCCTTAAGTCCACTACTGGCAATCCCACAAGCACACTGAGATTTCCCTGATTTGTTCACTGCTGAGACGGGATGCAGCCTGCAGCTTCACAGTCCCATGCTGATCACTTATATGTGTTAAATGTAGTCATTGATGTGCAGGGAGTCATGATGCAAGAGTGCCTGTGTGAGTGTGTGATCCAGAGAGAAGGAGAGGGAGACTGATGAGGAGGAGAGTGCTGAGAAGGAGACACACACAGAGAGACAGAGAGAGAGAGAGAGAGAGAGAGAGAGAGAGAGAGAGAATCTAGGAAGGAGGGGGGAGCGGAAAGACTTACCTCCCATTTCTCGCCTCCTCTTTCCCCCCTCCCCTCGAGGTTGCAGAGGGGGCCGGCTGCTGTGACGACACTCTCTGGAGGACCAGCACATCGTGGCCCCTCTCCCTTACATACACACGGACTGCCTCGTCACTCTGTGGCTGAAGAGAGAAAGAAAAGGGGGAGGGGAGGGGGGAGTGTGTTATCACCAAGGAGATTCCCTGAATTCTCTGCCTCTCACTCACACAAATCACCATTGATTTCCATCATAATACTCTGTCCAAAGCCGGCACTGTAAACGAAGGTGAATTTCCATACTTCATTATTCAGCCCTTATCGGTGGAGCCCATTCAGGGATTAACATAAAAGACTCGCACAAATTTTAATTACTGATTTTTATGTAGAGCCTATTAAATCACGGGCGGTGTCTGGAGACTGACTATTTTAATACTGTTATATCAAGGTTCAACTCTGTTTAACCACAAAGGGCTAGTGGTCCAGAGTTAGGACTCAAACCCATATTAATAGGTAC
This sequence comes from Xyrichtys novacula, assembly GCA_962446985.1. Classification (NCBI taxonomy): domain Eukaryota; kingdom Metazoa; phylum Chordata; class Actinopteri; order Labriformes; family Labridae; genus Xyrichtys; species Xyrichtys novacula. Next base: position 9,202,220 of record OY660871.1, on the reverse strand, counting down.
TTTTCTGACCACCAAGACAATTATTTAAATCTATCTAACAGTGTTTTCTTTTCCTCTTTTTATCAATAACACAGTCACACAGTGACAAATTCTTTTTGTGTTTTAGATATAATTCCAGCAAAAGAGTTTAGGTCTTCTATCCAACCCATTTAACCTTAACAAAGTTAACAAAAAGTCTGTTGATACCCTGGTTTTATCTGGTAAAGCAAAGGCAACATCAAAAATAAAGAAATGACTGAGAAAACTACACTGTGTTTACATTTTCCTTAAACACTGGATAATAAAGTGTCATGGATTTTCTCTTCAAACAACTGGGTTCTTGAATAATCTTCAACAAAAACACAAATAATCAAAATTTGCAATAATCCATGAAGGGTGAAGCATATTAAAGGACAAGATCAAGCAGACCTAAACACCAATAAGAAGCACAAACCACCACAAGAGGCTAAAACTTACTTATATTCAGATGTTTTCCAAATGACAACTGTAGTTTGATAGAAATCCTTCTAAACACCAAAGATCACCCCACTCATTTACTGGTTTATCTACTTCAACATTTTTTAAACCACATTTTTTTTTACTGAAGAAAAGCTTGTTGTAGCATCTCTGAAGTGCAAAGATTGCTAGAAACTGCTTGACAAAGGAGGGTCTGGATCAGAGATATTGGTCTTAATGAGGAGTTCACTGTATAGTGCACGCACATGCATTCTGCATCAGCCACCCCCCCTCCTTTCCTCCCCTCTGCTCCTCAGCCATCAGTCAATGCAACACAAGCCTCTGTGCATGCAATTAGCTAGGCAGACAGGCTGGAAGTGGTTGCAGTTTTCTCTGCCCTAATTGCCTTTTACAGAAAGAATCCAGGACCCTTCAGTTAAGCATGACTTCCTGGCACATCAACACATATCTAGGACCTGTGGACAGACATACAGAAACACAAACATGCATGCTGTAGAGAAAAACAACCTATACAAAGATGAATTCATCACATTTAAACAAACTGTAACTCTGACAATAAAGATAAAAACAACAAAATATCTTAAACTGAGAACGTCACGTTTTTAGCCCTGTTGTAGATAGTCCCAAAGGCACCTCCATAAACGGCAGAAACGTTATCAAACCAGCAGAAGGACCATTCATAGTAATGTTTTCAAGTAATTCATTCAGTGCTGAGATTTATGGCTTAAAAATTTGAATGGCTTTTTATGTGGCTATTGAGGAATTCATAACTTATCTGAATAGAAGCACACACACACAAGCAGACGGGTGCATTTATGCAGAAAAATTGCTTCCACATACTCAAAAATGTCTCTCGTTACCCTATCAGAGGACCTGCTGTATAATTTAAAAGTAGGGCCTTGGTGGAAATAAAAACCGAGTTTGGATATTAGTTCTTTCAAAGACAAAGTTACAGTGTACTCTCCAAAAACAACATGATTCATAAAAACAAAGAAGTAACAGGTTATATGAGAAGTAGGCAAGTACAACTAACAACACATTAACAAGCAGAGGCTCAAATGAGAGGATTAAAAACACTGTCACAGCTAAAATGTCAAGATCAGTTACGTAGCACATCTTATCGCACATCTTATGTTTTATTTAAAGCCTGTTTATGATGAAGTGTTTTAGGAAGAAATTTAAAAGCTGAAACTGATTTTGCTAGCTCTACTTCTCCTTCTAGGCTCTCAAATTAGGTAAAGCAAAGAGATGGAAAATTCCAAGATAGGAAGTTGCGTCGATAAGCTTCATGATTCATCTCGTGAAGTAAACGTTGTGCTCTTATCTTTGAAAACGCACACTGTTTTTCTCTTACTTAGCCTGGCAACAAAGCGGGTTGAATCCGCAGCTATAATTAACAGGGTCAAACAGCAAACAAACCTTTCCTCACAATGAATTATTGATCCTGCTTTTGCTGTTACTGTCACTGCAGCAGATCCCTCTGTCATACAAAATGGGCTTTGTGGTTAGCAGTGTACCCAAACCAAAACACAACCAAACCACTTGAGTGGATGAGTCAAAGTGCTTGGGCTGAGCTGTTGATTTACTGACCTGAGAATGACCTCAACTAAGAGCGACTCCTAAAATTCTCCAAACATTGACACCATTAGTCAGTGGAGATATAGCTAATACAACTTTTTCCACCATACAGAGCTGTGTTTCACCAATTTACGTCTCTTTAAGGGCTCCAAAAAAAATCTACAGGCTGGAGGGACCCTTTTGGTCTGCAAGTCTCTGTGCTGCTACAGCAGCTCTGGCATGCATGGTATGAAACCTGGAAGGTGTCAGGCATGACAGGGGGCAGACTCAAACTACATACTCTCTCAAAATATAGCATGGATCATGCAAAATACAAAGAAAAAAAAAGGAACACATCACTGTTGATTTCAAAGAACGCTTTGATGCAGAAGCTATTCATTATCTCTGGCTTTAATTAGCTCAACTTTCTCTTCAAGATCAGAAAATCTACCGTAAACAAGATTCTGTGCATAATATGTAAATTCCTTTGCATTCATATGCTTCATGAGAACAATAGCTCTGATTTTTGAGCAAAGCTAAGGAAATTTTACAAACTGTGTTACGTAAGGTGTAAGAAAGTGTCACACATGATCATGCACAGCTCTGCTAGAAAATAGATAATAGTAATGAAGGAAAAGGACAAGAAGTTTCCAAACACAAAACTCTTTGCTGTAAAATTTAAAGCTGGTTATTTTTTTTAACTGCTAAATTAATAATTAATGTCTGTAGACCACCAAAGGAAAAGACCCAGAAACATGCTTAGACTCAAATGTGGGACGTTGCATAACATTTATGATCGCTCCGCACTAAAACGTCTTTCATATTTTCTCATGAACGTCACATTGACTGATTATTAAGCATCCCTGTTTCTACCAGCTTGGACTTCAGAGATTTCTAAGCCCTTTTATGTCTGGTCTCTCACATTTACATGAGTCACATGTGATACAGGACATGCATTGTAGCATCACTGGATTAGTGTAAAACCATTCCATAATCTTGAAACATTACCAGATAATCTGACTTAATCTTTACATTTTTAGATAATGTCAAGTATTAGTATGGGGTTGGCATATCCTGCCATTACTGCCAGGATTATATCATTTATACAAAATGCACCATTAGAGTACAACAATTTTTTTATGTTTAAAATATGAGATAATTTGCAATTTTATATGTTATTAAACAACTAAAGTGAAACTGTATTGTGCAGCACTAACATTTGGCAGCACATGGACTGGCATTTGTTTAGAGCACATGAAAGGTCATTCCATTGAATAGTAACTTAGATTAGGAGATAAAACTTGTATTTGTGTTTGCAGAAAAGGTCAGGGACTTGAAGCACTGGTATCCACCCAAAAACCACACAATCTCTTGGCATGGTGGTCCAACCACTTGCATCAACTTTTCCTGCCATTGTCTGACAGTTCAGTGTGTGCTCATACAGCTGGCAGGAAGGGAGAAGCTGAGCCCACCACAAGGTCAACCAATCAGATCGCATACACAGTCGAGATGAAGCTGATGGCATTTTTTTAATATATATATAAAGTAGAACTGAGCATACAGTATCTGCAATTTTGTTTTGTTTTTAAGAGGGGGTGGAAAAATTATGACTGTTCATCCCATGTTTACCAGTCCTGTCCCTTACATTAGATTAGCTATTATTTTGTTATTATAATTTTGAAGCCCTGGGTTTTTAGCATTACTATTGCATTAATAGCTCTCTAACTTGGGTTTGTCTCTGTGCCAAAATAACCAGAAACAAAACAACAACAAAATATATATATATGTTATCCAGGAAAATAAATGAGCAATCGCACCTTGATTTTTGACCAACCCCTTGACTCTTTTTCTTTCTTATTGTAACTTTCATTTTGAATGACTTTCTGGTAACTGTTATTTGAACATAAAAAATACTCATGGATTAATATAAAATAAGGATGGTAGTGATACTGGTGCCCAAGTTTGCCTATAATCTAACGATTTGCTTTGGCTTAATGTAAACCGATCTGGCCAATATTGAATCTAATGGTTAAAGCCCATAACTAACTTTATTTCTAATCCATATAACCCACTGTACTTATCAGTATACCATCAAGAAACAATAACAAATCTGTCTTAATCTAAGTTTCCTTCACACTTGACTACACCTCACCGGAGAAAGCTTTTTGCTGACAGGTTTTTAATGTCACCATTCATTTTCTGAGAAAGCAGAGAAATGATAAAATTCGAGGAGGCTACAATGAAACATGAGTCAAATAAAGGTTTGATGAATGAGACATTTTAGCTAAAGATAAGACACCAAGAGACACAAAACTACAGCATGAAATGCCACAATATAGCTCAGAGTGAAACTAATCTGGTTCTCTGAGACTGAAAATTCAATGCTACATGCTAATTAAGTAAGGGTCATGATTACATAAAGAGGACTATCTGATAAGCAGCTTGATTGGCAGGACAAAAATAGCTATTCAGGGTGATGAATTGAAGAGTGCTGCATTTCACATAAAGGACCTTGTTATATGTATAATGATCTGTTTAAGAATACAGATTTTTTTAAAAACTTTCAAAAATGTAATAAAATAATTTTTTGAGGGTCTGGCCACAATGGTCATTTTGTATCTCACCTCGCTTGTCCTCTCCAAGCCCTTGTTCTGGTTTTGCAGAAAGCGGCAGCCATCCTTGGCCAGTCTCTGGACCATCTCCAGTCTGGACAGGTCCTCCTTGTCATGCAGGATGCACATGCTCCCTTGCTGCAGCGCAGGGGACACAGAGAACATGTACCTCAGGCCACAGTCCCACGACATCGCCTGACCACTAACAACCGCAGAAAGACTACTGTTTGTGAGTTTCCACTCCCCTTAAAAAAGTGGAGGTAAGAAACTTTTAAAAACACAGCGTTAGGAATAGAGTGCGTTTCTGTGTATGCTGCCCAGGTGGGTTAGAGTGTCCTCTGTCTCTGCAGCCAAAGTTAGTCCCAGTCCCCAAATGCCTTGGTCAGCTCTGCAGAGAGACACACACACGGAGAAGTCTTCCTCAGTTGGACTCCAGGTATCTCTCTGTGCTTGGCTTTACTGTGAGTGAACAACAGATTCCCTCTCTTCGTCATCCCATGCCTTTCACCACGGCGGAGGAGAGAGAGTTAGGGACACGGTGTGTTCAGGAAACATCTGGTGAGCCAGACAAACCCAAAAAAGGAAGTTTCAAAGTCTCCCCCGAAAGAAGGAGAGAGTCCACATTCAGGACTGGGCAGGGTACGTTACATTGGAAGGTCAAACACTTGTAAGGGTGGAGATCTATTACGTGTGTGTATACTGTGGTTTAAGGTCATTCAGACACAAACACAAAACTGTTCTGCTGCAGTCATATTAAATACAATGGAGTACATGCATTTTGCCTATAAGCAGCTCATCAGGTAAAAGCAGATAAATGTCACAGAGTAAACCATTGTTCATGTTAATATCAAACAAAAATGAGGCAGAGAAATGAGAGGGCTCTGTAATTGTAATTGTGAGAGTACTAAATAGTGTATTTTGTGTAAAAGTTTGTGTAAGGTAAACTTAGTCAAAAGACCCTTAATTATTTTTGTCATCAGTGCTGCCAGTAAGCAAAAATGTGTCCATTTTGATAAAGATCATACACTTGTCAGACACTTGCTAATAAAATAAAGCTTGTCAGCTGCTTCCTTTAGCCTCAGAGGAAACTGTGAACCTACATGTACTGAGCAGGGTAAAGGAAGGACATTAATTCTCTCTATGAACACTTAATCTATTAGTGTTATATCTTTTCCCCTCTGTCAGCATTGGGATGCTTGACTGGGTCCTTGCAAAGCCATTCAATCGGGGTGTCGTTTCAAACTGCTGATAAAGCACACTGCAGAATGAGAAAAGGTCTTCATGTCTTCAGTAGGTTCAGTTTTCCTCTTTCATGTGGGGTTAAATCTGATCAAATGCGCTCCAATTTTTTAAAGAATTAACTAAGTAAGATTTACAACACTGTAAAATGCATATCTTTAAAGTGGAATAGAGGCATACTCCTGCATCCCTTACCATTTGTTGCTTTTGAGATTTAATACAAGCTTCTTGATTACAAAAATCTGGCTGTCATGAATGAAAATATATTTTTTTCCCACCACATGGCTAGTATTGACCATTTTTTAGATGGTCAAGCCAGCCACTGGACTGTAATTGAACTATGTTATTCTTTATGGTTGCACTGCAGGAAGAAAAGTAAGGAAATCATTGGCCTTCAGAATCTAAAAACAACCTCTTCTTCCTTCCTGTGCCTTCCTTGAGAATGTTCCTCAGTGAATACAAAGCCAGGAGGACAACTCTTACACTAATGTGCTACCACACTGACCCAGTTTCTCAAGTAAATGAATTGCAAAGTGAGAATGCCTAAAGTCAGACTTGTTAGCGAGCTTACTCTGTGTCTAACCAGGGACTACCATGACAACCAAAGGAGGTACACTGTTACTGTAGGCCTGTGGCGCTACATGAGGGAAAAGTGATGAAATGCTGGTGAGCTTGTTACAGTATGACTTCTCTAAAATAACTCTTTGTACAATTTCATGAAAACTGAAGATACCAAACAACAGAAACAGTGACATCCCCACAACGCATATGAGTTGTAAATTTGACCCATGTTTAATTTTTGAAACCTTTCTGAATATCTGAAACATCAGAATGGTTAGTACAAGAGATTATTGTCAGGGAAGGTAATCCACCCTTTTATGAGGACATACCATTTAGCTTTGTGTAGCCTAAATGACCTGGAAAAACAACCAGTGAAATCCAAACTTGTTTTTTCTTCCATTTCTAGAGTTCTCAAAGCATTAAACCATACATTTAATAAAAAACAAAACAATTAATTTTCTGCCTGTGATCCTCCTATCTATTGTGCCCCTTTCTAGGATGGCTTTAGGGTGAATTTCACTACAGAACAGTTGCAATTCCAATGTGAACCCTCTATCCCCAAAACTTTAAGAGGAAGACAGTAAATATACAGGACTCACATTCATAAACACCGTAAGAACACAATTCTGGATAAAAAACAACATGCCTCCATAAATGATACAGCCCACGTGTAAAACAAATTAACACATTTAAAACGCTATCTGCTATCTGAAATGCCTCTATGTCCAGGTGGTTTTTTTTTACGACAACATGGGTGGTAATCTTGGCCAGGATAGTCTTATATAATAGATTCTTTTAGTGTGAATGAGGCTTTTGTGGTTTGACAAAATCACACAAAGAAATTACAGACATACAGACAGACAGATGTTGCCAAATTTCAATAAGGTAATTCTTCCATGGGCCTATGCTATCTTCTAATTTCATCTGCTTCATTGCAATGTCATTGGACACTACTGTCTGTATCAGTGACTTAGTTCTACAAAGAGAGGTCTTTCACCTTAGTTTCTACATTGGGTAGGGGAGAGTGGGGTAAGATTAGCTTTTTTTCATATTTCGGATCACTACATTCAGGCAATCATAGTTTTGTCTCTAGCTAGTGTATCTGCATCTATTTCAAGATGTTGTGCATCCCTGCAAGCCGACAGAAATGAGTGTAAACGTAACTGTCTTGATGATATAGCATGCCAAAAAAAGTGGTCTCCTATGGTCAACTTACCCCACACATGGGGTAAGTTGAGCCATATCCCTGCTACCAACCCCTTGGTAGTAGGGATATGTGAAAAAAATGTTTTTTGGAAATAAATGTCTAACCCTTTTACCCACGTGCTTCTTACCTTCACAGATTCCATGAATTTATGCCCATCTTCTAAATATTTGGTCATGTGATCAATTTCTTTTACCATTTCCAAGCAACAGGGGGTGGATCAACTTACCCCACTCTCCCCCATCGGTGAATGCAGTGGCGGTTCTAGACCAAATTACTCCCCGGGCGAGCACCTCTCCAAGTGCCCCCCCCCCCCCCCCCCCACCCCCCCACCCCCACCCCCCCACACACACACACACACACACACACACACACACACACACAAAAAGAGATAGAATTTTGAACAGATAGTATTGTATTACTATGTATTATTATTATTATTATAACAACAAAAATAATATATTTCTCAATTGCAGAAATCCTTCAATAGAAAAAAACACAATTCTGAGGGCCATTTTGAGAAGGGCCCCCAGATCCTGAGGTTTTCTGAAATGTTAAGGTTTACAAAAAAGCTGCTATCTCGGCCTCTGCAGTGGATAGAAACAAAATTCAAAAAGTATTTGAGAGCTTAAACATGTGGCTTTAAAGAAAGCTATCTTTTAGTTTTGCGAACCTTCATCACATTTTGAAAACCTTGAACAAACAAACTCAAATGAAATAAAGCGGCTGTATAAATAAAAGTAAAGACTCTGCACTGGAGAATGACAAATAATTTGCTTTCTGTAAAACAAGTGGCAGTCATGATAAAGTGTCCATTCAATACAAATGTAAATATAGAAAATAAGGTGTTGAAAGGGTATACAGCTGCCCCAGTATAGTGCCAGTACAAAAGCAGAACTAAAAACTAAAAAATGAATAAATAAATACGTGGCTGACAGTGTGTTCATCTCTGTTCTCACCCAAAGTCATGCAACACTCAGAGAAAACGCTGATAGTGTGAGCCAAAGCACTCCCTATGAAGAGGTTGTTCACACTGCTGGATGTTTCTCCTCTGAAGCTGCTCTCCTCTCTGTCTCCGTCATTGTTTACTTTACTCATGAAGCTCATCAAGCACGTAGCAAGATCCGAGCATGAACCCGAGCGCTTTATTCGCCTATCAAAGGCAGACGGGTACGGTGATTTCATTCACCGCGACTCCAGAAATGATTAAAAAACTACAAAATGACGTATCCGCGCTCCCGCTGATATGCTGACATGCGTACACAGAGCAGAGCTGTCCCTCCGCGACTCTCTCCCCGCCTCGTCTCCTACAGTCTGTCAGCCTCTGTGCAGCACCTTCGGAGCAAGCAGGGGCGCCTACAGCAGTGGGGGGGCGCCAATTTGACTACAAGAGTTAATACAAAACCGCTTTGCGGTTAAGATTTATTATTATTATCTTTTATTTTATTTTTTTTTTGGAAGTGCTCGTGCCGCCCCCCATGAGTCATGACACAAATGCCGCCCCGGGCGGCTGCCCTGTTCGCCCGTGCCTAGAACCGCTACTGGGTGAATGTTGACATAACACCCCATAGAAAGATAAACCACTTCCGGTTATCATGATTGCCCGTCGGAAACAGTTCACGCTTCAAATACGGAATACGAAAAATCGAGCGCCGGTGGACACATTGGTAAGTCGTGCCGAGAACATTTTTAAAGTTTTTCTTTCAATAAGCTGTGTGACTTGGTGGTTACCCGGTAACGGCAACTTCAACGTTGTTCGTTGTAAATAAGTAGACGTTAAAGCGAGCTTCTCTTTAGTGTAACGGCTCGTTCTTTGTATGAAAGGTCAGGCAGGTACATGGAGACAGGTATTGGGTGCAAAACATGCTGGATAGGCATGGTCATCGCACCCTTTTGTGTCACTGCATTATAAACAGATATGTGGAAATCAGTGCATGGGCTCAAAGTCACATCATGAAAACTAATGTTTGTAAACAACACAGTTTTTCTCAGGATCAAAATACAGGTTAAAACTGCACCTTGCAGAGAGGAAACCAAACACGATGTAGAAAGTTTTTTTTTTTTTTTTTTTTTTTTTTTTTTACTAAATATGAGTTTTAGCTGGTTTGCAAATCATGAAATTCAGTTTTAATCCAAGTTTTACTCAGCCGCCCAACTCTTATGGAATTGGAGTTGTAATTTCTGATGTCAACAATGACAAACAATTTATTTTACTGTAAATCAAGTGTAGAAGGTGTTGTCAGTTTCATTTTACTACCACCAAAGCATGGCACATGTGTCAACTTTCATATTATATTTAAAGCTAGGGACCCCTTAAAAATCGTTCACTTCCACCTAGAGAAGATTACATTAAAGCATAAAGCATTTAATACTGCTCTGAGGCTACATCAAGTCAGCTTTATTTCTTATTTGTTTGTTGTATCAGCATAGATTATGACACCAGAGATGGTAAACTAGGCCACCATAATTCATAAAAAATACTGACAAAATAACATTTGCAGATGTGAAGACAAGGTTTTTTTTAACTAACACAGGATGCAACACACAAAACCAAGTCTAGTTAAAAAAGGAAGGGGCAAATATTAACTGACTGCTGACCTATATTGAGTTTCTTTTTTTGCTTGTTTTTGTTTTTTTTTTTTCTTCAGAGCTCCTACATGGCCTGCTTCTTTATCACTCTCAGTTAAACAGCCTCCCACTCCAAATATAGCCCTTCCTGGCCAGCTGCCTTTACCAGGTGGTTCATAGCTTTTGTTCATTACCAAGGTAACTAGACACTGCCAGTGATCATGATTGAAGCACTACTATCCTCACTGTGCAAAACAAGCAAGAGCTGCTTGAGGAAAGTGATTTACTAAAGCATCAGACCCTGTATAGTAGAGAAAGTATACTGGAAGTCTACATGGAGCCAATATGGCTGGCAGAATTAGCTTCGCAGCTTCTGCAGAATTTGTGTGAATTGAGTTATAACCATGGTGGTAACAGGTCCGTATATTGAGCAATACAGATGACAATATCTGGAGTTCACTCTGAATTTTAGCATTCTAGTTTCTGATCCTTTACTTATTGTGTTTCGTTCATAACCACAAAAATGGTGCTGACAAAATCTTCCAAATGAAAGGATTAGGATACTAGGTGAAGACATTGGTTGTGGATTTTGTTTTCCATCAAAAAGATTTTAATGTGACACTGACCTCTACTGGCTTCACAGAGCCTTTACATTTACACAGGTACATAGATTTAACATTTCTAGAACTTTACAGCATAATATTTTTCTTTTGTCAGTTTTGATCAGAAGACTCAAGACAATCATATTCAGTCATCTTTATTATCGTAATTATCAGTCTGGAAAATGAGGACAACATACAATATGCAAATTCCACAGGGAAATGATACAAATATATTGAGATCTGTTTCAGTTTGAATGACAACTTGCTGAACTTTGATGTTATTATCACTGTACATGAAGGAGATATGAAAACAAACAGTAGCTAAAATTAAGTCCCAAGTTATACACCCAACAATGTTCTTGTTTTTAGTTGAGGTAAGATTATGTTTAGTTCATCTGAACTACAAGAGAAAGAGGCAAGGTGTAATAAAACACTGTTGATAGCAGTGATTGACATTTGTAATCAACATTTAGCTTATAACTGATTTCAAACATCACAAGAAAAAAAAAAAAGATTGCTGTCTTCTTGAATTTCTGTAAAATCATTAATAGCACTCTTTATATTGGAAGGAAAGAAATTTTGGAAAACTATTTCAATTTAACTAAGTGTTCAAGCTGTAAGAATTTATTTCTTTGTCCTTGAAAGTACATTGCATACATTGCATATGCACAAATGAAAGGCAAATGTTTTCTTGATTCATCCACACAGAAACAAACCAGGGGAAGGACAAACATTGTCCTTTCACTTCTGTCCATCTAAAGGGGGTGGCTGCCTTTCTGATTTTTCTTTAATCAAACAATCTCACAACAAGTTCCCTTTATGTTCCTTTTTGGACATCCTGGAATATTTCCAAGTGGACGGATCAGTAACATCAATGCCACTTGTAGGAGTACAGTCTTGTCTAGTTTGTAGTTAAAATATCAGCGTAAAGTTTTCCTTAAAACACCAGTTCTTTATGGAGTGAGATGAGAAAAATCTCTCCATCCATCCACCCTCCCATTCAAAAAGTAAGGTAGGTTAACAGGCTTGTTTGACAAAAGTTTTGCAGTAATCCTGTAGGGTTTTGCAAAGACAAATGCTGATGCCTTTGAGTCCAGTTGTGCGTTAGAATAGGACATTTCCCTTGGAAGTATCATTGCTGCATTCATTGTAGCCACCTCAACTTATGTACACAAAGGGAGAGCATGTCTCCCACTCTACTTCACCTGAGTTGTTTGCTGCTTTGGCACATTGCTCTGCAGGGAGAAAGCAACTGAGGCGGGTCAGGCACTTGCTGTGTTGTACTGAAATGAATGGCTAGGTTAGAAATGGAGTGTTGGAATAAGTTTGCTGCAGGAACAGGAGGAAGACATTCATTTCACAGGTGCAGAGTGGAGTCTGATGGTTTAAGCATCTCATACAACAATAAGTAGGCCATCCTGCTCCTTATGTGTCGAGGCGGAGTTTTCTCTTGGCTTTGTGTGCATACAGGAAGTACATGGTGTGTCCAGTAGTGATAAATAATACAGAAATGATAACAAGGATTCCAAAGTGCTGTGGCTGTGGAGCAGAGATCACCATGATGAAGTGAAGCAGATCCATCAGGTAATTCATTGAGCTTTGCACTCCATTTACAACACCCCTCTCTGACTCACAGATGTTCTCCTGCAGGAGCTGGGTCACTGTCAGATCGAAGGACCAGAGACCTAAAACATACATAACAGCGATCTTTAAAAAAGCTCACGACCACTGAAAAAGCCAGTTGTCTCAACAGCTAATGTATTCATCTCAGTAAACATTCATTTGTTTTATCATTTCTTATTTTTCAATGTCCAGTGTGCAATTGAGATAAAATGTATAAGTTAAGCTAATTAGTAGATAATATATTCCAATCGTTTCTGGAATGTTAGTGCAAGAGCCCGGCTCTGCAGTTGATAGTACATCCATTCATTGTTTTTTAATACAACAAATGAACCCACTTAACTTGGGGTGTTAATAAAAGCATCTCAGTGTTTGGTGTTTGTCCACTTACCAATGCGTGCTGTGATGACACCCAGGAAGAGCAGGATGATTGAGATGTATGATTCTGGTGCTGTGCCAGAGGGCACGTTGTCAAAAAGAACAGTGTTGTTGGTCCAGTGGATGGAGGAGCGGTCTGGTACCAGAGGCTGATTACTGCCTCCCCGCAGAGGATATGTGTGTTTCTGCCTTTGACTTGCCATTCCTCCCAGCTCTGTAGAGGAGTTGGGGGCAATGGGGGGCATTAGAAAACTAAGATCCATTGGGCTGCCTGGGGCAAACACGGAACATACACATAGCAGCAAGCAGCCCAGGTGAAGACAGCTCGAGATGATGCCCGTGTTAACCAGACCATAGGTCTTCCTCAGTCTGGTAAACATTACGGTGCCCATTAGCCCTGTGATCGCTGAGACACCCATTAGTAGACTGAGGAGGGAACCACTTATGCCCTGAGTGTAGGCATAGCCAGTGGTGATACAGTCAAAGCCAAGGACTGTCGTGTAGAGAAAAGCTAGACCCATTCCTGCCAGGAAGACAGGCTGACGATAGTAGGCCCTCCAGCCATCCTTACAGGTGCTCACCAGCCAACGAAACCTCCGGAAACACAGCGGCAGGTCTGTAATTTCTTTTAGGTGCAGACTTGCATTGCAGTTACCTTCTGCCAGAGGTTGGGGTTGTGCTACATCACCTTCCTCTAAAGAAAAAGAAAAATGACACCAATCAGCTCTGATAATCAGTTGTTATAAAGACCAGTTATCAGTTTGTACTTTGAATTCCTCTTTTTCATGTTGAGCCAGAGTCCTATCATCTGTTTAATACAGAGCTTCTTGACTAATGGAAGTGGACTTCAAACAAGATACAGACCAAGCAGCAGTCTGCTACTGTGGAAAAAAAGGAGGGGTTGCATCTTCTAATATTATATACTAAAGCAAAACTTAACTGTTTTATACTTTCTTCATTTAGTCCATTAAATGTGCAGCACAGAGCAGGAAAAAGCCTCAGACTGAAAGAGCTTTTTGTATACCAGTTTTATACTTTCTATCAAAATCTGAAGGTCTGTAGTATTTCAAGAATTTAACAAAAGTTGTGAGGTTATCTTGGAGAAATTGACAGTTTTTTTTGTGTAATTTTTCTAAGCTTCATCAAAAGAACACAACTTACTTTATTTTGTTTTAAAATGTGTTTCGGTGTAAAGAAAAAAAAGAGATGCCTAATTTTCTGTAATTTTTAAAAATACTTTTTAAGGGGTGCAATAAAGTAAACGTTTAAAAAAACCAGAAGCCTGATTCATTGCTATTAACATATCCTTTTGTTACTCTCCACATTTTGATGTTAACTAATCTTGATGCACTAAAAAAACACTTCAATGTATTTAAACAAAAAGATATGAAATACAAAAGATTCTGATAATAGTTTATTGTCAAAACATTGATGAGATCATACCTTGTGACCTTCCCCTCTCCATCCTCTGCAGATACACCTGAGCGTTATCCTCCTCTGCTACTGGCGGTTTGATTGAAAGAGCAGGGACGATACGGTACACCCGTGACAAGAAGAAGAACTCCACAATTAGAGACACAAGGTTCCAACCCAGGATGAAGCCACAGCCAACTACATTGGAAGCCAGTGTCATGACCTGTCCCACTGCTAGTGGGGCCAGGATGTTAGTCACCTGGTCAATCCGCCTCATGGTTGCATTCATTCCTGTGAACAGGATATAAGACATAGAGTTTATCGTGCCACCACAAGAGTATCTTCAGCAAGATCGAGAGCTGATGCCAAATTAATCATGCTCAACAGGTGAACACCATAGAAAGCATATATGAAAAATATGGACTACAAAACCACTAGGTGCACTAAAAAGTAATTAAATCTCACCAGCTAAGTGACCTCGGTTGTAGCCTGTGATAACCACAATCCAGTCCCTCTGAATAGCAATGGTCAACGCTGTACTTGCAAGGTTTGCCACATCTGCCAGGACGATCACCACCGTATAACAAACCACCTTGTGTAAGTTTTGCGATGCAACATGTTACTATGACAGCACAGAATGGCCAGAAGCTCAGAAGCAGAGACAACAAGGAAACAAAACAGAGGGGGAACAGCCACTATAACTTTGCTGTGTAATCATCAGGATGGACACTGCATTTAGAAACTATATACATTCAGATATTCAGATATGTTTACTCACAGTAAGCCATCCATCCCAGATCTGTGCAATCCTTTGCTTATATAAGAACACCAACATAAGCACAATGCTACATATTGTCACTGAGATGTTCTGGATAAAAAGAGATGCATGTGCAACTAAAATAGGAGACAGAAAAACAGTTTTAGACTCTCAGAACATGAATGATGTATTTCATAAAAAAGCAATGCCAGCCTTCACAGCTCTGAGTCAGTGGATGTGTATCTTGCACCTTGAGTCTTGCTGGTATTGAGTCAAGCTATCAAATGAGTAACTGATTTACACTCCAAACAGTGAGGGTACAGTGTAATTCACCACATACATAGATAGGATGCCAGCAGACTTCTGAGCCCAAGATAGAGATCTACATCCACTGATCTACATCCCCTTTCTATGATTAACTACATTAGCAAATGGGTACTGTGAAATTATTGTGCATACCTTTATTCCTTGGATTACGATCAACCCAGTCTCCAATCAAAGCTCCAAGTAGGAGCACAGACCCAGCCACTACCAATCCAAACACAGCAGTCAACAATAAGTTACGGCCGTATAGCTCTATCAGGAACACAGAGATTGCAAAGTGCCACATGCGGTCCCCCTGTTTAAAAACAAAATCATTATGTGGTGTTTTGCAATACTCAGAAAGCTAACAATAGTTTACCTTGCATTTACTCAAGTTTCAAAGTTTCATCTGTTCCCTCAGGACATGATTCTTACCCACATTGACAATGCCCCACTGACATAGATGAGAAACTTGGGACCCTTGAGGTAGATAAGAGCTGAACCTTTAGGGGAATTCCACAAAGATTGATTAAGTTCATGTCAAATCAGCCGCAGACACACTTAAATTTTATAGTGACTTTAAATTTTTGTGACTTTACCTGGTATACTCTTAGTTTTTTTCACTCTTGCATTTTTGATGTGTTCAGACTCGAACTCGACCACAACCCCGCCACATTGGGAGGCATCTGCTCGCTGGGACATTGCCTGTTGTAGGTAAAAAAAAAGCACTGAACTTGTCACACTCTTCTACCACTGTTGTGATGCAGTGATTCTTTACTGTAGGTTACAACATAAATAAGTTCTGAAAGACCGTACAGCTACTGTTGAAGACTACAATAATTTAAGGCAGCACATGAAGATTTTCTGTTAACATAACAGGAAGATAGAAACATCAGTCAACATGTGGGGAAAGTTCAATTATGCTTTTTTCCAGCCTTTGATAAAACCGAAACACATCCTTTCAAACTTGGTTAGCAGTTGGTATTTTAATTATTTTTAATTTTCGATAAATAGATTAAATATTGGCCAAAACAAAAACCAATAAGCATGTCAAATATCCTCATACACAAGTCAATTTAATTTTGTGGTACTGAAAATAGCATTAGCATGACAACTAGCATAGCTCTAAAATGCAGCCCTCAACTGACAAAAAGTAAGGTGCTCACAAGTTGATGCAGGGTCAATCATCACCTTTGTTCCGATGTTACACTCAGTCCTTGCTGTTGCTTCCCAATGATGTATATTGTTTTGCCATATATCCTACATTAGGGTGCTAGTCTTTCCTGAGAGCTGGAATTCAAGCTGTAGTAGTTTGAAAGGCTTGATAACATCACAGTGTTCAAGTGCACCATTGAATGAAAGTGCCAGAAAAGCAGAACAGGCAGAGGGACAACAAAGGCAGCCAGCATATTCCACAGCACGTGACACCAGGAAGACAATATCAGCGTCCACCCACACCACAAAAAGCACAACTGTGTAACTCAACCTATGCGCATGGCCAGTGACAACATGCAGCCCTCAAGCACACAAGCACAGTCATACTACTCGCATACACCCACATAGACTGTTGACAAAAAAGTCAACCAGAGGACACATCATGCAACACTACATCACCTTTCAAACCTGCAGGCAACAGAGTAGAAAGCAGATAACTAGATTATGTCACGTAAAAGAAAGAAAGCTGTTCACTGGAGTGTGTTCAACAAGATGATACGTTTGAGTTCCTGACATTGCCATTGAATCACATCTGTGGGATAAAGAGTTGATATGTTCAGATTCAGTTTTTTTTTTTTTTTGTACCATACTTAATGAATTACTTCTTTTATGACTAAACGTTCATCAATTTTTAAAATTACATCCCAATAAACAACCAAATAACTGACAAAACACATTGTCCAAGGAGATGACCATTAACTAACTAGTTTGACATAAATAGACAAGGAGAATAGATTGAAAGAAAAATCCTCAATAAGATGGGAAAAAATACATTACACTAACATCAGTTTACGATGATTTCGCTGTCTAATGTTTATTGACTGCAATGCAAATATAAAACTATAGTAAATGGACAGTATAAAAGATGTGCAAGCAGGTTAGGATCTGATTGCATTGTAGTTACATGGTCTATTGCTGGTTGTAGCACAAGTACCGCTATTAGGGTAATGAAAATAGACATGTAGAAAATAAACGTTTTGTCTCTCTTCACACAGTAAAAAAGTGGGGCCAGGCCAGCTGCCCCTTGTTTTATCATAATCAACTCAACAGCTCTTGAATTTTAAGTGCGCATGTATTGGGATACTTATGGTAAACGCTCAGATTCCACTGCGAGCGTTTACGGTTTCGATGACTGCTTCGTTCTGTATATTTCCCCTATCCTCACAGAAGCGTTGATTATCTACGTGTTTTCTTAAACTGGCGGTGAAATGCATTAGAATCCTTGCGCGCTAGAGGACGCTTCAACCCAATGATTATTCACTAAAAACGTCATCAGTTCGCCCAACATTTATCAACAAATATTGTCACTAAAACAGAGTAATCTCAAATGTGGTTAAGTCTTTTCAACTCTTACTAGGCTGTGGAGTGTTTATCATGAATGTGTGTTACAGACATTTGTCAGCAAACCCGAACTATTTCACTGACAGCTGGCAGTCTGTATACAGAAAGGACAGTATCTGCCTCCTTGCTGGGTGAAGCCACTCTGAGAACAGCGCCCTCTTTTGATGGGCTGCAGTATAGTTCATAAATCCTGCCTCCGCTAGCAAAGCTTATGGAGCTGTGGACAAACTTTAGAAATTTATTACACAGAACATACATTTTTCTCCCCCTGCTTGCAGTGTTGACATGTAGTTAATGTAAGACTGGTTTGTGCTCAAGTCCTCTTTTTTTCTGTGAAGCTCCGTTTTTAAAAGTTATTAGGGGGTTCATGTTTTCTATGATTGACACTTGGGACAGCCTATAGGCGTTCAGGGATTGCGCAGATCACCCGGGGGATACACTGTTTGAGCCGAGCGTCACCATAGCGACTCTTGGCGACTCTCCCGCCTAATGTGCACAACGCTACTGCGCACTGCTGGTTTCAGGAAATGAAGATAAATCACTGAAATACAAAGAGCTTTTTGGCTTCAAATCTGTATACAGGCGGGAGGCAGAACTATCAGTGTATCATTCGTTCATTCCATATCAGTTTTAGAATCCAAAATCGGAAAACGGATAACTACTTGTTATTTCATTTCTCGTTTTCAAATCAAAAATCGGAAAAAAAATAACGGCCTATAACCAAGTTGTCCATAGTATATACAGTCTATGTGTCTGACGGTGCTTCTTTTTGTGGATTTAATTTCACCATTTCATTATTTGATTATGCTTCTTTGAATGCACTCAAAATAAATTTGATGAAAGGGCTTCTTTTGTCCCTCATACAGACAGCTCTGGATTTGAACCAAAAAGCTTTCATAGAAAGGCGGGGACTTTCACCACTACATTACAGGTAAGCCTAATCTTATTTGATTTCCCCTTTGATTAACGACAGTTTAAAATGCAATGTGAAAACGGCAACTTTTTTTTTTAACTGAGAAAGTTAAAAATCGCAGCTTAACACCGAGGTGACAAATGATTCCAAACTTTGACAACTCAGAAAAATGCTCTCTGTTGCCAATCTTGGGTGTTAAATTCAGTTTTTCACAATGCCAGGATTGGTATTCAGATTAGCTACTTTCAATTTCACTCACATTGACTGTCAAAGATTTTGTTCACACCACATTTTATATTTAATATTTAATGTTCATTTATTCAGACATCTATACTTTATGGTTATCTATTGAAGCTTTGATAATGTTCTGTTTCATGGTTATTTTGTGCTTCAGAGTTGGTCTTGAGGTCTTTCCTTTCACAATTTTATGCTCTTGGTGCAAGGTAAACTCTAATAAGGGCAATATAGGCTTGAATCATTGTGAAATTTTCCAGTAGGATCAAAGTTGATGTAGAAAAAGGGACAAGTTTGCAGTCTACTGATTAATAATCCCTTATTCTGGAGACATAACCAATAGAGCAATGAAATTTTTGGTGTCATGGATATCAAATTTGAAGCAGTTTCTCCTGGACTTTGCTTTTTATGATAACATTTTAAACAGTTAAAAATGTTTTTTATTTATTTTAATTTTATTAAATCCTTTGTGAGTGGAGAATTTGGAAGGCTGTTCATTCTCAAGTCAATTAACAGCCTTCCAAATTCTCCACTCCCTACCAAGTCTGATAGAAAGATCTTTGCAGGTTTAGGAAGCTTAACGAGCTTAGCCTTATTATCTCATTATTGTCTTTTGTAATTGCCCTTAGCTCCATGGACCCGCATCTGCTCAGCACTTTTATCTCCTGTCCATCACTTGTTAAACCTTTAACTAGTCAGTATGTTTGATGGAAAGCATAAACCTCTTTTGTTTGACTCGTCTGTTTGGGATACAAAGAAGCCTTGGTGACTCTCTCTATGTCTAGATCTGAGGACAAACCTTTTGGTTTTATATGATACAGTTTTTTTTACAACACAGCATGAATGAGGAAAAATTGAGCAAATATGTGACTCTAAACATGCCTAACTATAGCCACAAGGAATTGCTTTTGCCTCAAATTACTAATAAAGATGCTTTGTGTGGAGTTATCACAGTGTATAATATCAATACAGAGCACTTTCAGTCTCATCTATCACTCCTCACATAAATACATAAGAAAAACATTGGGGGTTATAAAGCACACACAAGACAAGAAGTAAATGCAGAGACAAAGCAATTTGAAATAAACACACCACAGCGTTAACACTTGAAAATAGTGACCCCAGCTGGACAGACTGGAGAACTTTCATCAGATCACTCAAAGAATCATAAGAATCAGAAAACTTTATGAAATTTGGTCATTGCACTTGCTCTTGAAAATACAATATTTACTAGGTTTACCATACTTAAATTTCTTCACAAAAGTTAGACAAAATTCAGATTCAATTAGAAAAATGTCTGTCTGCAAAGTCTCGCTCAAAGTTATGAGGAAACAAACTGTGGGTTTCTACTTTGCACTCACTTCACTTAAGACCAGATTCGTGATGCCC
The DNA here is from genome assembly GCA_962446985.1 of Xyrichtys novacula. Taxonomy (NCBI): domain Eukaryota; kingdom Metazoa; phylum Chordata; class Actinopteri; order Labriformes; family Labridae; genus Xyrichtys; species Xyrichtys novacula. The sequence continues at coordinate 9,181,858 of OY660871.1, read as the reverse complement.
CCTAACAGTAAATTTATTTGTTTATTTTTTTGTTAAGGATACCCATTAGCTGAAGCCATAGCAATCAGCTAGTCTTCCTGTGTTCCTCATAACACGAGCAAGTGCAAACCGTGTACTGAATACAATATCACAATAAAAATTATACAATCAATATATGTCGTAAATTCAGAGGGTTAAGATTAAGTAAAGATTAAAGAATACTGTTGCAGAGCACACTGCAAAGAGACTTTCTGTTAGGAAAAGAAGGGATAGAAATGTTACTCTTGAATAATCCAATATGCCTCTCCAAAGGAGGATCAAAAAGGAATAAACAGGAAACAGATCGGCCCTTAAGCGCAAACAAAAATTATACAACTGCATCTTTCGATTTTATTGCATTTCTTATTGTTTCTTCTGCTAAATAAATAAAAGTTTTTCCTCCAATTACCAGCTGAATCACAGTGTTCTGTTCTCAAGAGGTTATGCCATCTGTTTGAAATTAGCAGTTAAACCATGAAAGAAATGATTCAAATGTTCTTAAAAAAGAAAAGGAAAAATTTAGAAATTCCTCCTTTAGGCTGGAGATTTCATGATCTCATCGTACATCTGAACTTTGTCAGAGAGATGTGATTTATCCTTCCTCTTTGATTGGAAACATTTCCAGACGGCAACTAAAGGTACAGCGAGGCTGGGTATTCCTGCCAGTATGAAGATGATCACATAGATCCAGACTGGGTATGGTTTTTCCACCAATGTTGGGAATTCCTCCTACAAATAGAAGAAAAAAATAATAATACTGGTTTTTGATGGTACTTGGAACCTATTTTAAAGATCAACATAAAAAATCAATATTAAAAATGCATTTTAAATGAATTTATATTTACCGATTCAGGGTCCCAGGCTTTGTAAAAAATCTCCTCTGTAACTTTAGTGATGAAGTAAAAGACCAAGATGAAGAGCATTATGAGTGGGCTGATGACCCTCCATGATGCCTGCCAGAAGAAGTTGGGTTTGTGTCCAATCATGAACTTGATATCGTCGTTGAACCTGCAAGGACATTGACATGAGTGTAGATAAACAACTCAAGAGCAAACAATTGTGAAAAAAAAGTGGTTGTAGGACACTCTGGCTCAGGCTTGGATCAAGTGCTTTTTTTAGCACAATACACTTAAATAAGCATCTGTTATGAGTATAAAGCTGTAAAATCCCCCTCACTCTGCACAGTTTTAAACATTAAACAGCATAGTTTTAATCATTAAACATCACATTGAAGACATTAAGGATGAAAAAGAGAAAACTATAAAGTTATAAAATAGATTATAAATTAAGAAGTAATCCAATATTACCTGTCTATTCCATATATGTAGACTACTGACACCATTTCACAGAAGGCAACAACGAGCAGAGGAATAGATCCCCCATAGGTGTCAAAGAGTGAAAGCCAATAGTTCCCAGATCCTTGGACAAATATCAAACCCACCAGACAGCAGAGCACACATGTTATACCTGAAACAGAGCAATAAATTCATTAGATAACCTTAAGGCCTTTTATTCAGATTAGTTAGTTAAAATAAGTTAAAAGGGAAAGTAGATGTGGGACTGACCAGTAACAGCCTCCTTTGGCCATGACTTGGGAAAAATTTTGAGGTCTTGCAGTGGCACTAAAACTCCCTCAATGTTCCCAAACATAGAAGACAAGCCCAGACAGAAGAGCATTATGAAGAACAGGACAGCCCACACAGGCGAGACAGGCATCTTGGTGATGGCCTCGGTGAACACAATGAAGGCCAAACCTGTTCCTTCAACTCCCTAGAACCAACACAGCAAGGCATGGCAGGGATCATTTGAAAATGTTTGATTTCCCTTTTAACTAGACACTGCTGTGCAGGTCCATAAGTAGTCCTAGAGAGTCCTGCAGAAATCTTACCTCACTGAGGAAAGTATCTAAGTTGCACTGCTGTAGATCCAGCCCTTGTATAACACCAGGAGATGTTCCATTGAGATGTTCAAAGACCTGATCATAGTTGCTGTCAGTGATGGAGCCCTCAGCAAGGTCAAATGCATTTAGTAATGTTAGGATGTTTCTGAAACACAATTTGTTAGGTTGAAAAACCTTTCATATCTTATGCATTGCTGGGGAACAGAAATACATAAGTGTTTTTTAATTGTCTTATTTGATAGAAAATTGCTCAGCATACCCAGAGAGACAGTTGTCAAACCTCTCTGTTGCCCTGAAGCCAATAATGGTGTAAATGACAGTGGCAGCAAAGACAGAGGTGATTCCATTGATGACGGAGATGATCACTGCATCCTGTTCACAGTTGTTACTGAAAGGAGCATTTTTTTTTAAGTGTACAGCACAAAATTCCTCCAATATCTTTTATGTTGCAGGTTAAAACTAAAATGAAAAAACTCACTGCACTGAGTTGTAGCTGGAGAAGGAAATCAGACCACCGAAAGCCAGTGAGAAAGAGTAGAAAACTTGAGCACCAGCATCGAGCCATGTTGTTGGCTTTGCAAGCTCTGCTAACTGTTAAAACATAAAGTTGATGATCAAAAATCAGATGGTTAGTGCTTCAAACAGGCTGAATGGAGAAGTTGGAGCATTAAAATAAAACAGTTATGTATTTAATGCATTCAGATTTTTGTATGTGCAGGAAAATAAGTTTGTTTTCTTAAACAAATTTAAAAAGTGCAACTCACATCTGGTGTGAAGAGAAATTTCACTCCATTTAGAGAGCCCTTTAGGGTCAATCCTCTGATCAGAAATATTGTCAGCACCACGTAAGGAAGGGTTGAAGTCACATATACAGCCTTGGGGGAAGTAAAGCATTTATTTAAATATTGTTCAATTGCATTAATACCTTCCCTGGTTCTGTAGATACATGCAATATGGCATACCTTGCCTGTGGTCTCAATACCACGAATGATGCAGACATAGAGCACAGACCAGGCACAAATATGACAAATCAGCATCCACCACTGTAAACCACCATCATCTTCAATATTTGGAGTTGTGTTCAGGGTTTCCCTGTACCAGAAATAATCCACAGGGGAACTTTTCTCACACTCTGAAATAATGCCTGGAAGAACCAATGAAAAATAGATATCACTTGACCAAATCAAGATTTTGTAAACTCGTGATTACATTTAGCATAAGGACTTCACCAGATGTTTGATTACCTGTTGCATTCATGGGACATTGACTAAAAGGCAGAGGATCTTGAAACGAGTTAAAGAAGTACCACAAAATCCAGGCTATAATGGTGTTGTAGTAGAGGCTGATTGTCAGGGATACACACATGGATGCAATGCCTGTGAAATATTTAAAGAGTTCCTTAAGATGTTTTTACTGTAAGACATTGAAACAAATTATTATCATAACGTTTTCTTACCAATGCCTGTCAAACAGGGATGAATTGAAGCCCACACCCCCAAACTGCCTCTCCTTAAACGTTGACCAATGGCAAATTCAAGATGTAAAAGTGGGATGCCTTCAAGGACGAGCAGGATTAGAAATGGTATCATAAACGCACCTAGAAGATAAAGAAAGTAATGGTTTATGGTTTCATAGCAACAATAAAAATTTGTTTATTCCCCCATAAAATCTAAAGGCAACCTTGCATCTTCTAAGGAGATGTTCAACTGATACACTCCAATCTTTCAGTGTTAATCATACAGGGTTTACATGAGCATATGTAGACATGGTAAACACACTCATTTTAATTGTGCAATATATCAACCATTTACACCTTTGCACTGCGCTTCACGAGAATTTTCTTTATCCAGGATGATGTAAAACTTCTTATCACAGGCGAACAGTCGTAAGCTATTTTTAGCTTCCAAAGCTGATTATAATGTAAGCTGCTTTTTTTCAAAATCACATTATTTACATAAAATTAAACACATCCAATTGGGATAAAGTGGTCAATGGCAAAGTGAATTTGTCTGTCTCTTTTATTTTGATTATTAATTCCTTCATTTGAGAAGGTTGTCTAGTCAGTGTCGACTTCACCAACATGCACACTGATCCAACAGAGAGACAACAGCTCAACTGACAATTCAGTAAAAAGGTTTAGTATGTTTTAAAGTAACTTTCCTCTAGAATACTTGAGTCAAGCTAGTTTTGAAAAATGGTCATGATTTTTCTTGTTTTTTCTTTTTCTTGCTTTCTTTCTTTCTTTCTTTGATTTTGTGCTCTTTCAATGAGAACAGCAGATGATTTAAGAACTAAGTTTTCCTGTGCTAAGACAATTAAAAGAGATGTAGAATAATTGAACAATGATAACTCATAATTTCAACCCAAATAAATCCAATTAATCATGCTGCATTACTTGCCTCCTCCATGACTCTGGCACAGATAGGGGAAACGCCAAACATTTCCTAGTCCCACGCAGAACCCCACACATGTCAGCATGTACTGGGCCTTGTTATCCCACTTTGGTCTGTCTCCGGCCTCCTCTTCCTCCAGCTTGTCCAGCATTTGATGGGACAATATCCTGTCCTCCAGGCCTGGATTGGGAAGTTTTAACTTCATGATGTGTCTAACACTGAAGTATTGTAGTGGTACAGTAAGGAGACTGTGTCGAGCTGGAATGTAAATTGCTGCTCACAACGTGAGATCCCACTATGTACTGGACCTCTGTAATAGATTGACTAGGCACAGGCATCAATAAGTATCAGCAAAAAGTGAGCAGCCTTTAAAGCTTTGCTGAGCAAGAAGACACGTGTCAGTTAACAAGTAACTGATTCTTATCTAATGGGGAAGAGTCGGGGCACATGGGACATTCATTTTGGTACGGCAGAAACTCAATAACACAAGTCAAAACATCATAGAAAATATAAACAATGCTAGCCCATAGCAAACTTGAAAATAGTTCACTAAAACTTTTTGCATTAACCATGTATTAGAACACTAACTCTGAAATTAAATAATGATAGAAAACACTGGCTTTACATATAAAAGCATACATGAATTAATCTGAACCATATACATACTTTTCTACTGTTTTCTTGTGTCCTAATGCACAGTCAAGTACAAAGGGACTGTAGTGAGGATGAGGCCTTATTTTGTAGTCTGGAAACAGTAAATAAAACAGAGCTCTACTCCTGTAGATTCAGCATTTAGCCACTGACTTCATCAACTGAAGCAGTTTGTACATTAAGGAAAAATAAGACAGAATGAATATGTCACAGTTCATATTTGACTCACAGTAAATGTCCAATCAGCCCTTATTTATGTATTATATACAGGGTATTTACTATATTGTAAGTACAGTAGGCTATTAAAAATGTTGTAGCCAAAAGCATAAATGATCTAAATGTTATGTGAGACCTCTACACTTTCCCCACAGTGTGTTTTTACACATGGACAAGGTAGGCCACATTGTCAGGGTATTTGACAGGTATTTCATTCAGGGTATTTAAGTCTTCTGTTAATAGTAGATGACATAGACGACATGACACTAAAGACAATTAAATAGCCCTTCAGGGATCGACACGATCTTATCATCTTATCTTAAAAGTAGACAGGACATTTTTAATGGCAGTGACTGTTTTGTGTTCATCAATTTAGATAGCCCAAGGTGGAGTTCATTTGTTCATTTGTTTGTTTGGAACCCCATTAGCTTACACAAAGTGGTTGCTAGTCTTCCTGGGGTCCAAAAACTTAAAATCACAATACAATTACATTTAAACAATTAATTGATGATAAACAGAATTACAGATTCAATTCATGATTCTTCACAACATTAAAATCACTCCAAAATTTATGCTTTTTTAAGTTGATTCATACAGTTTTGTTTTAAAGTCTTTTAAAAAATAATATCTGCTGCTTATTTGCCGTGTGCTCCTATACAATTGATTCCACATTTCTTAAGATCTAAATAACACTGTTCTCCTCATACAATTGACTTTGAGAAAGGAACAACTAAACGATCAGAGCAAGTGACATATTCATGACAACAGCCACTGTACACCAGTTTGTCCACAAAGAAAGTTTGATACCCTTTGAATATGGCAGTGTGCATATGGCAATACTTATTATTCTGTACCTTTAACCACTCTAAGTTGGTGTGCATCTCATTCATATTCGTTCTATAAGAACAACCAAGTGAATCATGTTGTTAAAGTCCCAGTGATGTTGTATCACCGAGCCTCTTGTCCAGTCAAATTGCTTGGTTAAACTGCTTCAGTCGTCTGTAGAGTTGAGTCATTGCTTGCCTCCGTGAGGGTATTTGTGTAGTTTACCCTTGTAGCCACTAGAGGCCGCCACTGCGCCTGTAATATGAGCTGCATCAGCCGGCTGAAGTCTGGCTGCTGGGTCCCCTGGCAGACTTTATGCTGGAGGAGGGAGCAGCTTCCCATCGCTCTGGCAGACCAGGAGCCAAGTGTAGCAGTCCAGTCCGCAGTCTGCCTCAGCACCTCAAATACCCGCAATGCCCTTGGATACTGCCGCCCCGCTCTTTCCTGCACCGCCCTGACTGACTGTATCTCTGGAAGTGGTGCTCCGGATCTTTACCTCACTGTTCTGAGTCCTCTGCGCTGCATGAAGCGAATGGAGAAGCTCCAAGGATAACAGAGGGCGCAGGATTGTGCTACTGCAGAAGACCTGCCGGTAGTTCGCTGCCCCGGGGGGTGGGGGGGCTGCCTGTCTGTCAGAGGCTGTGGTGTCGCATCCACTGTTTTCATTCTCTCAGATCGTCTTGCATGGATACATCATGGCAACGTTTATATGCAGGGTGCAGTTCTTAGATGATACTGATCCATTTAACAGCACCAATTTCCCCGAGCCCACCAGACCACCTCTGTACACTTTCAGGGAAGATATTCCTCTGATAAATCAGATTGCTGGAGTCCACAGGCTGTTGAAGGCTCCTCAGAAGGTATGGAAATACTTTGTTCATGTCCTGATCAAACTTGTGCTCATGTTTCTTTAAATAGGCCTGGGTAAAAGTTAACCATGGTTAAATGCTAAATTAATAATTAGCCTGAACATGTTGATGGGGGAACTACCAAAGAAACCCAATGGCCCGTGTATTGACTTGCTGGTGGGGGGTGCTATTGAGGATATATTGCACATGCACAGTGTAATTTTCTGGTATGATATTACTAAATAGCAGGTTGCTTTTGGCAAAATTAGACATTGGATAACAGCCATCTGTTTAGGGGAGGGAGGCAGCTGTCAATGTTTACAATATTCAAAACAGTAATCCCCTTCACTATAACCTGCTTATCCTGGTATTCATCTGTTAACTCAGGGGATACCTTTGGAAATCTGGTCAGGTTTGTATCAGTAATTTGGAGTAAGACAAGAAAAGTAGATAAATTAGACAAAGTAGTTCTACACAGCTAATGGGTAGTAGATGTTTGATTTCAACATTGTAAACTACTGCCCTCTCAACCATACATGAAAGAAACCTGTGAAAGAAGTAGTTTACCTTCCATTAGTGGTATATGTAGGAAAGCTTCTGATCATAAAGTCTTTTTTTTTAAATCATATTTGCTAACAGTATCTCAAAGACCCAGGTGAAGTCAACTTTAAAATCCAGTGCAATAGTAGCACAGTTTTTAATATTCATTAACCTTTACAACCAACCTATTTTGGAACAATTTTCATATGAAAATCAGGACCAAAGAGCACTGCATCTTAATATAGGGTAAGCTGCATCACATCATTTTGTCATTTGTTTAAAATTATTGCAGCAAGTAGAAACAGTACACATGGTTAAATCCAACTCTGCACAGCCTTAGACCGCTTTAAATAACTCAGTATTTCTCTTTAGTGTGGTGTAATGACCATGATTTAGCAGTACAAAGAAAGCAATGACAAAAATGTCAACATGAACCCCATTTCTAGCCTTTTTTCCATGTAGGTGCCACTAAAGGATATCTCCAAATAATCACCAGTTTGTCTAATTAGACCTTGTGCTGCCAAACAAATCTTCAAAAGTCTTCATCTTCTGACCTTTAAATACAAAGAAAGCTTAGGGTCCACAGCATCTAAGCTTGAGTCTTTTTTGTGCATTCAGCCCAGTCTTGCTGGGTATTTGAGAAAATAGGAAGTTAATTAGGGTCTTTCTTCATTCTGTCACATCAATGGTTCCCCATCTTGTTTGAGTGGAGTTGGTAAGATAAGTCATAGAAGCTTCAGGATGCTGTGGATCACCACAAGTCTGGCTCTCGTTCTGAGGCCCGCTCAGTCTGACCAGCAGGACGGGATGGGAACGCTTTATTTTACTGTTGGAGGGAGGAGAGGAAAGCCAGCAGAATTAAAAACACAAACAAAGAGCTGATGTACTTTGCGCAGCCGACTGGTCCCAGTTAAGCACGAGGCCAGCTGGACCGCAAACTAGACAGAGAGGGAGTACCAACTGAAGATTCTGCAGTGCCTGCTTGTGAGATTTGGTCACATGGGTTGTGGTGGTTAAGCCGAAGTAAAGAGAAGACATTGGGCTATGCATAAAAAAAAAAAAGTGTTAAGTTGATGACACGTCTTTTTCAACACATCTGAGTGATGACTTTTGTGATTCACACCTAAGAAGTTTGACAAAGTGACTTTGGTGTGACCCTTTGATGACAAACCTGTTGTCTTTGAGCTCTGTTTGTCTCTATGGTGCAGGTCACTCTGGTATAAATAGCACCCTGCCAACACATGGTGCCGAGGGAGTCAAAGCAGCTAGCATATGCTGTCTCCGACTCTCTGGGCTGCTCCTGTCAGTTTCAGTCCATTGCCTCAAGAGAGGAGATCTGCACAAGTGTGTGTGTATGTGTGTGCTTGTTGTTTACACATTTGTCTTTGACTAGGCTGTGACTGGAGTGGCACACGGGCTATTCTGCTGTGTCAAAAATATATAGAGAGTTTTATGTCAAGCTAATACACCAAAAACCAATAAAGCAAGAGTTTGTGGATGGTATCAGTACAGATATAAACTTTCAAAGCTCAACAGCTCTGTCAAAGCAACAGAAAACACACAGTCTGCTGGCAAATAATCAATAATCTAGTGGGTAGTATCAGTGTGGAATATTCCTGTGATAATTTACATAAGGGAAACCATTATTTATCAATGTATTAGTAATAGGATCTCACACAGAATTTTTTTTTTTCTGTCACCTATAGTCACCTTGACTCAGGCTTTGGATTTTAGCATAAACTATGTATTGCTCTTGTCAGATGGCAATGTGCAAAGCCATTAAGAATACAGTTATTCAGATTCTGCAATAAATGTCAATCCAAGTTGGTAGATCAATAGTCGTTCACATGCTTTCTATCCAGTCAGTGTTTTGTAGTTCTTGGCCTGGTGGCCTTGAAGCCTGGCATCAAATACCGGGGCAGAATTTAAGGGAGGGAAAATGTGGCTAAGTCTTGGAGAATGGACTCTCACTTCACCAATTTCAATTTTTCGGTCGGTTGTTTTCCTGCATTTTTCCCCTGCAGAAATTACAGAGTCCCATAATGAGAAGTTATGCTAAATGCTGTAAAATACAGGTTCCTGCTTCATGCCTGTCAGAGCTCCTTTGAATTCTTTTACACATTGTTATGCAGAGTTGAGGTTAAGTTGGTCTCTGCATTTTGAAAAACTGTCTGTTCTGACACAAGACTCCTTCTCAGAAAAATGAGGATAGGGATTCATCCTCTGTGTACTTGTTACAAAATTGAGAATACTATTGTGGTTTTTATTTCATTTATTGAGTGTGTTGTTAAGTATTTTATAATCACTTTTTCTTCAAATATAGACCAAAATATTAACCTTACTTTTATCTAAATAAGTTTAAAAGTGGCAGTTCCTTTTGTCTGATTCGGCAGGGTAAAATGGTGTAAATAATAGTAAAACTGACACAGGGCGAGCATTTGGGTTTAACTACAGACAGACAGTATTGTTATTGTAAAGCTATAGAGTTTCAAATATGTACCTTTCACACAGTATATATGCTTTCACTTTCCAGATGTCTTCCCCTATTTGGGAGAGAGGAAGTTTGAAGAAGCTTGGAGTGAGATAGCAGGTTTTAATTGGAAAATGCAGGGTGTTTATTTTTAGTCCTTTCTGCCTTAACTGCCTCCCGGTCAGTGGACCACAGTATGATGGTTGAAGGGAGAGGCCAGACCTCAGTGTGTGAGCAGAGCGCTTGTGGTTGCATCTCTGGACTTGGCCATTGCAGGGCCACCACGGGTTCAAGTCCTGGGTGTGGGACAGTTGAAGAAGCCTCATGCCTCTATTAATCTGGTCACACTCTTCCTGGATTGGAAGCAACATGGATTCATGAGCTTAGCATGATTACACACAACAAGGGCTATAAACAGTATTCCAGGTTGATAACAAGAGATGGTCTTGAGGAGATGGAAGTTTGGGTACTTAGTTTGGCAGATGGATCAGCAGATAAAGACTGATTAATGGTAAACTTTTGTTGTTTACTTTAACGTTTTTGTTTCTGGTCTGTGAGCCAAAACCTTGTGAGGGGAAGTGCTTTTTTTGGTTCCACAGTTAGCTAATTGCCGGTTACTGCCACAAATTCAGCCCAATGTTTTGTCTATTTCAGGTTTTGATACTGAGCGTGAAACTTAAAGAAACCAAAACTTTTCATTGGCCTTTTATCCAATCCATAAACCTTATCAGAACCCAAACTTTAAAATGTTATAGAGAATTCAAGAATAAAAAAAGCAACATTAGTAACCACTTCTTGGGAGTGATACCACGTGCAAAAGCTTGAGTCTTTTCTCCGTATTGAATGTAGAAAGACTTGTTAAAGTCTGGTGATTCAGAGCAGATCCGAGGAAACAAACTATAACGTACTTACCAAGAGGAGTGAGATAAAAATGGTTCCAGATGGTTAATTTGACGTTAAATTGCTGATAGTAGCAGAACAAATGTTTTAATACTAATCTACACTTAAGCAAGAAATAAATGACAAGAATTTAAAAGCAAAAGAGGGAAGATTGATGAATAAAAGAAATGACTCCCTTTAGGTTTGTAGATAGTGTTGGCTCAGTCACTGGTCAGCACATATGATATAGGCTGTCTTCTCCTTCATGCTACATTTCATATTACTGTCACACCCATTATTTTAAAAGGCAAGTCAGTGCATATGCATACATATAAAAATACCTTGCCTGACTTTGGCCCTTATGCCTGGAATTCCTCTCAGTCCAGAATCTATCCTGTAATCTGGAGAAGCACTTTCCCTCCCGACTGCCTGTGTACAGTGCAGCTTTGTTTATTTGTCCTCTTTTCAGTCTACCTGTCTCAGCTTTTTCTCTGTCTGTCTGTATTTTCCTGTCACTCAGTCAGAGCATTAACAACATTTCACTAAAACCATTCACTCTCCATTAGGATTTCCTGCTCTATTGATGTTTCCTTCTCTGTGTTTGAAGTGTTTGGCCTTGTGCTCCCCCTTGTGTCTTTTCCCTCAAAAATACATTCAGCCCCTTGTAATCTACAACTATGATATTACCAATAATCTTTTGGTTTACCAAGATGCATGGGAAGGAAACAAGACAGCTCAGAGTCGGTGGGAAAAAGTGAAAGTTGGACAAAGAGTGAGAGTTATCCCTAAACCACATGTTTTGTTTTAGTCCTCAAATATGACACAGTCCTCTCGTTCTGGAGTGCAGTAATACAAACAGAGTGGCTCAACAGATCAAACCATCAGACCCTTAATGTCTTTCCCAGCCTTTTGCCTCCACGTTCAATAAAATTCCTGTCATATACGAGAGGATATCAGACCAGGCATAAGACCCTGCAATAACTGGCCCAACTTAAAAAACACGTGTTTTTTTTTTTATACATGTTACATGAATGCTAATATGTGGCACTGTTATTAGAGGAACTGCTTTATGTGTAAAACTACATTTTCATTAATTAAAAATCTCTACTTGAGCTGATGAAGGGGTAACTGAGTGTCTGCAGTTGTTGTTTTAGGTCCTCTTGCCTGTAATCCACCTTTGTTTGTTCTCCCGTATTGATGTTTGTTTTCCTGTCCTCTGTTTCGCCGTTGGAGCCGCTGTCCTGCTGAGCGCACAGACACTGTATAAAGATAGGTCAATATCTCCAATTTAGAGGTCAACAACACAAGTGAACACAGCGTCTGATTCCTCAGCTCCCTGACCCCAGTCAGATGATGACAACCATTCAAGACCAGACAAATCCGACCTCCTGTGCAAAACCATCTTGTCTGGTGATAGTGTATCAGGCAGGGAGAGGGTAGAGATAAGAGGCACCAGACTGCCAAACTGCTCAAATGGCTTTTCCTCGGCCTCGCCCTGTATGTCATTGTAGAGTGCTGACAGGAGCTGATAACAGAACTTTTTGTGGTCCTCTGCACTCTGGGCATAAACCTCAAATACTTGCTGCATTTGACCATTGAGCAATCAAAAGAGAAAAGCTCTTATACTTTTGTCTGATACAGTACTGATGGATGGGTAGTACTGTCATGGAAATAAAGATTTGAAGGATTTCAGTCTTACTATTTTATAAGTAACATTTGTGTGGTCAGAAACAAATATTTGATTTGAAATACAAAAATTCATCAGTCACTCTGCTGTTTCACGGATACAGGAAACCAACCTTTCAAGAGCTCTGGTGTTTTTCAAATGAAACCACTTGATTGATTTCCCCCTCGGAGTTTTGTAAATGTTGCCCTAACTTTGATTTAAGACGTGTTCATGGCAGTACCAAAGCACTGAAGGTCCAAATTTGACCTTTTTCAGCTGATTTAGAGGTTTAGACCTGATAGGACAGGAGCAGTATTTGCCACAGGCACAGCAGTCTCTTAAAGTAAATAAACCATAAATATCTGGAAGTTACTTTTTGTTTAGCCTTTTTACATGTTAACTCGGGAGGATTGAAGACAAATCACTGTTTAACTGTGTCCTCTTCTCTTCCAGCCGGATGACTGTGCTCTTCAGCTGTCCCATAATGGAAGCTACCTGGACCTGGAGTCAACTCTGGCAGAGCAGAGAGATGAACTGGAGGGATTTCAGGAAGAAGGAGGGTAAGATAACAATCATCCTTTTCCCTCTGTCTCTTTCTTATCCTTTCTTTTGCTGTTTTAACTGAAGCAGCTGGACAGCTTGCTGGCATAAAAAAAGATAGCTGTTGATGCTCTTACAACTCCTGTTAGAAGTTTGGTGCCCCCTGTAAACAAGCTGTTCCTGCAGACTCTTTGCTTATCTTGTTTTGCATTGTTTTTAATAGAAAATCTCATGTTTTAGTGATCAAATATAATGTATTTTTTTAAGTATTTTTTGGGCGATTTTTGCCTATGGATAGGACAGTGCAGAAATATGGGGAGATAGAGAGAGAGGGGTGAGGACATGCAGCACATGGTCAGGCCAGGCTCGAACCTGTGACCGCTGTGGGAACCGTGCTCCCCATACATGGGGCGCACTATCTTGCTCAGTCATCTGCACGCCCTTGTATAATCTCTTTTTGAATCTTGCTTTTGGTTGAGTTGCAATAGTGCAATTTTGAAACACCAATTCACAAGTATGTGGTGCTCATAGACTGTATATAGAATGGATGCCGTCTGCCTCCTCACTGGGTGAAGCCACTCTGTGAACAGCACCCTCTGGTGACGGGCTGAAGTATCATAAATCCCGCCTCCTCCAGCAATCCCTATGGAGCTGTGGACAAACTTTAAAAATTTATTACACAGAATATACATTTTTCTCTCCGCTGCTTGCGATGTTGACATGTAGTTACTGTAAGACTGGTTTGTGCTCAAGTCCTCTTTTTTCTATACAGCTCCAGTTTTAAAAGTAATTAGTGGGTTCAAGTTTTCTGTGATTGACACTTGATACAGCCTTTGTACAATGCTACTGCGCAATGTTGATTTCAGGAAATGGAGAAAAATTGCGGAAATACTGAGAGCTTTTTGGCTTCAAATCTGTATACTGGTGGAAGGCTGAAGCAAGTTGTCCTTAGTATATACAGTCTATGGTGGTGCTCATGACAGCATTGGCCACTATAGCACAGAGTTAATGCAGAAGCATACATCAGGCTTTGAGATCTGTTCTTCACAAACACAATGTTTTTCGAGGCCAGGGGTAGCTCAGGTTGTTGTCACGCAGGTTGGTAATGCAGCTTACTTCTCAGGGCTGCCTCACAAAAATCTGGCTTTGAAAACACCAAAAATATTTTCCTGCTCGCTCTAGCAGTCCGAGATAATCAGTACAATGTGATTACTGTTTTGCCAGAGTGAGACACAGAAAATTGTTGGAGAGATAAGAAGGAAAAGATACAGGGTTTAAATCTTTGGCTATGAGAAACATATTAATATCCTGTTGTTCTATTCCTTTGCCTAATTTGATTCTATTAGCTGTGATTTGAATTATAATGATACCCATTATGTTCCAGGATGAATAATCCCTTTTCGGGGCGCTCGTGTTCAAAAGCTGCTCTCAGGAAGTGGTAGGGTTTGTTGCAGGGAAGAGAGGACTGCCTGTTTTAGAAGTCATTCAGCACTTTTAGATCACAGTGGAAAAACAGTTCTAATTGTTATCGCCATTAGTTTTATCATTAACTCAGCGAGTCAGTAAGTAAACAATAGTCTCCTTGGAAATTATTCATCCGTCTGGCTGCATTTATCCAAATCGAAGCTGATAAGGAAGTTGAATCTATAATAAATTTATATTTGTTCTACTGGAGTTAAAAAACACTTTGTTAACAGGGTTTCCACAGCCTTTATACAACCATGTCCCTTCAAGTACCTGACCTTCTTGGCCCAGTGGAAGCACTGAGGTCATCTAAACCACTTACAAGGTGTAGACACGTCTCATGAGTAATCTCCCTCATCTCTGTTGAATGTTACCTCAGTGCTCTCATTAGAAGTGGCCAGACTTGCTTTCCCACATCACACAACTCTTAGCTAATTTGACAGCATTGTTTCGTTGAACGAGGCTTGATGTTACCCCATACCTGGATAAAGACGAGAAACGTTTCAAATTGTGTTACTTTCAATCTGTTTCATGCATGTTCTTTAGCCAATAACTTTATTGACTCCATATGTTTTTTCATGTACTGCAGCGTATGTTGATACATCTTTTATATGCTGCCCCACTTTAGCTGATCACTAACCAAAGGTTGGCATTAGAGTTCCTGGTCGGCTGGACCACAAACATGTATGGATTTATTTGTCTAACTTGGAACTCATAAGCCGCTCTCTGGCTTGGTGTTTCTATTGGATGTCGAGAGTGCCGTCTTTTCCCAACTCCATCTGAAATTGTTAGGAGCTTATGGGAGGTTATTGAGAGCTGTGAGGTTAAAGTGGTCCACTTCTTCTCTCGTCGGAGACCGAGCCTGCCAGGGGTCTGCGACGTGCCAGCTGGCACAAGCTGGTATGGATGTGTGTCATTAAACCCACACAGTGTTGTCTGAGGAGGCTGGGGGTGAAGGTGGTTAGCCAATTATTTTGTGAAAATAGGCCAGTTCTGCTCACTGGCTTTTTGTGGTGCTGATGTGCCTTCGATTGCACCCCCCGCTGCTTGCTGTTGTTGATTCGATGATTATCGAGCTTATAAAAAGGTCTGATTTCACCTTTACTTGTTCCACGTTTTGTGTTCAGCCTCCTTTAATTGCGTACGGTCTGTCAACAGCACTCTCCAACTCTGACACGTTAAACCAAAAGAAATTAAGTTTTGAGTTTTTCACAGTTTTTTTTCCGAGTGTAACAAGTTGATGTCAAAGTAGCACCACCACACTTATACACTTCCAGCAGAACAAGCAAAATTGTGCTTTCATTACATTCCCTTTAAGCTCAGCCACGTATAACCTCAAAATATTTTCATATACCGCCTGAGTTCCTAAACTCCCCTGATCATTGGCCATCTGATCCATCTGTAATTGATATTAATGACAGGTTACATTCCTGAGGCGCCTGTGTCATACCTAGTGTCTTTACAAACAGATTAAAGTATGATCTTCTGACAGAGTGCTGCAGAGCCAGGAGATATCAATGTCATGGGAGCTTAAGGACCATAATCACTTCCACACTGAGTTTGAAGCCCAGCTACAGAAGATTGTGACTCATAAATCCCTCTGTCCCATCTCTGATACTGCCTCACTTCAGGTGATAAACTGACCAAATAAGCCAGACATGTGCTCAGACGTCCCTGCACGGTTTTAACCAGTCAGAATGTCATTAAGGTTGTAGCTGTGATAGATTGATTGACCTCATACACATAATTTCCTGATGTAGAGTAGGGGACGTAGTCAGGATCAGATGGCTTTACATGTTCTTACAGATGCTTATAGCCTTCGATTGTTTTTGTGGATGACATGGTTTGAAAATAAGGAGTCTCTTTCAAGGGCTTAAGGAGCATTGGACTGATGCTGTCAGGCTTTTTGTTGTATTTTGCCCAAATCTGACACTGATTGGCAGATAATTAGTAAAGTCGAAAGTCCTCAAAGAAGGACATATTTCCTGGCTTGTCTTTGGAAGATAACATGAAGTCCCATTATTGACTCCATAATTGATTCAGCATGTGAAATGTGTAGCTGACACAGAGTGCAGAAGAAGTCTCATTTTAGCAGTTCACTGCCCTCTTACATACAGAGCATGTCTGAAAACCAACAATTTTGTGCTGAATGTGCCCTTCTTGGTTTTATTGAGTGTTCCTGATGTGTTGGACAAGCAGTAAGTAGTTTGGCCTTTAAAATCAAACTGTTCTTTGTAGGCCGTAACTATTCAGCATTTCTCATCAGATCCTTTCATCTCTGTTAGGACTGCTCTCTGCTTTCATTATTTTCATTTTTTCTGACCCACTTGGAAGTTGATTCATACACACTCAAACACAAGATTTTCATTTGAGGTGAAAAGGCACATTTGACTGGAAACAGAGGAATTGTCAAACTCAGAGGAGGGAAATGAAACACCAGTTGTTCTCTGTGTGTTTGCAGAGCAGTTTACAGGTTTCATAGAGAGACTGTGTGCTGGTTTGGACCCAGTATATAGTCTCTTACTCGATCACTGCAGATCCTGATGCAGGAGTCTCCAGAGCAGGGGTGTTCACATAGAAATAGCTGAGTCAGTCGACCTCTGTGGGGCCTTAGTGTCTGGTATTAATTAGTCTTCTGAGGAGTATTACCGGCTTTACTGTATCTCAGCTATGGTTGTCCATTTTCTGCTGGTACACATTTTGTGTTGTTTTATAAACAGTGCCAGTAATGCTCCCGTAGATAGTGCTGGCAGACATCCACCCATCCAGTTGTTGCTACCCGGGGTCTGAGGATTAAGAGCGAGCTTTATGAGAGTGCTGTTCGACAGAGCAGTGATGGGAGACTGGAGGCGGATGGAGGAGTAAATAATGTGGAGTTTGATCTTATTGGCAGGTGGAGCAGTCTCATTTCCACAGCTGCATTCCTGTTTGTAATATTTGATAGGTAAAGTGATGATGATGAATATCAGATTTATGCTATTAGGTAAAAGATTTATGTGCGCTGTTTCTTTTCATGTTTTGGGGATAAACTGCCCATGTGTTTCTATTCAGTTTTCTATAAAGCCCTCTAATTTTGTCCTTTAAGGTAACAGCCATGAGGTAAAAGTTCAGTAAAAGTATAGTGTTGGTTCCTGGTCAGGTTTTGTTCTTTTTAAGACTCTTAGATAAAGGCACTGCCATCTTAAAATGGGAGAAACAAGCATGATGCCACAGGCAATTAATCAGCTTAGCTAATTTGAGCTTGACTTAAGTTGATTATGCACATGACCACTGGAAGAAACCAGAACATTCTGGCTCAGAGGAGCATAAAAGCAAAAGAAAACTAGAGGAATAAAGAGGTAATAAATCACAGCATGTAGCCAATTTGTTGTTCAGCTGCAATTCTTTTATAGTTCAGATTATTTCTGTACATTGTGACCCCGCCCTTTTTAACATGCCCATAGTGCTGTCAGTGGGGGTGTCCAATTTTCAGGTTTAATTGCACAGGGGGGGTTCTGAACCTCACTTATATTCCATGCACATTTGTTTAATTTGATAATAAGCATGTTGGTCTGTGTAGCCTCAGGTCTTGGTTAAGCACAGGGGTACTGTTGCAGTGGAGCGGAGAGAAAGCAGACGTTTCGTGACAGAATGGCTCTGGTTACCCCTTTGCCTCTACAGCATCACAGAGGATTAAGTTCCTGTTTGCCTTCTCATCTCACTAGTGCAGGTTCATGTTGACAGATGTTGCTCCTGTGTCGCCTCTGCTTGTTGATGGATATTACATTTGATAAAACTGTGAGCATATACAGACCCCCACCCTGCCCTGTCATGTAAAATACTTGTTTGCATGTCAACAGTCTCCCATTAAATGTCCAGGAGAGTCACTGTTTCCTTCTGGGTGACACTCTTATTAAGATGCACTACTTTTTTTTAAAATTATATCATGAAGTATGATATACTTTTCTTTCTGTCACTGCTGTCTGATTGTCACTAACAGCAGTGGTCTGTTGCTGGCCCTGCGCCAGTCTGAACAATCACACAGCCTTTGTGCAGACGGCATAAAAGCCCATTTGTCAGAGAGCTGAAATAGGAGGGGGGTTTGTTGAGCAACTCTACCTGCTGTGCTCTTGTCTGCAGTTGTATTTAGTGGGTTTGTTTGCATGCTTCTTATGCTAGTCAGGAGGTTAAAGGCTCAATCCAAGATCCTAAAACGGTGGGCCTCCCCTCAGAAATTCAAAACAATGGTTTGGAAAGTGCTTTATCATCCCTGGTCACATTTGGGATGCAATCACAGACAGAAATATTCAAGAGAGTCAGGATTAGGGCTTTGGGTTTCCTCAGAAGTGCTCTGAGAAAGCATTAGCTGTTGCTGTACATCTGCAGTGGGGTTCAGTTATTATTGAAAATACATGAAAAAAAGGTAAGCATCTTCTCATCCCATAAAGCAGCAGTAGTTACAACTTATGTTTGCGGCAAATCCTGTATTTTTTTTCAAGTCTTAGTGGAATCAGAAAGAGTTTGGTTGGTTTACTGGTATTTCCATGAGATTCGGTCAAACTAAGACAATCAGTTGCATCCGTCACAACAACAGCAGACTATACTGTTCTCACATTCACTTTCAGGACTGAATAGAAGCGGGCTGCATTGTTGTCGTCTTTGTTTTGGATTGTCATTGAGACATTGTGAGCAGTTGACAGGATGGTGATAGGGTCTTGGCATATCTCCATTAACACAGGGGGCGGAGTTGACCTCTGTGCTGCTCCCATCCCTCATTTTACCTTCAGAGATCTTTACCCTGTTGTCTTCTGCAACCTGTTGTACCCAAACTGCAAATGATAAATAGATCGGAAAAAACCTGAGATCGACTGAGATCGTAAACTTTACACGGTTTACAGTGAATCCAGAGATAAACTCTGCTTCTTTATTTTGCTAGAGTTGTTTGTGTATCCTAAAAACTCACACACACGAAGCCTGCATGGCTTTACATCTAACAAGTAACATTTCTCTTTCCCTCTTCTTGTCCCTTTTCTTCCAGGAGAGGCAAGAAGCACAGCATTATTTTACGGACACAGCTCTCGGTCAGAGTACATGCCTGCATTGGTGAGTAATATGCTGCATTTGATCCAAACTTTATTTCTGCCTCATCTTACTTTATGATGCTCTGTTTCTCCGTCTCTATCACCACAGAGGGAGGAGCTGTAATTACCTCTGTTACTGGTGGACTGTTTTGTGGAGGTCCCTGTTGAACTTGCACAGTGGCAGTCCTGGGAGATAGCCCACAATCTTAATTCGAGTGAGAATTAACAGCATTTCAACGCTGTGAAAAACAGAGCAGTAACCCACACGAGAGGCTGAACACACACTTTGTTTTTGGAGTTACTGTGTTCTGTCACTTTGTTTTATTGGGCCTCCTGGTGTCTTTGAGTAATGTGAGGGAAAGCACAAAGAGCTGAGTGAAAACATATGCATCATGAGTGCTTGTGACATGTGTGCAAACACATTCACTCTCACACTTTGAGTTTATCAGAGGTCGGCTTCTGACCAAGTCGATTATGCTAACTGTTCACACTTTCTTCACTACATTGGACACTGTCAGATTTTGGTTTTCGCTGTGGTTAGAGGCTCATTTCTCGTGCATCTTTCGAGTGAGACGTAACTGATAAATAGGTGTTAATCATGTTGCCACCTTGTTTACAGGACTTATAATGCAAGAAATAATCTAAAAAGTCCTTATAAATTGCCTTTGTTTTTAGCGCTGTGAGTGTCAGTAGCACAAGCAGGAGAAGCACACGTTCTCACACAAAGACTCACATTGCCTCCTTTACAGGCTCCAAGTGCAAAAATAACCCAATGCCTGGAAAAGCTATTAGATTGTAAATCGTGAGTATTTGGTCATGTTTTTCTCTAATGTAATAGAAGTAAACCAAGGCCCAGACATTTTTCATGAGAATGAAGTCACTATGATCTGAGGACTATCTCTAAAGGTCATTTTTTGGTTATTTATTCTTACTGCCAATGCGTGACGTTTAATACAAAAGTTTGGAAACTCCAGAGTGAATACTTTACTGAGATTGTATTGTCATGGCAGCTCATTTTGGCACACGGAAAGGAAAGTTCAAAAAGCTTTTGTATGTTGTTCATGAGATCTAGTTTTCACATATTGATCACATTGAGGATTATTGAGCGATTTTATTTTACACTATGTACATAAGGGATAATGTATTGTATCGACTTGATCGTGAGGCAACTGGGTTGTCTAATTATGTTGAGTGTCTGATAGGCACAACCCTCGCTCATGATACAATTTCCCGCTGATTACCCAGCTGCCAACCAAATACATGTACAAGTTCACAAAAAAAATTTACATTCAAAGTAGATTTTTTGCTGGGCGATAAAACGGTAATGATATATATCGAAAATTAATTTCCCTTGATATCGATATAAAACATGGTTGATATGCTTTTTCGATAGTAAGTGTGTTCTCCAGGATTTCAGCTAGGTTTAGAGCGGCAAGGTGAATGGTGTGTGTCCCTGTTAAAAGACACAGATACAGATGTCCAGTTCATCATCATTTCCTGAGTCTTAAGACCACCTGAGACAGAAACTAATGCTTTTGCCACAATGTCAACAGGCTTTGGTGAAATGTACGAACCCTTTAGACTGATCAGGTTGTCTCTGGCATCACTTTTGCTGTTGGGACTTTGCTCCACTGGTTGTTGAGTTCTGACCTGTCAGAATCAAGTATTTAACACAGCCGGGCAATAAAGATATATAACTAATACAGTTATCCAATGACATATTACATAAGCAGGCTGTTCAGACATGAGTATTGTTAATAATATCGGCAAAAAACTTATGTAACCCTACACTGGATGAAGACATTCCAGTCTTGTCTGATGTGGCAGGTCTGAACATGGCTTTACATGTGGCCATTTGGCTGAACCTTGCTCTGAACTGGCTTTACCCTCTTCTCTCCTCCTGCTGGTGCTTTGCTCAGCTTAGTGGTAACCTGGGGAGCAGCAGACAGACTTGCTACTCCTCTCTAAGTGGATGATGACCCTCTTTCTCTTTAAGTTGACAGCCACCTGTTGCCCTTGTCGAGCTTCTTCCAGCCGGCAGTCACTGACTGCCCACAAGGCTAGCTGATTTATTTGCTCTGGGCGAGTTGGTCACTGTTACTGTAACTTGTCCAGACGTTTGAACCTAATTTTATCTGACTTGAGGGCTTACCTGGCAGCCCCACGGGAGCAGAATTACTGGGTGATTTTCCTGCTCCACACGACAGATTATTCGTTAGTCTACTGAAGACAAATGGCAAGGTATACGTGAGACTGGGGACTCATTCTGCATTGAAGTAGTGTTTTCTGCTGTTAGCTTCACGAGGACCAAATGGGTCTAAAAGCGCAGCCCCCTCATCGACTGGGAATTGACCACACTCTTTTGTCTCACTACAATGAGGGTTGTTATGAAATGAAAAGAAAAATCGCTGCATTCTGTTACAATAAATTGCATTTGGAAAACAGCCAGAACAACATGTACCGAGGCATCAGAGCAGCTTTTGAAGTGTGGTTTTCTAAATCTTAGGAAGTGCTTAATGTGTTTGAGTTGATAAGCATCACCTTCAGCATCACTTTGTTTTTGTTTTTCATAAATTATTCTGTGATTTGCTTCAATAAAATGACTGCATCCTCTCTCGTCCATGGGTGCTAAATCAGCACGCCCATGTTGTCAGGAAACCTTGTTTATCCAAGAGGCCCCCTTCATTAACATGAGTGATGAGTTGGTCTCATACTTGTATGCAGTCTGTATCATTAGCACTGCTTTGTGGAAAACCTGTTGCATGTATTTTACATTTAAATGTAGGAGAACATTACTTTGTTTATGCCCTCTGGTTTTGTGGGCTTTTCCATATGTACACACCACTGAGCTAGCTCTCTGCTGCGTGTATCTGTGTGGGTCTGTAAGCATGTGGGTCTGTGTGTCAGTGTGCCTGTGTCATGAACCACAGGAAGACTTAATCCAGACTTGCCTAATCTTTGGCATAAGCTCTCAAGTACATATGGCCCTGCATGGACTGGGAAGAAAATCTTTTCAGACAAGGGGAAGGAAAGTGTTTAACCGGAGAACTAATGGTAAATCCAGTGCCTTTTTATCAATCCAACACCAGCACAGAGATCTGTTGTGAATGCATAGAGAAAGAGTTGGGATGTTTGTGTACGGAAATCTAAGTGATGCTGTATTAAACATTCAAAGTGACCTGATTTGCTTCCTAGAAGGAACTTTCTTGCCCAAATCACTGCATAGATCAACTGTAAATTCTGACTGCATGTAATAGATGTAAACCTCTGTAAGACAAAATAGAGCTGCTTCAGTATTTCTTTCCACGCATGTTATACTCTGCTGCTTATCCTGTGCATTATTCTTTTCATAGAAAAAGATTTTGAATGTTTTTATGTCATTAGGAAACCAGCAGTGGTAGGAGTTTGTTTATATTTGTTTAACCAGTGCTACAGCCTGGGATCATGAAAATAAACTCGATTCGACTCTCTGCGTGTTAGCCTTGGCCACAGCCTGTCTAAATTGTTGGGCTGTTATTGTTGTCGGTGGACTAGATGTGGTGGCAAGGGCCTGATTAAAGCAGTCTTAGCTTATTTTGGTGTTGTCTCCAAGTACAGTAGGCTCTCTTCTTCTTTGTGGTTTTGTTTCTCAGACTGCCCCGAGTTGCTGTGAGGTGATGGAGAGGAGATTTCAGGACAGAGAGACTCTTAACTGTGGGCTGCAGAAATTTCCAAAAGGGGTATCACTTTGCCAATGAACAAATGGCACATCTGTTTTCTGATCATCACCAGCTTTTACAAAATAAAGACTTTAAATGAGCTTTTCTCAAGTTCATACAGATGTACGCCATCCTGTGCTGAGCGTTGATCTTTTTAATCTATCAGCGACAATCCAGATAATTCTGCTTAATCTCTGAAAAAATGATCCTGAATTCTGTCATATTCTTGCAAATCATTTTTGTGGAGCTCACCTGGATCACACAACCTTAAGTAGATCAATGGGGCAATGGGAGGTGTATTTTTTTGTTTTATTTTTCTGGTGCATGGCAAGTATTCACAAATCCAAAACACAGAAATCTGAAACTTGAAATTCCTTGGTGTTCCCTTTAACAGCAGGTTCATCTGTCGACACATTGATCCCAGCTGAGGAGTGACGGCTGTAATCAGAGGTGACACATTCTCAGTAGATTATCCGCCTCATGTTTTACAACCTCTTATGATCCCGGCTCAGTGTGTGATTCATCGCGACCGTTGTTGACTTGCTTCTTTTTTTTTTTAAGCTATAATTTCTCAAATTGGTAGTTTTGATCTCCAGGTTGACAACTGCAAACTCTGTGGTTGTTTGGAGCAAAAACGATGCGCAGTAAATTCTATGCGATTATCTCTCTGCAAACCATGTAGAAAAATGAGTTCCTGGCAGCTAACCACATAGTTGCATAACTATATTTACTTTCAACTGTGCACCTTTTAGTGTTTCCTTATCTAATTAATGTGTGATTATGTGTGTGTGTGGGCATGTGAGTGTATGGGATGTCAGCACATTGGCATGAGACGATAAGATCACCTGCGGGTTATGGTGGTGCCTGTCTTTTTTCACACACCCTACCAGACCTGCATCAAACCATCAGCAGTTTTGTGAATCAACAAATCCTGCTCTTATCCTGCCTATTAAAGGATCAACTTGAAAACATGCTCGTATTTTCTTGGATCCAAGACAGATTATTTTCCCCAAAGGTTATGGCCTTGGATCTGCAATCCATTGTTAGATTTGATGGTCTTGTCCAATCATGTGCCAAGTAAGCGGGGGAATAATTAAAAACGTGCATATCATCCATGCAAATGTGAGACACACATGGCGATCAGATATCCTGGTCCTCTGTCCTCCTGGTCCTCTGTCTTTTTGACTTCGTGCTAACAGACCCAAAATGGGATCATGGACTTAGAGTCACCCCTTTGAGGCCAACCCAAACAACGGCATGCCAAAGAGGAGAAATCAGAGCCTGCAAACATCCCTGAAAGAGAATCGAGTGGTGCAGGCCGTGCTTTTCAAATCATAGCTGATAGCAAAAGTAGACCGGTTTGATGGTATCACTCATCTCACACTTTCTCTCACTCACTTTTTATATTGTTTTTGGTTGGCTATGAGCCCAAGAAGTCACAACAAGCTTCATTTATGGGCAACAGTAAAGATCAAATCTTCCCCTCATTTTATCCTTCATATAAAAAGCAACATTTTCCATCGTTTGTACACATTAGGGCTAAAAGTGAATGCCTGTTTTTACATCTTCCTCGTATACTGTACAAGGCTGCCGGCCTCTATAACATTAATTTATGTAAGCACACTCATGTTCTCATGCACACACTCATGCAAAGGCATTCATGTCTTAAGAGGCCATCTGGTTCCAGTTGTAAGGCCCCTCAGCGCTGCTCCTCAGCAGTCCAAAAAGAAGAGAGCTGTCTATGTTTTCATCTGAGAGGGGAGTATTTTTTCCTCGCTGTGTTTACAGGATAGAATGAGACGGGTGAGTGTGCAGTCTGACAGCTACACAAAAAACTATATTCCTGTAGATGACAAGGAATCACACAGCCTCATTATTGAGTTTCAGTGGAGTAAATAATGATTTTCACTTGTTTTCATCTTCCAAATTTACTCCTGACAACAAGCCAAACTTCTGTCAAAGTGTACATGAACCCGTCAAAATTGGTAGAAGTTATATTTTACAGCCAGTTGTATTATAAAATACAGTTTTTCAGCACACACGAAAGAGACCGCTCTGACAGGACAGCCCGTGAACCGCTCTTGTGTTTACCACCGCTGTGAGATTGAGGTAACCCTTGTTGAAATGGACAGGTGTGTAACCTCAGCGGCCACAGAGTCTAAACATCTGACCACTCACAGGAAGGGGAATTTGGAAGCAATATGAGTTTGTTTTTGCTCAAACTAACATTTATTTGATGTCTGCAGAGAGTTGTTTATTGTATATTTACACAAGGGGTCCATGGTGGTTTAGATCAGAGGTTTGAGGTGCCTCTGCACAGCCGGTGTTTGCACTTTGTATGTATCCTGAATGGTGGGAGTAGTACACCAGGAAAACCAGAGAGACATTTCTTTCAATGATTTTACACAATGCAAAGGGATTTTTATGTCATTTAGTTTGAGTGAGCAAGCTACAGAGAACAACTTTTACTCATACCTATTTCCAAAGATTTCCAAACAAAGACAATAAAATAAAGACAAGTGGCAAACCATTAAAAGCCAAAAGTACATTTTTATCGTCCTTTTTTTCATCGTCAGCAGAGTTTACATCTTTGTCCAATTATTCTCACCTGTCATGGCAAAATGTCAAGTTCAGAGAAGTGGGTATAGGATATAGGTAGGAAGAATTTGAATGCCGGTATTGAGGAGAAAAAACTTTGACCTAAAACTCAGTCCCCCTTCTGGCCTTCAGCCAAATCCCAGTATGCCATGGAATTCCTCCTCACATCCTCCCTCACATGTCACGCTGGCTCCTTTTCTCTCCTCCAGCTTTGATGTCAATGCCTTTGTAAGGAAATGTCTCTTTCCCCTCACTGCATCCATCAGGGGAATATGAGAAATGCTTCAGACAGGCAGAAAATTCATATTTTCTCTGTTTGTCGTTACAGTAACTGTCACTCATGCAGCGCTCTGTTAAACAGCCATGTTATTTCTCCTCTCACCTTGGATCAAGCAGTGTTGCCACAGCTGGCCGGCTCTGAATCGGTTACTATTTCTGTTTGGCTACGACAGAGTATTTATTAGATTTTTGTCACATCCATGTGTGATGATTGACTCAGTCATGAAACTGACATCAGCTGAAAAAATAAATATTGACATGAATTGTTTCGGCCTGATTTTAAAGGAGTGTGTCACTCATTTTTGGATAGTTCAGGTTTGCCAGGGGTTAAAAATGGGCATTCAATTCAAATATCACTTTTAAAACAGGTCAAGAAAGATTTTCAGGACACATAATACAACTCTTCCTGTCCATAACCTCATTCTGCCTTTCCACCTTCCTCCTCCTGATTTGCAGTTTTTCATGCTCTGAGCAAATATGATGATTGCAGGTTTTATGTTTCTGTTTTATCAGGTTAACAGTAGCTGTTTCATTTCACGGTGTATGACAGATTAACAATATCCTTTTTATAATCTCTCCATGACTCCACTCTGTGCAGCAGCGCTGCAGCACCTGTGGCCTCCCATGTTTCACATGATGTTGTGGTGACTGGCCGAGGGCCAACAGAAACTCCAGAGTTATTCACCATGAGGCATTTTGCAAAGGTAGAAAGTAATGTGGCGATTTGTGGTGATGTGTTAATGATTTGATAGCAGTTCACTTGCACTCTGGTTCTGGGATATTTCCAACTGTATTGATCCACTGTAAACATTAGCTTGGCCATCAGATGCCTCTTTCTTTTTATCAGTTTCAAATTTGTTCAAGGCCAAGGCACCACCGCAGTGATTATTTTTAGAGGTGATGTAGGCTTGAGTCCAAAGGAAGACATTTTATATCAACATGGACAGACCTGAAGTAGCAACAAAATGTTCTTTTTAACTATTATCTTCACAACAACTCATGTACGGGCTGTAAAAATGTAATATTCTAGTGAAAGAGGGTTTAGTTTCTAAAGATAAAAAGAAAAACAAGCACAAAGTGTGCATTGCAATATGAACTTATTTCTTTGGAATTGATGAAATTAGATGTTATTCAGGTGGCAGACTTTAAGCTACCATGATAAGTTTTTATCTGATTATAAAACTGACATAAACAGTGTTGCCTCTTTATGTCCAACCATTTTAGAAAGATTTATCTTAAATTTACAGTTTGAATTTGATAAAACTTGAAACCGCTGTGAGGGGGAAGATGATTGACAGCACTCTGAAGACAAAGTCTTTGCTGACATTTTCCACAGCACAGATTCTTGAAAAGTGGCCATAAACTCAAGATTACGAAGTCTGCGGGTAAATAATGTACGATCAGTTTGCTTATTGTGACTAATGTTAGCAGTAGGGGTGTAACAGTGCACAAAATCATGGTTTGGTATGTACCTCATTCTTGATGTAATGGTTTGGTTGTTTGTTGTATTTCACAGAGAAATCATAATGTTACTCACACAGGAGACCTTACTGTCCATGGGTGGATCTTCTTGGTCTTGCATGTCATGTGTTGTGCTGGCTGCCATGACAGGAAAAGCATGTTCTGAGTGGAAATTTTGGAGTTAATGTACTTTTTGTTCCGCATGCATTCGGTTTGGTACTCATTCGCAAGTCCACAAGCCCTCAAGTCCTCAAGTCCAGTACTGAAACAGTTCGGTATGAATTTGGTTCCTTTGCACCCCTAGTTGGCAGAGTTGGCACGACAACCCTTTGGTACTCAGGGAGTTGAAGATTCCCCTTCCTAAGCTGGTTAAGCATTGATCAAAAAGTGGCACCCTATGAGACCACATTTGTTATTTGTGTTTGTGTTTTGTTATTACGTTTATGGAGCAGAGCATTGTAACATTGTGATAACAGCTTTGGCTAGGGAGCGGTTGTGTTACAGTTTAGGCTTAACACTTCATATTTCATATTGAGCCTATGATGTTAAAAACAATATTGATGCGTAAGACGATAATGGGCATGGATTTTTCTTTTTTTTTATGCACTGTTATCTCGTGATAACGACTTATCTCATTTTCTACATATAACAAAGTTCATTTTCGTAAAGATTTTTTTTTGCGTTATCTCAACATAACAAAGATCATTTTCTAGTGATAACGGAAATGGCATATTAGCCATGCTCGAAAAATCCATGGCCGAATGAAACTCGATTTGGCCTCCCTCAACTTTGTCTTGAACCTTTCTAATACTAAAGGCATTCACCAGAAAACAAGCAGAACATGGCCGTTCTGGTCTTCTGTATATTGATACTCTGAGAAACAAGTAATTCAGGTGCTGACTAGCAAGGGTGATGGCATTGATTGTTTGATCGACTAAATTTAAACATCCAAAGATCAATAAAGGGGAATAATTACTGAAGTGTTCCAGTTCAACCATATTTCCACTTAATTCAAAGTAATTCTTAACCAATCAAAAGTCTAAATTATCTGCAATACTCCTTCTTGGCTTCCTATTGAGACCACAATCAAAGCTGATATTCTCAGTCCTCTCACCTTCATTACAGACATTGTCTAGTGATTGAAGAGCCCAATTATAATAAGAAGAACCAAGAGAATCTCTCCTCGCAGCCCACCCATGACTCTGAAGTGGTCTACTCCAGGGTGATCCTTGCAGGAGAAGACTGGACATCTTTTGTTACATCCTTCAAAGCTAAGAAGAAGAGCCGTACTGTAGATACCACAAAAGAAGAAGAGGCCCCAATGTGTTGTGTGAGTGTCAGCCAAGAGCCTACTTAACAGACTCAGGCATGTTTGGCAGTTTGTGAGGCTCTTATGTGTTTATGAGAGGATTCATGGTGACTGCTTGAAATGCATGCAGCATGTAGTAGCAAAGTGTCCCACAAATACTCGTTAAAAGGTGAATCCAAGAAGCTTTTACTGCTCATGACAATAGGACTTTTTCAAGCAGAAAAATGTTATATAATTCAGCAAAAATAGTCAGATTTTTGAGCAGAAAATAATAAATTTCAGCATTCATTCCACTGTGGTTGGATTAAAAGAAACATTGTCTGCTTCTGCTTAGTCTGAGTTGTAAAAAGGGGTGAAAATCTTTTGGTATAAATCATAAGTGATGTGTCCTGAAGTCGCGAAGAAAACGAGCCATGTTTGCATCATTGTTGTGGTTGAAGCTGTGTAAAGTTAAGTCTCATCTTTCAGTGAATATGTCAGACACTTTTGTGATCCATTCAGATCTATTCAGATGTGTTGCATGGCGGTTTTCGCAGCGGTCACTTAAGGATCATTGAACACACAAAGTGCTAAAATGTTTTGCTTCGAGCTCTTGTTTATAAGATAAAAGCTTGAATATAAGCCTTTAAGCTCTGTGTTTGGAAATGAGAAAAATGTTTGAATCTCTCCCAGTGTCTGGACCTCACCATTCAATGACATCAGTGGCTGCTCTGTCTGCTTGTTTTCTGATGAATGCCTTTTGTGTTAGAGAGGTTCAAGACAAAGTTGAGGGAGCCCAGATCAGGTTTCATTCAGAATTTGCTGTTCACACACAGACCCTAAATAGAGGGGGTGGATGGAATTTACAAATATGCAAATGGATTGTGTTACGCTTTTTTGCACTTTGCATATATCTCTGTCTATTCTTCTTTTTACTTATTTCCAGAAGTGAGGTTTGGGATATCGATCCTCAGAATAATGCCTTTTATAGAATAAGCACTGCAAATTGATGCTTTATTTGACAGCTATCTCACAGGGTCAAAGTAGAAAACACTTTCAATTCGGCAACAGAAACTTCAAAAATGGAAGAGCTGTGGTCACCCATTATAGCTTAGCAACAATGATTGATTGACAAGTAACAAGATTTACTCCAGTAGAGTCCACAAACAAAAATGAAAGAAAATAAGAGCCCGAATGTTGAAATTAAAAAAAGTGAATGTGAAGTATTTTGTCTAATATTCTAGAGTTAGCTTAAAAGCATGAATCGATCCTCAAACTGATGGTGGTTATGTTTCTGTTAATGAGTTAGCTAATTAGGTTAATCAGTGTTGAATGGCAAACTATACACAGTTAACAAATGTACGACACATATTTTTTCCACCTATTACAAACAAATCTGTTATCCCAGCTTTCATACAGTCATGTAAAGTAGACATGTTCAAACACTGAGGGTTTATGAAAAATCACAAGGTCACTGGGAGAAAGCAGGAGGTGCAGAATCCATTAATTCACTTCACAGTTTTCTGGCCAAAACAACAACAACATATTATATTAACCCACCTTGAGCACAGCATTGATTTATTAAGGATTGGCTGCAGTCACAGAAGTCGTAATGAAACAAAAGTTAGCCCCACTCTTACAGCTCAGATCAGTCGTAGGTGGTGTCAACAGGAGCAGCAAGGTGTATAAAACAACTGTGCCATAAAAAAGAAGTGAGAATGGGGTATTTAGATCAGGGAATTTAATGTATTTGAAGTCTCACATTTATGGCACTTGTAGTATTGTTTTACAGAAGGAGATACCTAATCTTCGTTGATCAGTTAGTATCATTAAGTAACATCTCACATAAGCTGAAGCATCTCTAGGCATGTAGACTTATTAGAACCATTATTGGGTTACATGTGGTGCTGTGCTTTGTCTTGTCTTACATTTAGGCACACCAAGTTCCCTGACTCAACCTTGCCAAAAGCCTACGCATGCAAGTCTGTGCACACACCTGCTTTCTGACAGCTGCTGTCTGCTAGGCTTTGTCCCTATGAGAGCATGTCACAGGAGAGGGGCCAGACTGCATACACAAACACATACATCAAATTTTTTGATCAGAACAGCTCGATTACGGCCATACGAGCGACTTATAGAAATATTTATGGTGCTTGGCAGTTTTTCACTCCAAATCCCACATTTTCTCCCTGCAGCTGTGTTCCAGGGCCATTGAGAGAAAAGGGGAAAACAACAGACTCAGTTTCAGTGCAGATAAGGCCAAATGTCTCATAATGTGCATACCTATGTGTTTTATAGCTTGTACACGGTGTGAAATTGATATGGTTGTTCTGTTGTCTTAAAGTTTTATGCCAGTAAAATGAGTCGTTTTATTGTGCTCACTGCTGCAGGATTCCTTCTGCTACTTTTGGTGCTCGGTAGCCCGTTTAGTAATCCCGCCTGCAACAAATGTTACTGTTTGTCTATTTTAGGGAGCATCTGAGCTCAACATACTTTCAAGATCTTTTCCTGAAATTCATCCTGATCAAGACTGCGACCTTTCATTCCCAACGGTCAGCTGTTGCAGGGCGCAGAAACTCTCAGACGGCCTAATATGTGCTATAAAGGAGACCCCCAGCGTGCCATGTGCCGCAATCTGAGACCTTTGTGTCTCAGCATTTAGAGGAAGCGTTAAAGCTCAACCTGTCAGCCAGCCCTGTGCTTCTGCTGAGGCTTGTCCCACGACTGAGACTCTGGTTTCACTTTATTGGAACAGATACAGCTGGTATCTGCTTCAAACTTGGCTCACAATAACAAGAGTTGGATTGAAAGTTTTCGTTTGGGCATGATGATGTGTTACCTGTATGACATTCAATCCCCCGACAGCACGAACAAAAAGGTTGTAGTTTTGATAAGATGCAAAGAAGAAGATGTTTGTTCTTGATGAATGGTCATTGTTTTCAAAATAGATCATGTGCTTTTGTGTTTTTCTGATGCACATCTGCGCAAGACATGGAGACATAAAAGCAGCATATCCCGTTCCAGCTCATGTCAGGCAGTGTCTTACATGAGGGACGTGCCACATTGTTCTTGTTTCCTTGACAAGCTGAAGGTAGATCTCCTCCTGACAGCAAAGAGCCAGGGTCAACTGGGGTTAACCCTGTCTAACCCCTCTGGGCCACCTGGAGACCCCCTCTACACAGCCTACCAGGATTATCCCACACCCTCCCACACATTAGCTGCACACATATAAAGGGCCATTGAGGTCATTTCTGTCTCTGTGTCTCTCTCTCTGTCCCCTTCTCTGTGCCTTTGATGCCTGTGTTTCTGGGATGCTGATCCAGTAAATGCTATAGGATGAAAAGGCTGGTTTGGCACAGGCCTGGGTGACCTCTATAGCTGCGGCGATGGGAGCAAGCTGCACCCCCTCTTTGTTTGGGTTGACGCTCAAGGGAAGCCGTCACCCCTGAGGTCAGCTGGCGGGGGCTGGATGAGTGACTAGAGGACCACCTCCTGTCACAATTAAATGATTAATGGAGAAGAGACACAATCCCAGCTCCTGTAAGTTGCATTGAATACTGGAGTCATAACATCACTTCAGTCCTCTGCGGTGTTTAGTCGGGCAAAGTTGGAAGGAAAATATCTTAAAAGAGACCACTTGGCATGAGATGTGTTGACTTCCTTCCAAGACATTACCTTTTGGACATATCGTACATACCTGCTCCCCCTAGAGAGATACGGTTAGGTAATGGTTATGTTTGGCAAAGTTAAACCTTTCAACTCTTTTTTTTTTTCTTTTTATATTTCATTGGCATGCAGATAGTCGAGGTTAAGTGGAATTCAGTCTCATGTAGTTCTTCCTGTGGAAAGTTACTGAATAGGACAAGTGATATTTCATCCCCCTGTCTGGGACATTTCACATATGTCAGATTTTTTATGGCTTAATTTTGCATTAATCTGCTGCCCCATATTTTTGGTGCTTAACCACTTTTAATGCCCCCTGTTTCTAAATCGAGAAAGATGGTTTTAGAGGGAGGGGGGAAGACATGGAGGAATGTTCCCCTGCTTAGACGTCATGTGGTGTATGACTATGTACACTGCCAGGCTGGGCTCTCCAGGTCTTTTCAGAGTGACAAGCCTTTCCTGGAAGTCTCAATTTACCTCTGAATAATAGAAAAAGGACGATAGATCACGCATATATCCCATATGTCTACATGAAAGAGAGATTTTTAGAAGCGGAAGAGCCATTAGTGAAGAGTTATTGGAAAGAGAGACAAGTATGCACTTAGACCTGGCTAGATATGTTTGCTCCTGCTTGCATTCGAAGGCATCTTTATTATTCTCCCCTATTGCTGCCAAGTTATCAAGCCTGAGCATCATGTATCTGGTTCTTCATCCTCACACTATTGATCCCTGTTTCCCTCATCTATAAAACTAACCATCGACTTTGGAGGCGTATCACATAGTACAGAGATATGGATTGTAGGTGACATCTTGAGCCAGCTCTTTTTCGTCTGTTCCCCATCAGGCAGGCTGCCTCAGCAGGGCCTCAGCCTGCCCGTGAGTGGAAATCTTTGGCCCGTGTTATCTTTGGAAAGTGTCGAGTCCACAGAAACCCAGGAGCATGGAGTCCAGTGTCAGCTAGACATCCTAGGTTCACCATTACTTAGCAAAGATGGAGATATTTTTGCTGCTCCAGAGCGAAGACGAGTTGTGAAATCCGATGAAAATAGCACAACGTGGCTATCGGAGGACTCTGTTTTATTTGGAGAGGAAACATGTCCTGCCAGATCTTTTCACTTGAACCGAGCAAAGTGACCAGTTTTGCAGCTTATTGAGCATTTTTGAATATAATTCAGAAGAGAGGATGACCACCCTCTGAAACTGAGTGCTTCATGATCAAACAAGATGGTCCAATATAGGGCACTGCTTCCAGCTGACACACTGAGTTTTTTTGTCATGAAAAAGTGAAGGGAATGTGGGACAAAGAGCTCCATATGTGCAGAGGGCTCTAATGTAACCCAAGTCCTGCAGTGCTGAGGGCCTCATCCACTTAATGCAGGAATCCATCTCATTCTGCCTGTCTATATTGCTGTGATTTTTTCCATTCATAATGACCCCAGCAGGAGACTGGATGGCCTCCTATACATTGTGCATGTTGTGGCGGGGCATGACAAATTAGCACCCTGCAGAAATGCAGAATTTCTATAGATGTTTGTCTCATCAAAACAGCAAGGCTGTTTCCTGACTTGGCAAGCTGAGGGCTCTGGTATAAAGGAACATTCATAAGATTTTGGGACAATGACAGTTTCTCATCGCAAAAATCTGTCCTCTTTAATGCAAAAGCTCATCTCATTATGATTACTTGATGTCCTACTTTTTGAACAAACTTTTTGTGCTTCCTGTGTCAAAACCACACAAAGCCTTCTGTAGAAACCAGTTTAAAGTAATGTATGTTGAAATCCAATTTTATCGTTATCAGTTTGACCTAAATTTGATTATTTTTACTTTCACTCAGCATTAATATACTTACTTTATAATACAAGACTAGAATACATCAAAAGTGATTATATGTGTAAAAAATCAAACTTTTTTTCTGCGCCAGAATATCAAGGTTCACCTACTGAAATAACATACATCTGTCTGTCTATATCTGATAGATTTTGCCAAGTTTGGATCATGCAGCAACCTTCGGTGTTGAAATGTGAAGCCAATCAAAAGCCAAAGAATTCCCATAATGCCCCATGTTAAACGGCTCATTCTCACAGCAAAATTAAACATGGTCACAACCTGATTCAAAAACACTTAAGATCCGAATATCAAATTTCTACGAAAGGGCCACAAGAGGAGAAAAAGAGGAGAAAAAAGTAATTACAGGGGGGAGATTTTTTCTAAATTTCCATTTCGAGATTAAAGGCAAAATTTCAAGATTAAAATTGAAATGTAAAAAAATCAAAATTTCAACTTTATTCATGTCGACTTTTATCTCTAAATTTCAACTCTAATCTGAAATTTTTTATTTTTCATCTTCAAATTTCGACTTTATTCATGACATTATGTAATCTCGAAATGTCGACCTTAATCTCAAAATTTCAATCTTAAATTGCCAAATTTCGACTTTATTTACATAATTTAGATTTTTTGAATCTTGAAATTTCGACTTTACGCTCTTCCCTGTAATTATTATTTTTTTCTCTTCATGTGGCCCTAATCCTCTTTCGTAAATTTCTCTATTGTTTCTTACTGTATGTGGAATAACTTTTTTAATTTCTATCATCAGTTTTGACTCTTTTTAGGCAGGGATTTACACATATCTTTACATAATGAGGGGTATAGCTTATTTGACCGACAGGTGGGACACCTGCAGCTCTGAGCCAGGAGTCCAGAAGTCCACCTCAATTTAAAAAAGTATCTGAGTCCACTTAGGTAAAAAGTCAGGTTTTGTCATCATTTTCATAGTTATGCTTCAAAAAGTCTCTTCAGAAAGTCTGATGTCACTGAGACCCCATCGATGTTTTATACAATCTGTGGTTTGCACTAAGCTAAGAAAAATAATCTCATTGCTGTAATACAGCAAGGATTTGTTTTAGAAAATACTGCATGTGTCAGGCATTTAAATATGACAATCATTCTCATTATCTCCAGACCAAGCACTCTGTGTCACTTGATCCACTTGCGTGACTAAAATACCCCATCAGCTGTGCTCATGATACAGTAGATATTCTGGTTGAGATAAAGAGTGGTAATGAAAGGGTGACCTGGATATTAACAGAGAGGCTTTGTCGTTTGTTATTTGCCTTTTAGAGAAGAGCTGAACATCCATGTGGGGAGAGGAGGGTTGTTGGGGACTTCCACCACATGCAGTGGGTCACATACGTACTGTATGTCAAGAGCCATATTTTTATCCTCCGCTTTTACACGTGCTCATGTTTATATATAGTGTCAGCCTCTGAGCCAGTGACTCATTAAAAGTGTTTGCAAGGGTGCTAATTTATTTTTTGATCTAACCCACATATATTCTGGGTGTAGACAGGTGTCACTTTCCCCTCACATACATAAAGCATGCCCGGCTGTATCAGCTCTCTTCAGCTGATTAGTTTAGTAGCTTGCTCTATCTTTAGTGGGTAATTCAGACAGTTATAGGTCACCAGGTTCAGTGCAATTCTGCCAGAGATTGAAATTTCTGTGATGTCATGCAGCATTTTCTGCAAATTTTCTAAATTGAGGCTGGAAAGAGCAGGTAAGAGTCTCACTCCTCTGCCTTTTTCAGTATTATGTAACACTGTATCTGTCCTCTATCCGTACACTTGCCAAGGTGCAGCACAAAGTTGCTTACACTGCTGTTCAAGCCTGAAGTGAGGGAGTGTTTCCTCAGGGCCTGGGTGTGCAGCTCCACAGTATTCCACCACCCATTAAATCCAGATATGAGGCAGGACATCAGGTTGATGGATTTACAGGATGTGAATTGGGCAAAGATTTTTGGTCATTTACAGCATGGAAGAGCTCTGAAAAAAAGAGTGTATTCGTAGAATGGGAGTAGGTCTTATCCAACACTTAGCCGAAGTCTGAGTTTTCAATGCTTTTATATAGTTTGTGGATAAAATGCTTAAATTTATTGATAGTTTGCCCTAAAGAAACAACATACGCCTGAAAATACTAATTACCTAAGAAACACCAGAGAAACAAGATTTAAAGTCTCTCTTACATACCCTGAAGACTGCTGCAGTACAAGTACTCAGCTGTGTGTGTGTGTGTGTGGAGGCATGGAGGTGTTGAATTTAACCAGGTGTTCTTGAAATCTCTCATGAGTTTATTTAGATGTGTGTAGGAGGGTTTGCCATCTTGTAAAATACTTTTTAAAAAAAGCCTCAAGTGCACCTGGTCCTGTATGGCTTGGCAGTCTCTCTACTTTGCATGGCTGACACTAGCTGGCATGAGACTATAATAGAACCACTTATCACATAATATTTCCAGTATACTGATGTGCCAGAGTTTCTGTCATGATTTGGGGGACTTTAAAATGGAACCACAGCTGTAGATATTAGCCCTCCACTGTTCATGGCTGGTAGTGTGTGGCCTTAAAGCTTTTTTTATTTTTCATCTTCACTGGCCATGTTTGACGCATGATGTCAGATTTCCTCTAACCCCTGTTTGTGATTAGACTATACGTACACGCCTCCTTGTTGCTTAAAGCCTTTGAAAACTTATATATTCAAATCATATATGCTCAGTACCCACAAATGATTGGCCTTTGTACTTTTTAAACAATAATCCCTCTAGATATGTTATTTCAAAGTTTTACACTTTATTTAGCAGCATTAGTAGCACTTTAATAGCCAAATATGTCTCTTTAAACTCTGCTTGGTTGAGTCCGAGATTTGTTTTGTGATGGACAGATGTGGCTGTGAAAAAATGAACAGCTGGGAAGTACCTCCCCCACCCCTGCATTTCACTTAAGGGACGAAACAATGCAAAAACACAAGAAATGGGTCAACAGATTCAGATGATTGAGTCTCATGGCTCACAGTAATATAAGAGAGCTTTATCTAGTGTAGTCATATGAGCTAATACAGCTGTTTGGAAGAGTTAGTGGTGTCCAGAGGGGACATAATAGGCCCAAACTCTATGCACACCCAGCACTGATACATAAAAATCCGATGTCTGATTTCTAATCCCTTTATCTCTTTTAATCAATTGAATTAGGCAAATATGTGTGGCTGATTTTCTGCCGGCAGAAGATAACAGTTTGAAATCAGACGACGAAATCAGTATGTCAAACATGTCTGCTGAGCTGTGCGGTACAAAAGCCACTTTTGGCAACAAGCGCAGACTCTGACAAATCTATTCACACAGAGTGAATTCGCATGTCTGTTTGCCGAGCCCCTGGGGCTTAATGGCTGTTATTTGGGGTTTTGAGCATGTCAAGTTAGTTGTAATGGATATGATGTTAGTTATTTTTTTCTGCTCACTTTATTGTTTGTTTGTTATACTGTTGTGGTGACGGATTGCTGGGGTGGACATGTTTGGTCTGTTTCCATGCACCGAGGACTGCATGAGGCTGTCATTTTCTCTTGATCTCTGCTGGATACTCATAAACGATGATTTTGTCAAACGCAGAAGAATTTTCTATTTACGGAGCCATTTTGAACTTCTTTACCCTGTCATTGTCTAATTTTCTGCCTTTTTGCTTTACTGGGCACTAACATTTGTGTGACAGCAGACAAATTTACTTGACTCTCCTATTTAGTTTTTATAACTTTTGCAGGATATCTTTCTGTTGGTCGTGTTTTGGGCTATTACAGTGACTCAATGGTTCAGTCATACACACAACAGTTAAAAAAAGCCGACAAATTAGACAAATATATCACCTGAGTTATAGAAAGTGAAGTAAATGCTCCACAAAACAGCATTACATCCAGGTTAAGATCTCTGAATGATGAACTTGGGCTGATGTGAGGTATCAGTGTTCATGTGTTTGTCAGACATGTTTGACGTTGTTCCGGATTATGCCAATATTTTTTAATGACACAGAATCTCCAGATGTTTCTCCCTAGATATTCAACTGATAGCAATTACAAAAATTAGTGATGGAGGGCATCTAGAAAATGTAAACATTGTCAGCTGATGGATGAAATTCACATTGCCACCATGCTGTCAACAGTGCTACCACGTATTCACATTTTGATGCCTCCAGTTTGGGTTTTAGCTAAAGACAACACAATGTGAATTTTCTTGAAGTCAGCAAAGACGGACATAAATTCATATATGCTCATTCTAACTGAACTTTATACTTCAACAAAGCAGCCTCTATACTATGGCGTCCCTGATAACTTAGTTACTAATGACGAATTTAACAAACAATTCAGACAAGTAAACGAGTTCAACACGTAGTTTTCAAAAGTTGAAGTGTGCGACTTGGCAGAGAATGTGAGCCATGTTGAAGTCTATATCCAGCCACTGCACTGTCAAACTAAGCAAAACCACTGGACTGGTGTCAGAAGGGGTAAACTGATGTTATGGTGGCTTTTGTTGATGAGTCTGTGAGCATGTTCAGGGATCAGGTAAGGATACAAATGTCATGTAGCAGCTACTTGGGGGTAACTGGGTGTAAAATGGGCCAATGGATGGTGAAATCCTTGTTCATCTGCCATAGAAACAGGTTGGTCATCAAGTGCCAGAACTTTAGTGGTCTGCTGTCCATTTTTTAAGGCTTTGGATTATGTCTAGTAAACTTTCTGCTGTTCTCAAATGTCTGCTGCTTCGTCTTCTTGAATTACATCTTTTATGCTATCACAACTTTTCAGGCTACTTTTGTTGTGCAATCACAACTCAAAGACTTTTTTTCTCCACTTCCAATGCTTGTAGTACATGAAATGCTCATTGCAATGGTCCTCCTCCTCTGAAATAGCCACATTGGCAATGTGGCTGTTTTTACTATTGTTGAGGTTGCTCTTTTTATTTTTGTTTGTGTTTAATAGAGGAGTGCATTTCGCCAGCCAATGTGTGGGATGTGTAGAATTGTAAGGTAACTTTATATAAAACTGTTTATTTTCTGCTGTTTTTATGAATAAAATTGTGCTAACCGGAAAATAGATGATAAAAAAACTACTCCAGTTATAAACAGTTAAATCCAGAATAATAGAGAAAAGAAGTTTTAACTGTGCTCCTGCAAAAATACTTACCAGTCAGCATTGTGTACTTTCTGTGTGTAGGTGTAGCTTTTTTGTACTGCCTGATTTCACCATCCTTTTAATCTCTTGAACAAGCTCACTTTGTCGAAAGTATATTATACCCATAGACTGTTTATAATATGGACAACTTGGTTCTGCCTTCCGCCAGTATATGGATTTGAAGCCGAAAAGCTCTCAGTAATTCTGCGTTTTTTCTCCACTTCCTGAAACCAACATTATGCAGTAGCGTTGTACGCACTCCACCCCTTATGCAGTAGCATTGTACGCACTCAGCGGGAGAGTTGCCGAGAGTCGCTGTGAAGACGCTCAGCTCAAACAGCAGATCCCCCAAGTGTGCTACGCAATCTTCGTATGCCCATAGGCTGTATCAGGAGTCAATAACAGAAAACATGAACCCCCAATAACTAATAAAAATTTGTTTGTCCACAGCCCCATAAGGTTTGCTGGAGGAGGTGGGATTTATGACCTATACTGCAGCCTGTCACCAGGGTGTGCTGTTCTCGGGGTGGCTTTTATATAGGGTCTATGATTATAGCTGTAGTTTGTTATAAATGTGTGTTCCTTATTTAATCTATTACCAATTTGGGTTTTGATATTGTAAGGAAAGATTTTTGACTTCAGATGTTACCACATATCTGTTCTGGTTGACTGATGAAGCAGGTTGTAAATCAAAGGTAGCTTCTCTCTATAGCATACTACTTCATTGTCTCTTTAAATCAAATTCTCATTGTATTAGTAAGGAATTTCCAATCATCCTGTAAATAGGAAAGCCTGAGGCGAAGAATGACAGCCATAACATGATAAGGGAAATGTTTACTGAAGTGAAAGGGTTTTCTTTCATTTGGTTGGGCACAATCTGACCTTTTCGCCCCATGGTTGCCCCATGCTGACAATCAGAAAAAAAGCAGACTTAAAGCACTTTAGCTTTGAATTCCTTTTTTGAAACCAAGAGGCGGCTTCCAGTTCTTGTCCACAGCTCATGGTTTTACTGCTTCTGGCCAACTTTATTCAGGGATACACTCAAGCCCAAGTCAACCATCAACAAGCTGAGCAGGCATAAAACAAATGGATTACATTTGAAACACATAATTCATAATATTGAATACATGATAACCAGTGTTTGGATAGGCAGAGTGTGTTGAATACAATAAATCTGCATGATAATGATTGCACCAGAACAGCACCCTGACATTTAGTGATAGGTTTTTTAGATTAATTTCCCACTCTGAGTAAACAGAGGAGGAGGAAGCAGGGGAAACGAAGCTCCAGGGATCAGACATTCACCTCCACCAGCTCTCTGCTGGGAAGTTTGGATAAACAGTTGGAGGTCTCAGTCAGAACTCACTGTCAAACAGACTGACGTGTATCACCTCTGACTCCTGTGAGCACTTCCAGCCCACCAAACCAGCCTCATCTAGTCTGCCTTTCTTCCTGCAATCTTTTTTCACATGTAGACATCTTTAAACTTCTACAGGAGCATACAGTGAAATTAATGTTTTCTGCTTCTCACTGCGAGCTTTTGTGTTCATATCTTATGCTTACAAGAATAGAGGGACTGAGCAGCAAACACACTTGGTTAAAATAAAAACTTCACCGTAGATCTACTAATTACAGTTGAGGGTTTGTTGGCTGGTGTCACAGAGTGGACCACAGCGGCCCTGTGAACCAGGCCTACAGCTGTCACACACATCACACACATGCAGACTTCACTTTTCTCCTCCTCACTCCCCACTGATGTGGCCCAGTCAAGCCAGAGACAAATGGGCCCAGACATGGAAGACATTAAGACTAGCTAAAAACAACATGTTAAGTATAGACTTGCTCTCCCGCAATGCAAACACAAAGTGTTCACTCTGGTGCAATTATACATATTTTGACATGGACAGCAGAAGAGACAGATTTCTTTATATTTATGTAACTGTGTGTTTCAGGGAAAGTCTAAGATGAAGAGACAGTTTGTGGCTTCAGGAAGCCATGTCAACTGTGGGATGAAAGGGTAAAAAAACACGTTTTCCAGGTCAAGGGTTAACCATTCAGAAATGTCATGGTATCTGAGCACAGCATGACGGAAATACAGTTTTAATGCGCGGCATGATCTGCAGTCCTCATGTTGATTGCATTCAGGCTACATGGTAAAAGGGGACATATGTAAGTCAGCCTTCCGACATGACTTTCTCAAATTTAAAACCGAGCCGTCTGAAGAATGCCGGTGACCCATCTCCTGTTTCAGATCAGATTTTAAGTCTTTGACCTTTCAAAATAAAGCTATTCTTAACACCTGAATTGTTTCTAAACTCTAGGCTGACATGATGTTGCACCTCAGTGACTGCTGAGTATGTAGTTCAAGTTTGGGATTTGATTACGGGGCAAAAAAAAAAAAGCTAAAGAACTGAAGTCTGGTGGTCTTTTGATTACTTGTTTTGTTAGTTTTCTGCTGAGGCAATGCTCTGACTGTCTTGGCCAACTCTATTTTTTGAAATCATTTCTGTTAAGTAAGTGCTGAGGATAAGATGTGGGGGCTGAGATTTCGCTGACATGATGGGTAACTAATGACAGACTGTTGCTTTGGGTTAGACCGGGCTTCCCTCCTGTGGATCCTCAAACATAGTATGTTTTCCTAAAGGAGACGATCCGTTCTCGATGAGGCAGCTTGGCTTCTGGAGCTGTTAATATCAGGGGTCAAAGGTCGCTGTTTGAAGCGGAAAAGCCAGTGGCAGGAACCTGCTTCTCTAGAGGGAAAACATTTGCTTTTTTTTAAGATTCAACTTTTAATGAGTTTTATTTTTTTTTTACAAGACCAAACTAAAACAAACAAACCAAAAAAAAAAACAGTCAAAAGAAAAAAAACAAAAAACCTCAAAAACAAGATACAGTCTTATGACAATAAGACTAAGTAGTAACAATAAAATAAAAATAAGTACAGAAGTCCAAGACAGAAAATTAATCCATGCTCAATATGTTAAACAATCTTACCCAAATACAACCGAAAACATGTGCTTTTAAAAAATTCTTCAGAGCTTTGCAAGCAGCAGCCTCTGATTTTGATAAATGTATTTGAACAAAAAACTGCAATTCCTCATGTGTCCACTTGAGGCTGGTCCTAAAATCTCCGGAAACCACCCACACACAGACCCATTCAGCAAAAACAAACATCTGCTGCCATGGTTTGAAAAACAGTGTTTGTCTGAATCATGTCTGAATTTCTCCAGCCACACGGTTAAAGACATTGCGCTCCCACATGGCCACACTGATTACTCACTCAGTGAGGTGCAGCAAAAATAAGTAAAAAAGAAACACCTTCATCAAAAACGTTGACAGCATTAAATTGAGCAAGTCTACATCTTGTGTAAGCCAGTGGTACTACAGTAGGGTTATTAAAACATTACTCTGTCAGATCATGGAAAGAACAGTATTAAAAAACAAAAATTTAACCAATTTCCCCCATTCATGATCAAACATATCCACTCATGATCAAACGTATCCACTCATGATGAGATGCATCAACAAGAGCCCACTTGAAGGAGACCAAATAGAATAGAACAGCCATTACAAAGACATTGTAAACAAAAATGTCTGCTTCCCCCTCTGGATGCCATTAGGCATGTTTCAGTGTTTGTTTTAGTCATTGGACAAAGTGTGTTCTTTCTTCCTCCTCATACTTAAATACAATGAAAATCATGGTGGTCATTTATAAGCCGCCATTGTTCTCAGTCCAAACACAGCTTGTGTTTGTAGCTCTGTAATTGTGTGGTATATTCTGCTCTACTTATCGGGCCTTCCCGCTTTCTAATCATGTAATATTTAGAATATAGAGAGGTTATGTTGTGCGTCGGTTAGATCCCATGGCTTTTACACAGTGCAAATGCTGCTTTTGGGGCCTTTATGGAATCCAGCTGGCGTGGTTCAACATTTCCAAAGTTCCACTTTTATCTGAACCCAATCAGAGCCAAGCAGACACCCACTGCAGCCCTGAGAGAGGAGATGACTTTTGGAGAACATGAACACATTTGTGCAGACTGAACTCGAGGATCATAGTCTTGTAAGGCTGGTAAACATGAAACTAGGACTCTGATTCAGCATGCACACACAAACCCATGCTGAAGTTCATAAACTATTAAACGCCCCTCAACAGGTGTGGAAATATTTTACGAGAACTCCAACTATAAAACATGACTCCTCCTGCTCTCTTTTTCATACCTGTTAAAATAAACAGTCTCCTCAATGTGGGTCAAGCCTATTGAAGGACAATCATTTCTCACAATTTCAGCTGTTTTGCTCTTCAAAACGTTAAAAAAAACAATAGATAGATGTCTAAGGCGGGTGACACTTTGAAACTTTCAAACGCTCAAACAAACAAACACATAAAGTTGTTGAATAAA
The DNA here is from genome assembly GCA_962446985.1 of Xyrichtys novacula. Classification (NCBI taxonomy): domain Eukaryota; kingdom Metazoa; phylum Chordata; class Actinopteri; order Labriformes; family Labridae; genus Xyrichtys; species Xyrichtys novacula. Next base: position 9,138,015 of record OY660871.1, on the reverse strand, counting down.
ATGCCACATTTTTTAATAAGCTCACCCTTTTACACACATCTCGCTACACTCTCTAATACAGTTTTCAGCGTTGATGTGTTAATGAGGGCACCTTTTCTGTCACGTTCCTCCTGTCATCTACAGCAGAGCTCCAGAGCTATACACTGTGATTGAGCCTAACCACTACCAGGTGCACTTGAAAAGGTTTTGGTGAAGTTGGCACGGGGTCAAGACTGGGTGGAGGTATAGGAGGGGTGCAGGGGAGGCCTGTGTACCAGAGGGATAGAGTAGTTTAATTTTAAAACATCAAACCCCCTGAATCTGTTACCAGAGTGTTAGACCAAGGTGTCTGAACTTGTTACAGTGTGATCACGCAGGGCTGTTGCAAACCTGTCTCATGCAGACCCAGAAAGCAAATCCCCCACCCCCCTGAACTCATTTTTTTATGCCTTCTTTAGGAGGTGGGGGGTAGATGAACAGGCATATATACGGCTTGTGTGAAGTCATAAATAGTGTGTTATTGTCAAGGTTTGGCTCTCAAATCTGGCTTATTTTACAAGTAGGCCACTGTCAATCAAGATGAAAGACAAATGAGGTGAGTTATAAGATTTACAGTCCACTTTGGTCTCTGTACAACAAGCCTGCAGTGAGACAGAGAGGGAAAAAAATCCTTTATTTCAACTATGAAATGGTCTGTTTTGGAAGGCATCAGGACTACACCCTCCTTCTCATGCAAACCATACTGCAGCAGTATGTGTGGTCATGCGCCATGTAAGAGGGTCCAAACTAGGCAGCTTTTTCGGGTATCTGAGCCAAGTTTTTTTTAAAGAGTTTTAAATGATTTTTTCTTTTATTTTGGGGAATGACCTTCACAACCTACAACCTACATTTCAACACTTTTGTGTAAATGAAGGAATTTTGCTGTATACCTCAAAGCAAACTGGCATCAAAACCCACCCACTGAATCTAATTTAATCCAGGAATTATGAATGTAAACTAAATATAAAGATACAGCCTATAAAACATGTATTAACTGTAAAAATCTTTACAGATCTGTGATCTCCAGCCTGCCTGTGTTGAAGAGGACGAGGGTAAAATACTAACACTGCGATGTGGTGGTGACAGACGTGGAGGGGTTTTATTCCCTCATTTGTGTCTCCACAGATGTAGATTCAGCCATGCGTAAATCTCACCCCCTGCTGCGCCCTGAGCAAGGTCCTTCTCTGATTTTTTTCTCCGCCTTTATTACACCGGCCTCCTGCCCTGTTGAAATCTGCTAACTCCACTTTTCATGCAAACATGCTGAAGCTCGGAAAAACACCAGAGAGACCTCTAGGGATCAGGATGGCAAAAACACCTTTTTTTATGCAACTCAGTTATGAAGTAAAACTGTGTGTACTGTAGTTGTAGTTGCCATCGTAGTTACAGTTGCACATCTAAAACATCTATGTCTCAGATGTTTGTATGGGTGTAATATGTTTATTTGTATTTCCAGGGTTTAACTAAAAGCATTGTTTATAGTTACGTCTTTAAATGTGAGTGTAAATAACTGGGATGTTAGTCTTCTTTGATTGACTCTCCCACTTGAATCGACAAGAGGTGCCATACATTTACTTCATTCCTCTCCTTCAAAATAAAACTTTTCTAGAGTCTCTGAATCCCATGGCATGTGGTTCCTCCCTACAAAATGTGAGAGTTGGGTTGGGGCACATCTTTTGTCATCCTCATACCACAAATATCTTTCACTACTCAAAGGCTTTTTTGTAGACCTTTCTCTATAGCTTTGAATCACAACCTTTGCTCTATCTCCCTTTTTTCCCCGTTACAAACTTTGATATGCACACTGGCTTTGGCCAAATAAGGTAAGAGAACACTTTACATTCTGTCTTGCCAAAAACGAGGCTGATCCTCTGTGGTACAGTGAGCCAAGACGCCTCTTTATCAGAAGTTGTGGGCTCTGTAGGTGTGCCAGCCAGTCCCTTCCCACCTTGACAGCGTCATGCTACAGGGATGCATGACTGGCTCCTAATGACGGTCTCAAAAATCTCTTTCTGTGATTTATACTGCTTGGGCATGTTTGCTGAAAGCCAGGTATGTCTCTCTTTAAAGTGGGCAGCTGTTGTGGTGAAGCAGACTTTCTCTCATCTCACTTGTCACTGAGGCAGTGATTTTCTCCTTTGTTTTGAACTGGAGATATGGGGCTTGCTTAATTTTCCAAGCATGCATATTTCCACAGATGTCTCATTCTGGGAAGACATTAGTTAGGCTGTCAGACTGAGAACCTAATAAATGAAACACAAGATTCCAGTTTCTTCCTGCTTTAAATTGAGCTCTTCTCTGAAATGCTAGATGATTCACTTGTTTTTTTTTTCTTTTTCTTTTTTGTAATTTAGGTTCTCCTCCACAACTAACTATAACTATTATTTAAAATAATCTCAGAAACATTGTTGTATAAGACAAAAAAATGTCAGCTGACTTCAGAGCAAAAGAAGGAGAAACTGAAAAGATTCACAGAAATGTAGATGATTGAAAAGTATGATATTTGTCTTTTAAATAGCGGCATAAGAGTACTGCTCTTCCCCAAAACTAATACTAAAGTACAGATGCTCAAAATAAAAGTACAGCGCAGCACTTACTTCCACTGTTTACAATCAAGAGACAAGATGTCACCCCGTGATCTTAATCTCTTTCATATTTTGTGACTCAGTGATATTTTTATTTCACCATTAAAACCTTTGAGACGTAGTAGAAAGGTTCAGTTTCCTATCACAGTGGAACAACACTTTTTGGTAAACTCAGCAGACATCTTTACTTGATGGATGAGTGATGAAAAGGCTTAGCCTTCTTCTGAAAAATGTAGACAAGGAGTCTAACTGCACCGTACCAGTCATTGATATGTTGATTTTCCAAGAGTAGCATGATATCACATATGACATTCACATTCATGACAAATGGTTATTATGGCGTTCTATCTCCTATTTGTGGAGACACTCTGTATCTCCCTTCATCACAACATGAGTTATGAGTCTGCTAAGTGACTAAGTGCTTCAGAGCCTCTCTGAGAAAAGCCCAATTCAATCCAGAGTATGCTCAGAGTCAACGCAGAACTCCTAAAGCCTTAGTCAGAGCGTCACTGTCTTCACTTAATAGTAGTTGTTACAGTGCCAATCCACGATCCACCAGAGCTGTTACAAAACTCAACTGTTGATACTTCTTTGTACTTCTATGCTAATCGCATAAAAGTGTAATATTGATGCACCGTTTTGTGATTCAGTGTAGCGCTGATGATAGCTGAGGACTGAAATGTTTGCCCTGCATTCCTGTTCACTGTGAGCATGTATTGTTTTGATTATTTTCTCTTATTTAAAAGAGAGCTGTTTTTTTTTTTTCATTTATCTCAGTATGTAGACATTTTTGTCACTTTTTGGCGCAGTGTATTTGGAGTGCAGTTATTTCCTTTCCCTTTTTTTCTGGGTCAAAGGTGGGACACTCCACTCTACCATTACACCTCTGCGACACTTACATAAAAATAAGACATCGCAGCAGCATTTAGGTCCTACCTTGAGCTGGCAGTGTTGATAGAGCTACTGTTTTTTCCTTCAACAAAAGCTGCATTTACATTGGCACAAATAATTGGAATAAATGCCTGATTGGATCATTTAAACAGATCGATCAGAAGATTCTGACCCAATTTGGCTCAATCGGAAAGAAATTGTATTCCGATTGAGAGGAGTGGTTAATGCCGATCGTTATTCTGAAACGCGTCCATGTAAACGTTTATTCTGAAGGACACAGCACATCTACATGCACAGTGCAACCTTTGACAGAACAGTAAAATAAGTACGCAAGGGCGCCAACATTTAACGGGAAGAAAACTCCTGAATTGGATGGAGTGAGCCACTACCATGTTTGTTGGTTTGTTGACAGCACAGGCGTAAATACAACTCTTCTTCGGCAGTTGTTTTAGCGAAATCAAACAAATCTGTGCATGTCCAAATGCTACTAATCTGAATAGAGCTTGGTGCATGTGATGATCGTGATGTGATGATCAGAGTATTTGATTTTGCACCCATATCAACTGTGGATTGAGATTATCCAATCCCTCAAGAAAACTCAGTTGCCGTGTAAATGTGGCTACTGAGTACATTTTCTACATTGGCCTTTGCTCAAATCAAGTTGTCAAAGCTGGTATCAGGAAGAAAAAATGGGAATGCAACATCTCTGGTAATGAATCTATTCAGAGCAGCCCAAATAAATCAGAGTACATGTGAATAGAGTTAGATTTAGATTCATTTGAGATAGTGAAATTTATGTTTTGGCACAGAATAGTAAAAAGAGTCAAGCGTTGTTTTCTCTTTCTTGACTCTGATGGTGGTTGGTGGTGGTGCTTATTGTTGTTTCAAATTGTAGCTGTGGAAAACTACCACAGAAACCACTTTTCCATGCCAGGGGTGGAAGTAAATGATGAAGGCACATTTTATCTGGTATCCACCATCAGTTTGTACAAGTTGACTTGCTGAAGGAACTCAATCAAAACCTTTTATAATGCCAACAAGCCGTCATGGGTTTTACTCTCTGGGCTTACCAAGCACATAATAAATCCTTATCTACCCGCTCTGACATGATCCAGTATAACAGTGAACATGTCAAGTGTTTTGGCATTGTGAAGTGGGATTTTGAAGAGAAAGCAGTCAGTCATGTTGATTGGGAGTTTGTTCCAGTTGGGCAAACAATTTGGCCCCAGAGGACAAAACAGGTCTTTGACTGTCTGTGCCAAGCATGGATCATATTCATTTCAGGGACAACTTGGAGTCTACAGGAGGTCATACAAACAAAACACCTCCTCGACAGCAGAGGTAATTATCGATTCAGGATGAAACAATCTTCTCTGACCCAGAAGAATCCATGGGATACAAGCTCTGTTATGTGCATCCATCGTCTTAAAATAATCTGGATTAGTCTTTTTTTTTAAAGTCAGATCATGTTGCTCTAATTACAACTTTCATGGAAGTCTATTTTATCTCACCCCTTTGGATGTCAGTAATAGTGCTGACTTGACCCTTTACTGAGTTCTGACCCCCGTCAGCAGTCGGCTCACACCTCACATCCAGCCTGGCATGGCAGAGCTGGTGCCAAGGTGCAACAATCTGACATGACAGAGCGATCATGCGAGGACAGGATAGTCATGGTAACTGGTACTCATGATCATAGATCTCCACAGAGTATATCATTTTATGTCCACCCTTATCTTTTCAAGTCGGACAGCGTTTTGATAAAGCTCATTCCTCATGGATCGTCCTCCATGGACAAATGACTTTCTTTGAAGACTCTAAAGGCCAGATCCAAGAGGGAAAGATTGCACACACTATAAAAACAAACTCATGCGCTAGCTTGTTTGATGATTGTACTGAAGGTAAGGTCTGTGCCAGTCTGATTGTGAATCTGGTTCAAAGATAATGGACTGAGTTGTACAAAGCCAAGAAATGAGTTGTGTTGAAGAAATGCTGGGAAGAGAGAGAGAGAGAGAGAAAGAGAGCTTGGCCTTTGTTTTTTTCTCTCCTCATAACCCTGTCCATACTTGTGCAGTGCTGTGCTCAGTGAACTACCTGCTAAATTATGGTTAGACCCAATTAATCAAGATTTTATATAATATCTTCCCTGTTGCAACATATTTATGTAATATTTTGATTTATTTTCTGTAAGAACCATGCAACTGTAGTGAGAAAGGTTTTTTTGGATTAGGAAAAGCAGCTTCATGATTAGGTGGAGGTCTCCATTGTGCATTTCTAAATAGGCCACAGGCTGTTTAAGAATAACATCCCATAGTTGAAGTAAGGCTGGGCAATAAAACAATAACTATATATATGAAAGATAATGTCCCTCAATATCAATATAAAACACGGTCAGTATGCTTTTTGATAGTTGGCATTCCACCATGTTTTGGTGGACTACACAAATAGCCAATGAAAAGGGAAGTTGCTCCGGTCTGCTTTGCGCTGAACCAATCATGTGGTTCTCTAGCGCAACGCCTAATGACAAAACGTTGAAGAGACACAAAGACCTCATAGATACAGCTTATTGTATTGCAAAAGACATACTACCAATACGCACTGTTAAGTTTCATTTTTATATCTAGATATATATCGATATCGACTGATATAAAAAAAATATATATTGTGATTAACTTTTTCCCATATCGCCCAGCCCGAAGTTGTCGATACATTTACAGTTTAACATGACAGTAATGCTTTTTAAATTTAAAACATTAGATTTGTCTCTTCACTGTCAGATGTCTGAGTGCGTGTCTGTCTGTCAGACTGGTGGAAGTAATTACCTGGGGTTAATATGGGTTGTGAGCAGCACTGATGACAGGGAGCTGCTTATGAGACTGGATGTCAGGTTAACTAGATTATGCCCTTACTTAAGCCACTGACAGACAGGTGCCAAAGGTCCTTCTCTTCCTCACTGGGAAAAAGAGCAACACATTTGTCCTGGCAGGGTTAAAGACAGAAATTGGAGGAAGGCTGCAGTTGTTTCCAGCTGTTAGAGAGATTTTTACCCTCTCTTTCCTCTACCTACGGTCACAGTGCGGCCAGCGTGGAAATAAAATGGTGAGCTGCGACAGATGTGTGTGCTTCCACATCGGTCAGCTTCTTTTTCCTGGAGCGGGGTCTGAAATAGATGTGGTCTCAGCACAACTGTGTTTATTGGACAGAGTTTGCACTGGTGCGTTTCCTCTCGTGTCAGGTTGTTAAGAACAAGAAGGAGAGGAGCAAGTCACAGAGAGCAGAGAGACAGCCAAGAGGAGTGAGAGACAGTGAGGGGGAAGACGCAGGTTAGGAGAGAGTCACTGAGGTCGTTGTTGAGAATATTTTCCAGCCTTTCTTTTTTAAAGACAAAAAAAAAAAAAAAACTCTTCTCAAGATTCTCATTTAGTTGCAGAACATAAAATAAAATGTTTCTGATTTTCAGGATCATAAAGTCGACAATGAGAAAAGCACTCGGTTTTGCAGAGTTGTCTCTTTTATGGAAAAAAAGATCAAAACCGTTAAATTAAAAAAAGGACCTTGCACACACACGTGATATAAGGGAAGTATATGGTGTGATATTTTAAATTATACTCTTAAAGCATCTGGTCCTATAAACATGGCTTGGTTTTTACTGCAGTGAGAAGATCTGTTTGGACGAAGGAGCTGCCAAGCAACACATGGGAAAAGGCCTTGACCCAACTTTCTTCCAAAAGGGATCATTCAAAGAGCCGAGACATAATGCTAATGACCAGTTACAATAACTTCATGGTGACTTGTTTTAACTGTATTAAAGCTGTCTTTGCCACCACCCCTAAACAGACCCACTTCAATTGTCGATCCCCCAGTTTATATCTGTGTCAAGCTTTTGTCTGGTCTGCTGAATGAGTGCATGCCTTTACTCCGCGCTCCGCTCCAATACCTATCTATGTCAGTGTTGGCGAGCGAGGGGAAACCCCGCTGAGGAGGTGAAAGGGGGCAGTGGGCTACAAAAAAGTAGAGAGAAGAAAGGGGGATGTTTATTGGGGGGGTTAGTGAGGGTCACCTCACCTGGTAGCCAAGGAATGACTCATTAGACAAGCAGGCACTAATGAAAGATTTGTCTGTCCTCACGTTGGCCTTCCTGTCATGTCTCTCTCCTCATCAGGAATTCTGCAGATTCCACCCTCGCCTTCCTCTGCTGTTTCTCTTTGACAGCATCAGATAGCATCTTGACGGCTGGTTAACATACAGTTTATTGAACAGAAGAGATAATTAGCCTGCGATGCCCTTTACGTGCTCTGCAGAACATGTGCAACCTCTAATGAAAAGGCGTATCATGCCTAACAGAAGGATCACCCTCCCGAGTTTCACCTAGAAAATTGACAAATGGTGCCACTTGTGTTTTCCAAAAGACTTACAGTGATTGACAAAAACATAAACTTTCAGTTAAAAGCCTTTGTAAACATATCAATAAACAAATCAATCCAATTTCCACTCAGGAACAATGAGTGCTGTTAAGCTCTGTGAGGCAGGTTTTGTGTTTACTGGAACTAGGCTGTGGTATGCATGTGTATCAAATGTCCCTGCCAGGATAGAGTGTCACAGCACAGAAACCTGATCTCCTCGCTGCTCCCGTGAGACTTTACAAAATACTCTCTCCCCACGATATCAACGGGAAGTCCAGGTACAAGAGGAAAAGAGGGAAATCACACAGAGAAGAATAAACAAGGTTTATTACTGAGTTCAAGCAAAGTCTTAAAAGGATCTTTAAAAGGTTTCCAGACATTTTATATTGCAAACCTCTTTTATGAAAACTCCTGATGCAGCAGTTCTTTCTGTTGCTGGGAAAACTCCCACAAAGGCAGCGCTCATCTGACTTTTTGTTCTTAAATTATCCCTTGTATGTTAACACTGCTCTTTTCTCCAGACTAACCCAACCTAATTCAATCCAGTTTTTATAGGCACATTTCAAACAAGCCTAAACCAAGAGTGCTTTACAGCGATTCAAAGCAGGTGTCATTAGATATTTGGTTGATTTTGATCTTGTCCCAGGCCTTTGCTGTGTGTCTGCTACGAGACCTTCACACCCCCTGGGTCCATCAAGGCCTCCCTCCTCGTGAGGCCTGCTCCCAAAGACAGAGGCTTCTTTACTCTGTGTGGCCCGACTTAGTTTTCTCCTAATCTAAACCATCCTCCCCATGTGTCTTCCATCACAACTCTCAAAGCATTTGAATAAACTCAAGGCTACAGGAACAAATTAATTAATGCCTGCTTCTCTGTGCACTTTATAAACTGTCTGTATGAGTGTGTGCATGCATACTTCTGTAGTGTACATTAATGTAGGCCTACACAGAAATGCGCACACACAAACACATTGCCCATATAATTGTCTCGATCCACTCTTCGGTTGCACTCCAACCCAAACACGTTGAAAGTGATCTCGGTCTGATACCTGCATTCCCATTTAACGATTTCCACCTGAGTGCTATAATCTGCTTTTATTGACCCATCATTCACCTTGTGCTTTCATTCAGGGAGAAAGGGATAAAAGGGAGGAAATAATCTCAGTCCACAAAGTAGCATGTTACAAGCCGGTGCACATGGTGGGAGGTCTTCCACCTTAATTACTTGGATTTTTGTCTTTGTAAATTTTGGAAGAGGAGGTTTGGCTTACAAAGTGAGAAAAGGGGAAAAGGAAAAAATGAGGAGGCAATGTCGATGTTGTTATTACTGCTGTGTTATGTGACCCAGAGGGTCATTACGCATAATGTAAACCCAAGAGTTTCTCATGAAAATACCAGAAGACAGAAATGAAAGATGGGTCCGGTTACCCTGAAGCATGTCTGGTACTGATGTGGCGCTGTTGGCTCACACAAGACTGTGGTCTTCCCAGACAGTTAGCCTGAGCGCAGTCTGACCACTGAGGTGTCTTCAGGACTCTCTGAGGACAAGCTAAATGTAGAAATGGGCTGGGCAAGGGTTTGGGACAGGAGTCCACTCCTAAGGTTCAGCTTTACCCTGACCAGAACTTCACAACCCAAACTGACCTTTATTTCTGCCCAGCTTTAATTTCATTTGATTGATTAGATTGTAACTTAATAGTTTATATTTCCTTTGGTGTTTTGTGTGTGTGTGTGTGTGTGTGTGTGTGTGTGTGTGTGTGTGTGTGTGTGTGTGTGTGTGTGTGTGTGTGTGTGTGTGTGTGTGTGACCAGTGAGGATGCAGGTTATTAATCACTTGGTAAACTAGATACACATATCCCAGATACCAAAAGCCTGTCCTCTCCCCCTGCGATAACTTTTTGGTGTATTTTCTAAAAAGCAGTGATATTTAACCAAGGTTTTGGAGTGTTGATGGTTTTTTTAAGGGTGGATTAGACGATTCAAGCGCCTGATTAGACAGATCATCTGTCTGGATAATGTGCCCATCAAAACTGTTGGCCAAAGGCACTGCTGCCTCAAGACAGAACTGCACCATTAGTGTCTCCATTTGAGGCTTTTGAAAATGTTCAGTTGTGCCTGATTGTGAGTAAATGGACATAATGGCTCTCTTGATGTTCACTTGGACATCACCTTATGATATTGATATCGGATATTGGTCCAAAAAATCAAATATCAGATTATATAAGTCTGCATCTAAAATCTCTGATATCAGCATTCCGATACAAGTAGTCCATTCCAGACTCAGCTCCAGCACCTCTATCTAGCAGCACCCGGATCCAGCATGTAGAACCCATGTGATCACAACAACAGTGTGTACTAAGGTACTACCAAGGAGTAGGAGTGATGTCGGCCATGTGGCAGTATTTTTTATTAAAGTCTGAAAAAGACGTTGCAGCTGAGTGCATAACTTATCATGCACAAGTTTGTGTATCGGATCAATATCGGTGTCGGACAATATTGAAGGCTACAATATCGGTATCGTATCGGAGGTAAAAAGGTTGTATCCAGACACCCCTAACATCAAATGTCTCTTTTTCTGGCTGCTGCAGTGGAATTGCTGTAATCTGCTCATCACAGTACTTTATAGCTTATTAAGCTCTACATGTAAGCTGTCAAAATAAAAGCATGAAAATTAAATGAATGCAAATGCATTTCATGAGCAGCTTGTTTGGCAAAAATGCTTAAATCTATGGCTTTGTTTGATTCATGCTACCCCCAAAATACACTTATGATTGATCGATGACAAAATGAAAACTACACCTGCAAACTTTGTGCCCTAGCTATTCATCAGTTGTTGGCTAAAAGGGAGTTAAAAAAAACAGGCTTCACAGACCACTGCTTATAGTTGGAGATGTGCAAAGATGATTTCAAAGGGGCTCCTCATGTTTATGTTTATACTTTTGTATTCCTGCAAACCACATCTTTAATACCAATACAGGACATGAAGGGTTGGCTGAGTCAGTGTTGACGGATTTATGCTCCTGCATACTTGTGATCTTTCTTAGTTCAAAGTCAGTGAGATGGTTTTGTGGGCATGACAGAAAAGATAAGATTAAGAAACTGTGAAAACAGATGGGTGTTCGCGTACGTATGGTTACTCGTGCGTGTGATTCTTCTTTTATTGCTTTGCTTTATGTCCATCACAGTACATATTATTGGACTCACACCATACTCAAGTCTTTTCAACTGTATCACCTCCACATCTTATAGCTGCAGATTGTATCTACATCATCTATAGGGTACCAGGGATCCTCCTCTACAGCTTCTTATCTGACAGCTCCACTCCCAAATGCAAACAGAGTTTCATTTACAGCCAGGCTTGAAGGTTGGTCTTGCCTAGTGGGGTCTTGTGTGTTTTGCTGGCTCTGATTTGGATGTGGTTTATGTGATACACCTGATGCGTAAAGCGTGAGCAGAGATGGTCATCCTTTTCACTTTATGGCACTTTCTGGAGACAAATGCCCAAGCATTGGCACAGAGGATAAACTGAGCATGTAAGACATGTTTGCAGGTGGAAAATTCTTGATTTGCAAACTCATTTTGATAACTTGATAGGTGGTGTCTGGTGTTGCATTTGGGATTGGCATGCAGAGATTAATAAATAGAGCCGTGACTGACATGTTGCAGCATTACTGAAATGTGCAGGCGCTGCCAAAGAATCACAGGGCCTCAAGAGTGGCACAACACCAGTTGTCTTCTAAACACAAACATCCATGAAGTCCTGTCTAAGTGACTCAAGACTCACAGCAGGTTTTCACTTCACTCTCCGTACTCCTGGTAGTCGAGCACATTCCTGATGATTATAGAAATTCTGCTACTACTTTTTTATGATTGTTATAATTACGAGACCATTACATCCCTGTAGCTATTCCAGCTGAGAAAACGTGCCCGTGTGTAGCAATTTAAGACGAGAAAGCAGCTGTTCCCCCTGGCACATTAAAAAAAAGAAACACTTTCACTTTGATGAGTCATTTCTCTGTCAGGTTCTTGTCAGTAAAAGCCTCAGGGGAGAGAAAAAATGCTGGAAAAAAACACACTACATGATGTCCTCAGCTGCACTCTCGCATTGTTTTAATTTTAAGGGTGTCTTGTGTGGTGTAGAGAGTAATGTGCTACATAGTTGATGGCTCTTGAGTACTAATTTAATAATCTTAGGGTTGGGCTGTGGAAAACTACTAAGCTGCTGTTTGTGTTATTAACTTAACTCCGTCAAACCTTGTGCAGCTCTTCTGTCTTTATGTTGCTTTTCAGGATAAATGTAATCAGCTTCTAGTTTTGGATTGTGAGGTTGCTGCAGGGATTTTGTGGCTTTTGCGATAAGAAATTTAGAGAATAGTGGTTCACAAATATTTCTTTGATTAAAAAAGTGCCTCTGTTCATTTCCTAAACCAGGCAACCCTGAAGACCTGTACTTTTAGATGCATATTTGTGCCAAATGGTTTGGAACTAATCTCCAGTGAGCTATTTCTCATTAGAAATGGGCCTCTTGGAGGTTCATCTGTGTGTCAACTGCAAGCAGGGATGAGGAAAATGCTAATCATTTTTATTTAGTATTGGAAAAGGATTAACTTCGATTGTAATTTCTATCACATATGCAGTCGTGAAATTTCCCAGACAAATCTTCCTTTTTGGACAAAGCAGGAGGGGAGATGGGGGGACTCTCAGGAGACAGGACACATGTAAAAAGTCCTCTGTTTTCAAAATGAGCACAACTCACAAAGAATAAGAATGATACCAACAACTGCCACCTGTTAATGAAATGATTCTGGGTTCAAATCCCAGACAAAGGCTTTCCACATGATGCAGAAAAGAAGTTTTTTCATATTGAAGTCTAAGCTGTGATGTAGTCCCAGAATTGCTGTCCTAAAACTGCAGCCTATGACTCTTGATTCTCCCACCTCAACCTTTAGTGGTTTTATTTAATCCAGTCTGTGTCACTCTTCTGGGTTTGCACTCATCACTTGATATGAATGATTATCACCACCTTTATTAGGGATGCACCGATCCAATATTTGATATGGGCATCAGTCCTGATCATAGACTGTTTATACTATGGACAACTTGGTTCCACCTACCGCCTGTATACGGATTTGAAGCCAAATAACTCTCGGTATTTCCAGGATTTTTCTTCATTTCCTGAAACCAGCGATGCACAGTAGCGATGCGCGAGTCGGGCGCACAGTCGCCGAGAGTCGCTGTGATGACGCTCGGCTCAAACAGCGTATCCCCCCGAGAGAGCTACGCAATCCCTCAACGCCCGTACAAACCAGTCTTACAGTAACTACATGTCAACATCACAAGCAGGGGGGAGAAAAATTTATATTCTGTGTAATAAATTTCTAAAGTTTGTCCACAGCTCCATAAGCTTTGCTGGCGGAGGCGGGATTTATGACCTATACTGCAGCCCATCAACAGGGGGTGCTGTTCTCGGAGTGGCTTCACCCAGCGAGGAGGCAGACTCTGTCCATTCTTTATACAGTCTATGGTCCCGATATTTTAAGAAAATTCTAGATGGGGTGTTGACAATGGGCCCGATCATACTTGCTTGATCGTGAGTGGCTTTCACAAGTAAACATGCTGAGCGGATGCCCGCATTGTTTGCAAAATGGAGCGAGCAAAGCTGTCTGTTATTTTTAACTTTATCGCAATACCTAGTCTACAAGCTTGACGGCCAATACCTGCGCAGTGAACATTCTGAGGTGCAGTGGTAAAACTTCAGGTAACAACAAAAGGTAATTCAGCCAACTTTTCTGTATCGGAATTGGATCGGTATCTGCCGACACTAAACTGTAGATATCTGTATCGGTATTGGAGGTGAAAAAAGCGGATCGGTGCATCCCGACCCTTTATGTTGAGTTTTCTTAAGAATATCAGCAGCTACATTTTCACATCGTTCTAACTTCTAGTGGTAAGTTTTCCAAGGAGCTGTCTGTAGAAATTCCAGTTGAAGTTGAGGTGAAAAATTTGGCCCTTTGCATTCAGTCATACAAATCATCAAGAACATTTCAGCAAGATTTCTGGAGTTTTTGCATGTTGCTTGACTTTCACACACACACAAACCACTGGTTCTTTTCAAGGAGGAATTTCTCTTCTACACACACTCTCTCTCACATACACACACACACATAGGAAATAGCCTCTGGGGTTTGTTTAAACCCAGTGGTAGCCCAGGTGCTGATGCATCACCGTTGTAGTGCTGTGCAGTGATCTGGACAGAATCAGCGTCGGTTGTTCAGCAGCGCCATATGTAATTCATCTGTTGACTGATTAACTCTCAGAGTCCATGAGGAAGTGCAGTGGAGGCTTTGAGATGAAAAAGTGCACACACTGATTCAAGGCCTGGGCTTAAGTAGGAACACAAATCAAGCTTGCTTTGTTGGGTGAAGGTGTGATGAGTAACCCAGAGTATCTCTCTCTGTCTTTCTGCTCTAGTGATCAGAGTGCTTGTCTGTTTAGAGATTCCTAATCTTAACTCTGAGTCACCTCCATAAAAGCAGAGGCTGTGCCCCAATCTTGACCTGCAGAAGAGGGCACAACAGTTTGGCCTGTTTTTAGATGATACAGAATCAACTTTGAGCTCTATTTTTGTGTTGCATAATTATGTAACTGGACATCAGTCTGTATCAAATGGAAGTACAGGTTTGTCTCTGTGTAAATCATAAATAGAATATGTTTGAATAGTATTTTGTCTGACCTCAAAACCTACATCAAAGCACCAGGTGCATTTAAGTATATATTTTTGTATCTAAATAACTTTTCTAAATTTTGTCGCCTTAAATTTCAGTTTTGCGACAACTTTTTAAAAAAGTCCCTCAGCTGGTCGGAGTTTCTTTCTGCTTTTTATAGAGACATAAATCACCAGCATTGCTCAGCTTCCCCTTTTAATACCTACAGACTTGTAGAGATTTATCCCTTGTGGATGTTGTCACCAAGTTCTGGCCAGGACTCTCCCATGAAAGACCAGCACTCAACTAGTCATTATGCTTCTAAGCCATGTAAGGCGCTGAATACACAAACATTTAAAGCTCTGGTCCAGTGATACCAAATACCATTAGAGTCATAAAGTAGATGTGAAACATTTTCTGCAGATAAGCCATCAGCTGGAACTGGATTGTAAGGGTTTTGATTTCATTTTGCAGTCTTTTCATAAGGGAGCACTCTAATAGTACAGCCTAATCCCAAGCTGTCTGCATTACAGATTCATCCCCAATGATTTATGGTGTGACCTAAAAAACAATCAACTTTATTAAAAAGACTGAACCATGGTTCGACTCACACTTTGGCTTGTTCAGGTCGATTAAAAGGTCATTTAGTGGTCCCAAATGTTAATTATTCAGATGTTTTATAGCCTGTAAACAAGTTTCCCTGTAACACTGTTTTGTTGTTTTCACAAAGGGGTTGGATTTCATGATGTTGCATGATAGTTGTCTCACTGGGCCTCTATAGAGTGGCTCTGAACTTTTATTTGACTCGTTAAAAGGTTGTTTGTCACTTTCATGGCACCCAAGGACATCAGACGGTCTGGTCCAGTGTCTACAAGTAGCCTGTATGTGCCCACAGGACTGGCAATACACACACACACACACACACACACACACACACACACACACACACACACACACACACACACACACACACACACACACACACACACACACAGCCTTTGTTTCCTTCTTTGTGTCGTTATTTCTGAAATACACTCGGTGCATGACTTTGTGTTTCTCACTACATGCTCTAAAATAGTTGTCAGCTGTTTGTGAAGAAGAGGAGCTCTTTATCTTTGTGTGTATGTATACTATATGTAAGTGTAATTGTGTGAATGAGCAGTGTCAAACGGCAACATTTTCATGTGTTGTGTCCATTTATTTGCTCGCTAAAATTGCATGTTGGTGCTTTCATGTTCTAAATAAAGGCAGTCCTGCATCAACATTGATTAATCATCCTCTTGTATCTGCAGCAGCTGCAATGATGCAGAACTCAGCCACAATTTAAAGTGCTTTATGCAGGGTTTGTGTCAGTGTGTGGGTGAGAGAGAGAGAGGGGAAGACAGAACTGGCTCGGGTGCATGTATGTTTGTGTACATGCCTGATTTATGCTGATTAAGATTTAATATAGAATCTAAAAGCAAGACACTACATGTAAAAGTCCATTATGGGCCATGTCAAAACAGTAAAAAGCTGGTGGTGAATGAAAAGAAAAGAGTGAGAGTGAAGGAAAACGTGATATTACCTAACAGTGCTGCACTGGACTGGATTGGACTCTGCTGTACTGTATCTGCAGCAGCTTTTGCTGAGTCAGAGAGAGTTCACTCAGCAGTGATGAGTGAGCCACAAGGATTGTGCTCAATGCTGCCACTCCCTGGCAGACCGCACACAGGGTGAAGGATTGTCAAAGCAGTTGCAGGAAATGTTTGCCTCAATCACAAGCATCTGTCATCTGTCATTTCTCCTACGGTACTCTTCAGGGATTCAGCCTCTGATTTAACGAGTGTGTATTGTTTGTGTGTATTGTGGTGGCTATTGGCTTGAGTTTCTGTCCTGACTCTGTATTATGCTATTATTAAGCTACAGATACGGCTTTGTCAGCAGGAAACAACCCCTGTTCACTAACTCTCTGCAGATGTGCTCTGAGTTGCCCCTCGCTTTTTTTTATGCAGGGTATTTTTCACATTTAGCCATTTCAGATAATTACTGCCAGTCATTTTTGCATGACTTAGTAATTAGAAAGTGATTTCAAAGGAGACGTTTGTAGTAAATCTTTGAAACATCTTGTATAATGCAAGCAGCACACTGACAGGCCGATAAAAAGGCACTTTAATGAAGGTTGAATCTCATGTCTGTTTATGTAACCACTCTAAATCCTACTGTATTATAAACTTATGGTATATGTGTGACTGTCGGTTAATTGTTTTCCTCTGTCTTTTTTTCCTTCTGCACAGAAAAACTGTACAACTCAACTGGACGGGAGCTACGGAGGGCCCTCTTTTCCCTCAAGCAGATTTTTCAGGTAATTATGTCTCTTGTTTTCATTACACAATTTCATGACCAAAAAGCTGCTTTTGCCAGTATATATGTAGCGCCCTATGCCATGCACAGAGGCTTCAGATGTGCCCGTGTATGTATACAAATCAGCATGCAGGGACTTTATTTAGCATGCACACGTGTGTTAGTGCCCACATACACACTCATACTTGGACACAACATTGTTTTCTTGAGGCAGAGTTGTGCTGCTGAGAGTTTGCCTTCGTGGCAGCTGTGGAGCATTCAGGTCTGGTCACAATTCACACACAGGGCTGGGCTGGCCTGGCGGGCAGTCAGACATAAAGGGGGAGGGTTAACCGACAGTTAGTTTGGAAAAGAGAGCTACAGAAGTTGATGCAGGCCCAGAATAGATGAGTACACTTCACTTCACATACATTGTGACTGACTTTGCAAGATTTTGGACTAAGATTTTTTATAATTCTTACTCTAAATAAAGTCCACATGATTTAAATAATATTTTTTTTCTCTGTTTACTGTGAAAGTGAAGAGTGTACATATGATACTAACATGGCTGAGTCATTGACAGGTGTCAGAGGTGCAGGCAGTTTTGTCACCAAGAACAGAAGGAGTGAAATGAACAGGCTGAAACCTGCTCTTACAGTAGCTTAAACTTAATTTGTAACAACAGAGTGATTAGAGAATAAATGAAGAATATCAAACTCATCAGAGAGAAATTTGTTGACTTTTCCTGGCAAACAGTGTCATAATAATATGCTGCTGAATACGCTCACACAGAAAGCCTTTTTTGTTGTTTGCCTATTCACATTACTTTATATAATTATTATTATTCAACTTCATTTCAGACCTCCCACAGGATGGTCTATATCACAAAAAAATACACACATACAGCAAAATAAACATGAGAAGATTAAAAAAAAGAAAACCTAGTAAAGGCATGAGCGCCAGTGGCTCCACAGCCTTGAGACAAACCTGACCGAGCTGCGTTGAGGTTTGCATATTACAGAAATGATGTTGTTTTCAGACACCTCAACTTTACGCTTAAATCTGTACATTAACTTACAAAGCACTGCAGGGCATGTCGGTACACCAACACTTACAAACAGTGCTACAGCCCTGAGGAGTTCTGAGCAGCAGCCTCATACCATCATTGTAGGCCACAAGTGACCTTGTCAGAATCCTGATCAGACTTCTGTGTGAACTGATTACAATCCTGAAGAAACTCCCCTGAGCATGACAGTAACAATAAAAACATCCTATGGCAAGGGTTTAAAAAAAGTAAACACAGTCACATATGAACCAAAAAACAAACAAGGGTCAGTTTTGACTCCAGTCTGAATGTATTGAATATATTGAAGATATATTCAGCTTAGAATAATGTTTAATCATTGACTCCATTATAATACAGCAAAGGTGTAAAGCATGCTTCATTCTATGCAGCTTAAAATGTTTGCTGATCTTGTTGCAAAGAAAAGAGTATTTATTTCTCAGTGTTTTCAGAGCATCATGGTCACCATAGATCATAAATGTGAAAAAAGTTCCTGCAGCTGTTTTTATTTCATATTAATAAAACTTCTTTTGAATGATAGGAATGAGTTTTTTGAGCTTTAGACGACACATTCCTGACAGTAAAAGCTCTGCAAGATTTGCAACCAACTTTCATGAAGTGAAAGATTTATGAAACTTTGTGGACTGTTATGTAGTTTATGAGTGAACCAGCGCATCAAATGAGTATTAATTATTGGGATAAATGAGCTATTTAAACTGTTCATCCCCTGGCTCTGTGTACTGTATGATGGATAATGGCTTTGAAACATTCCTCTCTTCCTCCTTGACCTTTCTCCAGGATGATAAGGACTTGGTGCACGAGTTTGTGGTGGCAGAAGGACTCACGTGTTTGATTAAAGTGGGAGCTGAGGCCGACCAGAACTACCAGAACTACATCCTTAGGGGTACGTCAACAACAGAGCAACAAAAGCTCACAGTACACTGGTCTCTACTTTCTCACACCTTAATTTACGACTCAGGCTAATCGAGGATGTTATTAATCAGTCATGTAACGCTTTTATTTCCATAAACCTATCCAAACCACATGTGTTTGCATACACCATGTTAATTGATGAATCTGCCTGATGACCTCCTCACATTCACACACTCAAAGCATATAAACAAACTCAAATGTGTGCCACAGTCAATGTGGAAATTAGGCCAAGTCCAGCAGCTGCTTGATTTATCCGTCCCATGTCGATGAAGTGAAAGATCACACTGTTTGCATTGTGGTTCATGAGGGTCCCGGGCAGCATGTTCAGGGATACTACATGGCCACGGGGTTCATGGCGCTCAATTCAAGGTCACTACCATTTAACGGCCTGCTGTGAGAGGGCAGGTCACACATGCTTAAGCGGCCAGTAAAATTTCTGGCAGGATATTGCAGATCATAAAACTAATTCCCCCCCTCCTCTTCTTTTTCTCTCTGTCTGATTTTTTATTTCTTTATAACTTGCAGCCTTTCTCTTAGTTATCCCGAGTTAAAACATCATCAATTTATTGCCTATTTGCTCACAGTTCATAAGAACAATGTTGACATGAACTTGGATCTAACTTTTTGTGTTTCAGTCGACTTAATCCAGAAACCTCTTTTGTTATTTCTTCATTAACCCGCACTAACAAGAGTCACAGTGTACTTGACCCTCATAATTTGGGTCCACATTTCCATCTGAAGTTAACCCCCCTCATGTTTATTCAGTTAGAGCCTGTTAACTACTTGCCCTCTCATTTTCCAACCTTCTATTTGTTGACCTTTCCTGTTTCTGAAAAAAAATCAAAGAGCAAAGGGCAGATGTCTGTGACAAAGAACTGATGTTAGCCCCCTTGGGTAAGTAATAAACATGAACACGACCCCCGCCTGGACTAGCTCTGGAGGCTTTGGTCTTTAATGTTTGATGCTTCATGTGATCTCTGACTCAGAGAGATAAATCACACAAAGTAAATGACCTAACAAGGTAAAAGAGAGAGAGCAACAGGAAACTTTGGGAAACTTTAGAGTTGTTAGAGCCACTCAACTTTTAAGGATCTTTTTACCCCTTCCTGATTTTGATTAACTTTTTTCATTGACTTTCCAGGAAGTTTTGATCAAACATCTGTGCCACAATATTCTCTCTTTATTCTTTTGAGTGCTAATTTATAACCTCACTCCCTCCAGTTTTCCCTTTACATCACCATGAGATCCGAAACCAAAGTACCGCTCTCCAAAAAGCCCTTTTAACCTATTTCAACTCCTGACCTAATTTTCTCTGGACCAGCAGAGGAAATGTGGAGTATAGCAGGTCACCCTCCCTGGTGATCCATGTGTTGGAGAAGGCAAGTCGAGCATGTGCTGTAGCGCATACGTACATGTCAGAATTGTACACGGATCCCACCGCTTTACTGTTGATGACTTCCAAGAGGAGCTTTGTCATTAGGATTCCCAGGAGAGGAGTAAATTTGATGCCTGAAATGTTCACACGTGCAGAAAGATAAAGACGGAGAGACAGAGTGAGATCCTCCAGCGGTAATTGGTTTGGTTTCACACATTGATCACTTCTAATGTGGGTTTTTTGCTGTTTTGTCTTCCAAGTTGAGGCCAGTAATAGAGATGAAAAAAGAAAAAACGAGGAATGTGGTCTTGAACCCATCTGTCTGGTGCACATTAAAAGCCTCCGACAAAACAATCTTGCTCTCTTTCATGAATAAAAATCAATCTTCTGGTTCTTCTGTAGTTGAAAAAGGCACACATGCACACCAGTCTGCATGCTTTTTTTCATAAAAACAGGTTCCCAGCCTGA
This sequence comes from Xyrichtys novacula, assembly GCA_962446985.1. Classification (NCBI taxonomy): domain Eukaryota; kingdom Metazoa; phylum Chordata; class Actinopteri; order Labriformes; family Labridae; genus Xyrichtys; species Xyrichtys novacula. The sequence continues at coordinate 9,117,262 of OY660871.1, read as the reverse complement.
GCTCTCTGGAACATAGGCGTCATTGTAGAGCTCACCCACCAATCTACACCATCTCACTTTTTTGTTTTCCTCATATTTTCATCCATCTTCTCAAAGCCCTGGAGGTGTCTGTGGCCAGTTAGTGCTCCCTCAGTGATGTGTGGAGTTTGTGGGTCTGCCTGGCTGGGGTCAGGGCCCCACTATGGGCCCCTCACACCTGGCTCGGAGGGCTTCCAGACCTGGGTTTAGCTCCTTGGAGGCGTGCTTTGTTGGCCCAGGGGAAGGCTTGTATGCCTTTATCACCCCATCAGTGAGAAAGGCTGTGAGGTCACTTATTTCAGAGGTGCCTGTGCCATCTGGTCCTCCTGTCGGCCTCACACTCTGCCTGCTGAGGTGCTTAAAACACACAGGAGCCAAAAAGGCAATAAGTATGAAAAAAGCATTTACATGATGTTAGTTTCTCGGCGAAGACGAACATTAAGGTGGCGTTAATCTCAACACAGGACAGGAAGGCCCCTCTCTAAAAGCATTTCATTCTTGAAGCTTTGGTTGAAGAAGTGAAAAGCTGAGTAAGGTTTCTGAAGCTGCTACTATCTTCAAAATGCATGGGCCCCATGAGGTTTTAAAACATATTTATGACCCAAAAAGACATTTTTAGATACTTATTTACAACTCATGACGAATTGATGAAACACTTGAATTGTGTAATATACAAACACAAGAAAGGATTCAGCTTTTTTCCTCACTGTTGCCCTAGTGCTGCTGTCATTTGTGTCAGTCTGTCTGTCAACCTTAATTCAGGTTAATATATCACAACAGATATTTATTTAACCTTTATTTAACCAGGTTTGTCCCACTGAGATCTGAGGATCTCATTTGCAAGGGAGACCTGACCAAGAATGGCAGCAATACATGGTTACAACAAACAGTCATACAGACTCAACACAGAATAAAAATGTGAGGAAACATCAGTTAAACAGAGACATTCTGAGAGTTTGGACTCCAGCCTTTTAACTGCAGATTTGAAAACGGTCAAAGACACCAAGTTTCCATGCGCAGGGGGCAGAGAACCTGAAAGCCTTCTTTCCCATTTCAGTTCAGACTCTGGGGACAACAAACTGTATAAATCTCAATGATCCCAGGTTGTGTAATCCGTCCTTAATGATCAATAAGGACGAGAGGTAGTCCGGAATTCTTCCAAGAATGCCTTTGTAAATGAAAACGTACCAATGACCAAGCCGACGAGTACTTAAAGAAGTCCAACTGACTTTGGGGAATAAAGTACAGTGATGAGTTAAAAATCCACAATTTGTAGTACTTGACATTAAATTAAGTATATATATTAATGTGGATGAATCTCATTATTGTTAGGGTTAGTTAAAAATTGGCATAAGTTTGCTGTGGCACCACTAAGCAGATCAGAGCTTAAGCTTATTTCATAGTCATTGTCTTACCTGCTCAGGTGTTTGCCTTCAGTGCCATCACAAGGTTGATAAGTTAAAGTAATTCTAGTGAATTATCTCAACAGCTGTCATTACAGCTATTGTCTGGGTTGCTATGACGTACTAAAGACATCAGGCTGTTGATTTGTGAAGCATGTGCTTCAAACAGCACCTGCATGTCATTAATACAAAGAACCAGTAGCATTTCTCTTCCTTTGTCTTTACTTGCCATCTATTATCTTAGATTGAGAAGGAAAAAACAGGTTTTCATCACAGGACATCACTGTTAAGAGCTTTGCCAGGACTGAATGAAAGCAGCTTGTGCAAAAGGTCAAACAAGTTGCTGTACCGAACTCAAACCTTTTCAGCGTGGACAGAAAAAGATCCCATCAGTGCTTATTATCATGAGCAAAACACAGAAACCAGCTGGAAAGACAAATGACACATTTTTTCCTGGACTTTGGTTTCACTTGTATTTACAGAACTAACAAAAGTAACAACTGTGTTTAATTGGTAACTGTAAAAAGAGAGCGACAGTGAGCGCCAGATTAAAGACAAACCAATTACAGTCAACTTGAAGCAATTACTCTCCGCTTTGAAACGCTCACTGTTGACATTTCTCAACATAAGCTTTGTTTTTAGTAACACTTTCTCTGTTTGCACTTTTGAAAGGCCACGCCATGCCGGTGCCCGCATACTGTTGTTTACAAAACACTTGCCATTTCTAAGCCGTGGTGACCTCCGATTGAAAGCGAAGCATGTTTTTGATTCATTAGAATGAAAGGAAAATCCCCTCATTTCACCTTTAGCGTTTTGGATCCATCTTTAAGAAAACAGGCTCTTAAACTTGACATAAATTCCCTTTATACCCAGAGAGCCATATCTCACCACATGCTGTATTTTATTTTATATACACAAGCTAACATGCTTTAAGTTATACTTGTGAATTTATAGCTAGCACCGAAATGGGAGTCGCGCTGTAAATGCTCCAAATGTATTACTGTATCAAATAAGTCATGACTATATTTCATTTCATGCTTTTATAGCGTCCATTCTTGCTCTTCCTTTCTATCTTTTTATACCTCTCTCTGTTTTTCTCCTTCTTGCTACCTTTTTGGGATCTTCTGTTTTCAATGCCACGGTAGTTATAATTCTATAAGTTAAAGCACCTTGACTTCCTGGTATCCGGAGAGGACTGGGGGGAGGGGCTGGCTCTGTGGGCCTGAAAGGGAGATGTGCTTAAGTCAAGTGTTTCATTGCCTTTTAAACTGTCTGGGTGCAGGAACATTGGTCCCAGTACGACACTCAGAGCTGCTTTTAGTGTCACACACAGCAGTGACTTATATGTCCTGCAAGTGCACCTGAAACTCAAGATCCTTTTGTTGAAGTTGCCTTGAGTTTAGTGGTCTGACTTTTTATATGTGAATGATCAGCTGGGCAGAACATACTGGGACATGTCTTTGCACACTCTTTGAGGGATTCAAAGGCTAAAACAAACACAAATATGCTAATGTTCTTTCTTTTTTATTGTCATCTTTGGATGAAACACTGGGTCTGTTGTACAACTACAGAGAAAGTGGTATTTTATTTCTCTTTGATACAAACCAGGATCATTGTTTTGGTGTAATTCTCTGACCCAAGCCCTTCAAGTATTTAACAGAGCATAACTGAACCCTCCTTTTGCTGCTCTGGCTGTTTTAGCCGAGCAGTAAGTGAAAACACAGACATAGTTGGGTTAACAGCCTTGTTGGAAGCTCTTGTTGGAAACAGTGCATATTGTGTTGTCTGGCTGTGTTATAGGTCGTCAGTTCTGGAGAGAGGGGAAACCTTTACTACAGCCCATCGTCTGGGTAAACATTTCCATTCTGTCTGGGGGCTGGGTCAAGAGGCTTTGTGCTAATGTATCTATGCATCTGCTGCTTATTGTAGCAGCGAGCATGTCCTTGTTTGTTTAATCAGGAAGGAATGATACATAAGGGAAGTTGAGCAAATGTTCAGGTTAATCCTCCAGGATGAGGGAAATTTAAGAGGGAAAACACAGGAACTGCTGACACACATGTGGACAAGCCCTGTTCGGAGTGTGAAGGAGATCTCGAGGAATGCCCGCGTCGCACCAATAGAAACTCGAACTTCTGGTTTTTTGTAATGAGATCCCATGGGAACACCTGCATGTTTTCCACCCGATCTCGTGCAAGTCTGAGAGCTGGTGTCAGCTCCTTCTGCCCCTGTGTGTAAAGACTTTGAATCTGAAAAACACTCAGTCATCTCCACACACCTTAATGGCAGCTTTTCAGCACGTTTAAAAGTTGATTCATTCACACTTCTGTTCAAATGTGCAGGTCATAATCCAAAGGTCACTTGGTTTTATTTCTTGTGTTTACTTCATGACAAAAGTCCAAGTTAACTTCGAAACCATAAACCATCAGCCCGCTGAAAAATGCCAAAAATTACATTCATTGCTCACGAGGTTTGGTCCTCGTTAAAGCCGGTTATATTTTGGAAAAGCCAATAATATTTTCATGTGCAATTTGAGGTCTGAGACACTTTTCCAAGATGACAGAAATGACTTCATTTGGTTGGAGGAAATTTAGGAAATGAGTGCTACACATGGTTTTAGCTCAGCTCTCTCTCTCTCTTTACTCTGCTGGCAACGTTTTTGTCCTTGCCTGCAGCTTGGCCTCTCTCTATTAAATTAAGTCTGCAGCTTTCAAAGTGACGGGCATACTTGTTGCTGCACGAAAACATACACAACTGTATGCTCTATGAACTGTTTTAAACAGTCACACCACCTGTCATTTTAATGTGCTTTTCCCACAGGTTCACAATAAACACTCTGAAGCACTAAAAAAGTCCAGCCAACCTTTGACTGATTAGAGAAACAAGATGAGGTGTCATGTTTTTGGTTAACCTTAAGAGTCTTGTTCTCACTGGATACGTCCCAACCCTGTCCCCCTCCCATATCAGACCCCTCTAGACCTTTTCTTATCCCCCTCACAAGAGCAGACCGCTTGCATCTGAACCCAATTCAACCCCACCTGGCTGACCTATATTCTGCTCCCCGTTCTCCTGTCATCTGCAGAAGTTTTCAGGCTTTGAAAACCAACTGGCAGCAGAATTACAACCCTGCTCTGAAGCCTGTTTAACTGTAGCAGAATTCAGTATACAAGCCAATTATATTACGAGATTGTTTGATTTGGTTCATTTCTCAGGCTCGCATTTTGTCATCCCTGACCTTGCTGTCTAAGATACATAAACTATGATTTGGAGAAAAAATAAATCTCTTGCAGTTGTGCGGCATACAGGTTGATAGACTGAAATCTTGAGTAGTGGAGTGGGTTTTACAGCTGATTCCTGTGAGCTGACTGTTCTGTGGGACTGATTTCAGCATATGGCTGGCCAGAACCAGAGCAAATCACGCCACTGCTCTCTCAAGAGCAGTAAGAATTTACCGCAGCTCATCTTTCAGTTCGCTTTACAAGTGGGTGGATGTTATTCAGTAGCTTTTCTCCAAAGTCTTCCCTGCTTGGACGAGATGGAAAGAGCTCATTTATTGGGCTTTCCCAAGCTAATCTTTGTCCTAGAATGATGATTTTCCACCTCTAATCTAGAAATCGTATTTTTGTACAAAGGAAATAGATAGAACATGTTTCACATTTTATCTTCATCATCTACTGTGCTCTACTCAGCACCGCAGTAGTTCATCAAGTCTGCAGCACCTCATTTAGAGCTTCATCAGCCAAACACTGAAGCCCCCCCCCCTCCTCCGCCTGACTTCATGCTATTGTTCCATTAAGTCTGTTTGTTTGTCTTCAGGGAGTTTATTTGGGAATGAGCCCATAGTAAACTGTGTCAAATACTGGCAGACATATATTGGGGCTGAACGTGGGAGCATCCCCCTGTTGTTTTACTGTATGGAGCGAAACGTTAAGTCTGGCAGCAGGCTGACAGTGAATTGGTCTGGCAGAGGCTGTTTTGTTTGGCTGTAATGGTCTAGGTGATTAGCTGAATTGCAAATGGAAAGTTACCTAGAAACGAGTCTTTTCTAGTTCATATGGCAACGGCTCTTAAAGGGGTTTGAATGAGAAACGGTCTCTTTATAGCAGACAGACTGCAGTAATGATTTATGTCAGCATCAGAAAGTGTGGCACACTTTAACACGTTGACACAAAATACTGGCATAAAGTTTTTTCTTTTTGTGTGTGTGTGTTTATACACTAAAAAGTCGTTCCCTCCGATTCACAGTTAGTCATATCAGCCTCTTGTATGTGTTGAGTGTTGACTTGTAAGGTAATAACATGCTGTGGACTATTTAACATTGCTGTTCTCCTTCAGGTCTTTCTTCACAGTTGACACACCTTTAACTTAAATGAGAGACTGTCACTTTTACATTGTTGTGGTTATCATCTTGTACTCACTATTAAAAAAGAGAAAGTATGGGAAGTCATTTTGTCTTTATATATTCCCATAATCAAGTACGGACGCTAAGACACTTCTGAGATTTCACCAGTTGACTTTAATTGTTGTGACATACACGGACAAGAATTTACATAAAAGTCTTTTTTCAGACCTTGCTGTAAAACACATCCAGCTCACATGGGCACAGGGAGGCACACTTCAGACCTGAGAGTAGCTCTCAGCTAATGCAGACCATAATAAGATAAGAGGCCCTAAGTTGCACTGTGAGGGATGGAGATTTGGCCCGGTCCCAAAGTCCTGGTAAAATAAATGTTGCACGCTGACAGACAGTTTGGCTGACCCAGTTTTGATAAATTCCAAAATGTTAAATGAAACCAAAGGGGCAGAGTGGTGAGGGGAAGGGGAGCGGACAGTTTTGTAGTGGTGGAAGCTGTTGAGTTGATTTCTCACATCTTGATAGATAAAAATGTCCTTTTTTTTTTACTCTGCTGGCTTGTGTTGGTGCTGCCACCCAGACCTCAGAGTGCTTCTCACCTCCCTGGCCGTGGTCAGGGAGCTGCCCTTCCTGAACATTCCTGGGGCTGTGGAGGATAATTGCTGCGGTTTGTGAGAGGGAGAGGCCCTGAGGAAACACTTCCACCAGACCTAAAGGTTTTACTTCTTAGAGTTCTGGTTCAGACACAGGACCAGGGTCTATCTCTTCCTCACTGCAAGTTCTCAATCTACACTTCAGCCAAAAACCTTACTGAAGCAGTGAAAGAAATAGAGTGGAAGAAGGCTGTACAGATGCCAGACTGCTCATTGAACACTCTCAAGTCTCTTTTTAGTTTCCTCCTCAGCTCTCGTCCCCACTAATAATGGCTTACATTTAAATTCTAATCACTGTGCTCGAGGGAAGCTCATTGTCTGCCAGCGTCTCATTACGTGACATACATGCAGAGGGACTCGGCGGTGTTATTGTTACACTTTGTGTGAGGTACCGAGGAGCTGCTCATGATTACTCGAATGGAGGCCCACATTTTTGGCTCCTGATCAGTGACAGACTCAGCACTCACATGTTCTTCTTATTAACTCTCTTCGTGAGTTATTGATGAGTGTCTGTTGGGGAGTTTCAAAACAAATCCCAAGTTATGGACCCACAGTCTCAGTTCTTCACAAAGGCACAGCAAGGTCAGGAAATGCACCAAAGTGTAAAGATATGAAAGCCTTAAGTGCTTTCCTTCCTTTTCCGACGCAGTTTCATGACTAATTTAATCACAAGTGTGTGAGAATCCATTTGAAGCTCACAAAGGTGATTGCTTTAAGAGTTATTAGATGTTTCCTCTTAACGGTTTCTGCCCAGACTTTGAGCGCCGCACTTTCTCATAATAGATGGTAATTTTGTTTTTTAAACACAGTTACAGTATCAATTTACCTCACTGTTCTTCTCAGGCTAACTGCGCTCCATGTGGTTTTTGGTACTTAAACTGAAATTGTACATAAATGGCAGCTCGCACTGAATAATTCCACGAAGCAGCATTTTTAATGAACCTGAGAGTAAAAGTAATGACTGTGTGGTTTCTGGCATGGTTCACAAGTGTTTAAATATCATATCATATCACTTCTGTATCATAACTACTCGCTAAATTAGAGCCACTCATGGTATAGAAATGTATCCTGATGTTATTTTACTTGGAAATGTGTTAAAGCAAAAGAGTCGCCCATGGCCTGTTGATGCTGTCTTTATATAACGTCCTATGATAACATGTCAGGATGATCTGAACATGGTTTCATTTTGCGGTTGGCTTTTGGGAGCCATCAGGGACGTCTGATCTGTCAGCAGCTGAACATTCAGCTTTGTAACGACACTTTTAAAAGCCTCATTAAGGTTACCTATCTTCTCTCACCAGTGTTTTCAGTGGACATTCCTGAAAACCTCATGAGGGGAGATACTATACACAGGTGCACGCGAGAGATAAAAGATTGTGGGTCAGACATCGGCTACCTATTTAAAAACAAGCGCACAGCTCATTACTCATCTGAAAAGCCTGAGTGTAGAGAGAATCGGCGTGAAGGGTTAAGATAGCTGATTCTTATTCATTAGCTTTTCGAATGATTTTACCTAAGGGGTTTTTTCTAGACTCTGTAGACCAGCTGTAGGTTATATCAGTACTGCTGTCACCTGTCTGTCAACAGCAGCTCTGTACCGAGTGGGGGGAGTCACAAGAGAGTGTGACATTCTGGCCCTCGCTGACTGAGGGGGTTAATCATGTTTTCATAAACACACTCTGATGTGGTCGGCTTTGATTCGCTGTATTGTCCTGACTGCAGCGACACGCAGCCCTGAACGCCCAGCGGGAGGAGACTGAGGTCTGACATGTTGTGAGTAATTATCCCTGATTGATAAAAGATGAACTGCAGCCCTATGCACACACACACACACACACACACACACACAGTCATTCATCCACTTCTACACACAGACCCATACACACTCACACACAGCAGCAGCTGCACCTGAGAATTTTGGCTTATCTGCAGCATATTCACAGTTTTCATGCTCCTTCTGAGAAAAGGGGAGGAGGAATATGTGACAGAGGCTTGAAAGAAACTTTTTAAGCATGGATGAAAAAGGATGACATAGTTTTTTCAAACGGAGATCCTGTTACCTTTTATCAATTTTTTCCAAGTTCCTAACTTTTCTCATTAATTTCTTATTCCTTTGTAAATTTTCTGAGATTATAAAACACCTGGGTGTTCAGCTTTTGCAGCCCATAAAAGATTTTCCAGCTTCTCGTATATCATTTAGCTCCATCAATACGAGTCCTCCACTTTTTGTCATGTTTGAAAACGGCCGAGGAATTTAATGACTTTTTCAGAAAATCCTCTTAGGTATAACCCCCCAAAACCCCAGCTCCTGCCAAGAAATCGTCAAACAGTCTCCAAAAAATGTTCCACTTTCGATGTGTTCACTTGTTTATACTTCAGCCCTTTTTTCCCTCGTGTCAGCTAATGCATCACCTCGAGTTTCAGAGGGTTCAAGCTGAGCTCATGCTGCTGCTGTCATCTTAATGTGAATGTAGTAACCCCTGTTGTGTGGACAGCCACTGAGATGCTCTTTGAAATGAAGAAAAAAAACGACTACATTTTTAAAGGGGGCTTTTGTGTGTTCCAACTCATGTCCAGCAGTGTTCATTTCCCTGCCCCCTCTCCTTCTCTAACAGAAGCCTTTCACATTTACTGCCCCCCACTGAGATCCCTTGGCTCTTATTATGTTCTTATTTATGTATCCTGTTACAGATGGAAGTCATGTCAGCATCCAGTGAGGCACCCCGCTCAAATATTTTCCCTCCAATTGTGTCCATTGACTTGAGAGATGAGTGCAGGCGTGCTGTTTTTCCTATTACGTCTGAGCCTAATTGTTTTGATTTTGAAAGCTGATGATCGCTGAAGACCCAGTTCTTGTAAAAGTTTAGTTATGATTGGTTAAGAATGATGTTAACGTCTTTCTACTTTCAGCTTTTGTAAAAAATAGTTGTCCATTCACAAAAACACAACTACCACAGGAGGAATTCTCCAAAAATGGTTTGTTTTTGGTCATACACAAAGTTTATTTTAAGGGGTATTTTGCCAAATATGGCTCATTCAGGCACACCAGGACTTCTACCAAAGGATGGTGTTTGTTGATGTCTGATTTCAGCGACATTACATTGGCTAACTGTTACCCTCAGCTTTCAGCTTTTCAACAAGATACTTGGAAAACTGCAAGAATTTACAGCTGCTGTTTTCTTTTGTTGCACAGAAAAATAAGTAAACATAGAAGATACAAAAAATAAATAAGATCGATTTTTAACCAGGGTCTATTTCTGTCTTTATCTCTCTCCAGCTCTAGGTCAGATTATGCTGTATGTGGATGGGATGAACGGCCTCATATCTCACAATGAAACTGTCCAGTGGCTTTACACGCTTGTGGGATCTAAGGTAAAAATAACTTTAATGTGGACTTAAAAAGATGTTTCAGAAAGTTACTTCAGCAACCCCATTTGAGCTCTGTCAGAAGTGAAATAATCACACACTCTGAGATGTCAAACTTCACTGCTGTGCAACTTTAACAGCATGGTGGACACTTTGGCCCTCTAGTGGCCACATTCGGACATGTGCAGCACATCTGCAGCAGACAGCAAACCTCCTCTCTCTTTTCTTTGTTTTTTGATTCTCTTACTTATCAAATTTATGCCTTCCTGTGTAAATGTTGGAATAATATTTGGCACCCACTATGTTTTTTAAATCAAACCACTTGTCTTCTCATAACTTTATGTGACATGGTTCCATTATCAATATTCAGCGTAAGCCTTTTGTGTCAGCTGCTCAGAGATCTTAAATTAACTCTGACTGTTTCCTCACTGCTGACATGATGTTTATTTCACTCTCAATAAAAAGAGCTCCAACACCTCAGGCCTATTACTTCATTGTCTGATTATTTCTCTTTCATTCCAGTTTTTTTTTTTTTTTTTCAGGATCGGACTTTGAAATGCTTCATCTTTTTTTTTAAACTTAATTAAGTTCTGATTATGACTCTGTTTACATCCTTTCCTCTTTGTTGGAGTACAGAACGTTTTGTTCACATCAGCTGTTGAATGTCTAAATTTTGCCTCGACGTCACTCAGGGCTTATCAAACCTCTCAAGATGTTCCACACAGGAAAAGCTTTAAGAAGACATTGAAGTTGAAAATGCTCTTTCATCATCATTCATTTACTTTGTCAACAAACTGTTAAACAATAAGACAAAACTTACTTTTCAATATTTGGTGCTGATGTATTTTATTTTCTGTGTGTGTAGTTTCGTCTGGTGGTGAAGACGGCTTTGAAGCTGCTACTGGTGTTTGTGGAGTACACTGAGTCCAACGCTGCCCTGCTCATAAAGGCTGTGAACATTGTGGATGCTAAACGAGGTAAGGGTCCATGCTAACTGGACAACACTTTAGTAAGCAGCATGAACACAATAGCACACATTTTGACATTTTGGAAATGTCCCAGGTCTGCAAAGATATAACATTTACAGCAAAATTCTATATTTATGTGCATATGTATTTATTTGAATTCAGTACATATGGCTACAGAGATTTTTGGATTAGTCTGAAAATTCCTACTTTGGTTAGATGATCTTCATTCCCCGTTATCAAGCCTTCTACAGTGTCTGTCAGCTGACTGCAGATCAAACTATCCTGTTACACAAAAGCCAGATCCGTTTTCCTGAGTGGCTCCCTGCCTGTTTGTGCAATGAGGCTTATTGAGTAAGACTATAACTCCAGAGTGCAGCAGGGTTTAGTTTCCTGCAGCTCCAAATGCTCCACATAGTGCTGCATTGTAAAACAGGGGTTGAGCATCAGTCTGCAGGGGTTAGGTATCCCTCTGTGTCTGCTGTGTCTTATCCCCTCACCTCTGCTGTTGCATAAGAAGACTAAACCTGATCCCCCTCCCAGTCCCCTGATGAGAAGAAGATGGACTTGACCCTTGTGGCTGACACAAGGCTGCCTCATCCTCATTTGAGTTGAGGTTGCCTGGCTCTCTTTTTCCTCTGCCGTTTTTCTGGAGGGAGACTGCTATGAGTGCATTTTCTTACCCATGCAGTAAGATGACATACTGCTCACTGATGGAGCTGAAGGATGACTGAGTGGATATTTGGGATTGAATAAATACCTGGCATCCACCTGAAGATACAAGTGGCTGTGAGTTTGCAGTTTGTCTTGTGATTCACTGCAGTCATTGCTTCACTTTTGCTTCTGCAGACACTAAACTGTGGTCGAACATTATGGAGATCCTAGATGAGAAGGACGGAGTGGACACAGAGCTGCTGGTGTATGCAATGACACTCATCAATAAGGTCTGTAAATGTGTCCTGAACTACTCACCCTGTCAAATGTCTGCTCTGTCACTTTCTGTGCTTGTTCTCTGTCTTTCAATCCTCTTTTGCACCTTGTCAGATTAAAATTACATTTGAGATACTTATCTATTGAATAAGAGAAGTCTGATCATGTGAGCTGCAGGTAAAGGAAGTTACGCTTTCTGAAAGACTCAGGTGCAGTCTGAACAATCATCACTTCTTATGACTTGTAAAATAAACAGAGGAGAACTCAGAGTCGTGGAAGCATCACCAAAAACCAGAGACCCCAAAACTACTTCAATGAAAAATAACCACCCGTTAAAAACTAGCTATCCAGACAGCTCATGTTGCCAAGTATTATGTAATGCATGTGTCTAAAAATAACTTAAAAATAACTCCTGGAGTTAATCATAATAGATGCAGCAGGCACATGTTCAGATCTTTTATCATGGTTTTTGTTCTTTGCTTCTTTTTGTTTTCCTGCAGACTCTGGCAGGACTCCCAGACCAGGACTCATACTATGACATGGTGGACTGTCTGGAGGAGCAGGGCATCGAAGCCATGGCCCAGAGACACCTGGGCAGGAAGGGCACTGACTTGGACCTCGTGGAGCAGTTCAACATCTATGAGGTAAGTGAGTCGACACGGCCTGTAATATCACATATAAAACCACTGTTCATGCAACGTGTGTTTCATAGGAGGTTAAAGATCACAGGTATAAAGTGTCTTGCAAGATTTAAAGACAATAATACATTGTTTTTTGACGCCTTTAATCCAGGTGACTCTCCGGCATGAAGACGGCGATGATGAAACGCAATTGCCTCCCAGCGGCCGTAAGGATCGTCGTCGGGCTAGTGTTGGCGGCACAAACGAGAGGCGTGGCCTGGAGAGAAGACGCAGCCGGAGACATTCACTCCAGAACAGCAGAGGCCATGCTTCTGCCCCGGCTTCACCCAGCAGCCCGCACACTCCTGTGAGCAGCTTCCTGCCCTTTGGTGGCCAACGTGTTGAAGACATTAGTGAAAGGTGAGACGAGGGGAGGACGAGGAGGAATGGAAAAAGTGGAAGACATTCAAAGGGAGGAAACTTACTTTAATTTTAACTTGAACTGGGTTATTGTTATGATCTCGTGTATCATAAAGCCCGAGACAGCTGCAGGTAAAAAGAGGATCAAAAATTATCCTTGTGTGTATGGAGTATTACTCGGTTTCACAGGAAACAACTCGACTGCTAGTCTTGTATTATGTTCCACTCATCGTGTATTTTGACCAGAGCCAAAGGGGAAAATTTAATTATATAGTAATTTAGAGAAAAGTAAGGAGAAGACAGATGCTGGAAAGTGACATTTAGATTAATTTCACCAGCGTCAGAGGCATTCTTCAGCCCCTGATGGAAATAGGAAGCTTCTGTAAACACATGATATGCACTATCTGCACTTTTTCTCTTCAAAGTTAAGCTTCCTTCAGTGAGAGTGCAATACACTCCAACTCCACTGAGCCGTCTGTCTTATATAAGACAAAGCTTTATGGCTACACATACTCACAGCAACCACAACCAGTGACTCAGGAAAGAAGCAAATTACAATTTTGTTTAATTAAACAGAAGCCTGATCTGAACATGAGAACAACACTAAATGATGATGTCTAGAAGTTTTTTAAATGGGGAAAAAAAAAAAAACTTAATTCCATTTTTTTCCACAAAGACCAATTTTAATGTTTTATCTTTTTCCTCTTTTTATATCAGTACCTCTTTTTGTCACTCCTGGTTTATAACTCAACCCTCTAATTTAATCATAAGCTCCTGTAAGGTAGCACTAACTTACTGATAGTCTTGGTAGCACTCAGGTCTTTAGGTGGATCTAAATTCAGTCCAGCATGTCATGTGTTACCAGTCTATCTGCCCCTCAGTCCAACACAGGAAATTCAAGCCTCCTTTGAAGATTGCCTTTTTTTACGTACTGTTAATGAAATCCAGACTACTGAGAAGGATCCAAATGGCCAACCGGTCTCAGACTTGAAAATGACGATGCACTTCAGACTGTCAGTTCAAACGCAGAAACATCTCCTGCAGCTCTGTAGACTCTCCTAATCCCAAATGGTATTAATGGCTGATGTGTAGTTAGGGCTGGGCGATAAGGGAAAAGGTGTATCACGATACATTTTTTTCATATCAGTCGATAGCGATATATATCACGATATAAAAATGAAATTTAACAGTGCTTATTGGTTGCATGTCTTTTGCGATACAATAAGCTACTGCATCTGTGAGGTCATTGTGTCTCTTTGACGTTTTGTCATAGGGCGTTGCAATAGAGAAAGCAGACTGAATGGTCGGCTGTTTCAGCTGCACAGGCGCCATGGGCTCCTTGCGCCGCTCGGGGTTTGTAACCTTTTGCATTGTGCGTGCTCTGCCGCGTGGCACTGCTTCAGGTGGTGAAAAAGATTTGAAGTATTCCCCGACTTTGTGAGAAAATGTGCTCGACATAATTTGCAGTGCCTTAAAAAACCAAAATACCTTCACGCCACCGATGTTTTTGTGCCAGTGTTATCGACAATGTCGTCATCTGTTGAGCCTTCATCTGCATTTCTGCGGGGGGTAGCACTCATTTTCTTTTATTTCTCACTGACAGTGCTGTCGTCTTCATGTGTTGAAGTGCAATGGTTGTGTGTAGCTGCAGCCTGCTACTACGCAGTTGTTTGCTACTTGGTTCTAATTCAGCACATGATTGGTTCAGTGTGAAGCGGACCGAGAGCAACTCCCCTTTTCATTGGCTATTCGTATAGTCTACCAAAAACATGGCAGAATGCAGGCATTGACTATTGAAAAGCATATTGACCGTGTTTTATATTGATATTGAGGGAAATTAATTTTCAATATATATTGTTATCGTTTTATCGCCCAGCCCTATGTGTAGTAATCAGACACTTAAATGTTGTAACTGTTGCTTGTGCATATCCATTTGTTTGTTTATAACATTGTTGACAGTGTCCACTAACCTCCTCATACATCTGTCAGTGATTGTATCCGCTTGACATTAATGATCTTCCTCTAATCCTCTTATTGACAGGCATGTTCTCGTCTTTTCTCTACATTGTCTCCTCTGCTGTGTGTTTCTCATCTTGTTCAATATTCTTTTCCTGTCTCACCTGCCTGCATCCTCCCTTTCCTCCCTCCGACCTTCCTCTTATAACAGAGATGAGGAAGATGAGGAAGGGGAAGAGGAGGAAGAGGAGGAAGAGGAGGAGGAGGATGAGGAGGAGGAGGAGGAGGAAGAAGCAGATGATGAAAGTCATCCAGTCACAGAGTCCTGTAGACAGGGCACTCACAGGTATTTTAGGCCCGCAGGTTTCCCTCCTGAATGATCTAGCTTCCTTATCCTTGCACATGTATAAGCTTTCCTTGAACAGCATCACCTCTCTATTTCAAAGTCTGAATATTTCCTTATTCCCTTTGGACTCCTCCTCTCTTGTATTTTGTCATCCTAGTGTGGCTCCAGCTGTAGCAGACACTCCTAACATGTGTATGAACGTAATGTGTATGGCCAACATCCTCCCTAAAGCCAGTGACCCTGAGGGGCAGAGAAAATATCTGAGCGTCAAGAGCAGGACTCCTTCTCCTGTGTCCACTGCACCTAAAAAGAGGACCTTTAGTCCTTGGTGCGTTTCCTCCCCAGCCACCTGACTGTGTTTTCCCTGTTGCTCTGCACACCCTCAGTATCAGTCCTCCCCTCCCAAACCCCTACCCCCCCTACCCCTTCTTTCCCTGTCAGGTGTCTCTCGGGGCCCAGGAGAGTGATAAGCAGGGAACAAAAATAACAGTTTTAGAAGTCTACATGTGTTACCATTACAACTTGAAACGAGGAAGTTCACTGTTCCCATCACTAGTGTGTGTGTGTCTCCATGTACCTCACTTGTGCACACAGCAAGAACACCTTTAGGATATGATAAAGCTAATTTCTAAGTGAGCACTTTGAAAAATGTGACCCATAAGGTTACTTGCGTCTCACGTGCTGTAGCCTTTATCCTTGAAATATGTTCCCGCGATCACAGTCCCCCGCCCATGTGTCCCATCAGATGTGATTTACGTTTCATGCGTCATCTCATAAGACAAACTGTACCAGAAAAAGGAAACTCGTAATGGCTTCCTTTTCTCTGTTGCTGGAAAGGATTAATATAAGTTTTACGTCTCACCCGTCTTTAGTTGTGGCTCTGCACCACACTTACTCTGTGACAAGTCAGTAAATTATTCTGAAGCACTGGAGGATCCAAAAGATCAGCGTGAGTCCCAGTCAGAGTCTCTTGATGGTTTGCGTTCTTGCATAGATTATTACGTGTGTCCTTGTTGTAATGTAAGCATGATTCGCTCTTCTTTCAACCATTTGATTTATTAGTATTTAGAGTTTTAAAACTCCCTCTTCAAAGCACAGTGACTCAGGAAACAAAAAAAAAAGATCTGTCAGATCTGTTGTGTTTGTGGTCTTGCAGCCTCCCCTTCTATCTTACATTTCTGTCTTTTGTGATGTTTGTGTGACTAACATTTGACTGATTTATCTGTGAGTGCCTGACTGTTCCCCTCTTTTTTCACATCTTTCTTCAGTCCGACTGATACGAACAACTTACATCCATTTAACACAGAAAGAAAGCCCTGCTGGGCTGAAAGGTAAGGCCAGGTGTTAACAGGTTAAGACCTGTGCACATGAGTCAACAGAGCCGTCAATCATAACCCAGCATCAAATAATTAATGTTGATGTTTATGTTTTATTTATTTGACATGGACATTACAAAGTTACATTGGACGAACCAGATGCATTGCTTGAGTGTGTATAGCACTAGTGCTAGTTTTCAACACCTGTCCACAGGAGGCTTTTCTAGTAGAAAAGTGTATCTAAAATCCAAAGTACAAAAACATTCTAAGAAAATTACAAAAATACACTATTGTTAATTAACGATATCAAACCCCTTATCAATACATAGTAAAATAGAAACAGGAGTAAATATAGTCATCTCAAGATACCAGTCCAGAGTAATTATACATGTGAGCATGATTGATTTGACTTCAGCCATGATTTGAGACCTCTGTTAAACACATTACCATCCAGTTCTAGTTTTAGCTCTGTAGGCAGGTAGTTCCAGAGGTTAGCCCCCTTCACTGAGAAGGCAGACTGCCTGAGTGTAAACTACTCTTCTGAAAAATGAACTAAATGCGTGGTTGAAATGTATTTGACATTTGGATTAGGACTGCACCAGCAGGCGTTCTTCATAGTTTAATGGCACCACTGCCATCACAGGGATTCAGATGTCTTTCTTTCTAATTATAGTCATGAGATTAGAATCAAAATCACATCTTCAACTCTGATGTTGAGTCCAGATTTTTTCTCTACAACCCTGTTTTTCCTTCCTTTAACAGAATCAGTGCAAATGGTACTCCATACCCTGGCAGGCACCAGGCTCCTTCATCACCCGTCCATCGCTTCACTAGTTCAACAACCTTCACACCAGACTCCAAATCTACAGACAGGTAGATAACTTAACTTTTCTATTCATTGTTTGGATACATTGAACCAAATACACCTTGCTCATGCATTCATGATATGCTCATTTCCTTTTTGTGCAGACCTGCTTTGGGAGGCTTGCTGACTTCGTCGTACAGACAGCATCAGGAGTCTCTGGCTGCAGAAAGAGAGAGGAGACGTATGGAAAGAGAGGAGCGTCTGCAAAGAATCGAGAGAGAAGAGAGGAACCGCTTCAAGTTAGTCTCACCTTAAGATTCAGACAAAATGCTGCACGAGTTCATGCCAGAGAAAATATACTTCTTTACTTTGTGCTGTAGGCAGCTGTACAGCCAATAAAGACATGCCGGCATGGGTCGTTTCTAGAAACAGATGTCTTCAGTCCTTTCTCAAGAGATATGCACAAATCACGTACATGCAAGAAGCTGAGCTGTTTATGGGAAACATTTAGAAGCACTAAGGAGTCTTTATGTTTTGTGCTCCGGTGTTTCAGCCTTTTATGATGCCTAATTTCTGTGATTTAATGCATACTAAGAATTCAGGTCTAACACTGCCTCTTCATCACTCTGTTACTGTCTCAGTCGAGATTATGTGGACAAGATGGAAGAAGCAAGACAAGCCAGAGAAGAAAGGTGAGTTTATTTTATTTCATGGGTTAATGTGCGCCCACAATCATGCTGCAGTTCTGAAAATAGATCAAACAACTGCGGACGTTTGTGAATGCTTAGAGATCATGTTCTAAATTGATAGCAGATGCAAAGCCAGTTACAGCCTCCTCGGGCTGAATTATAGGTGTCAGAGCCCCTTTAGGCCTGCTCATCATTAAGACGTCCCAAAGTTAACAGGACAAGTGTGTAATTGAGTTTTGTGCACATGAGCAGCAGTTATCTAACTCTGACTGTGTCTGTGTGTGAGTGAGTGCGCAATATGCCAAAGCTTCATCTTACACCCTCTGGCAGCTTTTGCAAAAAACAGGCCTGAATTAAAAGACACTCTACTTACCCAGATAAGAGTAAAATGTTCTATTGTTTTACAGCATAAATGTTTTTTTTTTCTTGTTCTTGTTTCTTGTTTCCAGGGGCCTTAGATATCTAAAATTTAATGGCCTTTGTTTTTTTGTTTTTTTAGGTACAAAGCTGTGGAGAGGTTAGCTGCAGAGGAATTTGAGCGAGAACGCCCAAAAGTGACAACCAGAGGGCGGACAGAGATCACTTTGTGTTTGAGTCCCACGCCTACAAGCCGCTCAGTGTCCCGCTGTGTCACACCTTCACCCATTATATCACAGGAAGACCCTGTCACCACTGCACATCATACATCAGGTAAACACTGATGAGTGTTGGCCAATACTGTCACAACCCAGTCACAAGACCAGGTAGAAACTATGTAACCACAAATTTATTACCAAAATAATGAAGGAATACATCAATCAGTATTGGTAATCAAGGCAACAAAGAAACAACAGCCATGCCGAGATGCACACTCTGTGATGTGAGCCATGAGAGAGTCAAAAGTGCCACTGCTGAAGATTATACCGGGCCAAGGAGTAGCTCATCGTCTCCTGATGATGACCCCACTTTTGTCTGGCCCTGTAACAATAAAGCACAACCAGCAAAGCAGGAACACCTCGTGGTCTGGAGGGGCCGTCACAATACTTAAACACACAGACATAGATTAGCTTGAAGTTTATTCTGGTAAATATTAAATGGCAACATTTACGTTAAATAATGAACATAGTGTATAAAAATAAAGATTCAAACAGGAAAAGAGATATTTTGGAGAAATACTGATGGATCATTTGAATGCCATTTATTGATTTGAGGACTGTTGTTTCGACGCATCAGTTCAGGAGCTTTGGACATTTCCCAACGCTATCTTTATCCTTCTGTCAAGATACAGTAAAAATCACACTTTTAACCCTGTTGTATTGTTGATTTTACAGTAAATGAGATCGGACAGACACGATAAACATCAAGCTTCCTAAAGAAAACCTAAACCTTGAAGCTCAGCAGCAACATCTCTAAGAAGTGAATTAATTGATGCGGTCGCGCTCTCGTGTGATCTTTTAAAAAATGGTCATTGTTTTCTTCCAGTGGAGGCGCCCCCTCCTGGCCTTTATAAAGAAAGCAAGTTGAAGGCAATCCACATCAGTTTCACCTCTAAAACATGTTAAATTCTGGTTCAATCTGAACTGTATTTTTTCTTACAAGGTGTAAAACATCTTTCTCAGCTGTTCATGTTTAATGATTAATAGTCCTGTCGTGTGATCATAAGCCATGGTAAGAGAGTTTGATAATTGCTGTGTGATTTACTTCCAAAGTTTGTGAATGTATGTTTTGAGTTTGAACAATCTCTCAGTGAGATTTAGATTATGTATGGAAGCAATTTAAAGCTGTTTAAATAATAAACACAAAGCTTTTGAAAACTATCAGATATTATAAGTACACATTTGAAGCAATTAAAGTAAATTTCATCATGCTGTATTTGTTTCTTTCCCAGGAATAGAATATATATCTGAGCCAAACCTTGATCCAAAGACCAGGACCAAAAGTCCTGCACCAGAGTTCACAGCATCACAACCTTCTCCTACACCTCCCTTTGAGCCGGACAAGCAGCAGACTAAAACAGAGTCCTGCGCAGAGACAGAGAATGCTGCTGAGTGTGACCAGAGTGCAGCTGCAGAGCCACTATCACATGAACAATCAGACATGGAGGAGGAGGAAGAGAAGCAGGAGACCCTGGGGGAAGAGCGACAGAGTGTGGATGAAGCAGAAGTAATAGAAGAGCAGGTAGAAGTAGCAGAAGTAGCAGATGTAGCAGAAGCTGAAGAGCCAAATGTGGAGGTGAATGTAGAGTTGGAGGAGGAGTTTGAGAAGGAGCAAACTACAGAGAGGGATGTAGAAGAAAGTGTACTGCTGAGTGAGAAGGAGAGACAGAATGAGGAAGTGAATGAAAAGGACAACTGCTCTGCGTCCAGCATCTCCTCCACCAGCAGCACTCTGGAGAGGGAGGAGCGGGAGGAGAAGCTGACCAATGACAATGAAGCAGGTATGATTGATCCATTATTTCTCTGTCTTTGATAATCAGTTGTTTTTCTCTTATTCATAAATTTACGTGTTAACAGGCCAGTGGACCCCGTGCATTAAAGACGCAGATGTGAACGACCACTGCAACAAAATTCTGAACAGCAAGCGCTTCATGCTGGACATGCTGTACGCTCAGAAGACGACTGGCAACGATGAAGGGAATGTTGAAGAAACAGAAAAAGACAAGTGTAACTGTGAGAAGGAGACAGAGGTCGGTGATTCGTCTGTGGCAAGCTTGGCGAGCAGGATCTCCACGCTGGAAGCTCACAGACAGGCAAGGGAAGAAAATGTGAAGAAAATGGAGGTGGGACATTTGGATAACCAGGGAAGTGTGCGGGCAGTGGCGGAAAAGTTTGGAGATTTAGTAAAAGGCCTGACATCTCCTGCAGAGGTTGAAACCACTAAAGAGCAGTCCGACAAATCTTCCACAGCCCCATCATCACCCCCAAAGAAAGAGTCGGATTATATCTGGGACCAGCTGATGGCCACACCCAGGGAGCTGCGGATTAAAGAGATGGACTTCACGGACCTAAAGGAGGACGATGACATGGACATTTTAGATATGAGCAGTGTGATGGGGACAGGTAACCTAATAGCACCGCCTCCCCCTCCTGCTCTGCCACCACCCCCGCCCCTCTTCGGATGCCCCCCTCCCCCTCCCCCTCCTATCCTTGGTAAAATGATGCCCCCACCCCCACCGTTCATGGCACCTATTCCTCCGCCCTCCCCTCAGCTGAATCGAGGGGAGATCCCTCTCTTCCAGAAGAAGAAGAAGACCATACGTCTCTTCTGGAACGAGGTGCGTCCAATGGACTGGCAGTGCAAGAGTCATAAATTCTGTAAAGAGTCCCTCTGGTCCAAACTGGAGCCCATTAAAGTGGACACATCCAAGCTGGAGCAGCTGTTCGAGTCCAAATCCAAGGAGCTGCCTGTCACAAAGGTAATATAGTGTTGTGCTGCTGTTACAAGAGAACCACTGAATATCAGACTCAAAATTTAATGCAAAATACTGATTTTCTTCAGGGTACAAACCATAGCTAAGAGTTTCTGGTACCTGTGTTATGTCCAGCATCATATAAAACAAGAAAACTTTGTGCAGTTAATGGAAAATTTTGCAAAGATAGATAGATCTCATCATCTCTAAAAATTTAGATCAAGTGGATAGTTTTGGCATTTGGAGGGTTTAAATATTTGAGTCTTCCACGACTGTGTCATGACATTATCTTTAAGGTTTCTGCACATGCAGGTTTACATGAAATCAAGTTCTTTTATTCTCCAGAGGTTTTTAACTTTTTGCAAAAATAACTTGTACATGTTCTTATGAAGGTATTTTATAATCTGAAGTAGCGCAGCGCTGCAGTTATCATTCAAGCAGCTCCCAGCATTGAAAAATGACACCAATAATCAAGTGCAAAAAACTGCAGTTCTTTAAGTGTCCACTAGAGGCTGGATTCAAAAGCTGAGAAAACTCAATTAGAGCCCATGCTAAAATGCCAGTCGTTACAGCAGGATTACACAAGTTAACAGCTTTGAGTTCTTAAACGCTGACTTCTCTGTTATTATAAACTCTATGAATCAATGATGAACTAGCCTCTATTGATCAATTTAAGGCTAATCGTTGTGCATAAATAGAGAATAAGAGCCTCACCAACTCCTTGATTAGTCAAAGATTAGTTAGAGTCAGTATTTCCAGTGTGCTGACCACAACATTTGGGCTACATAATGCTTCATCCATGTTTTATGCAGTCTAAGATAGCTTTTTGATTTGTTTGTATTCTCAAATCCTTTACTGTTTCATTAATTTGCATTAATCTCAGACCAGAAAAGGACCTTTGTGCTGTCAATAGTCAACAAAAGATAAGTAAACCGTAAAACAAGCTCATGTTTCCTCTGACGCAGTCCTTCATTCGCCTAGCCCAACTAGTAAAGCTCAAGGAGGAGTGAATTTATTAATCAGATCGTCCATGAAAATCTCATATTTACTACATCAGCTTGAAACCACTACCTATCCCTCAATAACTCTGAGTGATTTATGATTATGTTTTACTTCTTTTATAGAAAGCAGCTGTTGATGGCAAACGACAAGAAATCATAGTCCTGGATTCAAAACGCAGCAATGCCATAAACATTGGTTTGACTGTCTTACCTCCTCCACGAACCATAAAGACCGCTATCCTCAACTTTGATGAGTACGCACTGAACAAGGAAGGCATTGAGGTAAGCATTTTTAAAAGGATTTAGAGATTCAGAGACATGGTGTGTCTGAAATGCATTTTGTAATTACTGTCAAGTCCTTTAAATACAACCCATTCAGGCTCACTGGGTCCAAAATAAACTCAGTTTTCTTGAATGATGTTTACTCAGCACAAGAAAAACACACTGATGGACTTCCTAAAGCAGGAGAGATTTAAGTCTTCAAGATAGGAAAGCCCACAATGTTGGCATATCATGTTATTTTCTGGCTGCACGGCTGTTCTTGTGTAATTAATCATTGCGATGATTAAAGGTTAGCTCCTTGTGCACATTTTCAGCTTGTTTTAAAAACCACACTATAGACTTTTGAAGGATTTCCCATCAGCAGATAATGATAAATGGTGCATCCCCTCCATGTTACATAACCTGTAGTTTTCAGAGCTTCACCTTGAGCTCATTTTTAGCGGAGAGGAGTATTCCTTTCCACCTTTCTCTCTGGAGATATTCACAGCCAGACAACAAAAGGCCAATAAAAGTTCAGATGTCACACAAGTTTGTGGAAAAAACTGGAAACATCTCACATAACTAGAGCTGAAAATGTCTGAGTGCATTTGTTTTCCTCTCTGTCTCTTTGATATATTAACTGACATATTGTGAAAAAATTTCACTCAGGCGCTTGATGAATGACTCAGTGGATGTATCCCCTTTTCTTTTCATCTTTTTCTCCTTCTCCTAGAAAATCCTAACAATGATTCCCACAGAGGAGGAAAAGCAGAAGATCCAGGAGGCTCAGCTGGTCAACCCTGATATCCCCCTGGGCAGCGCCGAGCAGTTCCTCCTCACCCTCTCCTCCATCACAGAGCTGTCTGCTCGCCTGCAGCTGTGGGCGTTCAAGATGGACTACGAGCTTATAGAGAAGGTCAGATACTTTCCTGTTCATTTTAATCACATGCAGATACAGAACACCTTTAGCAGTTACATAATATAACCTTTTTTTTGTAGTTTTCTGTTAGCAATACATGTGCCCTTGTGAATGTATGTAATAGTTTGACTTATGTTAGTCTGTTCGTGAGAGCTTGTGTTAAAAGTCCAAACTTTCATGTCTGTAGAGTAAATATGAAGCTTGACGTAAATAAAGTCTTGAAAATGGAAACAGCCAGTCTGGGAACAATTAAGTAACAAAATATCCTCACTCACACCTTAAAATCCTGATAGAAAAAAACAGTATTTCAGAGTTTCGATGTTTGGGGCTGTTTCTTGGCCAGCTGGAGTGACTTAAAGGGATATTCTGGGGTAAAATTAAGTCAGGGTCAAACTCACTGTAACACTGAGGTAGACACCCCATCGAGAGATGAATGTTGCCGACCTCTTGCTTCTCTATAGCAACACACTTGGTCTGAGGAACCATAAACAAACCTCAACCAAAAAGCCACTCTATAGCCACGAAACCCGCCTACTCTCTTTCAGCAGCTACTTGTTTGTAGCGAGACCTCGGGCCTGTCCATTACGGACTGCTGCGGGTTGACACAGCTCAATGAAGAACATTTATGATCATTTCTTCATGGAAAATCCAATCAGTCCAAGACGCTGAGGCAGAAGAAGTACCACATCTGCAATGCAAAATGATTAATATGGTGATTATTACTTTGAGGAAATGATAAAGAAATGATCATAAATGTTCTTCCTTGAGCTGTGTCACCCCACAGCAGTCCGTAATGGACTGGCCTGAGGTCTCGCTACAAACAAGTAGCTGCTGGAAGAAAGTGGGTGAGTGTAACTGATGTCACAAAGTCTGCCAGATACATTATTGATTTGTGGTCTGATATAAAATGATGTTGTATGCTCAGTTAACACAGGAACATACTATCAAAGTAACTCACAAAGATGGCACTAATATATGATGTTATTGACAACCTTGTTAGTAAGTATTGTTTCTTCAATAAAGGAGCCAAAGTGTCTTATATTAAAGCTCCTGTGGGGGACTCTGAGTTTGGGTCAGTTTTGGTGCCCCTTGTGGAAGAAGCAGTCTTAGCTTATCTCATCTTCTACATGCTGGTGTCATGAGTTGTCTGACTGAACTGTTGGAAGACTCTTTAAAAGTGTATCCTCAGATTTTACAGTGCTATTAGCTATGAGGAGGGGGTTCCAAACACATAAAAAGAGAGTGATGTGTGAATGAGCTATGGAGTTGACCCTAGTTTTTATATCTACAAAAATCTACCCAGACTGTGCCTTTTTATGGAGAGAAGAGGAGCAGAATGAATTTGCAGCAACCGAAGCAGGAGAGGAAGGATAATTTGTGTCTTGACTGCATTTTTATGCTTTTTTAGGAAGTAGCAGAGCCTCTGCAGGACCTGAAAGAAGGAATGGACCAGCTGGAGAAAAACAAGACACTCCGCTATATCTTGTCCACATTGCTGGCTATTGGGAACTTCCTCAACAGCACTAATGTGAGTCACTCTTGAGACATATAAGGCGTAGAGTTGAGGATCCCCCCTTTTTTCACTTTCTCCTACTGTGTCTTTTACTCACTTCCTCCATTTCCTCCCACGCTCCCCTTCCCCCTCCTCCTCCTTCTTCCTATTCTCCCCCGCCAACATATTTATTTGGCAGGGATAACAGTGGACTCTATGTGAAGAAGAATGTGCTGGCAGACTGTGTGCAGCAGACGCTGTCCTTCTACAGTAAAATCCCTTGTCAAGGCCTCTGCTGATCCTCTGTCTGTCTGTCTGTCTGCCTGTCTGTCTGTCTGTCTGTCTGTCTGAGGTTGAGTGTTTCCTGACAGCTCGTTTGGCTTCTTGTGTGTGAACCTGCATCTGTCTCTGTTTTCCTTTATGTCTCACTCTCTGTGGCCTCACATGTGCCTTTGTGTTTTTCATGCATCTGTGTAAACGTCTGTATGTATGAATGAACCTTTGGGACACGAGAGCCCCCAAAAAAGTGCAAAAAGGGAAACATAATTTATCAAAATCAAAACAAGCAGTTCCCGTAAATAACGGCAGCATTTAGATTTTGCAGTAAGCCATTTAAAACTGGCAGAAGAACAAGGGAGATCCTGTTTGGATTATGTCTTTCATGATATGTTCCGGCCTTTAAAGCTCGGCTGTGGTGTGCAGACCGATCAGTCTGGTCTGAAGAAGATTGTGGTTTCTGATAATCACCAAGCCAAATGAATCTACAAATCTACCCTGAGCACTCTTTGAGCCCCTTTTCTGACCCTGCCAAAGAGGAAATTCACTGCAATTTGTCCCCTTTTGATTTTTAATTCCAGACAGTTGTTTCAGTCCCACATTGTGACTGTTTCTGCGTGCTTGCATCTCTAGGCTAAAGGCTTTGAGCTCGGTTACTTGGAGAAAGTCCCAGAGGTGAAGGACACGGTTCACAAACAGTCCCTGCTGCACCACACCTGCGCCATCGTGGTTGAGAAGTTTCCAGACAGTACTGACCTATACTCTGAAATAGGGGCCATCACCCGACTAACAAAGGTGAGCCCTTGTTACTCTTTAAAAACACCTTAAAGGGATATTCCGTAACACACTGTAACACCAAGTTAGACACTCCATCAAGAGATGAATGTTGCCGACCGCTTGCTTCTCTGGTTATACCAACTTTAGTAACAACCGCAAGATAACAATACACAGCGGTCTATGGAACCACACACAAACCTCAACCAAAACGCCACTCTATGGCCGCAAATAATGCTCAGAACAGCACCTAACTTCATCAACAGTACATATAGGAAATGCAACCAGATTGAGACGCTAAGGCAGAAGAACTACCGTGTCTGCAGTGCAAAATGATTAACATAGTGATTATTACTTAAAGGAAATTAAAAAGAAATGACCATACATGTTCTTCCTTGAGCTGCGTCACCCCGCAGCTACCAGCTGGAAGAGAGTGGGTGAGTTGTGTTTAGTCTCTTTGCTAAAGAAAACAGGCAAAGTTAAAAAGATGTTTGGTGGCTAGTACTATGGCTAGAACCCTGTATGTACTGTTGATGAAGTTAGGTGCTGTTCTGAGCATTATTTGTGGCTGTAGAGTGGCGTTTTGGTTGAGGTTTGTTTATGGCTCCTCAGACCAAGTGTGTTGCTATCCGGTGGTTGTTACTAAAATTGGTAAAACTAGAGAAGCAAGTGGTCAGCAACATTCATCTCGATGGGGTGTCTTACTCTGTGTTATGGTGTGTTTGACCCTAACCTAATGATATCCCTTCAAAAATCATCTTTGGAGTATGGTTTATTACAAGAGGCTGTTACTGCAAACTCTGTATCCACTGAAGCCTCCTCAACAGTCTGAATGTGATGTCTTTGTCAGGTGGACTTTGACCAGCTTCAAGATAATCTGGCCCAGATGGAGCGAAGATGCAAAGCATCATGGGATTATCTTAAAGTCATTGCAAAACATGAGATGAAACCAGCATTGAAACAAAAAATGTCTGACTTCCTCAAAGACTGTGCGGAGAGAATCATTATTCTGAAGATTGTGCATCGCAGAATCATCAACAGGTGGGGTCAGATGTGGACCAACAGCATGAACATCCGTTTTGTGGTAACTTTTAGACACATTCGAACCAAAAGATGTTTTTGTAGTGATGTTATGGTCTCCTAACATCTGCAGGTTTCATGCTTTTCTGCTGTTCCTGGGCCATCCGGTGTACGCTGTGCGTGAGGTCAGCATTCACCGCTTTAGTAAGATCTTGAGTGAATTTGCCCTGGAGTATCGTACAACAAGAGAGCGCGTGCTGCAACAGAAACAGAAGAGGGCCAACCACCGGGAGAGGAACAAGACCAGGGGAAAAATGATAACAGATGTAAGTGCTCTTCACTACGAGCCAAACACACACATAGACTTTCTCCATATCCTGATCCTCGTGTTTGTTTAGTTTGAGTTCAGATTCAACCCTGTGACACAATATCATCAACCCCTGGACACTTCTTATATCTTCAATCTGGTTAAAACACCAACTGTGGCTGTTTCTGACAGACACTGCATACATTTAAAATGACATCAGCAGAGCTCCTCTGTATTCACATATATATATGTTACTATAACAACAAACAGGGAGATGTTTTTAGTGTATCTCATTCTATAGCTGCAGCAGGGTAAGAAAGGCCAGAGCAAACACCTCCCTGTGTGATTAAAATCCCTCAAAACCCAGAGGAGTCCACTGCTCAGAGCAGACTCCTCATCCAGCCCTGGCAGGGGCCCCTCTCTCTTCAAAGAGACCCTAATTCAATCACTGTGTGAAAATTCAAACCTTTGGATGTCCCTGAAGGAGGAAAAAAAGGACCCACAGCACACTCTTGCAAAGTCTGCTCCAAATGTTCAAATTCCCAAATTAAGAATACAAATCCATTTATGCACTAATTAAACGACCAAGATTACCAATTAGCTTTTGAGAAGGTGACGGGCATTATTCTCAGCTTTGAGATGAACCTGGCTCAATTTCACTTTGCTTTTAGTCTTGGCTAATGTGCTACCATGGAAACCCTTTTACGCACTGTACAGGATTTTTAATGAAAGTCTGTTTCTTAATATGTTTCAGCTAAAATAAATATTTAGTGCTTTTTTTAGACAGATTTTTTTCTACTGTATTTAGTATTTACATTACATCTTTTGGCATTTTCTCCTGTAGAGTGAGGATGACGATGATTTTGAGGTAGGAGGAATTTTGTTGTGCAAAGTGCATGCAAACTTTGTGTTAACTGACTCTCAGCCAGACAGTGATGTTGCAACTTTGGACAATAACTTTTGTGTTCGTGTGGATTAACAAAGGATGCGTCATTCGTCCAAAAGACAGGTTCTGTGTGTGTTTGACACACATGAATGAGGAAGCTTCAAGATGATGGAAAGATAGCCTGATCTTTGCTGGACTGTTGAGAGAAGGTGGAGATGGAAGAAGTTGCAGCTATTTCCTGGAAGGGATCAATAGACACTCTTCTTTAACCTGGCATGTCTGCATTGTTGCCAGAAGTAGTCATGGCTAATATTTTGGACTGTGTGGTAAAATAAACAAAACTAAAATTAGTGTGTGGAATTTTTGCCCTTGAATTAACTAACTGTTCTATTTTAAGGCTGTAATGACGCAGCACTTTACAGCTTCTTTGAGCTAAGAAGTGCTGTGTCATTAGTAAAGATTAACCCCCATTACGAGGCTGATGTCAAGTTTGTCCTTGTGGTTCTTAATTCACACTAAAAGTGCGTACAGTATGATCATAACCATGTCAACACAGCAGATATTTTTCACTGATGGAAAGATCAAATGTTGTTCTAAGGATCTGATGGCAGTGATCTGATAAACTAGCATCTGAGCTTCCCGTCTTGAGCGTGATGTCAGCTAAGGAGAGGGAAGATAATGTGTGTCAGCTAAGTTGAGTGTCACCGTCTCCTGTGCGCTCTCTCCTTCAGAGTGGTAAATTTGGTGGTGCCCCGTCAGACGCACAGGAGAACCAGCCCCAGGGAATCCAGTACGCTGAAGATGCAGCTGAACATGAGAACATGAAGGCCGTGCTTAAGAGCGGCCCGCTTGGAGGAGACGGAGGCACATCTACAGTGCCTGGTCTACGAACACGTACCAGAGCCAGCAGCACCAGAGGTCAGCCTGATTAACATGTTACACTATAGCAAATCCTGCAAAGTATGAGCATATTTTTATGATCACCTAGTTTTCTGAGGTGACCTTTTTCAGCACATTGTATCACATTTGTCACATTTATTGCCCCTGGTTGCCTGATAACATATTAATGCACCAATGTTAATGGTTTCAGAAAAGTGATATTTTTATTTTGACACATTTTCCTCCCAGAATAAACTTAGATTATTTGGTTATCTCTAAAGCTTTTTTAGTGCTGTAAGATAATCACCATTTCAAAGCTGTTTTTCAGTTAAAGTCCCACACCTTGCCAATTTCTTGAACAGAACTTTTTTCCTTGTTGAGAAAAATAATCATGCTCTTTGCTACATTTTTGCCTGTTTTGATACATCATCATGGTGGTATTACCACTCGCTGTTAGCAGTCCTGAACCCACGCTTCTATGAACCGTGTGTCTGATGTTTTCTCATCAATTTTAATCTTGTACTGTGTAGGGCGTGTACCCCCATGGTGCTCTGCCAGTGATGACCCAGTGAACTGCACAGATGATACAGCTGATGAGATCATGGAGAGGATCGTGAGGTCAGCCACTCAGGGGCCCAGCCAGAGGACCCAACCTCGAGAGAGGAGACGATCTCGAGCCAACCGAAAATCATGTGAGTCAGCTGTTGGGCGAACAGATTAATGATTGCACGCAAAAAATGCTCTCAGCTGCATGTTATGACGCTATTATAATACTAATATTAGAGAAAACTTTTACCACAATCTTTGCCCCTCTCTCCCCTTCCTCTTAATTTTCTGCACAGTGAGGAGGACACTGAAGAGTGGTTTGACAGCAGAGGAGGCAAATGCTCTCGGCTTGTCCAGTGGCTCAGAGATGCAGGTATAAGCTGGGCAGGAAGGAGTTTGGAAGCCTGCCCACTGTGCCCGACCCAACTCCCACTTTACTCTAGCAGTAAAATCTTCCAAGCTTTAATGAGTTGACCTCATAATTCTGCGTAAACCAGTGCTTCCTGCAGAAGAGTGGCTACAATGGGGAGCTGCTTTTAAAACCACCCGGCTTTGCTTTTGCTGGATGAAAACAATAAGCTGCACTCACAAGACTAAGTCACAGCCATCCTATGAATGCAGCACTGCATACAAATAAATATGTTTTTTTTTAAGGGTTACGGCATCAAATGGGTGGCAGAAACTGTTTGCAGCCTCTATGGCCTTGACTGAATCCAAAGGGCTTGCAGTGTGTAACAGACACAAAAAACTCTGCTGTGCGGTTCAGTCAGCCCTGCAGCGTCAGCGACAAATTGAATCAGAAGAACTTTCATCTATTGAATAGATGGCTGTGTGCAGGTTTTTCTGTTTAGTACTACTGTGGTAGTTTTCATTTTTCTCAAGAAGGTGCTCGAATAAGGAACAATTGCACTGGATGTAAAAGTTGGGTATCAATGGAATGTGAAATCCTTTGACACTGATGGAACCACTCTGACATCTGACATTATACTCGACAGTTTAACCAGCAAATCAATAGTAGCACAGTTTGTATTGTCTCATCAGAATAGACCGATTCCAGCCAAGGTGTGTGGTTGAGTTGTTGGCAAACATCAGAAGGAGTTTATCAGAATAACATTTTGTACTGCAGGTGATCACTGGTGACACCGCTGGTTTCAGACTCACACCCATCATACAAATATTTTAAGCTTAAATAAACACACCTAGTTGAAATGTGACGCAGTCTCACAGTTTGAAAGGAGGACAGGTGCAGTGTCACAGGTGAGCAACCTTTGTTTAGTTGTGTGGTCTTATTTTCTAGAAACTAAAAGCTGCACACTTCAGAGTGCCTTTTCAGAGACAGTTATTTATTAAGATGTTTTCAGGGACAATTAACCTAGAAATTGTTACGACTTGTGAGGGGCTGGAGGCTTATATGACAATGAACATCATTAATGTGCTGTGATTTATTTTAAAACAGTGTTTTTAAATATTGTCCAGGCAGAAGTTTAGTTTATTTTCCTTGTTGTTAAAAAATTGGATCAAATATTTGGTATAAAGATAGCTTTAGAGTTTTTCTAACAACATAGTGATTTGGTTCAGCCTGTGTTAGCTGTATCCAGTTGCCTTACTGTAGAATACAGACGAGCATTGTTTCACTCTAGCGTGATAGAGGAGTTGGACTTTGACTAGGACAAAATTATAGTTCATCTGGTGTCACTTAAAATCTCTGTCAATAACTAAAAATATAGAATATCTTAGCTTGTAATAAAAACTATGAATGTGAAGATCAGGGGTTACATGATGATCAGTAACATTGGCGCACATAAAATCTCCATTATTTATCTATTTAAAAACCTAAACCTCGGTAGAAGTAAATAGATGGGAGCCTGCAGTTTTAATCTTTGATGGTGTACTTCTGTTCTGAACTAGCGTTTAGAAAGGCCTTGGCTAACACTTAAAACATGCACAGCTCCACATTTCTGTGAAGGTGCATGTGTCAACTTGCACGTTTCCACTATGATGGAAATATAGCCATCGAAAGAAACAAGAATGAAGTGCAACATCATGAGGAAACTTCATCAAACCACACCAGCATAAGGTTTTATTTTTGTTGAGAATTTCCTGAAATCGATTTGGCACCTTAGACTCAGTGTGTAGCATGCATCTTAGTAGTTTTAGTGAGAGAAGCTCATTGTGTTTTATTTGTACTGTACTTGTCATAAACAAGGCAAATAGATGTGTAAAGTTATCTAGAGGAAGGCTGTAAAAACGATGTACATGTCATGTCAGTGTCTTGTTTTTTTTTTCTTGTTTTTGTTCCATGTGTAGAATAGTGTATTATAGACTAAAAGCAGTATTATTCTTAATATAATTTAAGCAAACCAAGCCATGCATGGTTCAAAAAGGTGTCACTTCTGCTCGATACAAAGGAAGGTTCACAGCATAGTTGTAGAGTGAGTGTTATTAAACATCTGAACTCCAGACTGTAATGTGAACACATGGTCAAATGTGCAGGGTGAACCCCGTCTGTTACTCCTGTGGATCCCTTAAGAAGCCTTTGATTTCATTGCACTCAACTTTTTTTTTTCTTTATAATTTAACATTAGCACACCGTGCACATTGCTGCCTGTGCCATAGCATCACTGTGGAACCTGGACACAAGTGCTCAACAAACAAGGCTTCTGTTGTGTCAATGCCCATGGCAAAAACTATGTAACATCTTCAATAAAAGGCTCTTTAAAACATGTTTTTTTTTTCTTTTTTTAGTCATCTTTTCACGCATTATTGAACTTTTTTTTAATCTCATGGTGTAAACATGAAGTCACAGCTACCACTAAGAAACAAAAAGGACAAACAGGAAAACTTTAGCCTCTTTATTTTCAGTCCACACAACCCATGCTTCAAGTCACTTTATGTTCAAGAGCACAAAGAGGTCTATGACAAGCTTCCTGTTACAGCTCAACGGGTGTTTACAAATGGCCATCATACAGACCTCATTTTGTCTTGTTTAAAATTCCTATATGTCCACAGGTGTTATGGATCTATACGTGATTATGGTTTGCTTTTAATAAACTGCAGAGACATTACGATGAACAAGACAGCTACCAAAAAAGAGGGAGGAGGGGGAAGGAAAAGAAATACAACTGAGCATCAAAAAAGCACAAAAAAAAAAAAAAAAAAAATCAGCTGAAACAGTCTCAGCAAATCCAGTGCAACCCAAGACATGTTCTGCTTTCCTACTTAAAAATTAAAAACAAGGGCACATATTAAGAATTATATAATTTGTTGCTCCTGATCATTATTCAAATTTCTCAATGTACATTTTCCCTCAACAATCACTTTTGCACAGTACCTTAGAATTGTATAGATAAATTACAAAATGGAGTATTCCCTTTCCACCAGACATGATTTACTTTGTAAAACCCCTGAATGACTGACAGGCAGAAAGCTCTTATGCAGTTTACATTTTATATTGCTACATTTTTAACAAAGATTAACAAAGGGATTTTTAAGTTTTGCATATTTTCTTAGGTCTGTGGTTTGGTGTGCGACTGCACCAATAATGTCAAATTATCTCTGAAATAGCACCAAAAGACAAACACCTGACTGTTTTTAGGCCAAGTGGTTTTTTTTTTTTGTTTTTTTTAAAGTTACATTTTAGAAATAAAACAAAGCAAGTGTGCAGTGCAGTTTAATCATTTAACCTCAGAGTGATTAGAATTATAGAATGGCTAAAAAGTAAACAACACTTGCTGTTTGTTACAGGACACATAAAGCTGATCTCAAATCAAAAACAGACAAGTCAGACCTGATGGGTTCGATCCTGACTTGTCTCCTATCTCAGGGTCACTGTTAAGATTTTGTCCTCTTGAATGGGTGCAAGTAAACTCAGAGCTGCTGGTGGACACAGTTCCTGGTGGCTGTTTGGTACAATAATATAGTATAGTTTTAGATCTGGCTTCTATTAGAAATGATAAAAAGGAGACTGTGTCCTTAATGCATACCCATGAACCATGTTTCAGGTTGCCTTGTATTAAAAAACAGGTTTTGGGGAATCAGCTCAGTTAGAGTAACAACTGAAGCTGGACGTTTGAGGTGTCTAAAAAGCTTATACAAAAGTAGATACCCAAATTACAGCTCTTGTAAGGGAAATATGGAAATGTTTACGTTTTTAAAAATACCTCTTTTTAAACCATAGTTACTCATGAAGTTATTTTAACATATAGCACCAGCTTGTAGGTCATGCCAAGCCTTGGGTTTGGTCTAAAGAGCAAATCCGTGTTGCACTTGGTGTGAAACACAGACAGCAGTGAGACAAACTGACAAATCTTCAAAGAACTTAAAGTGCCACTACAGTCCCACTCCAGCTTCCCAGACTTCAGCTATCTAAACCTAACCACAGAACGCGCTTCCTATCTAAGACAACTGATGGGGAGCTTCAAGCATTTCCATGAGGAAAGTGTCAATAGGCGTGTCACCGATGAGCTTGAAGAAGAAGAGATGCTCCAGGCACTTCAAGCCGATGGACCGCAGTGCTGGCAGTCGGAGGAGGAGCTTAGCAAACCTACACAGAGCCACGGAAAATCATTTAGTTTGAACAATGCACACCTCATGTTTCACTTGAGCATTTTTAACTTGTACACTTTGTCGGAGAAAAGAAGCTTTACCTTCCCTGCTGCTCTGGGTATCTCTGTTTGCAGTAGGCTTCCAATGATGCATAGACCTTCTCTCTGAGGAGCTCCACCTCGCTGGTGTTGGAGAGCCCTTTAGCATCTGCAAGAAAATGTACGAGACACTTCTATCAATGGGCAAGACTGTTAACCACACACCCTTCTTTGTAACAAGAAATGTCAAGCTTATTTAAGTATCAGCACTGTTCAGGCACCTGGGTTGAAAAGGACAATGGCCCTGAGGCAGCCCAGCTCTGTTTTGTCCATTTGCATATCTCTCATTTTATTGACAAGCTCTGTGAGGACCCTGTAAAATAAAATGGTTCAAGATACTTTTAAATCATGACAACAAAAATAACATTAAAGATACTCACAAGAGTAAAGAAGTATAAAATTACCTGTCAAATATGGCCCCAACCTCTGCACTCTGCACACTCTCCCTGTGTGGAATCAAAGCTAGGTATTATCATACAATAAATATCAATGAACACCAAGCTATCGAATTACAATCACTGTATCTATATTTCACAAAAGCCGTAAATCAATGATAGATGTACCTGTCAAAAATGGCCCCCACTCCTGCACTGTGAACGCTGTCACGCTGCAGCTCGGAGGCCAGAAGGACTCCATCCTTCAGAGCGATGGAGCGATGGGAGAACGAGGCAATGAGGAGCTCATTCCAGCCTGAAAAAGAGAATGCAATCAAATCATGCATGTTACGACATCTGTGGAGAATCATTAGTAGTTGTCAGGGTGAAATCACACTGAAATAAAGAAAAGGTGTTTCAAAGAAGTAGTCTTAAAAGATCCTCTCTGCGGCTAACACTGAGTCTATAAGAACACGTTTAAGAAATGTAACTCTCACTCACTCGCTCACTCTCTTCTGGACCTCTTATATGACAGCAGCACGTGTTTTAGAGCTTCTTACGGAGCTTTCCTATTTTTAGCTACTTCGTTTTCTGAATATGAGGTCAAAGATATCGTAATTCTCAGGAGTTTGTATGCTTTCTTGATTGACTTGGATATACCTCTAGTGTTTTCTCACTGTGAGTTTTCTGTGAACAAACTGTGTGGCTTAATTACTCAAAGCTTTACCCTTAATATTAACTGTTTTTGTTCCACTGACTGGCTCATTAAAGAAAAGTTCCTTTTAAAAGCTAAAATTTTCTATTTTCCACATGAATACCTGCCAAGACTCGCACTCGCAGACATGCACAATCTTTGTGTCCATGTCTTAGCTCACACTCATCCATGACTGCAGCTGGAACATACCTGCACGCAGAAGGATGACCTGGTCATCCAGAGGCAGCTCAGAGAAATGAGGGATCCTCTTTGCCCACTCCACCAGAGCAAACAGCTGTTTGTCTGCGGTTTGGCAGATGTTGGTCACTGCATCGTGGGGCTGACCCATTAAAAAAAACAACAACACGATATTGATTTGTCAGCACATCAAAAATCAAATTTTCTCTGAATCTATTAAAGCTACTTAACCCATCAGGCTGCTGACAGTTCGATACATGTACTAGAGCAAAAACGTAACCACTCACAGAGTTTCCTGCTGAACCACCATCAGAGTGAAGCTCAGTCTTCTGCTCTACAGCGGTCTCTGCCTCTAAAATCTTCTCCACAGGCATCTCCTCATTCACTCCCACACTGAACTCCAGCTCTCCTTCACGCTCCCGGTTCCTCTGGCGCTCCTCCTGGACCGCTGCACCACAGAAAAAACAAAACAAAACAAAAAAGGTGAGAGAGGGAGCAGTTAGATTGTGTGTATCTTTGTTATAAACAGTGATAGTTAGCAAAAAGTCCCACTTCTCTGCAGGGTTTTTGCTGCCTCGAAAACTTTTGTTAAAATGATTTATTGTTGATGTAACTACATCCTCTGCAACAAATAAAGCATTTAGTGTTGCATCCTGAGGGATTGTTAAAAATCACAGGGTGTTTCTGAAAAAGATAGTGTATCAGGCAGGATCACAATGCATTGATTTTTCATCCCTAAAGAAAGGCAGCATGACTTTAAAGTGGTGCTGTTCTAATGGGCACAAAGCACCATAGATATAACTGAGAAGACTAGAAGCTGACATGTGAAATCTGCTCATGGCAGAGGAGAGCAGGTCCAGTTATTCAACACGCGGTCCTCGGGTAGACTAAAGAACAGAATCATTAACATTTCCTTCATATGCAGAAGCCACGGCTATCGATGGGCTACACCTGACGCCTTTAATAGACTGTGATCCATTGTATTCTTTACTGCTTCAACACTGACCCGCTCCAATGGGTTTTTACATATAGTTCATGCATTCAGCAAACACCTACAGACAGTCGAGCGCTTATTTCAATCATCACTAGCTAATAAACCACGCAGCACTCATCCACATCAGCTCTTGGAATTTAACACACAAAGACCGACAAGCCTTGACATTATAAACACCTGGGCAAGCTAACGCAAGCCAATACAACTTCTCTACCACAGATTCGACTTTGGGAGGAATTTTTTCGTTGTTTTTGTTGACATGATCAGACAGGCGGTTCCTGTGTTTTGTATCAATCAATGAAGACAGAGTTGGTGGTGATGGTGGTGTACTGAGGTGTGTTACACTAATAAATGAACATAGGAGGAGCAAAATAATAGGAATACTTGCCTCAATACAATGCTAACAGCCACTACAACTTGAAAAATTACTCTAGAGAACAACTGCAACCTGTCTGATTATGTCAACAAAAATGGAAAATGCCGAAACTCCTTTAAATTAGAGTTAATGGTAGAAATGTTGTATCGGGCTGCATCACACTACCTTAGTGTTTATCATGTTCTGGTCGGTATACATCCCCCATTCAAAAAATGTGCATGTTTAACACAAAAGGCTAACTCTCATGGTAACATTTAAGCATGATTAAGATTACAATGACATACTCATCCATCCCTCATCTTTTCCATCTTCTTTTATCCACTTTACATGTTTGATCACTATTGAAAGATGGAGACAGGGCAGAATAGGAGAAAATGAAGAGAAGAGATGGAGAGGGGTTAGTTATAT
Organism: Xyrichtys novacula; assembly: GCA_962446985.1. NCBI lineage: Eukaryota > Metazoa > Chordata > Actinopteri > Labriformes > Labridae > Xyrichtys > Xyrichtys novacula. Next base: position 9,079,988 of record OY660871.1, on the reverse strand, counting down.
AAACCAGCCCCAATACACCCGTCTCTACCCTTTCGTTTATCTTATTCAGCATCCACCTTTGGATACACCAGAAATACTAGCTAATCATATAGAAATTGACCTATTTAGTTGGGCCTCGATCACCAATGCGTGTTATTTCAACAAAGAATGTTAACTGCCAATGTTTAAATCAGTCCAGAAAATTGATCAATTTTAGTTCATCTTGCAGAAAACTCTGGCATAAGTCCCATCTATAGATCTTGACACAGATTTAACAACGAAACCTGTTTTTTTTTTTTTTTGTTTTGTTTTTTTTTTGTAAACGTGTAGTGCCCTACTGACCCGTCAAACAACAGGCTCTCAAATGAATTCTAAAACCCTGACCCCCGCGTACCTTCCCTCTTCATGCCCATGGCCAAGCACTTTTGGTAGCGGCAATACTGGCAGCGATTGCGCTGGCGTTTGTCAACCAGGCACTCTTTGTTGTCTCTGCAGGTGTAACTCAGGTCTTTTCTCACTGTTCGTTTGAAGAAACCCTTGCAACCCTCACAGCTGTACACTCCATAGTGCTTGCCTGAAAATGATACAAATATCAAACAGTTAGAGGCCGATGGAAAAATGTAGAATAAGATCAAAGTTCAGAAGGGGTTTTCTTCGAACAGTGTTGATGAAATGCAGGCACACATGTCCATCATTAAAATGGGGATGAAATAAAAGTGATGTTTTGCTGCTGCTAATCCAGCTCGAAGTGCGCTCACTCACCAGAAGAGCGGTCTCCACAGATGACACACAGGCGCTTCTGAGACAACATTATTCCTGGACTATGAGCCGGCATAGGCCTCAGGCCAAAGGGAGGCTTGACATCATCTGAACTGCTGATTGAGTGCATCCCTGATATGGGTGCTGAAGAAGAAATCTGGAGACATAGTGCAACCAAAAGACACGATTAATACATTGACCTCTACTGCTGAGTATAACATATTAAATGACAACCGCGCTTTTTGTTTACTTGACCAATTATTCAAATAGTATTTAAAAATGCTACAAAAATAACACGCCATAAAGTGTCTAGACCCGAGAGTTAATGCAAAAGCTCTTGGCAACTAGGAACATAACATACAATCCCCTCACCCTTCTGCACTGAGCATTTTGTACAGTATTGCTTATTAGTACACTAACTAACCATTACTCAAGTAATCCTCAACTACAGCAGCTCAATCAGGACAAACCCCAGATTCTCAAATAAGTCTCTGTTACCTGGCTGTTGCTGATGGGACCAAAGCCCAAAGAAGGAGAAACCACTGGGGAGTTAAGAGAAGGACTGATCACTGAGAACGGAGAACCCAAGATGTTGGTGGGACTGTTGGAGGCTGAGCTGTTGGGTTGCTGTGAGGACATGGCGAGTAAGCTACCCAGAAGAGAGGATCAGGTCCTGTCTGAACAATATCAATCTGAAGGTCACAAAAACAGTACAGTTAGTTGCCTTGAGTGTTATAGAGTCACCACTTTCCTGAACTGCAACATCTGGTTATGATTGTGAGTTGAAGTTTTTTTTCCCCCTAATAATTAATATGCTCCTAAAATTGTTGCTCCTGTATGTGTGTGTGAGAGGGATCGTATTAGATATGATCCAAATGCTCATTTAATGGCTTAGCTTTTACTTCCCATAATATTAGATTATGGCTTACTATTATAAATAATAAATAATTATAGAATATTACCCAATATTCGATCAATACACACGGCCACAGTTGACCTGGCAAAGTTAACTACAACATTTCCAACACCTCGGTCTGGTTAAACCATCAATTAAACGTAAATCCACCCAAATCTGAGAGGCAACATCAGCGGATCGATGGGTTAGTATGTTGGATCCCAGGCGTTAAAATTTAAGCCCCAAAAACCACTTCTGTTCAGATGATCCGAGCCAGCCCTGTACATTACGGCCAAATTCACAGCTAATCAAACAAGTTTAGAAGCAAAAGAATTAAAAGTACATTATCATTTGTCTACATGAGAGCGAGTTTTACACGATAGCTCTCTCTCGTGTTGGTAATGCATCGCAATAATGTTACACGTTTGCTACATTTAGCCAGTGATACGCAGTAACTTTGAGCCACAGATACAAGAATAGTCGGTTTAAAAGCTTTAAATGTTGTTGGAAAGGCCCATTTGAATGATTATGTTAATCGATTACCACTATTCAAGTTGATTTCAGATCCAAACTGATTGTAAATAATATGTTTGCGTTATATGTTAGCTTCCGTTTGTTAGCTTAGCTGCAAACACAAACGCTCCAGAGATCCTGACAACGGCCAGCTAACCTTAGCTTTGGGCTGCCAAATGTCTGGCAAAAATTGCATTGATCAACCCTTGGTAAAACCAAAATACAAACATACCGCGTTAGTCACTGGGAAGTTTGGAGTGTGATGACTGAGCAGCCATCGAAAACGCCACTTAATCCGCACAAATAACGTAATGTTTTCTGGCTAGCTAAGATTAGCCTCTTAGCTGCGATTACAGCTAACTTAGCCAATATGGCTAAGATTAGCTCTTCGGTGCACGGTTTGGGGGGGATCGCCTGGAGAAGCAGTTGTTGACGAAATAGCTCGTCGTGGTTTACGGACTGGATCCACTCACCAGACACACCTTCGGCGCATTGTCAAAAAGCTCTTTACTTGACTCGCTGTAAGCAGACGAGCGTCAGATAAGAGGCCGACGCTCAGATCCAGTTTAGTTCAACTTGACGCTGTTGTTGTTTACAGGCCATGGTGGCTCAGGACCAGTTTCCCCACAGCCAAAATGTCTCATGGGACCACCCATAGCAGCTCTGTCATATGACACTCCTACACTCACTATGCCGCTTTATTTATCATTTATTCAGGCTGTTACTAAGCATTAAATTATTTTTATATTTTAAAAATAATATAATGATAACTTTATTTTTATAGCACTTTTAAAAACAGAAGTTTACAAAGTGCTTTGACAAACATTTGCAAAGCATCAGCTCATGGAAATAAAAACAAATCAAAAACAAAAGCTCAGTTAAAAACAAGGCCTCTGAATTAAAGGTCAGTTTCATTTGTCATACGAAACCCAGACAATACAAGAACCCTACAACATATTTGAGACCATGAAGACCAAAATAAAAACATAAAATAGTTAAGAAATAGAAATGTAATAAAAAGGGGGGTAGAAAGCAGGAAACAGGACAGTAAATATTAAATGACGATATTGATAATATAATAAAATCATAATTAAAAAATTTAATAATGATGGTAATAGTAATGATAAAATGGAATAACAAAAATGGGCAGGAAAAAACAAAAATATCAGTAAAAGGCCCAAAAGATTATAAGTAAAACAAAGGCTAAAAGGAGAGTGATCGAGGTAAGATCGAGGTAAAAGAGATTTAAAAAAAAGAGAGATAAAAGACCGTATCACATGAAAGTGTTAAATCATTTGAAATTACATTCAGTGATTTATTTCAGCTTTTCCATTTTTTTTCCCTGCAACGTCAAGCTACACCTGTCAAATAATGTATAAGTCATCAAACTTAGGAAATATAGGCAATTATAAATGGAACCAATTATGGCAAGGTTATGTCTACAGTTTTAACCCTAGAAAGCTATCGTTAAAATTAGTAGCACCATTTTTACCCAAAATAAAATACCCAAGAAAAAGTATTTGTCATCAAAATATATCAAAATAGGACAATACATGACAAATTAAAGTAGTTTTCTTTTATTTTTAACTGTGCAATGTCCAAAGGGAGGGAATAAAAGTGCCATGAGGGGACTCTGTAACTCTCTCTCTCTCTCTCTATCTATCTATCTATCTATCTATCTATCTATCTATCTATCTATCTATCTATCTATCTATCTATCTATCTATCTATCTATCTATATATATATATATATATATATACATATATACATATATATATATACACACATATATACACATATACATATATACAGAGAGAGAGAGAGAGAGAATGAGAGAGAGAGAGAGAGAATGAGAGAGAAACTGTAAACTTAGTTTCTTTTCCACCCATTCCTGGGGCATGTGAGTCTTGCCTGGTGAAGACTCAGGTTCCTTGGCACAATAACAGCTGCAGGAGAGAGAACCAAAATATGGCATATTTTGAGTAAAAATGACCAGCTGACTAAAATATTTCTTATCACCATATGAATTCCCTTGAAAATCACTACTTTGTGATAGTTATTCATAACCACGGAGCTAACTAGAGATAGCATGCAAATTCCAGGACCACTCTTACTGACCTTATTCCCTACATGCAGCTATTAAATCCCTCTATCACTTTTGCTGGGGGGGAAAATCACCCAAACACGTGCCTGTGGGAAAAAGCAGGTTTTGGATCAGGGAAACAAATATGCCTTCAAGGATGTCAAAGGCAATGCTGAAGCTACCCAGGGACCCATGATACTCATACAAACACAACATAATGAAAATCACGTAAACATGTTTGGTCGGGTGAAAATCACCCGGCGATAGTGTTCTAGGGTTAAAAAGGTCACACAATGCCTAATGGGAGCAAGGTCTGTTACAACAAAACCAAATAAAGCTGGAATCATTCTGGTGTTTGTGCTTTGCAGTAGGTACCATTTTAAAAAATATAAAAATGTAGCAGCATGTACTTCAATTGACCTTATCTTAAACATCTGTCTTCAGTGCTTTGTATCCAAAAACAACTTTTTTTATGTTAACCAAGCAGTGCCCTCTGTGTCTTTTCAATCATATGGATAAATGATGTAATTTTCTTTCTTTTGATGGAGCAGATATTAAGTAAAAAAATTAGATAAAATCAAGGCCTGTGGAAGCCTTCGTTCACTTCAGTTTAGTGAGGAAAACCTGACAGCCTGCCATAAGACCTGCGCTGAATTAGACGTGACCCCTACTCTCAGCCCAACAAACTCAACTGTCTTTCAGATAGACAGACATTAAATTGGCTTACAGTCATATGAACATTTTGATTGTTTTGATCAGTTTCCCAGCATAAACAACATAGTCCCTACTGACAATGACAATAATATGAAACAAGAAAGCAGACAAAGGGAAAGGGGTTTCTTTTCTTTTCAAATATTTCACAACAACACGCTCTCCTTCATTCTTAACCTCACATGTCACTGGTGGACAAGATGTAATTTAGACTGGATTATCTTTTAAAGATAAGGCGTGGGTGATTTTATATAATCTGTGCTGGTCAGTAATTTGAAACCTGCCCTGAGCCCACATCATTTTTCACATAGCCTGTTAATATTATCAGATAATGAAAAATTAAACAGTGAAATTTTTAAAAATATGTACCCAGTTGTTTCCTTCTTTACGAAATGAGAAGGTTTCATCAAATCATTTAATCTAGGCCAAACAGAAGACTTATACTACCGTTTGTGCAAGACGGAAAGAATCCTGAAAAACTGCTTTGTCTGTATGTGCTCTGTAAGAGGTGTACTTCAACAAGCAGAGTGGCATTCTTAAAGAAAACACTGTGCTGCTCACAGGTGCTCCAGACATTACGTTAGGAACAGCACCTTGATCTAAAAGAACATTGCATTAACTAATATACTATTTTTTGTTTGTTTTTTAGTTTTTTCTTTTTTTTTTTCTTTTTTTTTAAGTTTTTTTAGTTTGTTTGCTTCGTGTGATCATGACTGAGAGATTCATTTTAAAGAAGAGGACTCGAAGTTTGCATCTGCTTTTCCTTTCAGGTTTGTACATTACAGTGTTTTTTACAGCTGTTTTTATTTGCCTTTATCAAATGTATAAATGTATTACAGAGAGTTTTTGTTGGTATTGTTTTCTGTATGAAGGAACTAACTTGTTTGAAGGATAGTGTTTCAATCATTCTGAAAAATACATAGTTTATTCACAAATGCACAATATTTCTGTTGTAACCGTTGGTATTCAAAAGGCTGTAATTCACTACCTGTCATTTCACAGGATTTTGCACCTTTGCTTTTGGATCTTCAGATTTCTACCTTATTAAAGAATCTAGGTCCTACAATGATGCAAAGACCTACTGCAGAGAGATGTACACTGATTTGGCTTCAGTTCACAACTTAACAGATATGAATAATTTGATCACTTTAGTCTCATTTAGCACTGCCAGAGCATGGATAGGCTTGGAGAGTGAGGGTGTGAGGAAGTGGCACTGGTCAAGGCCTTATCAGAAACTAAATTTTTATAACTGGAAGGCAGGGGAGCCAAAAAATACAGATGAAGATGCATGTGCAGTGATGGATCCACTAGGCAAGTGGTTTGAAAGTGAATGTGGGACAAGAAGGAGTTTTGTTTGTCAAGGTAAGTGACATGGAGTTGCTGTCATGAATTATTATTTTTTTTTAACTACCAAAAAAAACAAAATTATGTGCATCATTTTGCTCTGTTGTTTAAAATACTACCCTCTGATTTTCAGGGAATATCGAAACTGGTGGTCACGTTTTTGTTGCTGAGACTAAATCATGGAGGGATGCCCAGAATCACTGCAGGAGCTTGTCATCTGAGCTTGTTAGCATACATTCACAGGAGGAGAATAACGCAGTGCATAACATTTCTGCGTCACAAAATGTGTGGATTGGCCTCTTCAAAGATCCCTGGAGGTGGTCGGATGGGAGCAATTCATCTTTTCGGTTTTGGAAACCTGGCCAGCCTAACTACCTCGCAGAACAGGATTGTGTTGTTGCAGTGTTCAGAGATGACGGGAGGTGGAATGACTTGAGATGTGGAGGCAGAAGGAACTTTGTCTGCCGTGGAGGTAAGATTCTATAGATCGCCCTCTTTGCATTACAAGACACTTTTAGTGCTTGAACAAGATTCAACAAGAGTACAATAAAAATTTCTCTTTTTTTAAATTTCTGCTTATCCTCACAGCAAGAAAAGTAATTCCAGAAGCTCCCATTCAACCAAGCACACAGCTGAGCCAAACAACGACTGAAATGCCGACAAATTTGATTACTTTTCCAAACACTACTCACGAGGTTACAACCACACACCATTTTATTGTGACTTCTTCCAATCAATCAAACACTGCCAATACTACCACTGAGGAAGCAGCAACAACTATCAATGCACTGACACCAAATGTCACAGATTTTGTGTCAAGCACATCAGCCACACAACTCAACAGTACAACTACAGGGATGCCAAATGTAACAACAACACAACTGCCTAAAAATACCACACATTTTGTATCAGATACATCAACCACACAACTCAACAGTACAACTACAGGGATGCCAAATGTAACAACAACACAACTGCCTAAAAATACCACACATTTTGTATCAAATACATTAACCACACAACTCAACAGTACAACTACAGGGATGCCAAATGTAACAACAACACAACTGCCTAAAAATACCACACATTTTGTATCAGATACATCAACCACACAACTCAACAGTACAACTACAGGGATGCCAAATGTAACAACAACACAACTGCCTAAAAATACCACACATTTTGTATCAAATACATCAACCACACAACTCAACAGTGCAACTACAGGGATGCTAAATGTAACAACAACACAACTGCCTAAAAATACCACACATTTTGTATCAAATACATCAACCACACAACTCAACAGTACAACTACAGGGATGCCAAATGTAACAACAACACAACTGCCTAAAAATACCACACATTTTGTGTCAAATACATCAGCCACACAACTCAACAGTACAACTACAGGGATGCCAAATGTAACAACAACACAACTGCCTAGAAATACCACAAATTTTGTGTCAAATACATCAACCACACAACTCGACAATGCAACCACAGGGATGCCAAATGTAACAACAGCACAACTGCCTACAAATACCACTGTAAAGGAAACTACAGCTGTTGTCTCTGCAACCACAACAATGATGGTTACTTCAACCGGGACCTCGACTCAAAGAAGCTCAACTACACGATCTCTGACTCCAACACCAACTGAGAGCAGTCAGAGCTTGCCTTCAGGTACGCTTCAAATGCTGATGTTCTTTTCAGTATGAATGAGAGGTCATTATGAAATTATATCTCTGGTTTTCTCTCCATGTTCTTCCTCAAGGCAAACTGATCCTAATAAAGGAAAACCTGACATGGATTGATGCGATGACTTACTGCAGGAGGCACCATGTTGACCTTGTCCACATTACATCTGAACACATACAAGACAAAGTGGCTGAAAAAGCAAAACATGCCACATCTCCTCACGTTTGGCTTGGTCTGCACTATGCCTGTAACTTAAATTTTTGGTTCTGGACCAGTTCAAGCAGGGGGTGCTACCAGAACTGGGCTCCAGGACAAGGCTCTGAGGTGAAATATGACTGTGATGTTACTGGTGCTGTTGAGGCCACTGGGGGGCATCAGTGGGTTGGTTTGTCCCAGACAGAAAAACTGAACTTCATCTGTTCCACATGTGCTGGATGAGAGCAGAGGGTCAGTGACTCTTCAAATGTTGGAGTTTTCATCCTGAGGAAATAACATATCTGTATTATACAAACTCTGCAGCTATATATTGTCATTGTTGATGTTTAATCGTGACATTAAGTTAGAGGAAATACATCCATGAACTTCACAGATTTCCCACAAATGACGTCATGCTACCTTTGTTGAAATACAGCTGCCTTCTTCATTGTTGAGCCTGAATTTCATTAGATATGAGAACCTCCTGTGGTGAGTAGGCGTGCACATCCACAGTCATGGGCAGCAAGAGTAATGTGAGAACATTGATCTGCTCTTCGCTTTTCACTCAGGGGTTACTATTTGCATGCTGACCCCCTAGCTTGGGCCCCAAGATTGTCTTTTTGAGACCACCAGAGTAAGAGCCAGACTGCGTGCTGCCCTCACTGACCTGACCTTCACTAGCAGCAACATGGAGAGATGGATCTCACAGACACTCTCCTTCCTGTCTGCACACTTGACGTGCACAGAGCATCTCAAGGCATAGGAACTGGACAGGATGCAACAAGATCATGAACTCAAACTGCATATTATACATGCAACTCTGACTGATTTACAGAAACTATCACTTGCTGGCAAAAAGACTGTTGTTAATTTTTTTTTTTTAAAGACACATTGAAACCATCTTTTTGAATGCCTCTAATTAAAAAATGCAATTGGCGTCTTTAAACAGCTGGTACTTGTTGATGTAGATAATATGTTTCCGGTAAAAATGTGTGAAGAAAAAAATACATAATTTTTTTTTTTTATTTCCAACTGTAAGTCATATTGTATACAAAGTGAGCTCTGAGAAACCAGAGAAACTTGTGAACCAGAAACTTGATTTGACAAGAGGCATTTAGAAAAGCTCATGTAGAGTCTAATGACGCCATGGCCTCTAACTACATTTATCAATCTGTTTTAGGTGTTTTAAATAAAGTGAATTCATGTTTCAAGAAAAGCTGAACTGATGTAAGTGATACCTTAAAATACAAACTCCATTAACTGTCAGCATAGCTGTCACTCTGATTTCACCATAAATGAAAACATTTTAATGAATAAATGAACTCAAAGAAGTTGGTTTGAAGTGCTCTGTGGATACACACATTGTAGACAGATTACAGGAAAATGTTCAAGGTAGCAGTCCAGTTTCAGGAAAGTTGCAGAGCTACATTTCTGGTGACATATGATTGATTAAAAATATTGACTATCATTTAAACAGCACACCAGCCTCTGATACTGCTTAAATAACTGCTGCCAGTTATTAAATTTCAATACAAAGTGCAAACTGAAGGTACTCCTCAAACCTTACCTCATAAAATATATGGTTGTTTCTAAATTCTGGTATACTTCTGTCTAACAACTTCGATGTCAAAGGCATCTTTTTGGACAGAGGTATCCTCTTTTTTTTTTTTTTCAACACTTAAATTTGAAAACTTCAAGTTTTCCTCGTTAAGATAAATAATCCCATAAATCCCCTGAAAACTGATACGTAAAGTTTGTAATCCACAGCTGCATTTCAATAACTGTTTTTGCATCTACAATGAGGACACTTGTCACTTGTCAATTACCACGGACCATTACACACTAGCATGTCATAGCTTGGTTTTATCCCTGAAAAGGCACTGGTCAGTGAGCCTCCCATCAGTTCAATGTTAATGTCCCATTGGGTCCAGTCAGTCGGTCTGTGGACTCCACACTTGCCTTCTTTTCTCACCCTCGTCTCCTCTTGTGTGTTGTCCAGCTGGCTCTGACCTCTAACCCTTTCACCCTCACTCCTGACCTCAGAGGACATTCCCACGCCACACCCTTTTGTGTACATCTCTCCATGGAAACCACATGGTCACTCCCTCTGCATATTTAGAGATTATGGTGATAGTTCACTCTCTACAAGATCAATGTAATGCAACCTAATTATGGCTAATCCTAATTCAAGAATGTAGGGGTGTTAAAAAAAAAAATAATAATAAAAAAAAAAATAATAATAATAATAATAATAATAATAATAATAATAATAATAATAATAATAATTATATATATAAATATATATATAAATATATATATATATATATATATATATATATATATATATATATAAACTATCGATCTTGATGCATACGATGTAATGAATCATTTACCTAACCGAAATGGCAACCAAACACTGCTGTGTGACAATCTCAACATTCAAATTAAACCTTTCGATAGATGTGGTGACTTCTCATTAAAAAAATAATGAGAATCTTACATCTTTAAGGTTCAAACTTGTTTGCAAACATTAGCTTAAACTTTACATCTGTCTGCCTGCCATGCGCACTTGTGTCCCTCTCTCTTTCCTTTTCTTCTCCGGGTCTGCACCCCTCCAAAGATCCCTCCCTGCTTTTCCTTCTGTCACTTTCACAGTTAATTGTAGAAAAGAGATTTTCTCCATTGAGGCCCAGTCTCTTAGGTAACCCCACTCCTGCATGAAATGAGATGGATAGAGGGGAAGAGATAGAGAAGGGGACATGGACAGGCAAACTGAACATGCAGCGGTCGAGGACGGACATAGATGAGAGTGAGCTTTACGTTATTCTTTAAAGTAGGGGGAAAATATCAGAGATTAAGACTTTTTATGCATAGTGATACACTATTAATTGCTGTTTTCTGGGATTATTTCCACTAAATTAATGATGGAGCACAATGTGAGTATAACAATAGTTTAATTTTAAATCATTAGGACAAATTTATACAATAATCAGACTGTTCATAAAAAAGCATAGAGAAAAAAATCACCTATATCTTTTTTTAACATATTGAGTCACTAAAACTTTTGCAAATTTCAATACTTGTTATGCTTAAGAGGCAAAGTTACTCTTCAATACAAATCGTAAGTGTGTAGCTTGCAGTCATTTGAGAGTTAATCAATACGTCACTGCGAGCTAATAACAATGTCTAGTAAATATTTTTTGATAGATATTTCTGCAGTTGTGTCAAATTTGCATATGATGATTTGTCGTACTATCCATTCACAGAAGTTTTTACTCTCAGGGCTCTGCTGCTATTGCTGTTCATCCCAAGTTTGACTGGGGGTCTGGTGTTGATTGTCCAAACGCAATTCTTGTTACTTCTCCATATCCAGGAGTTGTGGATGGACAACATGCCCCAGACTCTTGCTTACTCCGTCTTACTTCTGTAGTCATACTCAGAGATTCTCACAGGGGTAATATCACACATTTCTGTGCAGAGGCAGCCAACAGTCAAATAATGTGAATTTGTGAAAGGAGTGCTTGATTTTTCCTCCAAAATCAACTGCTAAACAAATTTAAATTCTTTTATTGGGCAGACACTTTTTGGCACTTTGAATTTAGACTCTTTTTCTAGGTGAAATGTCAGTTTCTCAAACAAGTACACTTTATTTACACTGACTTTCAACTTCTGTTTGGCCAATTTTGTAACTTTACCTCCACCAAGTTTACCTCTGTTCCTCGTTCTTTAGGTTTTAAATGCGTAACTGTAAGGAATAAGTAAACTGGATCAGAGTCTCTCATTTTCATTTCAATAGCACAATTAGTATCTCTCTCTATGTGAGGAGAATGAGATTATTAATGGTTGAGGTGATATTATGGCACAGGGCCACATGGCTTGTGATTGGTGAGGCTGTGAACTACAGGCTGACAAAGATGTTTCTCTTCTTCTTTGTGCCCAATGTGCGTTGAACAGGGACACTTTGGCTTGCTCAAAAATCTGTGTAAAAGTATCTGCATACACATTAGTTTGTTTGTGACTTTATGGGAGCCAAATTTCTACAGATGATTACAGCTGTACATGACTTAATCCAACACTGGAGTCTATTTTTAAAAAGTTAAAAAAGACTGTTAATTTAAAGATGGAGATAATTCTATTGAACCACAGTGGCACACAGTATCTACTTAAGGAGCTGGTTCTATCAATGATGAAAATAAAGGCACATTTTTACAGATCAAGGTCTCAACCTGAAGCGTGCTGCTGGGATAACCATGATAGTGTTTAAAGAAGTTGTACTGTGGATTTTTTTAAACACCAATGAATGTATGTGTTTTATCAAAGCAAAGAGTGTAAGTGTAGTAAAACATCATGTGAGATACTGATATTTGTTGAATTCAACAACTGTTTTTGTTCATTAACCTTGTCAAGTATCGATTGTTTGACTCATCAGTTGTATCCTGCTTCTCTTTTCCAGTTTTCTACAACAAACTCTGTAAACTGAATCTTTACACAGATTGTTATGCAGAAAAAATAAAGTTTCAAACCCTCTCTCTGTGAATCTTTGTTACTTCCTGGGGTATGAATTCCATTGGAGTTTGTGTGTCCGTCATAAATCCTGTAAATGTTCTATTTTCCCAGATCTGGTTACAGTTCAGTGGCCATTTTGGTAGTTTCCCACTCACAGAATATCACTGGTGAAACATGCAGAGCAGGAATAGTGAAGTGAGAGTGACACAGAAATGAGACATTTGAGTTGCGGTAAATAAATGTTTAAAACTGAACTTCTCACAAAACTTTTTAAGTGAAAGTGCAGAGATTTATATTTGTACTGTACTTTAGTCATCATTTCTGAGCCATGTGTTTTCATTTGTTTTGTGTCAGCAGCACTCTTCCAGAAATGAGAAGTTTGAGTTGCTGTAAATAAATGTTTAAAACTGAACTTCTCACAAAACTTTTTAAGTGAAAGTGCAGAGATTTATATTTGTGCTGTACTTTAGTCATCATTTCTGAGCCATGTGTTTTCATTTGTTTTGTGTCAACAGCACTCACCCAGCCCACAGCCAAAAGCCGATTTCTTGTAAATCACATGATTTAGAGGAAATCTGGCTGTTCTGCTGTGGCCAATGAGGGGATGGTAACTCATTGTTAAACAGATACAAACAGTTACAATGCTGGAGTCAAGCAGTCACATTAAGCGGAGTTTCACAAAACCAAACATTTTGATGGCAGATACACGGTTCATCTCAAAGTCCATTATGGTCTGGTCTGTTTTCATAACCCCTGTCAAGTAAAATAAAATTGAATATTTTCCTTTTATCAATGTAGAAATGTGCACAATATATGCACATATTTATTCATACAATGCCTGACTTTTTCAGATTATATATTCCCAGTGATAATCTGCATTTACAGAAATCACACACAGAAATAAAACCTCCTAGTTATTTTAGGTGGTTAAAAAAAAAGGGAGGGCACAAAAAAAATCAGTAGTTGTGAAATACAAGAGGGGTTGAATAGCAAAACAAACCAAAAAGTCTGTCAGAGCAGGGGGGAAGAGACAGGAGCTGCACCATGGAGTGCTTCATCTTTTCCATACTGTTACTGGTCTTTGCCCTGAATTCCGAGTGTTCACCTGACACAAGGTAAATGTAGAAATAGCTGCATGAATCTGCATTATGAATCAGTGAAATGTTATGTAATGTTATGCAAACATGTTTGATGTTCCGTCATCTAAACTTGTTCACCAGAAGAGCTGAGTTTTCTTTTAGTCAAATATATTGTAAGTTAAACTAATTCTATCAAATGCTTTTGGCAAACAGTAGTACATTGGATGCAGTTGTGTTAAATGCTGTTTTGATACATTTTCGTGCAGGTTCTTTATCTCGGCCCCAGGAATCTTTCATGTGGGTGCTCCGGAGAAAGTTTTTGTCCAGATGGGAAAGTCTTATCTCAATATCCCTGTAACCCTCTTCCTGGAACATGAGCTTTCCAGTACTCTTGTCTCTGAGAAGAAAACTGTTTGGTGTAAGAAGGACGGTGATATCAACACAGTTGAGCTCATGGTATGAGACACTTTGCCAACTGTATGAAAAAAGCACTCAGTTTAAATGGAATTATGTCATGTTGTCAAACTCACATTTTTTATTCTACAGATAAACAGAGAAGTGTATTCGAGAATCCCTCCATCTGAGAGACCTGGGAGACCTTACCTCAACCTAGTGGTGGAGAGCCCACTTTCTCCAGTCAAGAAGAAAACTAGAGTCCTGGTATCACAACACAGGGGTTATATCTTTATTCAGACTCATCAGCCAATCTACAACCCAACACAGACAGGTAAAAGTAAACAAATGTGGATAAACCTGAAATAATATGGAGTATTTTTTCAATCTGTGGAGATGACATGGTTTTTGTCCTCTTCTCTAGTGAGGTACAGGATATTCACTCTTAACCACATGCTCAGGCCTCATGAGGAAATATTCAAGTTTTCAGTATTTGTGAGTCCATATTAAGCGACATAGAGGACATTCTTCAAGAATTATAAATAAATGCATATGTTAACTTCTAGATTGTTATTTTTGTGTCATGACAGAATGCAGATGGAAACCGAGTCATTGATTCTCTTGTGACTGCAAAAGGAGGAATATACCAAGGAAAACTGCAAATACCTGATGTCTCTAAGTATGTTAAAACAGATTTACAACACCTTTGTCTCCTACGACAAAACACACAACTCTGAGGTAAAACACTTCTGTTGTTTTTATAAAGACTTGGTACATGGAAGATTACAGCTAACTATGTTGGGGATGAAGCAAACAAGGCTTCACGGGAGTTTGTTGTCCAAAAATTTGGTAAGCTCATATTTTGTTGGTATTTCATTTTTTTTAACTCTATGATAATATTCCTAATATCTATAAAACACTATGTTGTTGCTCTTCCTAGTTTTGCCAAGTTTTGAGGTGAACATTGCAATGGAGCAGAACTTTATTTTATTGAATGCTGAACAATTTGACTTCACAATCTCAGCCAAGTAAGTGAAAATGAATCAAGTTTTTCTGATGGAGATTTCTTATCTCCGACTGGACATTATTGGTTATGCTTTATGACAGGAGAGTTCAAAAATGGAACGACAAACACAACCAAACCATTGCCTCATTAATTTACAGTACAATACAACAAAACACAAAAACCTTATTGATCCCCAAAGAAAGTTCATCTCCAGGATTACTGCCAACTGAGCAAGAATTATCTTATCAGGCTGTTTTCTATTCATTCACATATCCAGAGTTCTGTGTCTGGCTATCTAGGGTATCCATGTATGGTCTTCACATACAGTTTGCATGTACAGTATGTTCACACAGGAAATGGCCTATTTTAAAGCTCCTGTTAGGAACTTTCTGCTTTAACAAGCATTATAAGCTTATTAAAGCTCCTAGAAGCTGAAATGAAGAACAACTTACTTATAACCTATGGCGATATTAAAAAATGGAAATTGAACCTCCTAGAAGTAAAGCTCTGGATACACTGATTGACCGATACAGTTTCGATTGGTGTGTAAAATGGTCTGATTTCATAATGTATTTGTCTAAACTATAATATCTCTGAGGAAATCTTTCTTATCCTGATCTCCTGCCAGTTCATTACTTGCTTGCAATGAACACCTAGTTGGCCATTATCTCTGAAAGACTCTTAACGTGCCCTCTTTTATTATTTCACAATTACTTTTCAAGGTATTCACATGGTGAGGGAGTTAGAGGGGCTTACCACTGCCAGTTTGGTGTAGTAGAAAAGGATCCATCAAGTGGTCAACAAAGAAAGCCAGTCTATGTCGGGGGACTTGAATTAACCGGTTCGGTAAGGAAATGCAAATCTATTCGACCTTTTCAATGTGGCGTATTTCTTGGTCTGCTAGTAGATCAAAAATTGCAATTTGAAAATCTGTGTTTTATGCCATTTCTCACAGGTACAGAATGGAATGGAGCCCACAAAAGCATCCTTACAGATGGCAGACTTGGATTTTCAACTTCAAAAACTAAATGTAACTCTGTCCCAACTGCAGCAAAGAGGATCAAAACTCTACATAGGAGTATTTGTCACCAACATACAGAGTAAGGAACACATCACCACACAAATCAACTTCTGCCACCTTTCAAACAAAATAATGGGATTAATAGCCATACTTGTGATTTCAAACTAAAGGATACTGTTTCTTTCAAATATATATTTTTTCTGCTATTGTAAGGAGAAAGTCATACCTAACCTCAAAAACTAGTGCCCTCATAAATATAAGATTTAACATTGCCAGTTTGACAAGATAATATATCTATATATATAAGTTTAACACATACTCTACATGTATAGTGGCAGTGTCTAGGATATTGTATTGCATCACACAGTGAATTTGATCTGTGTTATTTGGTCCAGGTGGTGAAATACAAGGGGATGAAGTTAACCTTCCTATCATCTCTCACAAGTACACCATGGATCTATCCCGCACACGTTCATATTTCCTTCCAGGATATCCTCTAGATGTGGTGGTATGCATTTAAGTAGCACATGGATAAAAAGCTGTTTTCATGTCTGTGATGAATGTGTGCGTCAAAGATTTTGTTGGTTGTTCATGTAGGTGGTCATGCGTCACCCTGATGGTTCTCCAGCAGCTAAAGTGCCAGTAAGAGTTGCTGTTTCGTCAGCCATAGAGGCACCTTGGGAGGGCAGGACTGACCAGGAGGGGGCAGTGTATCCTGTATTTAACATTGACGGTGCAGCCCAGCAGATTAACCTGGAAGTTAGTTTTTTTGTTTGTTTTTTTTTGTATTTTCTGAAGAACAAACACGTTAAAGGTGCTGGATTTTTCTTTATTTTAATGAAAATCAAAACCCTTATTTTTATTAGGTGTCTGCAGATGATCTGCAACAAAGAAAAGTGCTACAACGAGCTTCATCTCCCAGCAACAGCTACCTTTACCTGAGTTTAGAAAACAAGGTGTACTCGGTTGGAGAGTCATTCACTGTAAATTACAACACTGTCAACAGCCCGACAGATGGGTACATATACTACATGGTGAGGCGAGGCTGAATGGATGCAGCAAAGATTGCTTTTACTAAGAAAGAATAGATTTTTACATCTTGACTCAATTCTGTTGTTGTAGGTCTTAAGCCGAGGGATCCTTGTGGAAAGCGGTAAAGTCTCGATGGGTATTTCAGTTAGCCACAAACTAGTGGTAACTTCTGATATGGTTCCCACCTTCCGTCTGATTGGATACTTCTACAACCAGCGGGGTGACATCATTGCTGACTCAGTGTGGCTGGATGTCAAGGATGAATGTGCGATCAAGGTTCATGTGAGTAAACAGCAGAGCCGGCCCAAGCCTGAATGGGGCCCTATGCAAAATTTGATTTTTGGGCCCTGTATTTCAGCCAATAATATTGATTGTTGATCATTCATACACCTTCACAAATCTCGTTGATTAAAATTCCATGACATGCAAACATACCTTTATCTTGGTGTTTTTCTCTTCTTCCTCTTTCTTTTTTCTGCTCCTGAAGAATATGTCCTTTTTTGTGACACTGTTTTGCCCCACAACTACTTGTGCTTTGGATGCTCAGTGCACATTGCACAGCAGAGGGCACACAACGGTAGCGGAGCTTTGACATATCAGCAGTAAGAACCATAGGCCTACATCATCAGCAGCACTAAAATGTTTTACATTTTATTTTTACAATAATATATATTTGATCATACAGAAAGCATCACTCATACATACCAACCTTTGATAAAACTTTAGAAAGACTCTTTTTGTAGCACTCTTTGTCATTACGAAATACATCAGTAGCTCTGTTTCAGGTTCTTGTCAACTATAAGACACAGCCAAGTGTTTCTCTGAAAAGATGTTCGGTGGTATTTCATGACCTCTAAAATTTACTTTTAAAAATCTCTGACATATTTAACTGTGCACATCCAGGTAGAACATAAAGGACTGGCTGCACCGAAGGACCGGTATAAACTACAATTTAATTTAGATGGTCAAAAAGCCCGAGTGGCTCTACTGGCTGTGGATAAGGCCATCTATGGTCTAAAGGCTGATAATAAACTCACAGCCAAACAGGTAACACTTATACAATTTGACTCATTCATAAAACACAACCAAGTCATGTCCATGACTCAAATACTCCTACTTTTCAGGTGTTTTCCACCATGCAGTCTTATGACCACGGCTGCGCCTACACAGGAGGATCTGACCCTGCTTCAGTGCTGATTGATTCTGGACTGTCATTTTTAACTCATTCTGCAGCAGATTGGAGGAAGAGTATGAAAAAAACAAGCTTTTTTCATTGAATCCTTAGGTTTAAAAAAAGTTCTTATTCAAATAGTCTGGATTGTGTTTGATCGTATTTTGGCTGACTGGACCCTGGTGCTAAGGAAGTTTGTTAAATGCAGTCAATAAATAAGTATTAGTAAGTTTAAGTTCATAGAACACAAAAAATTCAGAAACTCCAGAACTTGGAGTTAAAAAAAAAGAAATTACTGTATTCATGTTGATGAGTGGCAAAACAGTCACATTGACCTTTTTGGCTCACATTTGATTTCACAATACCAACAACCATCAAAATCCAAGCAGTGAGAAATATCCACATGCTCATGCAGAAAATCCTAAACTTTAATGATGTCATGTCTTTATAGAGCTTGGCTGCAACGCACAATCAACACGACAAAGACGTGAAGTGGACCTTCAGCAGGAACTGGTCACTTTAAGTAAGATGATACTTACACAATGCATGCAGCAAAGGTCTAGCATACTATATGATATTTCCTGTAGGACAACGCTACAAAGTTGTCAATTTTTTTTCTGTCATTTTCAGAATCTAACTTTTCAGATGAAAAATTGAAAGACTGCTGCGTTCATGGCTTTTCTCTCATTCCAATGATGCGAACATGTCATGAAAGAGTGAGGAGAGTCTCTCAGGTGGAGGCAAATCCTCTTTGTGCTGAGGTATTTTTACGATGCTGCCTTGAAGGAGAGCGTCTCAGACAAAAGAAGACACAAGAAGATGCCTGGAAAAACCTTGGAAGGAGTGAGTTTGAATTTTCAGATAAATATTTAACATAGTACAAATGAAGAAAGCATGTAGTCAGGCCAGCTGATAAGTCTGCTTGTACCCAAGATATGGTGATTTGAGAAGCCCATCCTACTCCTCCTTAGATTACCAGCAACTTTGAAAATTAGGAAAGTAAAAAGCAAGATATTTGCTTGAGACTCTGTCAGCGTGCCTGCATGTAGTATCTGTAGTTGGGTTTTTTTTTCTGTTTAATTACAGACCTTTCAATTTTTTGTTTGAAGCTGAAACAACAGAAGACATTGAACAGTACTTCTTGGAAAATGCTGGCAGGAACATTCGACGTTTTTTTCCCCCGAGCTTTGAGTTCAGAGAGTATGATGTAAATGGCAAAGGAAGGTAAGATATTAATAATTAACTTTTAACAGTCTATTTGATATTTTCATCTCCAGTGTGTTAAAGAGGCTTGCAGTCATTTGCCAAACCCCTGATATTTTACCTGTCAATGTCTTATTGTTGGTGGAGGATCTCTGCTTCTTAATAATATTTAGTGTAGTGTGCAGTCTTTTTAGTCTCAAGTATTGATTTAATCAATCACAGCTTTTGTTTGATGCATATTAAACTGATTAATGATAAATCTTCAGCTATGATTTAGCTCTACCGGATTCAATCACTACATGGGAGATTCAGATTGCCACTCTGTCTGCAGCCACAGGTAAAAAGTGCATTCTGTACGTCTGATTGCTGAGTTGTTTATTAAAACTTTTACTAAATGAACTCTGTTTTTTATTCAGGTTTCTGTGTTGTCAAACCAATTGAAGTCAAAGCATTTAAGAAGGTATTTGTGTCCCTGAGACTGCCCTATTCTGTGAAAAAATATGAGCAACTTGCCATTTCACCCGTTATCTAC
This sequence comes from Xyrichtys novacula, assembly GCA_962446985.1. Lineage (NCBI taxonomy): Eukaryota > Metazoa > Chordata > Actinopteri > Labriformes > Labridae > Xyrichtys > Xyrichtys novacula. The sequence goes on along the minus strand of OY660871.1, from coordinate 9,059,864 downwards.
AACTATGGCGTAGACCCAGTACAGGTACATACAACTTAAATGTATAAAATTGTTTTAAAAAATGGTACAATTCAAATCAAGTTTTTCAAAGTCTGATTTTCTTTGTAGCTGGCAGTACATATGGAACAAATAGAAGGACTTTGCTCCCCTGGCTCAGCCACCACTACAGCCTTTGTCAACATTACTTTGAAGGGAGAGTCCTCCCAGTTCGTCTCTTTCTCCACTGTCCCCATGGTGACCGGCTCATTTCCCATCAAAATACATCTCTATGATATAGAGCAAGAAAATGGGCTAGACGCTATTGAGAAGACTTTGAATGTCTTGGTGAGTGACAGAGGTATTATTTCGCAAATAAGTTTGAAAAGTGGCTAAAGTTGCATAGACGCTAATGGTCACATACCTTTAAATGTTCATTAATTTCAGTAGCTTTTTAAAAATTTCTATACCTGAATGTGTATTAATGGCTGTAATGTTGTCTAATGACCTATAATTTGCTTTAAATTTTTTACTATAAAGCAATTTATGGACCGGCAATGTTGACTGTCCCTGTACTCATATTTTCTTTTGTTGCAGTCAGAGGGAATAGAAAAAAGAGTGGAAAACACAAAAGTCTTTAAATTAGATGGTAAGTTGAAATCACATACGTTTTTATGATACTCTCCTGGTGGTTGAGGTCACTTTTTTTACATTTACTTGAATCATTTCCATCTCTATACTTTGATAGGGAGGAGCTCAGATACTTTCTTAATCGATGGATCATTCCCAGAGGACAGAGTCCCTGACTCCAGCTCAAATATATTCGTCTCTGTAGAAGGTATATGTAGTTAGACACAGACATGCTATTAACAAACCAGTTATGAACAGTGCTCTCTAACAGTTTCTCTATTCGTGCGTGACAGGGGATGGATTTGGCACTTCACATGCAAAGAACCTTCTTTCCCCTGAAAAGGTTGCAAAACTGATCAAACTGCCTACTGGGTGTTTAGAACAGACCATGAGAAAACTTGCCCCTACAGTTGCAGCGGTCCGCTACCTCGACCTGAGTGATCAGTGGTTTGACCTGACACCTGGTGCTAGAGACCAAGCCTTGGATCACATTGAATATGGTAAGAGCACATTAAGCAGTTATCTGTTTGATGTCTGTAGCATTATTGTTCATTGTGAAGTTTGCACAGACTCAACTCATCTCTGTGTAGCAACTTGCAATTTTGTCCAACCTTACAAACGTTTTCCCCAGTTCTTCTATCCTCAATCCATCAGTTCTTGATCTCCTCGCTTTGCAACATACACTGAAACTTTTTAAAGCAGTGAACAGCAGTCATTCTTGGTCTTCTCTTTCACATTCTTGTTTCATTATTGTGTTGTTTTACATTTCTGAACTTTGCACCCTGCACAGGTAACTCCGATGCAGGTTTTCTAAGAATTATATCATACAAGGATAAAAAGACTGGAGCTTATTCATCATTTAGCTCAGTGCCACAGAGTAATTGGTGAGTGCACAAGTTACCTGGCTGTTTTTTTAAGGTACTGTAGTTACATTTAATATCCCGCATAGCAAATCAAGTGTCTTCAGTTCCAGTATTTCAATTTGTTTACCACCTCCCCTCTTCATTTGTACTCTGTTGTTCTTTCTCATGTCCTCAGGGTGACTGCACTCGTAGTGAAGGTGTTTTCACTGGTGGCCCAGCGTCAGTCACAGTCTTTCGGGCAGCAGACCAGAGTGGCAAATGTTGTGCCAGTGGAAGAGATCAGACAACCAGTCCGTTTCTTGCTCTCAAAGCAGAGGAATGACGGGTCATTCACTGACCCACATCAAGTGTTACACAGAGGAGTTCTGGTAACTGCAAGGCCACTGCACACATTATAACCCACATACTTACAAGAACAATGTATGTTGTGATAACTGCCTTACAGCATTGAATTGAAATCATTATTATATTCATTTTTAACATAGACAGGCAGAGACCAAGATGCATCCATCACAGCTTTTGTCGCTCTTGCACTGCAACGATCCCTTGAATTCCTGCATCCAGGGGGAAGAAATGAAACGGTAAGATAATACAAAGACTCATTCATTGACTTTGAGGACAGCAGCGTTGGCTGAACCACCACTTAGTTTAAGATCTTAATACTTTAATATGTACTGAATGCCTGCCATGAGATTTTTTTAAGACATTCAGTGAGCTAGCTCCACTGGTGAACCCTGATGACTTTGGTGATCCCTTGACCTCACCTCTGACCTTTATCAGCCCCAAATTTTCCCTCATCAGATGAAACACCTAAATATTGTTCGTGGCACAAGATTACATCCAGACATTAAGATTTTGGGCTCTGTTTTCGTGCCTCGCCGGAGACATGCCGCAGGCGCAGCGTAAGTCAGGTCCGCCGCACCAACAAGGCGTTCCCAAGCACATTTTGGTATTTTGGTGAGCGGCGCAGCCCGGTGTAAGTATCCCCCCTCCCTAACTCAGCTCCTCCCTGCGGCGTAAGTCGTAGCGAGGGAGGAGAGAGGGCGTGGAGTGGGTTTAACACAGCCGAGACCTGTTTTCACCAATCTCATAAGCTCCTCTCCTTGCCTTTAAATCCGCCACAGGCGAGGCGTGTTACTATTTTCATGAAGTAGTCAAAGAGATCAAGAGATGTCTGAAGACAGTAATGCCACACGTTGGCAACAGAAGGCAGCTCCTCAACAAGTGTCACTGTAAGCGCTGCATTGGGCGTCCTCCACACTCTCTCATATAAGCACAGATGGATTTGGTGTGTGTAATGTTGGACCCACTGGTAAGACAAACACCCTTTTCCACAAATAAAGACACTCACATAAATTTGCATATATTCAAACCTCACGTGAAAAAGATGGGTTGTGCGCACAGAACACAACATAAACTCGAAAAATGGCATTAAAATCGGAACCATCTGTGCGTAAATGACGCATCGTGCTCCGTGGCCTGGCTCTTTCTTTCATAGATGTTGGCATGTAAAATAAATTTGGCTCACAAAACTGAATATTATAATATCTGTATGTCGGCTTAAGGTAGATAACTCATCTGAGCACTGAAACAAATCATCTGTTCAGCCGCTGCGGCAGCAGCTGCAGCAGGACGGGGAGAGGACATGGAGACATGTCCAGGTTGAGCTGCGCAAGAAATAAGAGGAAGAGGAAGAAAGAAAAGGAGGGAGACAAATTAAATATCTTGTTAACTTCATCATGTGTGTTTATTTACTAGATATCTAATTTAATTTGATGCGGTTTCAGCTGTGTTGATTCAGTCAGGTTGTGTGTCCACACGGGTGCCAAACGCGCTCATCAGATCAGATATAGATCAGAATATATCTTTATAGATCTAAATGTGTGTGCTGACTCAGATTATTAGTTGTTGATGATTATTTATTGCACTGAAATGTGCCTGACACTGTGGAAACCTGCTGGTGAGGCATCTGTGACACATGCCGATACACCGCCGGTCTACCAAAATACTACTAGACCAGCTGCGCTCCGCCTGCGCTGAAAACTGACCAGGTTTGAATCGGCGAGCTTTCAGCGCACTTTACACGCCACTGGCGAGCACGAAAATGTCACTGCGCCCGCTGATTCTGTCGACACCTCCCCCTGCCACGCCACCACGCCCAGCTTGGCGGATCTCGGTTCGCCTCCGTGCGCCTCAGTCCATGAAAATACCAAACTGGCTGTACGCCGGGCTCCGCCAGACGAAAATACACATGCGCGGTGTCCGCCACCCTCCGCCGCCTCACGGGCATACACAAAAATAGAGCCCTTTATCTAGACAGGCTCATAAACTTTTAAATCTGGATAAATCCTTTTTCCTTGAAAATCTTCTGATACATGTTTGGCTAGATGCTCTCTGTTGCAATGCATCAGAGCAGATTTTGAAAACCGTCTTTTCTTCCAGTCTGCAAAACTTAGCAGTACAACAACGCTCACAGATGCATCATAGAGATTCCAGCACATTACTTCTTATTTTGATACACTAGTAATGCAATACTTGCAAAGTGAAGTTATATTTAAGAAGTGTTGACTGTTTTTTGCTTCTTCCCACCAGGAGGCCAGCATTTCAAGATCAACAGCATACCTCCTATCACATCTTCAGGAGCTTCGGCATCCATATGCTGTAGCCATTGCAGTCTACTGCCTTGCATTTTGTATGCCACCAGACACAAGTCATTCATCTGCCTGGGCAAATCTTGAAGTACTTTTTTCAGAGGGTGAGTCAAATTGAAGCCACTGGTCTGAGTGCTGTGGGGTAAAAAATGATGCTTTACCCATTAACACTGAGAAACTGTCAAAATAGAGAGTTAAAAGTAATGAGCTTGTTGATAATATGAAAATGTGATATTTTATACATGTAGATATCCTCCAAAACCTGAAACTAAACAGTTTAATAATGGTCACGATGAAAAGTCAACCAAAAGGGTGTAACATGGCGCATTATGCTGAAACTTTTATCCACTTAAATCTGCTGTGTTTTGTAACTTTCAGGAGAGAATCACTGTCATCTATGGGCGACCCATCCCAGCTTACGGAGTCAAGCTCGAGCAGATGCCATCACTATAGAGACTACAGCCTACGCCCTCCTTGCAGCAGTGGAACTACAGAAAACTGAATGGGCAAACAGAGCAGCCTGCTGGTTAACCACCCAAGAAAACCATGCTGGAGGCTTCGTCTCAACACAGGTTATTGTGATGTTAGATTGAGAACAGTTTGAGCCTTGGTTTTGGATCTAGTCCTCTGATCATCCTTGTGGTCCCATATTAAAAACAAATACTCAGGATTAAACACCAGAGTGAAGATGTTAAGCATGTTTTGTTGTCATGTCCAGGATACCGTCATGGCACTAGAAGCTCTGGCAGAGTATGAGCTGAAGAGACCGCCCAGTCCTGAAGCAAATCTAAGAGCAGTGTTCACAGTTCAAGGAAGGAGAGATATTGTAAAACTTGATCTGGAAAGTAAGAAGGACAAGGTGGAAAAAGACCTCAAGGTACCACTGAGCATATGAGCACTTCCCTGCCAGGGAACACTTGAAAAATGTACCTCATTATTTTTCACTTTTCAATGTTCTTGTTTTTTTTGTCTCAGAAATTTGCTGGACAGAGAATTTCTGTAGATGTGACAGGAAAAGGAGGGACCAAGCTAAAAGTGAGTTAGGTTTATATCCATCATATATGCTGACAAAGAACAATATTTGATCTTTAGTATGTCTACTAGATAGTGAAGGCCTATCATCTGCTGGAGCCCAACGATGACTGTAAACAACTCTCCATCAGAGTCACAGTAGAAGGGAAAGTGAAGTACACCGGTGAGCCTTTGTCACTGAGAACAAATCACAGCTGCTTGTAAAGCCAATGAAAGCAACACCTGTGGGTTAAACTCTGTCTCTCTAGCCAAGGTCGTAGAAAACTATGACTACTATGAGGATTATGATAACGTTGAGGAGAAGGAGGTGCGAATACCTCGATCAGCGATTGAGTGGTTTGATGCTCACAGCAGAAGCAGGAGAGACCTTGATAACAACATGAACTCAGATGAGTCTCTCACCTACGAAGTCTGTGTCACGTAAGTTGAATGGCATTCAAATCACCTCTGCTCCAACTATTAAAGAGAAATGGAGCTTTGAATGGGTGAAAAAAAAAACAGTTCATTATACCTTTATTTCTATCTCTTTTATGTGCACAGTCGTAGTCTTTACAACAATCTCACAGGCATGGCCATTGCTGACATCACACTCCTGAGTGGTTTTGAGGCTGTAACTGAAGACCTTGACAGAGTAAGTACACTTAAATCTATTACTCCTGTTTCTTTTGCTCTCATCTGCATTGAGCACATATTCAAAAGTTACTGTTTCGTTGTTTTGCCCCATGCTTGTTCTCCATAGAAACAGCTGGGAAAGGTCCTGGGTTGCACTGTCACAAATTTTGAACCTGAATTACAAATTTTGACTTTGATTCAACACTTGGTTTAGTATGAAGATTCTCCTCAATTTAATGATACTTCAAAATGAAATAACACTAGTGCAGTACTCGGTGCCTGATAGAGCAGAAGCATGATGTCTGCAAGGGTTGGTCAAGCTTGTGGGGGCAGCAATAGCTGAGGAGGTAGAACGGTTGTCCAATAACCGGAAGGTTGGCAGTTTGATTCCCCCCTATCCCGAGTCTGTCCGTTGTGTCCTTGGGCAAGACACTTAACCCGCCTTGCTCCCAGTGTGTGTCCTCCACTGGTGTATGATTGTGAGTGTTGTGTGGTGGTGGTCGGAGAAGAGGTAGGCAGACTGGCAGCCACGTTTACGTCAGCCTGCCCCAGGGCAGCTGTGACTACTGAGGTAGTTAACCACCACCAAAGTGTGACTGTGTGAGCGAATGAATGATGTATCCAATGTAAAGCGCTTTGAGGGTCTCTGATAAAGCGCTATATGAAATCTGATGAATTATTATTTCATGTGTTCTTAACAACAGAAAACAGTGCAAAGAAACCATAAAATTTAATTCAGCAGTGTAGAAGAAATAGAGTAACACCCATGATTTTTTGGGCATGAATTATTAACAAACTATGGTCCTTCCTCATAAAGTGTCAAGTAACGGAAACTAGAAGGCTTATGCCAACTTTGCAACTCTAGTCCCTGGTTTTTGTTATGTAGGAGTAAAACGAAGCTGTTTAACAAAAATGTGTAGAAACTTTTGGAATCACAACATTAACAAGGAGAACACTTTATCTTAAAAGACGCTCTGGAATTATAACGTTTATTCTTTGTCTTCTCAGCTTAAGGAAGAACCTGAAAGATACATTTCTCATTATGAAGTCTCTTTTGGAAAAGTGCTGCTATACTTTAACGAGGTAAGGCTGAAATCTATTTACATACATAGAAAAAAAGACTTGCTAATTTACTAAAGATCCTTTTCTTCCCCTAGCTCTTTGATACAGAGGAATGCATACGTTTTAGCGCTATACAGACAGTCCCCATCGGCCTTCTACAGCCAGCTCCTGCTGTGTTTTACGATTACTATGAACCAGGTAAGCTTTCATTTATGATCAGGATGAAGAGGGCACATTTGTTTGACTTGTCAACAATTGATGAAATTTGTGCTTCGATTCTTAGATCGGAAGTGTACAGTGTTTTACTCTGCTCCCCGAAGGAGCAAGCTGATCTCTACACTGTGTTCAGAGGATGTTTGCCAGTGTGCAGAGAGTGAGTGATTACTCTCCAGATCTGTATCAATATAGAAAACACTCCTGTAAATGATTGTAGGCAGGTTTGAATTAAGAAATGGATCATGTTTGTCTTTTTTTATAGGACCTTGCCATAAAATACAAACCACATTCAAACAAGAAAGGGGTCGAGGGAGAAATGAGAACAAGCGTTTACAGCATGCTTGTTTCTCCCCAACGGTAGACTATGGTCAGTACTGCTCATGACAAGAAGATATGAGGTGGACAATAAATTGAACCTCACATCTTTGCTATGAAGATTGAAAATGTAAAAAAATTATGCAGAGGGATGTCTGAGATTAATTGTGCTTGGTGTACTCCTTTTGTTGTTTTAGCATACATTGTTGAGGTCCTTAATGTGTCCATGAAGAGCAACTTTGAGCTCTACAGGTTGACCATAAATGAGGTGCTGAAATCACGTAAGTAAATCACAACCACTAGCTTATAGTATGTGGAAACACAGCTTTGAATGTTTGTGTGACATCCATGACTTTTACACATGCAAGAATTAAAACTGTGATGATACTTATGTGTGTACCAGATGGAGATATCAGGGTCGATGCGAATGCTATTCGAGTGTTTGCGAAGAGACGTCACTGTAAAGGACAGCTAGACCTGGGGAAACAGTATCTGATCATGGGCAAAGATGGCTCCACAACCGACTCCAATGGAATGTGAGTAAAACTTTTCTTAATAAAATGTATTTTTACACAGGTTGATCTTATCCTTGCTCCCTCTCCTCCTTTTTTTGTAGGATGCAGTACCTGCTGGAATCAAACACCTGGGTCGAAAGGAAGCCTTCAGAGGAGGAGTGTGCAAAGACTGCAAACAAGCCTGCCTGCAACAAGTTTAACTTATTTACAGATACCTACAAGGTGAATGGCTGCAGACAGTGAAGAGGACTGCCACAACAGTGTGCATCATTTCACTTTCATTTTCTGCTTGGTGTAGCTGTTTCTGTAGTTCCCTATGAAATTCATAAAGCTCTGTGTCTTGTCAGCATTGCTAAAGACCAATCATATATGCATAGAGTCATTGCTTGCCAGACAGTAGATGGATGCCTGGATCCATCACATGAAAGTATGCAACAAAAGATGTAACCATTCTTCTTTTATCCATAAAGCAGATTATGTTTTAATAAAAACATTTTGATGTGAATAACTGCGTAAAATCAGAAATGTATGTGTGTGTGTGTGTGGTGGTGGTGGTGGGGGGGGGGGGGGGGTTACACCAGTACATGTTGGTTTACTGGTTGCACTGGTGTATGGAACATATCCCACTTTCAAGATGAAGATAAGTTTATAGACCGAGTTAAATGGAAATTCGTCAGAGTATTGACTATGTGTACATGTTGCAACAGTTATTTAAAATGGAAATTAACAGCAACCAAAACCGACACTTTCTTATTCATGTCTGTCCAAATACTTTGACTCACTTTGGTGCACTGGTTTGATTTAGTTCTCCTGCTGAATGTATTTATTTTTTCATGCTCTTTTTTTTCTTTTACTGGCAGTGAAGGATCTGAGAGGGGTCTCTGTACTCAACCTAACCCCCCTCCAAGTTACCCGTTCCTTACTTAACATCTGCAAGGTGAGGAAAAGGGGGAGGGGGTTTCAGGTTAGTACATTGTACATAAAGCGGCATTACAGTTTGCTCATAAGGCCGGCTTGCCTACCCCTTGGTAGAATCATCAAGCAATAAGTCATTCAATCATCACCTACAGGAAAAATATTCCCTCATTATTAACAAAGAGTTAATAGCTCCCTCCTTAAATGGGAGTCTAAACATGCTGCAGAAGATTCTCAGTGGAATTACATAATCTAAAACTGTGCTGGGTTTATGGAGCTTCATGAAGCAGTAATGGGAGAAAACCAGGGGCAGTCGCAGGGAGCATAGCAGGAGGGGGGCATGGGTGGAGAGGCGCGGAACAAGCTGAGGCTTATGTGCTTATATTATTCTAATCTCAGAGGCCAGGCCCAATGTAAGCAACATGGGAGTACTGACCATCACTTCAATCACAGCCAGATCAATGCCTGCACTGTTTCAGCCTCAGACATTTCATTAAATTTGAATCAATAAGGGCAAATAAATAAGAAGACTCTGCATCAAACATTTTCATCTTGGGATCACTTTAGTGCTCCATTAGCAGCCAACAGAAACAGCATGTTGAAAAGTGGTCTTTTTTTCTCTAAAGCTTTCTCAGGTAATCGGTGGTTTGTCATGACTGAGCAGTGTGGAGTCGTGTGCTATGGTTAGACACAATCCAGAGAAGTTCAGAAGTCGTAGTTTACATGTTATGCATGCTCTCTTGTACAGATAAACTGGCTGTGGTGGTTGAATGAGGCTTGAGATATGTATACTTCAGATCCATAGTTTCCACATGACTTTCACCATAAATATACATAAACTACCAGGAGATACTTGGGTGCCAAAACACCAAATATGGGCATCAACTCTGAGGCTGGGATTGGGGGAAGCTGAAATGTACTTGTTTGACCAGGTGTGTTTTGTTAGGTGTGCAGAAGCTTTAGTTTTGAAGCTCTTATTTTTCCAAAGGCCAACACAAGGTCAACGGTGCAAGGGTGGTCTAAGGTGCAGAAAGGATAAGAGGGAGGGCGGAGCTTTTCTGAAGCCTGCCAGCGGATGGAAGCACTGATGGAGAGGGACCACCCACTCAGGTGTCTGCACTACACTACCAATTACAGTGCTGTTTTATCCATCTCAATATTAAGATGACCTCTGGTGTGATATGCCTTTTCACTGTAGACGAGAAGAAAACGTTTAAGTGACTAAATTAAAGATGCATCAGTTTTATGGACCTGATAATGTTTGTGCTTTGCAGACTTAGACTGTCATGACCTACTTTGACACTGAATCCAGTCCTCATTATCACCAGAGGCATATGTGTGAGAGGTAAACTGCTTACTGTTCACAAGATTGTGTAAGAGCAATCATGTAATGTTAATGAAGTGCTTATTAAATGTTCTTGTGATATATTACATGAGTTAACTTACTCCACATTACAGAATAATAAACAGATGCAACACATCTGACATATCATGATGACGTGAAATGAAACAAAATGACCAGGTAATGCATGTAAGGATACTATCTTGATGAGAGGTAGCCTACACCATTGTGCTTACATGCAAACCAGTTCATCTTTCATATTTGAACTGTAAGAGTTTTTATCCGCTTCAAGTTACTAATTACTTCTGATGGAGATTGTGAATTGAATTATTATGTCTCAACATGAGTAGTTTAATTGGGATAGTAGGATATGCTTCATTTAGAATATTTTTTTTAGTATGTCTGTCCTTACACCATAACCACTCAATGAATAATCTGAGCCCCATTTTGACATAAGTTCAAGCGTTAATCACCTCAAATGTAGGAAAGACTGGGTCGATGATGGCCTAGCGGTCTATACACCCCATCATTAAAGGCCATAGTCTTGTTGCAGCAGTTACCAGTTTGATACCCAACCACAATCCTTTATTGCATGTCTTTCTCTACTCTCCTATCCCTCTTCTTAGCTGTCCGATCCAATACAGCAAAAAATGCTCATTGAATTTAACTTTTAATTTGAAGACTGTTAATATACAAAGACTGCAATTTATTTAGCAAATAATAGAAACAACAGGAGTTAACCCAAACCGACTCGCAGTTGATGTCTGTAGTTGTGAATCTACCAGGTATACTTGACATCGATTCATACCTATTACAGCATCAACTGTTACATCTGACATGTCCAAAGACCTGGATGCTACAGTCCTCTGTCAGTATTGGAACATGGTGTACTTGCCAAAACAAACATATCATCTCCACACACATGCATCAAAAATATCTATTGCTAAATGTTTATGTTTACCGTGTGGGTTCTGATATACATCCTCTGTTACATATATAGGGTTAGTACATGTAACAGTAATAGAACGTGTGAGAGCAGTTTCTGCAACATTGGTCAGGGTTTCACAACAGTCCTGCAAAATAGATTTGCCATACAATAGAGCCACTCATCAGACTAATGCAGGAGTAAGTGGGCACTATATATACTCTGTAGTGTTTACAATGCATCAATGTGTATCAATCTGAAAGGCTTGGTCATGACAAATAGGTGATGTTAGAATTAAATCAAGTCTCATAGATGTTGATTAATCAGAATTAAAGATTCGCATTAATAAATATCAACTACGGTTGCATCAGGAGGAAACGCTGTAATTAAAATATATTATAATTTGGCTTAAAGAAAAGTTTACTTCTAGGTGATCAGCAATAATCTTATTGAAAAATGTTTTTGGATGATATCTTTGGTATTTATTATGCTCCAATGATAAAAACTTTTGTTTTTGCTCCCCCGTAAAATGACTAAAATGTCACTTATGTCCTGTTTGCTCAAGACCCTTGATATACTTGTCTTCATGTGGTTTAGAAAAGGCGGGATTGTGGGTGGCCATCTGGTGAGAGATTCAGGGCTTTCACAGAGCATTCCTTAAATCTGGTGGAGTTTTGGTCACTTACATAACTCCCACGTAGTTACATCTCATTACTCCGAACAAACAGCCGATTCATATAGTGAGTCGTTCCTGTCCCCCGGAGTCAGCACTGAATACCTGCAGTGTTATGCTATGTATTCCAGCTGAATCATGATTCTCGGACCAGGGCTTCATTCAATCAACACTGTGTCTGGGTGTTAGCAGTGTCTGCTAAAAGTCAGCTTACATACAGCAGACACTGACATATCTGTCATCAGGTATTCAAGACTGAAAAATGCTAACATGCAGTTATTCAAGCTGACATGACAGACCATGTTTAAAGATAAAAAATACCCCAACATATGAATTAAAGTTTCAGGGAAAGAATAAATATTGGATAAAGTCTGATTATGTTAAATGATTTAAGATAACCGATATTAGTTTATATTCAGATAAATGTTTAGACTTCCCAGTAAATAATGTAGAACGCTTACTGCAGTTTCTCAAAACATAAAAATAACAAGAAATCCAAGTGGAATACAGAAGTACAGTTGATCAAATTTGATACTCAAATTTGTGTAAAATGCTGCTCTTTTTGTAAGTCCAATACAAATATTTTCCATAGTGGTTGAGAGAGTGGGACCATAAGGCGTGGTGGAGGAGTGGGGGTCCTTAAGTAGGGGCAGACTTTATCACTCTCCTTCTTTCTAGTAGTGGTCCTTTCTATCACCTCTTTCCTTCTAGTCCATAACCAGCTTTACAGATGGAGGGAGCTACACAAAGAAAGAGATAAGGCCAAGAACTTCATCATTATTCTGGTAAGTTTGATTTTTTCCCCCATGTTACTGATATTTGATTGGTACCTGTAGATGTTGGAACAAGTAGGCTGAATAAAGTTTAGAAATGGAAAATTATTGAGAGAGGATGGCTGAAAATATTTTAAAAGCTTTGGACAATTTCATTTGGAGGGAAATTTCACAGTGGTGTATAACACTTTTTAAGCTGCAACAAAGTCATTAAAAGCTGCACTGCACAAATTGCAGTGTAGGTAAAGCATAATGTGTAATTTTAAGTGTGCAGACATTTTCTCCTAGTTTTTAATCCTCTTTCATTGCTAATCCTAAGAATAAAAATTTATACTGTGTTGAGGGAAAAGTGATGAATACTTATTCAGTTACATGATCCTGCCGCTTGCTCATCAGTGCACCCCAAGGCCAGATATAAGACTTGGATTGCATCCTTTTGTGTTTGCATGTTGCATGATTTGTCTGACTTTTTACTGATATAACACTTAGATTGCACATTTCTTTTTGTGGTTTTACGGCTGTGTGTGCAGCTGATTATGTAAGCAACTGTATAGTCAAAGACATACAGTGTCCCTCAGCTCCATACAGTGACGCTCTGTTACCTCTCTGCAAAGTCTCGGCAGCAGACTTCCCGCTCAATTAACTTTCTCCCTTCCTGTTCCAAATCAGCTCATTTAGATTTGACATGGTCTTTAAAAAAAGGAAGTGAATTAACTTTTATGGCTGACTGGAACACTGCTGCAAGTTTTTTTTTTTTTTCAGGTTATATTTATTTTTCATCATTCTTTTTAAATTGCATCTATTAAACAGAATTTACAACACAACTTTAAATGGAATTTGGAAATGTGTAATGAGCTCTGCCGTCCACTGTACATGATTTTGCTTACTGAGAAATCTTACACCTGTATTTCTGCCAGTAAAATTTAAAACAAAACAAAACTGTGGCCTGTTAATCCGTCAAGAGCTGTTGTGAGAGTTTCATCAGTGTGTATTTAATAAGGATGGCTTAAAACTAATTGTGTAGTTCTCAAATTCCTGCTGGGTCAAACATGAGCGATGTGTGAAACCCATAAATGTTTCAAATGCACCGTTTTCTCAGCCAGTAAGAGGTTGTACAAGGTAGCTTCAGGGTGTGAATAGAAACTTTGTAAGAGCAAAGCTAAGGGAAAAAAAGTATGTACTCAGCAAAGGATGAGTTATAAAATTATTTGGCATAAAATTTCATGAATTACGCTCAGCCATAACTAGCCCTTTCATTTTTTTTTTCCTTTTAGGAGAGACCTGGCATATCCCCCCTTGCAAGTGGTCACAGAAATATAGAGGAAGTAAAAAATTTCCTGTAACATAAAGATCCACTGAAGCCAATACCGTCTCTGGCCACTGCTGCTGCTGGCTCAAAATGCTGTTTACTCTAGGACTTCTCCTCCTTGTTCTCCCATGCCCCTCCCTCCAAACTCCAACCAATGAGGGGAGACATTTGACTGGAAGTGAAGCAACTAAATCCAATGCAATTTTCACCCTGTCAAAACCAAAAACCACTGCAGCTCTTGCTAGACAAACCGTCCGCTCAACTCTGAAACCAAACACAGTAAATCAGACTGTTGCACCCATTCAAGGCACAAAAAACAAGCCCAGCCCAGCAGTAACTCAAACCACTCCATCAGCATCAGTAAGGGCTACAACAGTTAGTGACAAGCTCACAGTCTCTGCAAATCAAACTGCTTCAGCTAAGGCTACCAGAGACAAGCCTGCTTCAGCCAAAGACAGACTCCATCCACCGACTGATCAGGCTGCTTCCACCGGTGATGTGAGGATTGCCAAAGACAAGCCCGCCACTGGAGTTCGAAATGTCCAGGCAACAGCTCCAAAAGCTGGCTCTCCCCGTGGGTCTACAACCACCAAAAACAAGCCAACGTCCACTCCCAATCAGTCTGGTCCAGCTAAACCTCCCTCCCCTAGTAATGTCAAGAACCCAAGAGACAAGCCTGATAAGGTGATGTCTTCTGCCAATCAGACCGCTGCAGTTAAAGCTCCCACCACCACCAACACCAAAGAAAAACCTGCCACTTCTCAGCCACTGAAGGTAGTCATCAGTGATGGCTGTGAATCAAACAACGCCAAAGAACAAGAGCTGAAGTTGAAGCCTGGAGCTCCTCTGGTCATGACTCATAAGATCAGCCTGCTGCCTGGTGGATGCACTGGGGGATGTGAAGCTGAGATGGCTGCACTGAAAGGACGTGTGGCGCGACTGGAACTGGAGATGTCTGCAATCAAGGAAAAATGTAGGATTCTATCATATTCGTCACATAATTATGATTTAAAGCACTTAATTGATCATATTTGATTTTCCTCCTGATTGATGCACTTAAGGTAGGATGATGTACAGTGAGGGGAAATTTATAGCAAATGGAACCCCACAAAATAATGATTTATTGTTGATTTCATTGATCTAAAAGAAAATTAAGTCCCTTAGATTCCATATTTGGTAATGCGAGTTAGTTGCGCTTCCATGGCGATGTTTTTCGCTCTCAGTCTTCTTCAAACTTCTCATTAAACTTAGCATTTTGATACAATGCATTTTGATACAACTAGTCCTTAATTATTGCCATTTTGGATTTGCTCATTTGTCTCCTTCAATTCAGTCAACAGCTTCTTCAATTAGTTCCTTGTATCTTTTTGACCTTGTTCTTGACCTTTCACTGTTAGTTTGGTGATTTTCTTCCTCTCATCTTTAGTTCTTCACTGGCGACTGGTTGGCTATTTATCAAACTTTTTTATGCTTTTGAGATAAATCAAAAGCTAAATGAAAAACCCACATTGTCAACCCATGTACAATTCTAATGGAAACTAATGTTTTTGCCACAGTGTCAACAGGCAGAGGTTAAATCTGACTGATTTCTTGAAGCAGATTGATAAAATTTGATGTTTGGGATCACAGATCAAAGGGTTGTCCTTGGCAACACTTTGGTGTCCTTGGAAACACTTTGGTGTCCAAAAAAAACCAAAACACTGCCATTATAAGGTTTGACCAATCAAGAGAAAGTATTCAACACAGTTATGAAATAAAACTATTTGTAAAAGTCACTCTTGCAGGTTTTAAACAGATCAAGTCCAAGTTTTAAAAAATTTACAATCATTTCGCTGCTTCTCAGTAAATCTGGACTGGAGAGAAAATTCATTGTAATCTTGAAGTACTTGGCAATGTATTCAATTTAAAAAATATATATTTGATAGTCTCTTTGCTCCAGCTAGACGACAGCAAGTTATGATATTCAACCACTCCCTATCTGATGTTGAAGACAGCCAAGAATGGGCTGAAATCTATTACAGTTTGTTGCAGTTCATCAATACCAAAGTATTTTATTCAGGCTGATGTAATGTTAGATAAAAGCTGGTTGAATGCTAACACCAGCTGTAGGTAACTGTACAAATATACTTTTTAAACCGGTTTGTAATAAGTCAGATTTTCCAATGTTGGTATATCACAAAGCATTGAAAGATTTTTAAAAAATGGTTAAGATTCCCTAATATAATTAAAATCTGAAGCCCATTGACACCATGATTTGAAGCATGTCAGCTTCCCATCTCAAGTATGAGAAAGAAAAAAATGGCTGCCACACAAATAGGAGAATGAATGTAATAATGTTGGATATTTTTTGTTGCTACGCAGGTCCATGTTCTGCAAATTGTCCTAATGACTGTAGTGGCAATGGAGAATGTCAGAAGGGGAAATGTGTCTGCCGACAGGGATTCAGTGGTCCAGACTGCAGTAAGTGTGCCCAAGGAGTTGACTGTAGTAAAAGTAAGTGGGAACTCTATGTATGTATGCACATATGCTGGAACATCATAGACACATGCTGTATTTTTTCTTCAGACTTTGACTATTTTGGTTCTTCACCTCTGTTCTGTAATTTCAGAGACTACCAAAGGAAAGGTCAAGGTGGAAACGGTGACCCTGCAAGAGAAAACCACCAAAGCTGAGCAGACACTCTTCCAGAGGAGGGAGCAGAAGAAGGTGTCTGGAACAAAGGAAGCTAACTCCAAACCCAAAACAGCTGCAAGTGCTAAAGAAAAACAAGAATCCTCAGTCAAGAAAATAATTATTAAAGACTCTTCAAGTGCCACAAGGACCAGTCGCCCAACTGTTGGTCAAGTTCTGCTGAAACATGATGGAAGAAAGCAAGAGGAGGCCCGGAAAGGGAAAACAGCTGTCCTTACAACTAAAAAGGTCCTTCAAAAAACTGATGTCAACCTCGCTAAGGACCAACTGAAAGATGAACCTCATGCCAATGCAACCCAAGGTAATGTGAAGAAATCTAACGGTACGGCTAGAATTGCGACTGTTCAGTCCAAAGTCACAGGAACAAACAAAACCCGCGCTGGGAAGGAAACCTTGGAGCAGTCCACATTGGCTGAGAAGAATACTACTCAATCATCTGGGCACAAACGCATCAAAGTCAAAGTAGAAACTACAAATGTGCTGTCTGTAGACAACAGACACACAGATGTTGCCAAGACTGGAAAAGACAAAGTCCAACAGAGGAGTCAGTACTTGGTGAATACAACCCTTGTAACAACATCAAGTGAAGCTCGGGTTCTGCAGGAAAAAACAACCACCCACGGCTCTGGGAGTGTAAAAAAAGTAACTGGATTAGGTTCTGTAAAGGTTGTTAACATCTCCTCCTACAGCTTTACAGTCACATGGTCAGCACCACAAGGGATGTTCAAGAACTTCACCGTAATCAGAAGAGAACCACGGGCTGAGGGTGATGAAGAGGACCATGATGAATTTGAAGAAGAGGCTCTAGAAGGGGACAAGTCTCTCGTAGCTAAAAACACGACTGAAGTCCAGGTCCACAGTGAGAGTGCAAACATGACTTCTGCCTCTGCTAAGGCTGCTGGAACTAGAGGATACACCAAGAGGATCTCCATGGTGGTCCCTGGCAATGTGCGCTCAGTGGAGTTCAGTAACCTTCGAGCAAGCACAGGCTATGTCCTGCATGTATACGGTACAACAGCTGACAGGAAATCAAAGGTCCACAGAGTAACTGCAAGCACAGGTTATAAAGTTTGCACTTCTTTATCATTTATCTCTAATTCACCCACATATACTTGTCTGGCAATGATTACATTATGTTTTTATGTATCCCATGTGAATAAATATACTTGCTTTTACTCACTAGGTCCTGAGCCAGCCACAGACATGGTCTTCAGTAATGTGACAGAGTCCTCTCTAACTGTTTCCTGGTCCAAACCAAAGGCGGCATTCTCAGGGGTCAGGGTCACATACACCAACATTGTAACAGGTCTGTCAAATGCCTTCTGAACAGTAAATTGCATCCCTCTTTAGCTTTTGTTCACATGAATAATTGACTGGGAACTGTTTTGTGTTTGAATCTGATGTATTTCTTCCCAGGGGAGACTCACTATGTGACTATGGACTCTCAACAGTCTTATCTGGTTCTGTCCAAGTTGTCTGCCGGATCCTCCTATATAATCACTGTAGCTACCACACAAGGCAGAGCACAAAGTGCTGCCCTGACATCCGTCATCACCACAGGTGGGCAATTAGATCTGCTCAAAGTACTGTAAAGCTTTGCTTTAGCATGTGAAATTAGGAACACATCTAACAATGGTTTGTGTCTTTACTCAGTGCCTGCACCCCCAACACATCTGCAGGTGGTCAATGTGACAGATACCAGAGCTTTGCTGCAATGGACACCCAGTCTGGGGAAAGTAGACCGCTTCATCATCAGCTACGAGTCCTCTAAGAGTGAGTGTAACAACCATACCCTAACAGCTATTCATAAACTTGTACTGACTGAGCTAAGTGTTGATGATTCTCTCTCTTCTCTCAGCTCCTAATGTCACAGTGACAGTGATGCTGTCCGGAAACTCAGTGGAGCATCAGCTGAGAGGCCTTCAGAGAGGCACCCTGTATACAATCAAAGTACTGAGCCAGAAAGACAGCCTTCAGAGCATGGCCATCTCGACCTCATTCACCACTGCTAATGGTAAGTAAAGAGGACAAATTACCAGTCCACTTTAATTTGTACGTGAATTTCCAGATCTAAATACTTGTGTCTTTGGTGCTTCCAAGTGGTTAGAGCTAGCGAGGTGGGTGCTCGCTCAGCAATGATAACATGGAGGACGACCACAGTGGTTTATCACAGCTACAGAATCATTTACCAGGTGATGGGAGAAGAGACAAAGGTGAATGATGTGACTTACTATCAGCATTACCAGCAAAGAAAGGTTCTCAGCATCTTCAGAAAGCACCAAAATAATACCTTTGTGTGTGTATTGGTGTTTTGTGAATAAACTAGGAGTTGATCCTGGACTCATCCATCACAGAGTATAAGCTGACAGGGCTGTTACCAATGTCGCGTTACTTTGTTCTGGTTCAAGGCGAGAGAGATGGACACTACACATCTATTGTCACTACTGAATTTGTCACAGGTATTGCATTTGAAATATCGAGTCTCTACTAATTTATTTGCCCATCAATACATCCAAGCTTAAAAGTTATTTTTCCCTTTATCTCATAGGAAAACTGCGCTTCCCTTTCCCAACTGAGTGCTCTCAGGAGCTGCTGAATGGAGCTCTGCAGTCAGGAGAGGTGGACATCTACCCTAAAGGAAAAGAGGGACAGGCAGTCAGAGTGTACTGTGACATGGAGACTGATGGAGGTGGCTGGACGGTGAGAGAAACTGATTGTATCTTGAATCAAATTTTGCAATTAAGGATTGGCAAAATAGAGTAAGAACTCAAGAAAAAAATGGTTATTTGTTTTTTAGGTGTTCCAGAGAAGGATGAATGGAAAGATAGATTTCTACAGAACCTGGAGCGACTACAGTGCAGGCTTTGGAAACCTCAGTGAAGAGTTCTGGCTTGGTATAAATGAAGCATGTTTTTAATAACATTACTTTGCATCTGTTCTTGTCAAACATTTGGCCTATTGTTCGTTCTTTATTCCTTCTGCGATCAGGAAATGAGCTTCTTCACAACCTAACCAGTATCGGTCCAGTGAGTCTGAGAGTGGATATGCGATCTGGAAATGATACTGCTTATGCTCACTACACCAACTTCTCCATTGACTCAGCTGAGCGGCATTATACTGTAGAAGTGTCCGGCTATACTGGAACTGCAGGTGAAAACTTTACAGGAGATGAATTTTACTGGGGATGTACAATGAGTGCTATATTTTTAAAGAAATGCTCACAAATTCATCTCCCAATGTCACTTCATATCTTTTACAGGGGACTCTATGAGGTACCATAATGGCCGTCCATTTTCAACCCGTGACAAGGATCCTGATCCTCTGGGGATCCACTGTGCCAGGGCCTACATGGGAGGCTGGTGGTACAAAAACTGCTACAAGACTAACCTTAATGGTCTCTATGGTATCAACAGTAATAACCAGGTATGACTGACTTCCAGGGTGTTTAGAAAACCAAAACACATAAATTAATCAGTCAACCAAATGTAGAGAGTGTGTCTGCCCCCCATACTTGGACTGGTAGATGATTCAAGAGGAGAGTAGATTGTTAACTGAAAGCTCTACTGCCCAGACCACTTTAGGAGACTTTCAAAAGGTCTGCATATTGGGACTACAATGTTCTTTAGTACATTGTGACATAAGGTCCTATGTAAATGAAAGTTAGCATCCTAAAAGAACTAGAAATTATTTCTAATCCAAAACCAAAATGTTGTCATTCTGTTATCCTCTAATTGCTAAACTTAATTCATTTCAATTATAATAAATAAAATATAAAAAATTATATATATATATATATATATATATATATATATATATATATATATATATATATATATATATATATTAATACAATGAAATAAATAAAATAATAATAAATTATAAATAAAATAAAAATATATGAAACATAAAAATAAGTATAAAACTAAGGTTATCATCTCACAAATAAATTCATAATCCAGACATTGGAGAAGTCATAACAACTTTTCAGATATTCATACCCTGCATCACCATCACCAGCAGCAGCTCAGTAATGAAAACAGCTTCTGATAATTGATGGCCACAGTGGTTCAGGGTTTGTCACATTTGTCTGTACTGGCAATTGATACTGAGTACATAGAAGTGAGTTGTGCCTTGTAATAACATAGCAGTGTGTTTGGTTTCCTCTTTTAACTTTGTATCATCATTTCTCTTCTTGTGCTGTAGGGGATAGTCTGGATAGACTGGAAAGGCAAAGACTCATCCATTCCCTTCACTGAGATGAAGTTCAGACCATCCCGGTTCTCTCCTGCAACTCATGGCTAGAAAAAAAACATCAGTCTCAGTCACCGATAACCTTTCACCTGACAGCTCAAGAAATCCAGAAGACAGTGGATCTCAAAATTGCTGTGTCACTTTCCAGCTGTTATAGATTGTACAGTGGTTTTGATAGCTCTAGTGGCAGCTATCGGTATTTGATTCAATGTGCAAAATCCTTCTCTTGTGTTTTTTTTTTTAAATCATGAAATATCCAAAGGCATCTTTTTTTGTATGTTTGACTATTGTGCCCGACCCGTCCATTATATCACAGTTTGTTTTTTAATCTTAAACCATCTTGTGCACCACATCGGTAAGCCATCTCACTACTGTCATCTTATATGCACTGTCTCTCTCTCTGCTGGAATAAAAGTGGCTAATTTGGGTCTGTAGTGTTGCCTTCTTTTTGCATGAAAATACAAATGAAAACATCCAAACCCAGAATCTAAAGGAGGTTCTTTCCAGTCCCTGCTCTGCTAGATAAACAAAAACCAGGGTGACTGACTGCCAGGTCAACAATGATGTTATCATACCCTTCAGCAATTCCCAGCCATGTTTATCATGTTATCTCTCATATCATGTGTTGCTTACTGGATGCACTGACGCAAAAAAATATAAATATATTTTTCAGTGTCCTTCGCCTTAATATAAACACCAACTTTGTTTCACAATGATGGATTAGAGGGCTGATAAGAACAGTATAAATGTGGCAAGCAGTTTGCTAACCAGCTCTCTAAAGAGGGACACTCAGAAGAATCAACATGGCGATAGAAATATTGGTGATCAGTGGGCTGCTGGTTGTGCTGCTATTGATGTTACTGATTTGCACCTCTGGCCAGAGCAACAAATCTGAACAGGAAGACCCCAAGGGAAGTAAGTCAACTGCTACAAAACCTTTTTTAAATTATTTTTGACTATATTGGTTTTACATCCACGTGTTAGAATAGTTTTTTGTGACACATTGGCATCACAGAGCTGTCTGAAAATCCTAAATGATTAACACTCATTTTCTACATTCATTTTCTCCTTTAAGACTTTGGATCCAAACTTCTACAGTGTGTGTTTAAGCATCGTCCCAGGTCCTCATCTCCTTCTCTCCCAGGTCCTCCCAGTCGCTTCCTTATAGGCAACATGATGGAGCTGACCCACAATCATCTACCAATTCACTTGACTAATCTGGCACAGCAGTATGGACACATCTTCCGCCTAAAATGCGGAAACACAAGTAATGGACCCGTTTTGGATTAATCACCTATATCTGTTAAAAAAACAATCAACAAATACATCTTCAGAAAAATTTGAATACAGTTGATAGCAGCCACACTAATGCCTTGTTGTGTATTTTCAGCCATGGTGGTGCTAAACAGTAGTGAAGTCATAAGAGAAGCACTCGTGAAAAAATGGTCGGACTTTGCCGGGCGGCCAGTTTCATACACAGGTAGACAACTCACACCTCTTCTGCAATAACAAATGAACATTTTTCTCATGTACTTATGACCTCTCCTGGCTTGTATCAGCTGATATTGTGTCCGGGGGAGGGCGGACTATCTCTCTGGGAGATTACAATGAGGAGTGGAGAGCACAACGTCGACTGGTACACACTGCTCTGCGGCGCTGCAGCCAGAGCTTTTTGCATGAGGTGATAGAGAGGCAGGCACTGCATCTGAGAAAGGTACAGAACATAAGAGGAACAAAATGCAACTTTCCTTACATCAAATGAAAACACATTATAGCTCCTGAGGTGATAACAGAGATCCATTCAGAGTACTGAGGTATTTCCAAAATGGTCACAAAAAGCATTTACTGTTCACTGTCCAGGTTTTGTTGCAATATCAAGGCAGAGCTGTTGATCTTTCAGAGGACTTCACTGTGGCAGCCAGTAATGTCATCACCACTTTGGCTTTTGGGGAAGAAGTGAGTAACTTTCCAGTTGCAGTTTGTTTTCACTCAGAGTTGGATTGCAAAATCTGCTTTCTAATGAATGAGCAGTCTTGGTGTCTATGTTTATGATGTTCATTTGAGGAGCTTGTGCATTCTTAACATGCTGTTCTGTTACCAAACAAGACTTACTAAAACTTTAACCTCTCTGTTTTTCAGTATGATAAGAGCTCCTCTGAGCTGCAGGAGCTCCACAGCTGTCTGAATGAGATTGTTGCTTTGTGGGGCTCCTCTTGGATTTCTGCCTTAGACTTTTTCCCGCTGCTCAGAGTCAGTAAATAGTCTTTCAACTAATACCCGATCAAAGAAAAACAAGCAAAATAGCTTTAAGATAGTGTGGCATTGATCTAATTTGTCTTTTCAAAGAAACTACCCAATCCTGTATTTTCCCGTCTTCTGAAAGAGGTGGCCAGGAGAGATGAAATTATTAAGAAACATCTTGACAATTATAAGGTACGTGGGATACCACACAATTAAGGTTGAAAAACTTTTCCCACCTTTGCAACACAAAAAAGTCTGTGTATTATTTGCTTCAGCCGGTGGCATAAAAATGATCTATTGGTGTTTAGATATAACAAACTTGTGTTGAAAATCAGACTGATGTAGGATAGGTCTTTTTAATTATGGTTAAAACAGAAATGATTTTCCCACTTAAACTTGTGTTTAATCTTATCTGCTGTTTTGGTGTTATCTGTGCAGTCGAAAGACAAGAATAATGAGGAGGCCATCACAGCATCTCTGCTCCAAGGCCTTGACCCACATCGACAAACAGAACATGAAGCAGTGAGTGTGTGTGTGGGAGAGAGAGATTGGAGGGAGAGTGTGGGGTTGATTTGGATATGTTTGTGCATTTTTCACCACTGTAATGGGTCAGGTGTGTTTCCTTAGTTAACCGATATAGTACCCACTGGTGCACTAAGAAAACTTTACGTCTGCAGCTCCTCACAGATGTTCATCTTCACATGGCTACTGTAGACCTTCTCATTGGGGGAACAGAGACCACGGCCTCCTGGCTCAACTGGACTGTGGCCTTCCTTTTACACAGACCAGAGGCAAGACACATTATCTCTGATCAAACATTACAGCCACACACCTTGATGTTGTCTTATTGCCTTTCCCCTTCTTTCTCTAACCTTCAGGTGCAGGACATGGTGCATGAAGAGCTGTGCACAGTGCTAGAAGGAAGATACCCCAAGTACAGTGACAGACAACAACTGCCTGTCCTGCGTTCTGTGATCAACGAGGTCCTCAGACTAAGACCTGTGGCTCCGCTAGCTGTGCCACACAGAGCCATCAGAGACAGCAGGTCAGCTGAACACTTTCTTCTTCATTTGCTGGTCGTAATGATGAAAAAAAATGTTTTGCCTGCAAAACAAGCACTTAAATTGATGATTTTAAAGGTCCCATGGCATGCCAATTTCACACAACTTAAAATAGTCCCCTGGTGCGTTAAAAGCATGTCTGTGACGCCCTTCGGTCAAAATTCGATTTGGATCAATTATTTAGTGCTCTTTGTATCAGGTAAAAACAGCTCCGCTCAAAATCCTCTGTTTTGGGCCATGTCTCTTTAATGACATGAGCTGAACCTAAGCCACGTCCACTTTACACCCATCTCTCTGGAAGGGGCTGTGGCTGTGCTCCGATAGCCATGTGCTAATGTTTACACTGGCTCGGTCATGGCTGCAAGAAGATCGCTCGTACAACCCTACCAGTTTGAGCCAGAGTCTGACCCAGAGGGAGAGGCTCCGGAAGAAACTCTTAGCCGCGTTCAGACCAAACGCGACTTGAAGCGACCTAGTCGACACATCCTATGTATTATTCAAAGCCGCCGGGAGGGTCACGCTAAAGGAGGAAGATACGAATGTAGAAAAATATCAACCAGAGCTCTGCTACAATGTAAAATTTTTGGTGCTCTAAAACTTCTCTGAAGCCTTTGCTAATTCATAGGATGGCCGACCGTCCAGCATTAGCCAGGACGTCCCGTATTTGAGCCAAAAGAGGCGCGTCGCCGCACGGGTAAATGCTAAAGCTACATGCTGCTCCGTAGGGGGATTTTGTCCCCCGCCGCCGGAGTTGTCGAGGAAGAAGCGAGCGGCTAAAATATGGGAGGATCCGGTAAACCGGCGCGGATCCGGTGTGTTTATCAAAGCGTGGTGGCCGTGCTGAGGCACCGGGGGGAATTTAGGCTAAACGGTAAGTCAAAATAAAACGTTCATACTTACAGACGCCACGTTTGTAGTAGGATCACGGATAGTTGGTATGGATCCATTCTTTATCTTCAGACATCTAGCAAATCCAGCGTTGAACTGTCCCTCGTTGATAAAACAGTCCGAAGTGAAATGGTGCGCACATCCATGCAGATATTTTGGAAGTGCCGCGGGTACATTCCCATTATAAATAAAATCCACCCACTGAGTCCTCAAATCCTCCGACGAGGGAGTTTTCAAAAGAGTTTTGTGCTCGTATGTGCAGCCAACAACAGAGCAAACGCTGCCTCTTTTTCAGATCGCACTTTCGCCATGGTTCTAACCGGAGCAACGTGAGCGAGCGGCCGGGATTAATGGCGGTGTTTTGATAATTTTTTGGCCAGGGCAGTGGGCGGCTCCATGGGCAGTACCATCAACCCGCCAGCACTGACATGACATCATGTCAGTGGAGTTTTCAGAACAGCCGGTGTTGTGCCGTAGAATGCACCCCCGACAGGAGCGCGGTTGAAAGTACTTAACATGGCGAAAATAATCCAAGTTTTCCTTACCATTGGATGAATTCATAAGCATGTGCCTTTAATAATTTCATTCAGGCTATTCAGATAAACCGAAAAAATAGCCGTCTGATTCAGAATATTTGCTGTCCCGAAAATATAATGTTCGCTAGCTTGACAGCTTACTGTACAATCTATATACCCAAGCACACCTCCGTATGTGCATTTTTGAGACATATAAAAACAGAACGGCTCTTAGCACACAGTTCCTAAATACGGAGATAACTAAAAAACGACTGGATGGAATTTTTTCGAACTTGGGGGGATTGTAGCGGTTTTCTATCCCTGATATGCACCCCCCTCCTGTTAACAAAGTCAGTTTTTCATGCCATGGCCCTTTGAGATGTAAATAAAATCATAAACACACTCAAAGCTGGATACAAAACACATTAAAACAGAAAAATATGATCATTTAAGCAAAACTAGTCTACTAGATTCAAGTGGGAGTTAGAAGTTATGGTTTTGACCTAAAACTTTTCTACACAAAAACTACAACTAAAAACTACAACTAAAAGAAATACATTTCTGAATTTTACGTCTCCATAGGATTTTAAAACACAAAATATATCACTCATTCACCTGTCATTTATATCTTTCAGCTACCCCCACACACATTTTCTTACCAAAATAAAAGCCCCTTTCATCAATGACGGGAAATCAGCAGACTCGGGTCTAAGAAAGTGAAAAACAGAAAATAAAGCATGAGGTTGAGCTGATAAGAGGGTCTATATGACATATGGGAAAATGATCACAATTTTGCTGTTTTACAGTTCTGCTGTAGGTGTACTGTGAAGCTTTGAAATGTCTCAGACTTCTTACTGAGAATAATCCAAAATAAGGGTATATTGATTCTGTCATTTTAATCTGGATGCAGACAAAATGAGAATTGTCCCAAAAGTCTTTCCAAAATCTGTGTCTCCTGTGTCTCTGTTACTGTCATGTGACAAATACAGAATTTCCTGAGTGACCAATTCTATTCCATCCACTACAGCCTACAACTAGTTGGCTGTTATAGGCTGTCAAATCTAAGCCCACCATGGCTAGTGGACTAACATTAAATTCATACCACCTCACAGTTCTTAGATGTACTGTCAAATGACAGGAAAATATCAGTAGTTTTGAAACCATACTTTGAAACAAGTAATGGTCCTAAAAGTGTCAAGGGGTATAAACTTTACTTCCTCAAGAGCTAAGACAAAAATTGTCATTTCTATGTATAGGCCTACAGGTTAAATTTTGTATTTTAAACTTTTGTTTTATGCATCTAATTATAAATGTTTTTTTTCAGAGCAGGTAACCTGCTGACCCTGCTTTGTAGTAAAGATTTCATGTCAACCTATTCCCAGCATTGCAGGTTACTTTATCCCCAAAAGCACACTCATCATTCCTAATCTTTTTGGCGCTCACCATGATCCTGCAGTGTGGGCAGATCCGTACCTCTTTAAACCAGGTACTGCTTTGGCTGTCATACACAATACATTTTATTTGGCTCAGTGGATCCAGAATTAAGCTGCCCACTCTCTCTGACTGTCTCTCTTTCCCTCCTCCAGAGCGCTTCCTGGAAGGAGGAGGGGGCTCCACCCGTGCGCTGATCCCTTTCGGAGGGGGGGCCCGGCTCTGCCTGGGGGAGTCAGTTGCCAAAATGGAGCTCTTTCTGTTGACTGCCTACTTGCTCAGGGATTTCAAGTTCATCCCTGCAGGGAGTGTGCCCGATCTGAGAGGAGTTGCTAGTGTTGTGCTCAAGATCAAGCCCTACACAGTTATAGCACAGCCGAGATGAAGCTCCTGAACTGTGTGGACACCGTTCTGACAGGGGTGTGTCCAGAGGGTTGGTCAGGGGTGGCTTGGCCCTCTTGAAATTTAGTTGGTCACCTCTGGTGCTGCCCCAAATTCATAAACAGTGATAGGCTGTTTGCTTTGTTAGGAGCAGGACTTGTTTTACAGCTTTTAGGGCTATGTTGGGCAACTAGCTGCTGTATTTCCTTTTGATTTAATTTGCTTGTTCTGCAAAATTTGATTTTAGAGACACTTATTTTAAAGTCTTGAAGAAGAGTGCATTGAAATGTAAATGCTATGATCTTGTTGTGGTACTAACACTTGTTTAATGCTGATGTTGGCAGCCAAAGCAGATATTAAGTGTTGAGCCTAAAAGTGAAAATAAATGCAATTTATTTGTGCATGTGTGCACATAGCATAAGCTAAGCTACCCCTGCATAAGCTAGGGCCTCAGCTGAGCCAATACAGTCAAAACAGTCTCGACAACCCCCTTTGTACTGATAATGCACTGAGTTTTGTCTTTCGTTATTGACTTCTATGATGTGAAACTGTATCATCTGATCTTTCCACAATATCAGTGGGTTCAAATAAATATCATTATTGTGCTCGAGGCACATCCCGTTTAAGTGTTCATTTGGACTGTATTAATAACAATCTGATGATTGTAATGAACCTGTAGCCTGAAAGTACGGGTATCAACAGATAATAGTTAACTGTACTGTAACTGTACTTTCATGTTAATTTCAGACCCCTTAAGTAACACGGGGCCTCTCTTATGGGCTGGTCTACAACCATATGAGTTGTCACTATGTCATTTCCTGGAAATGTTTTGAAAAACTACTGCTATGGGCAGATTAAGCAAGAGGATAAAAATACTCTGTGAAGAGTGTGTTTCTGAAAGCAGGATGATGGCTTCCCTTTTAATGTTGAGACTGTGTCTTCTTTCTGTCACGCTTACAGCAACAGGACTTCAGCCATCAGGTAAATGAAGAAACAGAAAACCTTGTCTTGTTGGTCTGTTTGTTTGATCGTCTTCTTACTTCTTAACTCTCTCTGTCGTACTAAATGTTGCAAAACACTCACTTTCTTACGTTATGCAGACCTAAAAACATAGCTAAATAGAGACTCGAAATAATACTAATGCGTAAATGATGATAACCTTCTTATTCTGTTAGATACAGATTGATGAGGGGTTGCTGTGTTGGTATAAAATAAACTCTATCAGGGCCAGTGATTGAAACACTTCTATATCTTCTCCTACAGTTCATCCACTGATGTTTGCTTCATTTGGAGATAGAGTTATTTTGCCATGTGGTGTCCCTGCCATCACATCCTGCTCCTCTGTGAACTGGATAAGATCACAAAATGTCACAGAGGTGGTGAAGTCAGGACAGGTGACAGGACCGTTTGTCCCCCGCTTTGACCTGCTGCATGATTGCTCCCTGCAAATTCATCACCTTAAACACAACGATGCTCAGCTCTACTTCTGTGAAAGTGGAGCACTTAGTTCAAGTGTTGATCTTCGCATTCTCCAAAGTAAGTGAGCTGACCTGCTACTTTAAGTGTAAGTCGATGACAATGTCCCAGAAGTTTTTCTCACTTTTTCTTTTCTTTTTTTTTAATCCATCAGTAACTGAGAAACTGGCTCCCGAGGCTGGCACATTACAGCTTGACTGCTTTCTCAACTCAATCCAGGGCTATAATGCTTGTAAAGACAGAGGAATGAATATTACTTGGACTACTGGAGATTATACACCTCTAAAAGGAGACAGATTTACTTATAAACATCACTCTGAATGCTTCTCTAAACTCATCATCAGTAAAAAACTGACCGACCATCACAGAAAATGGAGATGCCAGCTGAGTCAGAACGGCACAGTTAAAGCCAACGCCAGCTATACAACAACAGTAAAAGGTACCAAACGCCACCTCTAAAAGCTCCCAAACAAAAGATGAGGTTTTCCATGTGTGCGTGTAACAAGTTTTTTTTATACCAGATGGCTTAGAGGAAGTGTTTGCTGTCGTGGGTGAATCAGTGTCATTCCCTTGTGGTGATACTTCCTCTCTTGGCGTGGGTAGCAGAGTGAAGTGGGGGATGGGATCACAAACACTGATGGGAGATATGTCACCTGATGAGGAGCAAACAAAGGCATTTCATGTGACTACAGATTCATCACTGACAATTATAAAAGTGAGTCCCGTGCATGCAGGGGAATACCAGTGTTCAGTGTCCACCGGTCATCCGTTGAATAAATTCAGGCTGCATACTCTAGATGGTGAGTATTTTGAAAAAAAAACCTGAACTTAGTATACCTCTACTTTTGCATCACTCCAGCTTTAACATGTCCTATCATGTTTGTCTTTATAGTAACTTCAGAGAGCAGCTCGGGAGGAGAAAATATCACCCTGACTTGTGTGCTTACTTGCTCTACAGAATGTGAGGAAGACTTTGAGCTAACTTGGACTGGTGGTGGTTCAAAAAGCACACAGAGTAGTTTAATTCGCACCAATAATACTTTAATTAGAAGCCTATTTGTTCCATCTTTGTCCATGGCATCAAATGAGTTAGTTTGCTCTGTGCATAGAGAGGGAGAGCTGATGGCATCAAAGATCTGGCAGGCTACTAACAGTAAGTATGCAACATCTCCTTTTACGTAGATGGCCAATGCGTCCCCCCATATTTCCACTGAGCCTCAGTAAACAAGCACATAATATTTTCATGTCCACAGATTTGCAAACACCTGTGTGGCTAGTTCTCTCACTAGGCCTCTCACTGGTTTTGGTGTGTATAAGCGCTGCAGGTCTCTACACGTACATCAAGAGGAAGCAGAACAAGGATGCAGGTACTCGGACAGTTTCATGCAACAAAAAAGTCCCTTTGTTTCATGAGAAAGATAGAAACTTGTTCAACTAAACTTGATCCTCTTCTTTGTTTGCAGAAAATGAGCTGACAAGTATTGGAATGGTGAGAGAAAACACAAAAATGACTGTACCCTGAGTAGCTTTACTTTATTAGGCTGACAAAGCCCTGTGTCATACCTCGGTGTTTCTCTTTACAGACTCATGTTTATGAAGGAATTGAGGAGGACAGTTATGAGGAACAACACCCGCGAAGAAACCCCAGAAAGGAAGCTGCAACCACCACTGACAGTTTCTACGATTTGTTGCAGGCTGTGAACTAATAGAAGTGATTTCCTCTCTTCAATTTTACCCTGATATATGCTCGGCAAACAACAATTTTTTCTTGTTTAGATGAGAGATTTTATTGATAAAGATATTTGAGATTTTGAACATTTCATTGTATTTATTAAAACACAGGTTATTGGATATATTGATACAAAAAGGGGTGAAGAGGTGAGGAGGAGTGACAAGGGCAGAGCAGTGGCATTTTTCAATATTCTTCAATAACATACAAAACTGCAATACAAGCTCAGACAATTTGCAGATGATGCAACAAACTTTTGCACAATGTATTCATGTAAACAGTCATTTATGGGGAATCTTGTCCATCCTCACCTGGAAATTACTCCCACTGAACTGCAATAAATGACAGAGATGTGTTATTATGTCTTTTGAATACATGATAAGAATGTATGTACAGTAATCTGTTTTTATAATGGCACTAACAAGTACACAAGCTTTCATCCCGGTAAAGACTGTTCAAGCGTTGGCTCAAAACATCTGTGAACAAAAGTTTCAAAATTGTCAGCGAAGCAGGAGGAGAGGTCACAGGGGCTAAACTCAGGAAGGAAGGAAGAGATTAAAAAGCTCACCATCTGAAGGCGTAAAATTCACAACTTCATAATCAGTAGTCGTCATAACAGCAGCACCTGGTCAACAGTAAGCAAACGTGAACACTTCACTGAACTGTATCTGTATCAAAAAAGAAATATCTTCTCGATAGACCAAACCTGTGTAGTGCCTCTGTGCCAGCTGTGACGCTCCCTGGGTGTTACGTCTGCAATAGATGATCAGTAGTATCAGAGCAACCATTGCAACAATCCCAATAATGGTTGTAGGCACAACCACTGGCATATGTGTTCCTTTACTTTCCTCCTTTTTGATTTCCATGGTAACCTCACTGGTTGTCAGCACTGAGGAAAACAAGAAGGACACTGAGAGATTGATGCTGGTGAAGGGTTTTAAATAAAAGAGTTGTTATTGTTTTACCTGGCACTGATGTGGTGACAGGATTGTTCCCCACTTCAGAAAAGACAAAAAGATACAGCGGACTTGTGAATACTGCTTTGTTGCTATGATAGTTCATAAAAAATGTACAATTTTACCTTGAAGATTAATTTCACTGCAGTTTGGAGTTTTTCCCAGCTTGTATTTACATCTATACCACCCACTGTCACTGTGGCTCACAGACGGGAACTTCAGTGTCTCAGACTTAGCTGTTTCAGACACGACAGGAACAGTGTTGTCTCCTTTCACTCTTTCCCATGAGATGTTCTGGGGTCCTTGTTGCCCTGATGTTACACCCACTGAGCAAGGCAGGCTTACAGGGGTTTCGTCTGCTGCTCTCACAGCCTCCAGGACTGTGCAATCTGAAAGAAGGGAGAACTACGTGTCATATATTTTCCTTGTATCAGAGTGAAGGGAATTTAAATAAAATACAGAACCTTACATTTTACTTTTAGAGTTATGTTTCTGACCAGTGTGCAATCCCAGTCTTTGCAGATTTCACAGCTGTACATTCCCTCGTCAGCTCTTTGGAGTTTGGTTAGAACAAGAGACATTTGTCCGGGTTTATCAGCTTCCCATTTTGCACGCTCAGCATACTTGACATCTGGCATTTTAGGCCTGGCAAGAACAACCCTCTTCTGACCGGCATCATTTTTTATCCATTGAGCTCTGTAGCAGCTCTTTGGATCCACTGGGCCAGACACTGAACAGTTGAGAGTTACATTTTCTCGGTGAGTTGCGGTAACAAACACTGATGAGACAGCTTTGAAATGATTGGAGAGAAAAAAATTAGGATCAGTTAAAAAATTGACTCTAGTATTTATATGATTTAATATTCAGCTAAGGCACAGTGTGTGACCATCAGGCTGATAATCAGCGAGTCACTGTCAGTGACTCATAATGTAATAATATTAAATTGATATTTCAATGATGACAACTCTGAGGTCAGCCACAGTCACATACTAAATTTATACAAAAGACAATTTGTGTCATCTTACAATAAAAAATGATAAATCTGTTGATTTCTTCCCCTTTAGAAATGACACAGAGACCCACTTACCTCTGCCCCCTTGAAGGACCACAAACAGACCTATCATAAAGAGACCCTGTGAATGGAAATGAGCCATTTTTCTGTGTTGTGTAACAAAATGAAGGGACAAGAGATCATTCTCTTTAAGACCTCTTCATAGTCTCCACCTTTTCTCTGTTCTCGTTAGGTGTGTTCAACTTAGAAATACCTGCACAGCTCAACTATTTAGCTCTGTCTACTAAGCAATACTGCCCCCGTGTGGACAAAGTAAAGCATTACATCAAATTAACTGACGCCCAAGGAGGTCTCGTTGATGCCGTTGATGTCGTTAGTGAAAGTAAAGGGGGAAGCACTTCATCCTCTTTCGTTACATTGTCCTGGTTGCAGTTCACCCTCTAAGGTCACAACCATGAACGTATCTTTTACATAAGAGAATATGCTTCTTTAAACATGCAGTCTTTAAAGAGCCTACTTAAAGATTATAGGAAATAAGATCACCCATGCATGTGTTTTCACATTGCACTTTATCACAAGTTTGTGGTTTGTAATTTACTTGTTACTTGATGCATTTCATCAACAAAAAAAAAACATATCAAACAGATAGTTTTACTCTTTAAAAGTATTCTACAGAGCAAATATCGCTCCCCAAATAATTGTATATCTAATAGGAGTCAATTTGCAGCTCCTTAAACTCAGCTATGTGGAAAAAGTTTTCTTGTAGCATCCACAAACTTAGGAATTACCTTTTATATTTGACTTAAAGGGTGAAGTGTGGACTCAAACTTTCTACTGCTGCTGCTCAGCAGTTGTTCATTATCAGATCTGACTGCAGCTTTCAGATGTGAAGAGGAGGAAATACACAAACATGAGTCTTACTAAACTGGGCCATGTACTGTTTTAAACAAGCCTTATTATTCTTGCAGATTCGGGTTTATTTCTGTGTTTCCAAAGTCACAGTTCTCCTTGCTGCATCACGCTTCCTTCCTTTATCAAGACGTCAGTTTATTTCTAGAGTGGTGAAAAAATCCATTTTTGCATCAACAGACTCAAAGCTAAAACTTTTGAATGAGCCCATCTTGGTCATTTCCAAGCAGGTATCCTGTATGCACAACGCTCATATTGAGTAAGAGGTAACAGTATGTCTCCCTTTTTGTGTCAAGTGAATTCAGGCTGTGTGTCAGTGCTGTGACGTGCATCCCTAATTTGACCTCTGTTTGCTTCAGCCCTAAAAACACCAGAGGAACTTCACTAATGCTCACTGAAACTTTG
Organism: Xyrichtys novacula; assembly: GCA_962446985.1. Classification (NCBI taxonomy): domain Eukaryota; kingdom Metazoa; phylum Chordata; class Actinopteri; order Labriformes; family Labridae; genus Xyrichtys; species Xyrichtys novacula. The sequence continues at coordinate 9,026,109 of OY660871.1, read as the reverse complement.
TCACTTCCTCTTCTCATTTACAGAAACACCATCACACACACTCCACCATCATCACACTCACAGTGTTGGTTTACTGGCTGCCAGAGCAGAAATGGACTATGCTCAAGGTTAGTTTCTCTTTAACTGCTACACTACTTTGTAGAGCATCTTTATAGTCTTTTATTATTATTTTTTTGTTTGTTTTAATTCTAATTGAGGTAATTTCACAACATTATTCTGTGTTTATAGTAGGATTAGTAAAACTCCTGTGTATTATGTCTAACAGGAGGTAAAGCATATGGTCAACTGAAGTCTCATCAGGAAGACAAACTGAACTCTATCAATGAGGTAAGGTATCATTTTCATACAGTCAAGTGAATGATCTGCTTACCTCTAGAAATAAAAAAAGACACGTGTGTTAAGTTATATGATATCTTATATATGTCTAAAATATTGATGGTATTATTTTTTATACCAAAGGCTTTTCTGTCAGACCCTCAGTATGCAGAAGAGGAGGACCTTAGCTCAAAGCTTGAACAGTTTAAAAGTGAGTATTCAGAGGAAATCCCCTCCTATTGAATTGTTTTATTATTAAGTGTTTACATTTTTAACTGATGAAACTTTTTTTTCATTACAGACAAATACATGGAGTTCGATCTCAATGACAAAGGCGATATAGGTAAAAACTGGTCAAGATTTGCTCAGTAAAATACCTTCATAAATGGAAGCTCTTTAAAACTCTATGGTCAATTTGACAGACATGATGGGGTTAAAACGGATGCTGGAAAAACTTGGGCTGACCAAGACTCACCTAGAGCTGAAGAAGATGATGTCAGAGGTGACTGGAGGGGCTTCAAAAGACTCTTTCAGCTACACCGACTTCCTGAATATGATGCTGGGGAAAAGAAATGCAATTCTAAAACTGTGAGTATATTCTTTACTTCACGAAAGTAGCTGCTGGAGTCATAGTATTACATAAAGCTATGTATGCTGAGGTCCTGAGGCTTTACGGTGGCTGATAATAGTGCAGCTACAGTGAAAACACTGACTAAGAGTACAAGTCTGCGGCCCAAACGAATATGTTTATACCTCATGTCTGATAGCAGGTTAAGAGAATCCAAGCACTGACATGTTCATTTTCGTTTTCATTTTTTAAGGATCTTGATGTTTGAGGGCATGGGGAAGGAGCAAGAGCCCAAGGAAACAGGACCACCTTGTCGCAAAACCTTTGCAGACCTGCCCTGATGGATCTCTGTGTCCCAGCAATAGATTGGCATCACATTGGCCTCTCTGAAAAAATTATGTCAACAGGAATAAAAACACAAACCATACCATAAAATTTGCATTTTTTATAAATAAATGTAAGCTGTATATAACATGTGTGTTTGTGCTCTAGCTCAATATGCAAAAACGTTGTCTATTTGTAATTAAAGCTTATAATGATTTACCTTTTTTTTTTTTTTTTTGCTAGTTCTGACTAAAAATGTAATTTTTACTGATGCTTCGATATATGCTACAAAAGCTAAATAGACAATAAACAAGACGATAGCGAATCCTGACATAGTGGGATTAGACCCTTTAACCTTATGTCAGGATCTTGTCCCACTGTGTTAGGATTCTTTGTCCCTCAACCATCAGCCATCCACCAGCATTATCATGTTCATTACCAGGCTACAAGCTTGTTATACAAAAAAGTTGACACCTCGAGTTAATCAGAAGATTATTTTATCAATATAAAATATATGGTTTTAATAAAAAGTCTCTCAGCTATGACAGCTCTTTCACGGCAGCTTTTCAGCCAATCCATATGGGTTGAATTAACATCAAACCTAGCATTTATATACAGATTGAAGTCTGAACCTCATCCTTTTTTTTTTTTTATCTTTGCAGAAGCAGAAAATAACAGCAGTGCTGTATAAGGCGTTCCTCCTCACAAATTAGCTGCTTGCATTTACTTCACACTAAACCAGCCTTGTATTAGCCTTGTATAACATAGCTAAAGACCGTGTCATACTGTGGTTTGTGGCTGCTTCGTGTCTGTTTTCTATTTAAAAATACCTCCCATGATGTCTAAAACTGCTGTCAGAAAGTAACACTCAGGTTTACACCTCCTTTAGGTGTGTCACAGTGCCACCAGGAAGAGGTAAAATCATTCACATTACACTGCAGGTTGTTAAATGCTGCTACTTCATATTTCTTTTTGAATAAGAATACCCTTTATAAAAATGATATATTACTGTAGAAAGAATGGTTCAATAACTTGTGGTAAAAAAAAGTTAAAGAGACTGTAGAGCAATATTTTTTATTGCAAATGACAGAGTTTACTTCTCTATACTTTCCTGTGCATACATTGATAAGTAAAATGTTTATACTTCAGATGTTGGCTAGAAATAACATGCTGTCCCACTTGTGATGGGTCCCAAATTTTCAGGGTGTCTTGTAATGGGGCCCAGAATTTCTGGGGATACCCCTCGACAGTAAGCAGTCCAAGAGAAAATGAAATTTTTATGTCAGAGAAAACATCCTGATAAAACTGATATGGCCTACTGTTATATCAGGAGAAGGCCAACGCTTCGGGTGAGCTTACACGTATCTTTAAGATTAAAAATGGAATTAAACATTAGGTACAAACTGGTTTACACGTATACATAAACGTTTGACCTTTACAGCGAGTAGACATTTTATTTTGAAATTCCAACAACCGGAAACCGCATTTGTCGTTAACTCTTGGACTAGCGAGGATCAAGCGAGCTAAGCTAACAAGTTTATGTTTTAGCAAACACAGAGAAAGGTGAGTAGAGGTGACCTTCTGTGGACAGCTATACGCTTGCAGAAAAACGTGGCCATAAATTTATATGAACGGAAAACTCATTTATTTCCTCACTTTATGTACGGTACGTGCTAATGCTAACGAATGCTAGCACATAAGTAGCCTGTAAGCTAACGCAAAGAACAGGCGAGTGAAGCAAACACAAGATAAAAACATGGTTATATGGAATTAAGTATAAGTCCTTTTAATAATGTCGATCATATTTAGCTGCTGCCTCTTGTTAGTTGTTCTCGCAGTAAGGATGTACCGTGTGTGTTTTGGTTGGTCAGGAGGATGAGCAGCTCGGAGGAGGTCTCCTGGATTTCCTGGTTCTGTGGCCTGAGAGGGAACGAGTTCTTCTGCGAGGTCAGTCCACCGGAGCTCCTGTTTAGATTAGAACCAACTTCTTTATCTATTCACTACGACGAGATGTCTGTATCTGTGAGACTGAGCTTTAGTAAACATGCACCTTAGAAACTGAAGCTAACGTTGTTGGGTCAAGGTGGAGGGATGTAGGGGAGAGTGGGGTTAAGATGAACCATTTTTCATATTTCAGATCACTACATCTAGACAATTATAGTTTTGTCTCCAACAAGTGTATCTGCATATATTTCAGGATGTTGTGCATTCCTGCAAACCAACAGAACTGTCTTGATAATATAGCATGCCAAAAAAAAGTGGTCTCTTATGGTTGAAAAGGAAAAGTAACACATTTCAACAATCTGAACTGAAACTCTGATCCTCTCATCAGACTCCTTTACTTTCTCAGTTGAGTCACTGGCTCAACTTACCCCAGAACTACGATTATGACTTTATTAGTCCTCTAAGCTAAAATGGTGGACTTTTATACTAGGTTTTTGACCTGATGTTGTAGCTCATAGATACCACAATTGATGTATAAAACAAATTTAAAATGATCTTTTTTGGTCTGAACACATTTCTAATAAAACTTATTACAGACTAAATTCACTTTCAAGAGTGAAAAATGTTTATTTGGAAATAAATGTCTAACCCCTGCAGCCATGTGCTTCTAACCTTCACAGACTCCATGAATTGATGCCCATCTCCTAAATATTTGGTCACATGATCAATTTCTTTTACCATTTCCAAGCAACAGGAGGTGGCTCAACTTACCCTTTGGCTCAACTTACCCCACTCTCCCCTACTCTACAACATAAACTACATTCAGCAGACCATCCCACTCAACTCTCCTGTTTGCTGCTAATCCATTTCACCGAAACTCTTTCAAAGTCTCTTAAGAAGAGCCATTAACAGGAAAATGCTCATAGAGAAATACCAGGAATTGTGTTGTAAACATAGGCATCTCTGTATAATGGTACACTGAAAGACTTGAACTCACCCAATCCAACTCTAATTTTAACTCCTTGTCTTCATTGGCAGCATCTCAGTAATCTTGTTAAGTTCTTATATAATGCTTTCACATCACTGTGCTGCAGTAATGTGCTGTGGCACTCCTGATTGATTGATGCCACTAATAGCTTTACGCGGTCCTCCTTTGTCTTCCCTCAAATGTTGCAGGTTGATGAAGACTATATTCAAGACAAGTTCAACCTGACAGGTTTGAACGAGCAGGTGCCTCACTATCGCCAGGCTTTGGACATGATCCTTGACCTGGAGCCAGGTGAGAGAAGATCACGGAAGGAGCATTTCCCTCAATAAATAAATGATGCACGGCGTTTACACAAACTACTTTAATTTTACAGATGAGGAACTCGAGGATAATCCCAATCAGAGTGATTTGATAGAGCAGGCAGCAGAGATGCTGTACGGGCTTATTCATGCACGTTACATCCTCACCAACAGAGGCATCGCACAGATGGTAAGCCATTACCTAATACCTTCCAACTCTAACATGCTCTATGGCGAGATCCAACACTGATTTACAAATTGAATGTCCTCCGTAGCTGGAAAAATATCAGCAAGGGGATTTTGGGTATTGCCCCAGAGTCTACTGTGAGAATCAGCCAATGCTTCCTATTGGTAAGTCAGACTTTTTATACAAACCACTACTTGCATTTATTCTCTGACATAAATAAGATGCTGCACCTTTGACTGTGGAGACTTACTCAGCTATCTGGGGTCTAATATCACATGCAGGATTGTCAGACATTCCAGGAGAAGCAATGGTGAAGCTCTATTGCCCAAAGTGCATGGATGTTTACACCCCCAAGTCCTCTAGACATCACCACACAGATGGAGCATACTTTGGAACAGGTTTTCCCCACATGCTGTTCATGGTGCACCCAGAGTATCGTCCAAAGCGGCCAGCCAACCAGTTTGTGCCCAGGTGTGTTTGTTACACTGTATATGCAGTAAATTCAGTGAGCGTGAACTTTTTGTCTTTTATGTATGAATGAAGTGTTTGATGTCCTGAATCCGAGCTGGATCTTGAATGTAGTGTCAGACTTATATCTGACAAAGGTCTGTGGTACAAGCTGCTGGCAGTATGAGTTATATTCAAGTTCTTAGTCATTTCACAGTTTGCTTAGACATCTGCTCTGAATCTCTTGACAAAAACAACTGTTTCTGTTTTGTAATTTACAGGTTATATGGTTTCAAAATCCACCCAATGGCTTATCAACTCCAACTTCAAGCTGCCTCAACTTTCAAGAGCCCAGTCAAGACAATCCGCTAAAACTCTGTTTGGATGATACAGAGTGGATTCAAAGACTTTGCTGTTTACTTTATATTTGAAGCAGGATTATATATTTCCAGTGAATGCCTGTACAGTTCCCCAATCTCATCCCTGTTGAAAGACACACGTCCTCCCACTTTAGGTAGAAAACTGTTACAGTTGATCAGTTCAGATTTTCTTTATTAAATAAGTACTTTTTCCAAAATGATCCGTCTCCTGGAACCATGTTTTACTTTTACTGATGTAGGTGTGTGTTTTTGTATTAAAGAGTTTTCTCCGCAACAGAAAAGTGATTTTCAGTTAGTGATAATTTAGTGTCAGGAGATTGAATGTTTCAGGATTTGCCTTATCAGTGACGGTCATTCAGTTTTTTTAAAACCTCAAATCTTATTAACTTGAGCTGCAGAAAAAATATAGATAATAGGCACACGATTTGATTCAGTTTAAAGGAAGGATTTCACCCAGTTACAAAAATAATTGTCAATATGATCAAGTAACTCCAGTAACTTTCAAGAAAGAAAGACTGTCAAATAGAAGAAAGAGACCAAGAATATGTCAGATTTGGACTAATTCTTGATTATGCGTACATTATAAAACAATTAATTCTTGAAATCTAGTGGCTGTTTGAGTACTTGATTGAGAAACGACACATTTTTCTGATGATCCTGGAGTTTTATCACAGCTCTTTAGTTTTAAAAGATATGATATTTATCTCTGAGTTTTTGTGTTGGTTCAACATGAATTAGCAACTTGTGTAAAATGATGAACCGGCATTAAATATTTATTTCTTACAGATGTCTTGCTCATATATATTTTTTAAGGGAGTGTTATTTTTTTGCACACAGACAGCTCAAACAAATGCAAATAATGCATAATTTATTTTATTTTTTCATAAAAAGACAGGGATAAGTCACAAAGCAACAATATTTTCCATCATCTAAAAACTAATATTTTGATGTGAAATTCTACATTTCCTTGAGGGAGAGGTTTCTGTTGTTCTCAGCTACAATACCAATGGCTTCTTTTTTGGGTTAAAAAAAAAGTTAGCTAACAAACATGCTATCTAAAAGGTACTTGTATACTTCTATGAGAAAGGACAGGAAACAGCAGGTGAGAGATCAGGCTACTTCAACATGTGGTAAAAAGGCTTTACAAACTTGATCGATAATGAACGCAGTATTTAACACAATGACATCTCTAGTGGAAGCCTGGAAAAACAGCTTGTGTTGAAACATCACAGTACATCAAATCACATGAGATGGTTCCTACTTTACAAATAAATTACTGTATAGTAGAACATGTAAAAAAGACAACTTTGTGCTCCTATGAGAGAAAAGCCACATATATACTGGGACAGCTGCCTTCACCTCGTACATGTGTGGTTACTGTGACAGACAAGCTCTGTATTTATTGACCTCACTTGGCTGAACATAAATGTACATTTAAAGTAGGGATGGATATACATATATGAACATTCCTCATACAATCATGTGGAGGTCTGTAGTCTTACAAAGATTATCAAAACCTGAGATAAACAGACCGAAACTTGTAAAACTTCTTTTATCAACCAAATATATTCAAAGCAACTATGACTTCTATGCTACTGAACAAAACACAGAGCTGAGGGAAGCACTGCTTTGTAAATTGTGAAAGGTCTGATAAGCTTGGTGGACTACAAGAGGAAACGAGTAAGAATGATTCAGGGTGTCAGGCAAGACAGGTAAGCAGGTCTTCAACCAAGACCTCCAAATTCTGTAAACAGCACAATGGTAACCTACAATTCAATGATGCAGATGGATATGAATAACTTAAAAACCTCAAATTTGTACAAATCCTATAAAAACATTATTTCTATAAAATAGAGACATATTTCAAAATAGATTAATTTTTAATTCAAACTTTACAATGATGTGTAGGCTACAGGTAGTTTGCTGGTTAGGGAAGAAAAAGATTTCATGTTTGTATGTTTTCGTACCTGAGCAGTGAACAAAGCCAAACAACTGTTCAGATTTGAGCACAGAATATCTTTGTCCACATAATGATGTGAGGTATTTAATTTAAAAAATGTCTCTCCTGAATTAAATAGACAAGTAAACAACAACAAAAGAAGAGTTCCCTTGAATGTAGTCTTAACGTTCCCCTAGCAGCACCAAGGGAATGAATGCTGATAATGGTGTCTACACTAAACGGAAACAGTGCGTTTGTATAAAATCAACAATGTAAAAACCACTAGGAAATAAAAGCATTCAAAAGCAAAAGTAACTCAACTGAAAATGCTGTTTTTAACTGATAAAAATGTACTCACTAAGCTTTTTAACACCCGGATGAGATAAGCATTGTTCAGCACTCCTCTACCTACATTGAACAACTCCAACTGGAAGAAAAAAAAAGTACAAGAAAAAAAAAACCCTCAGAGGATCTCCGAGGAGTTTCTACTCAGTTATCCGTAAGTCGAGGTGTGGATTTTTGAGATATTTCTTTTTGGATATGTGTGCGTGTAGAGCTGGTCCCTGTGTGCTCTGATGAAAGGACGTCAGAGAAGGTGATTTTAAAGGGCAGGTGAAGGTGGTGGTTCAGTTACAATGCTGATGCTCCTCCAGCTTTCTCCTGCAACAAAGATGTCACATGCACTTGTATTAGTCTTCAAACGATCTTATATTGTTGCACATTTGGGAAAAATACATTATCTTGCTTGGAGGTAAATGAGAAAATCAATAAAACCCTCACGTTTTTAATTTATTCATTAAAACATTTTACTGCGATGCATTTTTATTTTGGATTGTATTCATATATTTTTTCGAACATGTACATTCAACACAAGAAAGTAAACTGAAAACAAACAAACAAAACCAATGAGAATATTCAAAACTACAATAATAATAATCAAACCATCAAAATAAAAATCAAAATAGAATAAAAAAAAATACTATTAATAATAATGTGAACCCAACATGTTGGAAAAGGAGTAGGATGAAGCATTATGCTTTTTTAAAACCTACCCCTTCTCCGCTACTCAATAAACAGCCAGTTTCCAACATATTTACAAAAAATAGAACATAAATAGAGTAAATAAGTACATAAATCATTCACAGAACAGTGAGTAGAAATTGGGATACTTGGTAAAATCTGGCAGGCAGACTCTAGCTTGGAACAACAGCAAAGACTTAACATATAGAACTACCCCCAACTGCAGTTTAAGTCGTAAAGCCCGCCTCTATGGAACAGACCAAACATGGTTCAAATAAGAAAATTAGAGAGCACATCAAATAAAATTCAACAATCTGTTCTGATTGTGTGTTTAACAACCTAAAGGATCTTTGCAGTTTTGAATAGCAGATAGTGACGTCAATCCCACAGCTCTACTAGCTAAATTGTTTATGCAAATGCGTAGGCTTCGAAATACGTTGTTTGAACAGTATGTAAAAGCAGGATGTGTTTTGGCTTCATTTTTCACAAACCTTATCTTGGTCCATGTCAGAGTCTGCAGTTATGACGATCCTCTTCTCCACACGAGTCTCAGAAGATCCGCTTTTCACTACCTGATAAAGGGAAGTAAATGTAGCTGAAAGGCAAATAACACAAAAACACATTGATGTTGAAAATAATGAAGCTGTGCTGCTGACCTTTGAGATGTGAGTGGTAGTGGTGGTGACTGAAGTGCCACTGGTAGTCTCTGAGCTAGACATGGTCGTACTCTCTTTGTCATCCATCCCGTCATCTACCTCCTGAGGATTAAAAAAGAAGAGGTTGAATTTTGAGTTTTCAGACATTCGACCCTGAGCATTAGCAGGGAAGTTGCAGTGCTGCTCATTCTGGAGCCTCTGCAGGCCTGATCATCCCGGACCTGTTTGCTCTATAGTCTCAGATTAACTACAGACGAGACAGATCTGGGCTGGGCAGGTGCTAGAGGCTCCTACCTTTGATGACTCATAGATGAAGGTCTTGGTGGGGACGACAGGAACCTCTGTGGTGGAGATGCCACTGGATAAGGAGTTGGAGACAGCAGTGATGGTGACTGTTTGGGTCTGCACCAGAGGGGGCTGTGGATGGGAGCATAGCCCCATGAGTGGCTCTTAAACCAGACACTTGGCACCTCACAGCAACCAAATCCACACCATGCAGTCCATCTAAGTGTGGATTGATTAGCACTGCAACAGCCCCTCGCACCATATTAATTAACGATCAGGTTTTATTTTTGAAACAAGGCCAACTTTTGCTCAACTCCCCAGCACCAAGTGCAGCCAAAGAAAAAAGAAAATTGAAATTACAAAGCAAAGATGATGAAAGTGAAGTCATTGTTATTGCAGAGAGGAATGTCCTAGTTTTACAGCAACCCATCACCATAATCAAGACCTCAGCACACCATTGTGCAACACTTCTGCAGCAACCAGACCTGCATTTGAGAATAAGCATGATTGAAAACACACCAACTACAGTATGTTGTCTTAACATTAACATCTTGTTGAACTGTGCCCGTGCTGCAAAGGTGTGAGCAAGTGTGGCAGGCTAATGATTATACAGAGGACAAGCAGAGACAGTCAGTGTCACCCTGGGAGGGTCAAGAAGCTACCTGGAAGCAGCGTATGACCTGAGGACCATCGCTCTTGAAATAAGAAGCTTGGGAGGATCCAACTATCCTCCCAGAGCTTTCCAACACCTCTGGATTTGATCCTTCTTCCTCCAGGGTCTCATTTAAAGCTCTACAGCAGGGGTCAAGGGAGGGCAACGGCTGCGTCCTCTCCACCTCGACAATGGGCAGCAGAGAGGTCTCAAACACTATGACCTCCTCCTGATCACATGACTCTTCCTCAAGCGGATCACTCTGGAGCCCTTCGACATTATCAGGCTCACTCCTGTGGCTCACAGTGGGACTTGGCTTAGCTGAAAAGCCAACGCTGCTGCTGCTGCTGGTTTCCACATGTGTCGTCTTTGTTTCTGAGCCATTGCAAACGGGACTAATGCACACTCTCTAAAAGTAGACACACACAGTCACCATGTGAATATGGGAGGCCAGGTATTTTTCAATCTGACATGCGATGAATGATAACTCATATTCATAACTGTTAAAAGGATATTCCGGTGTAAAATTAAGTTAAGGTCAAACACACCGTAACACCAAGTTAGGCACCCTGTCGAGAGACTAATGTTACCGACTGCTTGCTTATCTAGTTATACCAACTTCATAAATGTCATAAATGTTCTTCCTTGAGCTGCGTCATCCCGCTGTGGTAATGGACTCACCTAAGGTCTTCCTACAAACAAGTGGCTGCTGGAAGAGAGATGGTGAGTTGTGTTCAGTCTCTTTGCTAAAGAAATCAGGCAAAGCTAAAAAGATGTTTGGTGGCTAGTGCTGTGGCTGGGACTCTATATGTACTGTTGATGAAGTTAGGTGCTGTTCTGGACATTATTTGTGGCTATAGAGTGGTGTTTTGGTTGAGTTTTGTGTGTGGCTCCTCAGACTGCTGTGTATTGCTATTGTGTGGTCGTTACTAAAGTTGGTATAACTAGAGAAGCAGGCGGTTGGCAACATTCATCTCTCGAGGGGGTGTCTAACTCTGTGTTACAGTGTGTTTGACCCTGACTTAATTTTACGCCGGAATATCCCTTCAGTAAAAAGGCATCCATGTTTAAAACCTAAAACTACGGATATAATGTAAACAATATTCAGATCATGCACGCTGTAATAGATGTTACAAGGCTCTGTTTTAAAGCCTCAGCTTAACTTCAAAGGATGTATATCCTGTCATTACCAAAGCGCACTTTCTCATTTTCTTTACTAGTGATCTAGAATTGAAAAAACAGGCATGCTCCTCACTGCTGCCGCCGTACAGTTTTTAAAAATATAAATGAGTGAAACCTAAGCTGCATAATTTCAGGGTCCTTGAAAGGAACAAACAATGGTAATATGCTGTATATGGAATGGCTTTTATTCTTTGGTCAAAGTTGATTGTCAAAAAGTCATGCAACAAGGAAACGTTTGCATTTGCTACATAATGCCTCGCCAAATACTGGTGCAGGACAAAGAGGTTATTAAGAAGTTTACAATAAAGCTGCCTCAAGATCTACCGTCACAGGACATACTAGATTGTGACACTGATACATTTTCCAGTAAGAAGACTGCTGATTTCTAGTGTGCTTACTTTATGTGTTGAAATAAATTCTCAAAAATGTCATCACAGTGATCATTTCATCCAGGACAACCAACATATAAATGTACCTCAAAGTGTGTATAAAAGCAGCTCAAAGTGATACGGTCAGACATTAAAAACCTCCAGATAAAAGTCAGTAGGTAATACAGGTTGGTTCAAAGTCCAAAAGACATCACAAATATGTAAAAGAGTAGTTTGATGATTGTCATTTCCAGTCCTAAGAGTCCTGGAGAGCAAGTCAGTTTCTGGCAGGGGAAATAAGGTCAATTGTGCCGAAGCAGCAAACAGAAAGAGGAAAAGTCCTGTTCCATAGAAGCCAGAGAAAAGAGGGCAGCATCTCGAGTGGAGAAGAGGATGGGAGATGAAGAAAGCTACAGTGATGTTGAAGAGGAGGCGAAGGAAGGAGAGGAAGAGAAGAGAAAGCTAGAGGCTGATGGGTATAGATGGACTAGGCGCGGTCTCCACGGGTCACACTCACACCTGTGTGGGAGCTCCGCAGGGTTGAGACGGCCCCTCAGCTGCGCTTGGAGTAGAAGTCTAGCAGGGGGCCGCGGGGGAGGCGGATGACAAACTGGGGGGAGTTGGGGAAGAAGGAGGAGGAGGAGGAGGAGGGAAGAAGAGATGAGAGGGAGGAATATTGAAATGCTTGCAATGACCTCAAATAAACTGAGCGTTAACAGCAATAATTAAGCAACAAACAACAGCTTAACAGCTATATTTGACAGAAATGAAACCTGGTCGTAATTACTGCCATTTGGAGCATGAAAATGTTCACACATGCATTTTAACATGCATTCATGTATTTTCCATGTCCAAGAACTGATTCCTTCTGAAAAGACAGAAGGTCATTCCCTCTTGCAGTATCACGATTCAAAGCAAATACATAAATAGATAAATAAATAAATCAAAAAACAAATTTTTGAGCAACTATCTGGGTTAGTCAGAACGACTTTGAGCCCGTCACTGAAGAATGAAATACAGCTGACGCTCAGTTCAGCACCCTGTGCAGTGCTGTGTTTTGTTGTGTGTTAATGAGATTTGATCAGACTAAAGGCTGCTAGAATTGAAACTAATTACAGGTGCTTAATCAGCCTATATTTGCTACCTGCACAACTAACTGCAGGCTCTGTCTAATTTGAGTCAGCAGGACCAATTCCGCAAAAGCATGGAAACCTTGTCGACCAGCATTTTGTGGTGTTACATTTAACATTTACTTTTCTCACAGATATTTCCTCTAACTTGAGAAGTAAGACAAACTCGTTGAAATCAGTTTGAGTTCACCCCATTAGGCAGATAACATCTGACCAGTGTCACAATAATCACTGCTTCCATTTAACATGCTGCATATTTGTCCTGATTCATCTCCTCTGCTTTGATTTTAGTTTCACTCTAATGTGTCCTGACAAAATGGTAAACTTGGAGGCATTTCTCTCTAAATGTGAAAGTCTAACTGGTCCAAACAGTTGTGTGGCAGTTCAGTTAATGTCTGGCCCAAAGGCATGCCCATTGAGCCTCGGCAGATCACATTTGTTTCTACATGTGACAGCGGCTTGGCCAGAGTGGGTTTATGTTTCTATTCCACTAGATAGGGCTGGGCGATATGGCCTCAAATCAATATCACAATATATTGAGCAGTTCACCTCGATAACGATAAATGGA